>CM075854.1:4539100-5739100 GCA_037975125.1 Latrodectus hesperus | reverse complement strand
CTAACAATTTTGTTCGTCTATTTGACTTCCTGCTTTGAGATTATTATTTTTATAGAATAAATGTTGCATAGTATTTTTAATTTACCTCTTCTATTATATATTTTCCAATGACAAGTGACGAATACCTAAATTATCCCTGTTTATAAGAAAGCAAATAAAATCTACTTAGTTCTCTCCTGTGCTCATGTATATAGTAGAAAATATATAGTAGAGAATGCTCCTTTACCACCAGTAGAAGTTAACAAAGCCAAAACTCGTTACTGGTCATCCATTTAGCCATCAGGTGGTTGAAACACCATTTGATATATTTTTTGTCTTGGGAATACAGACATATATTTTTGAACTAAGATCAAAAAGGCTATTTAATTAAAATAGCATTTCATATATGAATTTTAAAAAAGATACTTTGTTTATTATTAAAATGTATTATTGTTAATAATTCTATATTTTTGTTATTATACTGGTAACTTTGTGTTAAATTAGGATATTACTTTTAAAGAAAGAAAAAAAATATGAATCTCTTAGAACTTAATATAAAAGTTGTATAAAAAAATATTCATTTCCACACTCTAGATTTTTATTTCAAATGATCTTACGATGTTTCCGCTTAGGAGGGGTTATTCAAACAAATGATACCATCTCAAATGTCTCTGAATTGGAACAAAACGTTTGTTGCAAAAGTTTAATAAAAATGGTTGATATTAAAATTCGTAAATATAATAATGTCTTATTAGATGAGATTTTTTTTCATTTTTTTCAAAATACATTTAACATGGTCTCGAATATCCAGAGACATAATTATGTTCTTTGTAGAAAATATCACAACCCTTTATTCTTCTCTGTTCTTTTCTTTCTGTATAATTTATCCTTTTTGTTTATTTTATCTTCATTTTCGAAAATATTTTTTTCTTTCATCCTTACAACTTTCACTTACCGATATTTTCTGCTTTGATTTTTTCCACTTCCAACATTTTTTCCCATGTTGTTATATAACAAATTGTTATTAAGGTAGAATCGACCTTATTTGCATATTTGTGTTCTGTAAAGACGGGTCTGACTCCTTTTTTCCGTCGTCGCGTTCATCATCTTCTCTCCACCCTTATTTTTTCTGCAACCGTAACCTGCAGGATGACGTTGCTGAAAAATGAAAGCATTGTTCAAAGTTACCTCCTACCTGTATTCAGTTCACTCAAAGTAAAAAAAAAAAAAAAAAAAGGAAAAAATAGAGACATTAGAGTGAGACATTATGAAGAGAAAAGCAAGAAAGTTAGGGACAAGGCATTTGTTCATTAATACCGACTTGAGGACAAATCGGAAGAGCTGAAAGAAAATGAAATGGTTCCGCAAAAGAGTTAGAGAAGGAGGGGAGGCGTGTTATTTTTCCATGTCTAATCGCGACCACAAGGATATATAGTTACAATTGAGGAGGTTCTTCAGAAATTTTATATTTGCTGTTACTCTCTTGGAAGCTTTTTTCCCCCTTTCATTTCTATGCTAGCATTTTTTTCATAGGATTTATCCGCATTTTAGGGCATGGCCACTCTTAATTCATTAATTACAATAATCATTTCAAGCTGAAATGGCAACTTACTCAATCGTTGTACACTGTCACTGGATTCTTAAAATTTTATTGACTATTTAACATTTTATTGAGCCTATTTTTATTGTGTCACACAAACTATTTTAATCAAAAAGTCATTAAACAGGAAAGTAGAGTATACAATAAGACATGTAAACAGCTATCAAATACTGGTAGTTTTGCTGATATTTTTTACTGCAAAATTGACAGTATTTGATATCTTTTTATATCCTACCATAATATATTTTGCTTTTTTGTTTAAAGTCATTTTGATTAAAACAATTTATAGATCAAGATTTCATTCAACAGGAAAGTAAATTATGCCATAGATAAATAAAATACGTGTTTTTGCATACATTTTTACTAAAATACTGACTGTACATCATATCCTTTTATATATTTCTATGGTATGCGTTTAATGACATCTTGATTAAAATAATTTGTGTGTTACAGTAAAAATAGTCCAATAAAAGTATTATTGCTGATAGAAAGTGAAGAAAATTAATAAAAAAAAGTCAAATTTCTCAATTGACTAATTGATTATATAGCACTGTAATATTATATTTGCTCAATGTATTGTGGTGGAATGAAAATAATTCCAAGTTCATACTAGCTTCTTCGAAGGTAATATATACTTCAAGGTTGTTAAAGACTTTTAATTTTGAGTGTATATATTGAATATATCACAACTGAGTTATAATACAATAACTAAAACAATCCAATGAATTGAATAACATTGAATTCAATTTATGCACATAATATTATGTTTATCAATTAAAAGTTAGTCTTTTCATAATAAAAATAATTTTGAAATTCAAACCAGCTTCCTCGCTTTATTATATTTTTATCATGATTTAGGGATAAAAAATCATTCAGAAAATAGAGTAATATTTTGACAGATAATATTTATTGATAATTCTTGAGATAACGATACAAAAGCATATGAAATACTCTTCCATTCATATGTTTCTGCCTATGAAATTGTTAGAAAAGAAAGTGGATTTGTGTTCCCTTCTTTGTCAAACGAAGAATAGCTCCGTACATAATTGATACCCTATTCGGCCTTTAAAGCTCAGCCCTGCATCCCGCAATTCATGTCGATCAGAAATGTGGCCTTTCTGTAATAAAGTCTTTCTGCGATTTTCGCAGTCCTGTTAACTCGCCGGTTGTCCCCCTCCCTCAATGGTTAGGCTTGTTAATTATGCGTGCTCTAAAGAGTCCGCACAGGAGATTCTCTTTTCTAATTGTGTGTGCTGGTAGCCTAGCGTTCAAGTATTTTCCCCCCTTTTTTGCGGCTTTCTGTCTTTTCATCTCTCCAAAAATCATGAAAAGCTTTTAATTTATTTCTCGAATATTTGTTTTATTTATTAAAACTCGCCGTGCAGCATCCTCAGGGCCAATTACCTCCTCTGCAGGAACTTTATGTTGTGGCTTTTACGCTTCTGGAAAACGGGAAAAATTAAAGAATACGAAGAAAACCCCCCAACTTTTCTGGAAAAGTACACTCATTGCCAATTCAGAACTAGAAAAGATGAAAAGAGGTGGGGGCGTAGGAGGAAGGGGTCTTGTTGGAACTTCTTCCATTATTACATCTGCAGGGCAAGCTTTAATTAGACGACAAATTCACAGCCCGTTTGCCTCATTTTTTTCTCCACTTTTGAGATTTTTTTTTATCTGTCTATCTATAGATTGTGGTTTCTTTTCCCCTCTACAACTCTCTGCCCCCCCTTAACATCTACTTTTCTTTTATATTCCATTGTTTTCGTTTAGTGCTTGTTAAAGGGAGGAGAAAACTTTCAAACTTTAATATTTTCTCAAGTTAACGTCCGACTGCGGATGGCGAGCCGCTTTCTAAAAAAATGACGAATAAAAGTTAGTTTGGCTTGAATTATTAATACTTACACACTCACCAAATGCGTACAATGCTTTTTCAAATTTATTATGAAATTTCGTCCCCATTCAATTCAGAAAATTTTAACATTTATTATCTTGCACATTTTCTTTGACGATTGAATTACATTAAAGATAACTTCTGTGAGGAAGTGTTATATTTCATTTAAAATAAGTAAACATTTGAAATCAGAAAAATGAAAGAATTAAAAAGTTTCCAGTTTTTAGACCTCTCAAATAAAATAAAATAAAAGGGTACTCTAAAATTTATACGTTGTAAGAAATTATTTACAAAGTTAAATGTTTTATCTGTGTATTCTTTTTTATCGTTAATTTATTTTATGTGAACGAAAATTGTTCAGTTTTTCAATAGTTAATATGAAGATAAAATATCCATTTACAGTAAAAATTAAAAATAATTGTTTAAAATAACAATGAATGCAATTCTAGCTGTTTTATAGGTGTATAATAACTATATGCTGTTCCGTTTTAAATTCGATGCATTGTTGAAGGTTTTTTCAAACTTCAAAATGATTTTTTTTTTAATTGTTATTGAAGTTTTTTACCCCCTTTTTTCTGTTTCTTTTTCCTGTGAAAAATAATTTACAACTATAATTAAGAGTACAAGAAATGAAACACGACTGAAACAAATGCATAAAATATTAAAAAAAGGCTTTTACTAATTAATTTAAACATTAACATTCGTGATATTTGTTCCATTTTTAACCACTAAAATGCCTAAACTTATCAAGTTTCATTTTTTGTAAACATTTGGGGAAAAAATGATAATCTTCCTTGGAAAAAGAATGTGAAAACAGAATTTCTTCTACGAAAAGTTCGATGTTGTTCCTGTTCGATCTGCTTAATGTCTTGTTAGCTTTTCGTCTTTCAAGAATATATTTAGCATTCTAAAACAAAGGATTAGACTGTATTTGTTAGTTTTAATGTGATATTAATTAGACCGGACATACACGAGGAGGCCGGCTAAGAGAGATTTCTTTTTCTAGTTTGTTTCTCCGATTTTCTATGCCTTTTTTACCTTCCCATTCTCTTTGTTTCTTTTCTTCTTCATTCGAATTCTAGCGAGTTGGTGGTTCTCTGTACTTTTAAGCCCAAACGCTGGCCTTCAGATTTTGTCTAATTAGTGAATATTTGAAGGGAATCTGGTGGGGATTAGACCAGACCTTGTAATTAAGAAGTATGGCACGCATTCAAATTGGGAGGTAATGATAAATAAAATAACAAAAGTCTGATCCCACGTGGTTTTGGAGGATCTCAAGTGGTTGCAAGAGCGGACAAAATGAAGAAAAATGTCGGCTCTGGGATAATCTAATGAGATATTCAAAAAACCCCCCGCTTTTGTTTATTTAAAACCTAATTGTATATGAAAGAGATCCTCGAGTCGAATGAGTTTTGAATGCGCAATTTCTTTTTGTTTCAAGGAGTTTTTTTTTTTAAACTTCTTTTTATTTTCATCTTTTTCCTCAAAAATTGTCTGGAAAGGATTTTGGAAAAGAACAGTTGGAATTGGTAAATAAAGGAGCTTTTCATCGCAACTATTTGTTGACAGCTTTATTACTATTTCTGGGGGATTCTTCTTCATTGAAGTGGATCAGAATAGACCAACTGAAAACTTTTACCTCTTATTAACTAATGAACCTGTTTCGTTAAATGTATTTTTATTAGAAATTGAACACTTATCAAGAAAATATGTTATCTTTATTGTAATACAAAATAATTATGAACGCTGCTAACCAATGCATTTTTTATAATCCTAAAATTCTTCATTATTCATTATAATCTATTTAAGTAATATATTTTATTTAGTTCGGTGCCAAGATTGTATAAAATTTAGCTTAAAAAGCACTTAAAACAATATTTTTTGCTTTTGAAATAAATTTCTATAAAATCAGTTAGTGCTTAAAATGCCTTACATGCAATCCGAATTAATAGAAATTTTATTAGGAAAATGTAAAATTTGAATGGAAAAATATATTTTCAAACTAAACACTCTTAATTTTTATCTTTATAACAAATTATTACAATGTTTCGAAAATAAATGTACACATTTTCTTTCTTGCTTGGACACATATTAGAAACTTCCATTCTTTTCAAAGGGAAGGGATTTACTTTCTTTGATTATTTAAAATCATTTGAATCTCGACAATCAACATAGATTAGCGGAGATAAAAAAAAATCCTATAACTTGAAAGAGTGAGAGAATGTTTGACTTGTGAAAAAAGAAACCAACGGATCTGTTGCTGAAGCGATATTTTGTGTTCTTGTCATCTTCTGAGGTTGAAGTAGATGCCCCAAAGACATTGTTTAGCTTGTGGAGGAGCCAAACCCTCGAGTGGCCTTGCCTCCTTTCTTCATGATGCTCCTTTGTCTCCTTCCTTTGAGGAGGGATGTTGACGTCACATACCTTCAGGAAGATATGTCACTCTGAATAGAGCACCACGACCATAAATGCTTCCTAATGATGCTAGTTTGATATCTTCTTTTTTAGTTCATTTTCTTCCTATTTCTTGTACTAGTTCAGAGTAAAAAGGAAAATAAATGAATGAATACTCTTGTTTCTAGATAAATGTCTTAAAAAAGATTTTTAAATTATCTTTTCTCATTATGAAGAAGTAAATTCAAAATGTTCTTCTCTTTAGAAGAAATTAATACTAGTATTTTTTTTCTGATTTAGATACTTGTTATCGTTTTATTAGGTGACAAGAGCCTCTGTAGTCACCAATAGTACAATCTTAGCGTCCATTGATATATTTCTTTAAAATGGCACCCTGAATGAAGGAGATTGCTGACTTGATCACTAGAGCAAATAATTAGGAATAACATTAACATGCACAAGTTATACGAATCATTATGCAGATTTTCCGGGTTAATCCTCTTCTGGAGTAAATAATTCGATTGATACTATAATTCCATCGATTTATTCTGTATGATCAAAGCTCTTTCAATTTAGTAATAATTAGTAAAATCGACTAAATTGTGAGAAAGTTTGGTAAAAAATGGGAAAATGATCAATTTATCTCATGAAGCTGTCTGCCTTTATAGCGTATTTTTTCAGGCCAGTAATAGGCGTGAAAGTAAAATAACAATGGAAAGTCTTGTCAGTCTCTCCAATTGACCAAACAGCGATCGAGGCGAGTAATGAAATGGGGAAGGCACACTGGAATTGGAGGGGGGCAATGCTGTCACTGACAATTATCCAGAAACTTAAAATAACAGAAATGGGAGGATGGACGGAATAAAAGAGGAAAAAGGGAGGCAACCTGATTAGCAAAAACGGAGAGAAGTGGAGGAAGTCTGTGATAGTGTTTTCTCAAGCAGCCAGCCAAGACAAGGCAAACTACCCACCCCGTCTGCTGTGTGTACAGGCAGGCAAATGAAATTAGATTCTGGTCATAACACGGGTCTGTAAAAACACTGCAGGCGTTCCCTTCTGTCACTGAGATGCAAAACCTTAATTTGTCAGCTTCATCCCTCCTTCATTCGAGACAAGAAAATTCTTTCTTTTTTTCCCCTTCCTTTCCAACAGATTTGGTCTTAATTATTCCTTCCGAGAAAGGGAGTTAGGAATACTCCCAATGTGTCATCCAAGGAAAATCTTTCTCGTGTCTTCAAAGAAGGGAGAATGTAGGCAATTTGCCGAGTCAGATTTCAATTTAATTGGGAGAAATTGTTTTTCAAACCCCTAGAGATTTTTTTCTTCAAAAACTTCAGTCAATTTATTGCTGCTGGATTTCAATGTGATTATTTTTTCGATCATTGATGAGTAACTATCCTATCGATTCTTTATGAATGGAAGTGATTTCCAACTGCTGCCATTTTTTTTAACAAAAGTTTGTCTTGCAAGTGAAGAAAAGATTTTTTCATTTTTTAACAGTTGATATTTTAAGTAGTATCAATCGATGATTTTATTTAAAAATTTATTAACAAAAAGAATATAATGTTATCTATTTTTATATTTTTTTTTACTGTCATCTCTCACGCCTCCCCACGAATACTTTATTTGAACTTTTCATTGAGCTTATTTAAACAATAGCAATCAACAAAATAATTTATTCGCATAATCAACAATAAAAATGACCTTTTAGAAACCATTAAAAACTGAAATATTGATAAATCTTCTCGTTTTGCTTTTCCTAAAATATTTCTTAAGCCTTGAAGTAAGATACATTTTAATCATTGATATCAAATACAGAAATAAGCGATTATACTGTGATAAGTTTAATAATGATAAATAATTTTCGTGATTTCACTTGATAAATCAAACATTGTATATGGCAGCATATTTAACTGTTTATTGTTTAAAATAAATGTATCCTTCGTCCAATTGATACTTTAATAAAAAGAGAGCCCTTTTTGATGGCTCCTAACAACGCTTTGCAGTGGGAAGCAGTCTCTCCAAAATCCAATCCGCTGCGATGTGTGCCTGTATCCACGAGAAAGGGACATGGATTAAGTGCGGCTTCCACTTTTCCTAATGATTTATATGTTTATAATTAGTGGTCGCCGTTCGTTTTAAATGAATTATGATCTATTGATTTTGGTGCGCTCTTTCTGTAACGGCGCATCTCCGCTTGTTCAAAGCCTGTTCAATTACAGTAATCTGCAAGATAAATTATCGCACCTACTGTAATTACACTGACATTCTGTGAGCCACTAGTATTTTGCTTGCTCAACTAACATCAACTCGAATTAACTTTATTTATTTCCTGGATTTCCTTTTTTCCCCCTTCCACCAGTGCGTATATTTTTTTCCCTTCACCCCCACTTTAATTACTTTTAATTTCTGCAAATCCATGTTTTAAATATGTTACCTTACCTAAGGGTTTCTGGAGCAGCATGTTTTACGAGAGGGGATTTGAGTCCCTCTCTTAATCACCTGAAGCCTTATAAACTTCGTCGGGGTAAGGAAACTTTGAATAAAAAAGAAGTAACTTTTTTTGGAGTATAAAAGAATTGGAAAATACTTAAAACAGCATTTCTGTTCGCATTTGCAACTTAAAAAATTCTTTCAGGTATTTAAAAAGCTCCATTACTAAGTAACTGCGACGTTTACTTCATCCTTAAGTTGCTGTTGTCGGGTTTCTGTTGCTAATCGATTATGATTTCAACTTGTGAGTTCATTAGATATTTTTTTAATCGAGCATTTCGATTTCCACCCGAAATAGGAGTCAGGAAATTCTAATTAAAATTATTCTATTTTCGAAATAAGCTTCGGGTCAAGATTTACTTGATTCCTTTGATTTCATGTGTACTGCATACTTCTCAATAATTTATAGCCCTTTACTCTCAAGAATAATTTTTTAACTTTTTACTTATATTATCGGTAAAATCCTATTTATATTCGTACTACATTGTTGCTCCTTTTTAAAAACAGCAAATTCAGAGGAAAAAATCCCTTTGGATTTGTATTATTGAATAGCTGTCAATAAGAAAACAATTCTGTATTGAAATTAATCTGCGTTATCTTTTAATGCTTTAATAATATCCATTCAAATACTCACATTAAGATAGAAAAAGTAATAACAAATCCCTCTGAATTGTTTTTCCTTGATATATTCCCTTGCTCCCGTAATCGGCTTTTCCCTGTAAACACACGAGCTCCACTGTGGAGCATCTTGAAAGGAGCGAAATAAATATTGACAAGCTCTAAAATGCGAAAGCTGAAGAGTCTTCATCTGCCGCTCAATGATGCATGAATGTGGAAAAGCATCACTTCTTCAAATTTAAACGACCCCGGGAGTAAGAATTGTTATTGTATTGCTCAAATTTAATAGAGGAGATCTTTTATCTTAACATTTTTTTCTTCTTTTCCCCGCCAACCTTTTATTTATTTTGTTCGGTTTTCTGGTGGAGTGGGGAAGACTTGATTCAATTGCCACTATAACGGAAAAAGTGGATAACTTGGAAAATCTCGGTGGTTGGCCTTTTTTGCATCACCGGGAAGGGTGGTTGCTGTGGGGGAGGTCCGCGTCCCTATCACGGGTTTTTAATGGAGCGGAAGTGAATAAAATCATAAGTTTTTTTTTGTTTTACTCATTTTCTTGTATTTAAAGCCACTTTTAAGGTCATTCATTTGAAGTAATGCATTCTTTTAATTCTGTGACAATTTATTACTTATTGAAAATAGTTCCTGTATAATCAAAATATGCATAAATTGTGTTATTTGAAGCCTATGATTTTTATCAAGGTAATATTTCTTTTTGTTTATTTAAAACAAGTAAAGCAAAATCTGAAATAATTTGTTGGAATTCTAGATTACTATATGTCTTATATGGCATAGGAATACAAAAATAATCTAATTTTTCTTTAAGCGAAATTTAAATATATTAATGTAAATTGTTTTCCAAAAAGAAAAAATACAATTAGCTGTTTCAGTAGAAAATTGCTTGCAATTTTTTTCAATCTTTATTTTTAAAAAAATAACAGGTATTACTTAAATATTTTTTTACTTTAATTCGTGTATAAAGTTTAAATTTGAAAATATTGCTTTTACCGTAAAAATACTGAATGTTATATTTAACTCTTATATTTAATTCTAAAAGAAAAACTATTTTAATAATTATTTTATTCCAAATACTATCTTAATAATGGGCTGTTATTTCTCCGAAATGCATTAAAATGACGAGGAAGAATAGTTTTATGCGAAAATAATTGTAATTAGTATATAAAGGAAGTAAATCAGTTCTAAACAAATTATGATGTCAGAGCAGCTGATAGTAGCTAAAATTTTCCAAATAAATTTAATATAAATTACATATTTTTTAAAGAAAGTATGCTACGAAAAGAAGGAAGAAATCTATCTCCGGAAATTTGCTTTTACAGAGCGTTATTTTTGCATGTATTTCATCCCGATGAGTTCTCAAATTGCTCTCGTGTGTTGCAGGACCAACCGGCAGCCTGGAGGAAGGTCGAGGAGGCATCGACTCTCAAATGCACAGCCTCTATGCGAGCCACGGCACCAGGGCTAACAGCACGAGCAGCGGTAGCCCGCCGGTGTCCACCCCAAGCTCTAGCGGATCTATGCTAGTGGTGCCTCAGCCCATCAGCGCCGCTACCAAGGGTCCGGGAGCACCATCAGGGGTGGCAGCTAATGGCACTGGGAGGAAATACCAGTGCAAAATGTGCCCTCAGGTAAGTCGCTTCCTTTTGACATCATTGTTAGCAACATTTCTTAGTGGCATTGACGCACATGAATTGGCAACTCGAACATTTCATTATACCAGTGAGTCCCACAGATAGGGTCCCCAATTACTTTTCATAGATCCACAACAGACCATTTCCGATAGAAATCCTGGTGGAACAACTTGTTTTTTGTACGAATAGTGATGTCATCTTTGCGTTCTTCTGTATACCAAAAGCCAGAAAGGGACACTGAAAAGGAAGGAAACATAGTTCATGGCAATAGTGACACCGGGCTATCTGAATGTGTTATCTCTGCCGCTCGTGGCAGACCTTTATTAAATTTAGTTGCCAGATTACGCGGCTGTTCAATGCAAACCTCTCTCTTGTTAACGGCCTCTGTTTCGGGGGTCGTATATGTTTGGAGAAAACTCCTTCCTCGAAACTGTTCCCGGAGGAAGAAATGCTCTAAAGTATTCCTTGCAATGGTGAGAAAATAAATTTTAAAATTATTTAAAGTCATTAAAGCTTTTTTTATATTCTGTGAAACTTCGTTTGAAACTGTCGTTGATTATACCAATAAGTTCCGCGGAGGTAGAAATATTTATTGGTTTAAAAATATACCTTGGAATGGTGTGAAAATAAATTTTAAAATTATTTGAAGTTAAAAGTCTTGAGAGCATTTTTTATTTATAAAATTGCAAGATTCTGTTTTTAAAGATTAGAAATAAAATGATATACTTTAGAAATAAATTTTGATAAGGTGGCAGTAAATGTGATAAATTCTCTCAAAACTGTGGAATTGATTTTGAAATAAAAAATAGGACAATTTTGATTTCTTATAATTATAGAACAATAGGCTCTTAGTTGAAACACTCTATTAACAAAACATCATAAGTTAGTTCAAAAAGTTTGAAAAAGAAATCCTTAGGACTAATATCACGGAAAAAATTTTCAAAGGTCTTATCGAAAAATAAAAACCAATAAAAGCTGCAGCTCATTCTTCTAAAATACTCTCGCTGTCTTTAACATATTTGAATGGCTTTCATTTTATGTGCTTAAAAAATATGAAGAGAAAATTAGTGTAAATTAAAAATGGATTGCAATCGTTTCTTGTGTAAACGATTGCAATTTGTGTAAATTGGAAACTGATTTCTTCAAAAATCAACGAAAAAAATTTGTAGCTCACGAAAAAAGAAATTGGTTAATTATTCTCAAATATTCTTTAAATTTCTTCAGTGAGTTTGATTTGGAATTTTACTTGTAGGAGGAGATCTAAATCCTTATTTCTTTTCCCTAAAATAGAGTTAGTCAAGGAAGGCATGTTTCCGGCATGACGTCAATATAAGTCACCATAGCAACACCCCACTAGCTACTTTCCTTGTGGAAGCAGTGGATGCTAACACCATGAACACCCCCTAAAAAAAGACCTATAGTTCCCCCGCTTACAAGGACTCTTCTCCCCTGCATTTTTGCTTTCACTTGCTTGCATAGGTACGATTTATTTTACTAGGCAGCAACATTGTTTAACCGTGTTTTTCTGGGCACAGGCTGAAGAACATGGCTGTTAGTTACTCTGGTTTTAGATATTTCAATTTCTTAAGTCTAAAATGTAATTTTGCAATGGAGTTCTCATTGTAATTATTGCATTTATTCACTTTTGTTTAATAATTCAAATCGCTCATACTCGATAAAAATAATCAAACGAAAGACAATAATTGAATCTTCAATCAATGATAAAAAAAAGGAGAATTTTAGTTCTTATGAATTTGGAACACGATGAATAGTTTTAGATAATCAGAATTTTTTTGCTTATTTTTAAGGATTCAGGAAAGATTTTTTATTTATTTTAAATTATACTACAAATACATTTTTTACTTAGTATACAAATACATTTTTTAAATAATTGCATGTTTCTTTGATAAATGATTGAACATAATTGGTTAAAACATTAAGTATCTAACAATGTAGATCTTTAAGAATTTTTTAAACAAAATAAATAAAAAGTATAAAGCAGTTAGAAAAGTATAACGAAAATAAAACATTTTAAAATTATAAAAAGTTTAAAAATGAATTCTTTAGAATACAAAGGGAAACACACAACATATCTTATATTTTTGAAACCTGCTTATAATTCAATCATAATTAAAAGATGTTTTCTACATATGGTAAGAAAATTCTTGAAGTTCGACAAATCTAAGATACTATTAAAAATATATCAATGTTAAATAGATTTTTTCGAACCGAAAACTTTTAAAAAATTTTGATTTCTACAAACATTTCTAAGAAACTATTTTTCTTCTGTTTGATCTCTTATATAGAACTTGAAAGGATACTTTTCTTTTTCTACCTTAATGAAGTCAGTAAACAAGATTTTTTAAAAACCGTTTAAAAATTTTACTAGAGAATGAAAACTCCTAAGCTTTCTTCTGGCCTCTTGGCTCCTTTTCTAATCATCTTATGTACCACAAACAAACGCTTATAGTCAACCATAAACTTTGCCTAGAAGCTACTCCGCTAGTCCGACATTTTTCCTTCTCTTTTGACTGTTTCAATTGCTTGAATCATTACTTCGATAAAAAAAAAGAAGTAACCGAAAAGGGGGGATATCATTCCCTAAATTTTTTTACTTTGCTTTTTTTTTAAAGCATTTGGCTTTAGGTTATATCATATTATCAGAGATTATTTCTAAAAATGATATATATTTTAGGTTTTTAGCAGTTATACATAAGATGTTTCTGTAATTTTCATTATTATTTAGTTCATAAAATAAACATTCAATTTCAAACTAGAAGAATAAAGCCTTTTTATTTTGCTTTACTTTGAAATATATAATTATTGTGTTTAAACTACAATCTTTGTCTAAAATAAATTACTTGAAACCAGTTACTGAAAGGGCAATGATAGAAAATATATTCCTTTTTTTATTACGGTCACTCAAAAATAATTGTATTACTAAATCTATAAGTAATTCTCGATTGAACTCCTACATTCTTTCACCTTTTATCATTAATTTATGTTTCTCAGAGGGGTGGTCGTACTTCCTTGGGGGCGTTGACATGTAGATGCATCCGAAATAGAGAATGATGTGATCGAGGAAATTTAATAATTTCATCTCAGCAAATGTATTAATTATTAATTTATTTTTAATCTGCATGTGTGAAATTTATTTAAGGGAACTGAAATCAGGTGATCATCAGAATATTGGGCTGGACTCAAGCGATAATCAGAAATGGCGCTGAATTCAGTTGATTATTAGATTTTGGTAGTAAGCCTGGGTACGTAACTGAAGCAAAAATAAATGTTACTATAGACAGAATCAGATGGATTATCATTTGAATAGGGTGCTAAACCTGAGATGTATAGCTTAATCAAGAATTTTTTTCTTTAAGACTTTGCAATGTATGAAATTCTGTTTTCAGAGCAAAAAAGGACTTCATGGAAAAGTAACATTAGTTCGAGAGGAAGAGCAGTTAGATGTCTTTTAGTAAATGATAATATTCCTTACAAATGCAATGTTTGCTTATTAGTGATATGTGATCTCTATTTTTAATGATAGACTTTATGACAGTTTGATTAATCATTAAAGCCCTGCGACAGATATATCCACGTCAAATATTGTTACTTAATCTTTTGAAGCCAAAACATTAATAAAATATCCTCAAACTAATAAATTTCTGTGTATTAAACATCACAACAAAATGTGTTAATAAAGAATTTATGTCCTATTATTTTACAAGAATAAAAATTATATAACAAGAGATGTTATTAAGATTTGTTTTCACAAAGGGGCACAGTTTGAAAAGGCCTATTATTTTATAAAAATGCATCTGATGGATTCCTCTCATTCTCATTTCTTTCCATGTAATCGTTGATGGTAAATGTCAACTGTATAAGAAGATAAGTCAGATGCCAACTGTGATAGTATTAATCTTTTGATACTTATCCTCTTTGTTATAAAATCAGAAGTGAAGTTAAAAACCTAATTGCGGGCAGGAAAAAAAGATTATTTCTAAATTAAGTACGAAAAAAATAAGCTAGTAAAAAATGGCTTTATGTTGATGTAGGGAAATCGCTAAGAGCGTAATGTGTCACTGGTTTTGCTCTTCTTTTACATTTTAAACGCTGAAATATCATTTGTCTGGTCTCGAAATAACAGCGTAGACTCTTGCAAGATGAAAAGCGATTTTTTAAGGAAGATGCAAACAAAAGGCTCGGTCATCGCTTTGCTCTAACTAATCATACATAATCATGGGTTTCAGGTCCTTGTCAAGACGCGGGATGTTAAGAGTTCACACCATTTATTTAATGATGATGTCTATATCGAGAATGCGCTTATGCCAGCAGCAGATTCGTATCCTCTCCGGCATTCTCCTTTTTTCTCGATCGATCCGTCTTTTTAAAGGAAAGCTCGACTTAATTGCTTGTAGAATAAAAGTAATCTCGATAATTCATAAACATTCTTTTGCGGTTCATTTTCATTCGATTTTTTTTCCAAATTTTAATTCATATTTTTTAAATATGCACCTTATTTCATTTCTTTATTTTAAGGGAAATAGAGGTAGATTTTATTGGTATTCGAGATCGGTTTTTTATTGATCGTAATTTTGCTTTAAGTGTGCAAGATAACAGTTATTTCATACATTATCTTATTTTATATATTGTCGCGATATCCTGCTGATATTTTGCCGTTTATTGTGCTGTTAGGACAGCAAATGAGATATTTAGCTTTTAAATATCGATAACTAATATCATTATAAAAGTATTTTAGTCATTTCATGATCTGTATGCTGAAATTCGTTAGAAATTTGTAAAATTGTAATTTAACATTTTTTCATAATTTAGAAATTTTGTTTGTACGATCTGTTTTGAAAAAAGTGACTACTCTAAAAGAAAGGGATAAGGTGATACAGGAATGTATAGATTTGTACATGCATGACTGTATTAGTTTGTCTTAGCTCTTACGCTAAAAGATTGTATTGGTAGGCATTAAATAAAGTAAAATTAATATATATAAAGTTAGATACCTATAGTCAGTAGAAATTCTCTTCCCCAGTGAACTCAAATATTTTCGTTCTTTATGAAAAGCAATATTCCTGAAAGTGTAGCTCTTGTTTACTCCAGGCCAAACAAATGATATGCCTTTAATTTGGAAAAGAAATATAAAACAGTAGTGAGAATACATTAGTTATTCGGAATGGGAGTCATTTAAGGAAAAATACCATTGGAATATCAACAAGCCTCAAGTTTTATAATTTTATTTCGCTTTCCTTGTTAATCTTCCATGACGTGTCATGGGAGGGGGACCTTGATGGCAAGCTTCCGTATAATAGAAGCATTTTTTCCCCCCGAATTAACAACCCAATGGAATTCAGCAACGTGTCACAATGCCATCGTTTTAAAAGTGACTTTTCAAACTGAAGACTTGTTTCCAGTCCTATAATTTATTTTCCAAACCTATAAATGTCCTTACAAGATGCTTGGAGGGTAATTCTTATTTTGTCAAATTACCATTTCTTGAGTGAATGGTTTAGAAAAGGATATTGTGTGCAAAGGAGCTGATTAAGCCTATCGTTCGTCATGACTCATTACTCTTCTGTCGTTGGTCCCTTGGTATAGCGCTATCTTTTCAAGGATTCGTTGTGGGCGTCTCTCAGCCGTGTTGCGCTGCTTTGTTGGGGGATTAATCCATCAATGGTTAACTTAAGTTACTCACTTACGACGTCCTTTTTTCCTTCACCTAGTCTAGCTTTTTTTCCTCGTGCGCATTCTTCTCTTCGCCTTTGTTTTTTATCCGCACTTGCAG
Organism: Latrodectus hesperus; assembly: GCA_037975125.1. NCBI lineage: Eukaryota > Metazoa > Arthropoda > Arachnida > Araneae > Theridiidae > Latrodectus > Latrodectus hesperus. The sequence continues at coordinate 5,722,685 of CM075854.1, read as the reverse complement.
AACTGTTTGAAAGCTGTTTTGATAAGAATTACTTAATGTTCTTCCCTCTACAGGATGATATACAAGAACTTCCATGTCTCTACGGCTCTAATCCTGTTTTTGTTTGCTTTTTCTTGTCCTTGTGTTCAGACATTTCTTTCCCTTTATCAAGTTCTTTTAACTCCTTCTCTTATATTCAAACTTCCTTTTTACCAACTACGGAATTGAAAATTATACAAATTTAAAATACTAGTAACCCAAATAACATTTCAAGCAATGTAACAAAATCTATAAAAAAATTGCTCTGCTAATATCATAAAATTATTTACTATAAATTTAAGTACTTAACATCATCATATACCATTTTTCTGATGTATATATAAAGAAAACCCTTATCTCAAAGTAATTCTAATTAATTTATTTCGATATGGCTTACATTAATGTTTATATATTTTTTATATGTGTTGTCATAAATTTAATCTTTGGTTTGAAATAATCGTTACTTTATTCATCAATTCGGTTTTTTTTTTAGTTTTGTAGTGCAATTTTTTGAATATTCAATGTTATTTTAATGTGTTTACTTTATATTATTAAAATAACGATCTAATTGTATCCTTTAATAGAATTAGTGGAAGAAATATCATATTTTATTAAAGCTTATGGCTTCTAAATATTCTCATGTGGTAATGTTCTCATGACGTTAATATCTTTATATGATAACATTAAAAAATAAAAGTCTTACAATTTCTTCTCAATGAGAGCTACAAGCATCTTAGTATAAAGTGTCCGCAATAACCTACCTACCTAGTCTTACAATTTTTAAATTTTATGTTAAAATTTTTTATAAAACTTTATTTTTATGCTTGTAACTGATTGTTATTAATAATTTCTTAAAATACGCAGACAGTAGGAAACAGGATAATTTTATTTTTTGACCATAGAGAATAATTTTGCTTAGACTATCGAAGGTATTGATAATTATTTCAAATGAGGATAGGAAGGGAAATTTGTAAACTGTGTAAATAATATTCAATGTACATGTCACACTGATGATTGAGACATTCATTAAATGTATAATATATTGCATTATATTTCAAGATGCGCATCTAGTGTACGATATTTTAGAGTTTTGTATAATAAAACTTCTCTCTTATTTAGAATTTAAAAACTGCCTAGGTATCCATTAAAATACAGTAAATGTATAATAAATATCGGCTTCCATTTCAAGTTTACTTCCATTTTGAACCTAATACTATAAGACTTGCTTATCTAGTAAGTGGTTCTTAAAAGCGGCCAATCAATATTTTTATGCGTGGTATAAAGAAGAATCTTCTGCATAACGAAGCATCTCAATGGAGATGGGCTACATGTGGCCGACTCTGGAAATTGTATGAATCTTTCAGGTGTACGGAAAATCAAATGCGCGATAACATTTTCATACTAAAAGCTAATCATTGAGGTAGAATTTAAAAAAAAGTTTCGAGTTAAAAACTAATGCAATTTTCAAAATTACAAAACCAAATTTATCAAGTCCAAATGATACTTAAACTAAAGTTCACATTTATTGTTGCAGTTGTTTATTTCTTTATTTAAATAAGATACAGTATTCTTAGACAAGAATTATTCTCACGTACTTACAACCAAACAATAGGGATGCTTCAGAATTTAATTTCAATATTTTGGTATAAGTGTGTCAAAACGATAAATAGAATTAAGATATCGAAATGAAGGTATATCACTATGTACATATTTGCAATTATTTCCTTTCTATTTTCATTCCAGTTCGAATTTTTTACACTGTCATTCATTAACATCACGAGCTGTCTCAGCTGAATATCTCTTACTTTTCCTTCAGCTAAGCTGTTCGTCATTTTAATTCTCACTATGGGTATGGCTATATGTAGTGCCTCGCAATTCATTTTAGGTCGTAGATGTTGATTGAATTAGCCCTCTTTCTAAAAAATGACCAACACACCAGACCATCCTTCTAGGGAATCCAACTGACAAAAAATGAGCTATGGTAGCTGTAGAATAAGTAGATGAAATAGTTGCTGAAATGCAGTTATTTTTTAAATCCCTTTGGTGTAAAGTGATTTGCAGCCGGAAGAAGAGTGGTATAAAATACGATCAGTCCTTATTTTCCCCCTGCTCGCTTCGAGTGCATATCCTATTACACGCAGTATATATATATTTTTTTCACTTACTTTTTCATTCTTTTCATTAAGCAGTTCTATTGGTGGTGATAAAAAAATAAGGGAAACCTTATAAGAGTTAAAATGGTGTAATAAAAATGGAGGGAAAAAAGTTCTCCTTGGCAAAAAGGGGAAAGAAAATGGGGAATAACAATTGGAAGTTAATAAAAAAACACCCGTGTCTATACATACATACATACATACATACATACATATATATATATATATATATATATATATATATATATATATATATATATATATATATATATATATATATATATATATATATCAGTAATCTTTTGCCTAAATAAATTTCGCTTTGTGTGCTGACATAATTAATCACTGTTCTCGTAATTAGGAACATTTAAACTTTTTTCAAACGCTAATCATATTTTAATAACAAATAGACCCAGCGTCATAAAGAAGGGTAGAAAGAAAATAAGATTTGTATCCCCATCCACAGTTGGGAGGGTAAAAAATGCCCTGGCTAATAATAAAACAAAAGCTTCCGTTCAAAAGCTCGTGTTAGAAATATTAATCTGCTCTGACTAATTGATATTAGCGCCGACTGGAGTTATTGCCTGGAGGGCGTAGGCAAATTATAATTTACACCAACATCTCTAGCTTTGCTGCTGCCTCTTCACACCAGGCCAAGAACGGGATGAGCTTGTCTTGAAAAAAAGTGGTTGGAGGTAAAAAAAAATTCAAAATTGCAAATAACACTAAACGTAATTAGATAGGGGCTAGAAGAAGAACATTGGAGTAGCTTTCTCTAAAAAGTTAAACTTGTTGCAGTAAAGGTTAAAGAAAATAAATCAGTAATGGATATCAGTTGAACAAATAACGCGCTCGGAATTTTAAATCTATTTTATTTGAGGTGAAATAATGCAATAAATGATTTCTTCCTTCTGCGCGTCATTTTTTCTTACTTCCATTTCTATTCAGCTTTTTGTTTTATTTTTGCTCCGTCTTCAGCTCTCTCAAGTCAGCCTTTATTTAAAATGAAGCGCTGTATAAAAAAAATCTCTTTATTGAGATTTGGAATAATTGTGCTAACAACTAACGGACTTGTTATATTGGGAGATAAATAATATATCAGAAAAATGAATTTCTAATAAAATACTCATTATTGAGAAATCCAACTCCTTTTCACATTATTGTCTTAAAAATGAAAATATTCTTTATTCTAATCCTAATTTTTGATTAAAGCATATTGAAAATTTCTTAAATAAATTCTATTTCAATTTTAATTTAAAATAATATGAATATATTTTTAATCGTACAATTTTTAAATAATTTTTATCAATTTTAGCGAGAAAAATGCGGTTTATTTTTTGCACTGTAACTTTTTAAAATTGTATTTATATATGTAAATATAATTTAATTTGAGTTAATAAATTTATAACTAATAAATGTATAAATCCGAAGTTTTATTTTCCTTCTTCTGATATTTTTCTCATTTGGAAAAGAATCCATATTGGTGGCGGCATCTGTTGGGGTCGAGGCGGAATAAAAATTTTCTTTAAATATACATTTTTTGTTTCTTGAATTACATTTTATGATTTAATGAAAGAAACAAGAAAGTAATTCACACACACAAAATTTTGGTAAATTTCTTACCCAAAAGTTTTTTGGTGTTAAAAAAAATTAAATCATAATATTTTAAGATCTACATTTCCCGAATTTTAAATTAAAAAAATAAAACTTGATGCTACTATGTCTTAGTTAAAAATATGTTTTTGAACCATCGGTAAACATTGGTTTGTTATTTATTATTCTCAGTGTGTTTATTTGAATTACTTTTGTATATTAGCTGTACTACTGACAGTTATATTTTTATATTATTTATATTAATTAGGAATATATGAATAGTGCTATGCTTTTAATTCGATTACATATATACTGCTGAATATATAATTGCCATTTTTCTAGTAATGATTCTTTCAGATTTCGTAAGTTAAATTGCTATCTATATTTTAGTGTCCCTGTTATATTCTGTTTCTCCCTCCTTTTTTCTTTCTTCCTGCTGTGCACCGGATTGGAGTGGCCCAGTGCTTCAGGAGTGTGTCCCCCTCCAGGCATTACTGTGGCCACGCACGGCCAATCCGGTTCACACTCACTGCCACAGCCACACCATGCCCAGAGAGGCCACCTCCAAAGTGTTTAGCTGCAGCCTGCCTTGGCCAACAAAATTAGACACAGATTACTTGCTCCCTTAAGATTAAAATTTAAACGTCTACAATCATGTATTTCTAAATTTTAAAAAAAAGTTTCGTATTTTAGAACGAAACTAAATTTTAAAAAAATGATTAGAAATCTGCCTTTACATGGTGTGGTAGGCCAGTTTTCCAAAACAATCTCTTAAGTTTCTGAAAAGAAACTAAATCAAAAATCGTGACTGATTGCAATCCCTCTCTACTCTTTCCAGATCTTTGGGTCCAAGGCAGACTTGCAGCTACACACTCAAATCCACATGCGTGAGGCCAAACCGTACAAGTGCTCCCAATGCTCCAAGGCGTTCGCCAACTCCTCGTACCTGTCTCAACACACGCGTATCCACCTGGGAATCAAGCCATATCGGTGCGAGATCTGCCAGAGGAAGTTCACACAGCTATCCCATCTGCAACAGCATATCCGGACGCACACAGGGGATAAACCTTACAAGTGTAGAGCTCCTGGTTGCAACAAGGCTTTCTCGCAACTATCCAATTTACAATCTCACTCTCGATGTCATCAGACAGACAAGCCCTACAAGTGCAACAGCTGCTACAAATGTTTCGCTGATGAAGCGGGTCTATTGGAGCACATCCCTAAGCACAAAGAGTCGAAGCACCTTAAAACGCATATTTGCCAATTTTGTGGAAAATCATATACGCAGGAAACTTATCTTGCCAAACACATGCAGAAGCATGCCGATCGTCTTGAAAAACGTCCGTTGCCACCTCTTACCAACAATAATAACCTCAACATACCTTCCAACCAATCACTTCGTGGACCAGCTCCAACAGATAATTATTGGACAAAAACCTCAACACCAGTATCATCCGACACTCATCATGGAATGGGTGATCCCTCTTCGATGGGTTCACCCATGTCTCCCCCGTCTCATCATCTGCATCCGCATGTTTCTGAAACATGCCTTCAGAATAGCATGAGCGATCATCATGGAAGACTTCACATGGATCCTCGCCATCAACAACAACAGCAGCAGCAGATGGTGGCGAATAGTGCCAATCATTCAAACGGCAGGGACCATGATCTTGGTTCACACCTAGGTCAAAATCAGTATGACACTTCGTCAATGACACAAGGTCATCCGCCACCTACAAGTAAGAATACTTCAGCTTTCACTCCCATTCAATCTGGAATGTTACCCATTTCTTCAGGGCCTCAGCTGTCCATGCCGTCTGCAACACGTACCTCATATTTCCCTTACGAACCGATTAATTTCCCAAAGAGTACGAATCCAATGGGGTCGATGGAAGTAAAGCAAAGCCACAGTTCTTTCCCCAATCAGCTTATTTCTCTGCATCAAATACGGAACTATGCGTCTATGCCAACAATGTCTGGACAACATCCAATTACAACATCCAACTGAAGAAGCCAACAACAGGAAAATATGCCAAGCAGTTAGAATTGATAACAGATAATTTTAACACTGATATTCCAATCTTCTTTTATAGAAAGAATGTTCATCGTTTGTTCTTTCCCATTCGTAAAAGCTGTAAATGTGCATTTGTTGTGTACCATCCAATTTACATTTTTATCAGAGAACATTTAAGAGCTCCGATTATCGAACTGATGGAGACATACCTCACATTTTTTGATTCCCGGTGAATTTTAGTGTTGTGTTTTGAGATAATTTTTATGCAATGTCTGCTGAGAAAAAGGATACTTTCCAAGAAATTTAATGTCTCAACATCTTATATCATCACACACATCAACGAGGAACACACATCAGCTCTGGAAAATATGTATCATTAATATAATCCACTTATTCGAATCGGGCAAAATGTACTGACGTTGCTTACCAAGATGCTTGTTTAGAGACATCAGTCAAAGATAGTTTGTTCTAGATTTTTTTGTTTACCTCATTTAAAATATGAAAGGAAACTTTTTTAATGCTAGAAGAATCGGCAACTGTCTCTTTCCCTCACACTCTCTATGTCTGTAAAAGAAACATTAAAAAACGTCAAAATGAATTATTTTGTTAAGTTTTCCATCAAAAATAATTGTGATTTAGCACCTGTGATTTTGAGGGAAAGTCCATCTGATTCATGTCGGTGCCTTGAATTTTAAGAGAGTGCAAATCAGTTTCGCCGATTCTTAGAAAAAACTTAGTTTTAATCATAGATGCCATATTTTCATAATGTGGTTTTAATAACCCTTTTCAAATTAAAAAAAATTTTTTTTTAGTTTGAATGTTTTAAACCGATTTTTGGGTGCATTTCTCTTTTTACCTTTTATTCCTTATTTTAAATCTATAAGATATTAATTTACTAATAATTAAATTTTTGTTTTAAATATATTTTTTACTTCGATAAAAAAATCTAGAAGATTCTAACTTTACTGTCTCTGGTAATAGTGAGATACGTGTAGGACATCGCTTTTTGCATCCTGTCTTACCTCATCATAAAACATGGTAGTATTATCATTCAAAAGTAGTATTACTCTGTATAAGTAAACATATACTCCGTTGTTCAAAAATATTTGAAAATATTTTCTCCTTTCAAATAATGTTAAGTAAAGTTAATTTTCTATTTTTTCTTGTTAAATGTTAAATATGAAATTAAAAATTTTAAGGTTACAAAAGAATATTTATCTATCCTTTCTTTAACAGTTAGAATATTTAGAATTTATGGTATTCATGTTTAATTGGTTTTTTTCCTATTTTCTTTTTTTTTTTTTTTTTTTTGTTAATAACTAAAAAAATTGATATTTTCTGTTAAGACTGTAAGTGTCGGATACTACCGAAATATTCTCAGTGGTGCTTATTCCATTAAATATCATCAGGGATTTTTCAAAACGTAAATTGTGAAAACGCTAAAGAAAATCAAACTCAAGAAGTTCATATAAATGCCTATACCCATTGTCCGACTTAGAGTTTAACTTGTGATTCACAATATACAATTTGCTCAGACATTTCTTAAAACTGTATATACAGTGTAAGCTCGTTGATTTTGTTTTTTGTTGATATTGGAATACCTCAAATTTGTACTTTACCGTATGCAAAAAAATGTGGCATTCATTGTTTAGTTCCATTATTTGTTTATTATTTTAATGTATTTTTGAATCAGATTAATTAATGTCGTTAGTTTTGTGATGTACTGAAATATTTTTACTTGTTTATTATGTTAAAATATTATTCTTTTAACTAATTATAATTTTTTATTTTCTTTACAAATAATTTTTTTTCTTCTAAGTTCTGTAGTATATGGCATTGAATTCTAGATATTTTTTAGCAGAATTATGGCCAGTATTAATGGACACCAAAATATGTCAGTTAAACTGATCGTAATGAATGAGGTAACGCTGTAATGTCACAAATAATGATGAACAAAGCTTTAATTTCCAGAAAGCAGATATGTACAGATGCATATATAAATAATATATAGATGTATAGCAGCTTAATTAAAAAAATATGTGTGTACAAGCTGAGATCTATCTCATGGAAGTTGCCTCTATGTTTTGTGTCATAAGTGCTGTAACTCTAATTGTAATGTGTTCTGTGTTTCCCGGTTAAACCATTTTAGATTTTCTTATGACGAAGTCTTTATGCGACAGTTCTGATATTCAGTGTTTTAAATGAGTTATATTTTTGAAGAAAAAAAAGTTGTTGACTTAGACATAATTGATGCTGTGATGTCTGATGTTTGAATTATGCATGCCCTTTTAAATATGATACTGTGCCCATGACTCTCCTTTCCTTGAATCAGCGTCTCTCTCCTCAGAAGAATACTGGAAAATGTCCTTTACCCGAAGTGATATTTTTAGATCCTCATACATTCCTATCAAATAGACCAAAGTATTATTTTCCTCAGTCTCTCGGTGTGGCTCGCTACCTCGGCATTTAGAGTCATTCAACTGATTCTTTCCTTTTTTTCGGAAACAAATTCTCAGGAATTTTATTTCTATTTGAATTTTATATTTTTAGGAAAGTAGGGTGATCATTATTATCTCAACATGTAAATAGTGCCTTGCTTTAAAATGGTATTGTTTTGAAATCCCATTCTATCTAATTATTTTTCCCAATTTTCTCCTGTGACATTAATACTATATTTCCTTAATTATGGTTTAATATAAGGTCTTTCAATGATATATAAAATGTACTGTAAATAATTTAATATTTGTATCGAAGAATGAACATAAATGCAAGTTTTATTTATAGATATGAATACAAATTATTGCTTCTCTCTGAAATAATGTAATGCAAAAAAATTTTCTGCTTGGATTGTTGGTATATTTTTATTCTAAAAAGTAATGTCCTATATAATTTACTCTTCATTCAAATCAATTACTCATATCAAAAACTTGGCTGTAAATTACAGCTGAAGTCATCGTATTTGTGAGAGAAATAAGTTTACATAATAATTGTCTGTGTAACTTTCTTTATTTTAATTCATTAAAATGACATATTAAGTGGAATATATTACATTTGTGAAATTTATATAATATTTATATATATAAGTCTTGTTTCTATTATTATCAAATAATAAACCTGCCTCTCGCGTACCCTTTATAGATTTTTTTTGTTGTTAAATTAATATCAAAGGAAAATCATCATAGAAGTTCATGATATTGACTTCAATTTATTTTTGTTGTGATTCATGTAATTATTACGATAGTTAAGTACTTAATTATATATCTGTTTTAAGATTGAAATTTATATGCCTTGTCTATTAGAATATTTTGTTTTTTGACTAATCTATTAAGTAGTGATGGGCAAATTTCTACCCGGCTGCTCGGATGTTAAAGCTTGTCAAACAAGACTCTGAGCTGAAGGTTGTACTTAAGCTTCCTCATCATCTTTTCCACAGCGTCCAACGCTGTCTAAATAGAACAGGAAAGACATTTAGAAAGGGCATCTAATGCCATATTTCCCATGTATGACCAATTGGTTAGGAAGAAACACAGAAAAGTGGTAGAAGCAGGTTTCCACCCGAAATGAAAGTGTTTCAAAAGATTAAGGGTTTCCCTTCAAACTTCTCCGACGAAATGGTTATCTCTAAGCAGCGCGTTATTTTATCTTCAATGGACAAACAAAATATATAGAATTTTTTTTTAAATGATTGACTTTTAATGCGAATTAAACACGGGAAGCTTCTTCAAACACAGAGCCGTTTAAATCTGCTAATCTTCAGTTGCCGGTCATCATCATAAGCTAAAGGTTTATTAAAAAGTTTTAATCCTAAAATTTTTATTCGCGTTTGTAAATTTAACAGCTTTTGAGAATTTCGCACTGCTATTAAAGTTCTCTTAATACAAAGCATCTCATCCTACTTGTTTTCAGCTACGCATTAAGGTAAATTTAAAATTACTTTTTGAAGGTAAGTTATTTGTGCAGATTATTCATTTTGGTCAATTAGCCTAACGCCTTGTGATTAGATGAAAGCACCATTAAAGTAATTAGCACTTTTAAAGTTGACTAGGCTGGAATTTAAACATCCTTAAAAATATATAAATAAACATAAAAAATAAGTATTTTATGAGGGTAGAACGGGAAAATTTTAAATACATTTTATCGCATTTGTGTACCTCTCCATCATTTCTGAAAAACTTTAAGTACTCAGATATCATCTATCAAACTCTTCTCTCTAACATAATAATAGGGTATTAGAGAAAAGCAAACTTTGAAATTAAAGAGTACAGCCATCGAGTGGGCAGATTAAAAAGTGTGCACCTACATGCTTCTCATCACAAAATGCATTTCTTCGCCTTTTGTATTTGCTTAACTTTTTTTTGGTTCCATCCTATGTTTGACTCTTTAATGCTTCCTTCAGAAAGATCGACATTACTATGTCGTTGGTTTATTTCATCTATGCAAATTTGTACCAGTTGATAGGGTCGGTCACAAGTATCCTCTTTTGTTAACAGTGTTTTTTCAAGCTACAAAAATTTTCGCTTGTTGAATGTATAATTGGTTCAAATGTTGGTATTTTAGAAAAAGTTTCTCAACCTTTTCTGAAGAGAGGTTGTACATGCAGCATATAGTTGCTGAACGTGTTAGAGGGGTGCACGTACTTAATTGCGATGCGTGACGAATAGTCAACTCAACTAGCTATTATGATACAGGATATTAAACGATCTTACCGAACGTGAGTCGCGGTGGACCATTAACATTACCTCTTTCTGAAGGATACCTCCCCGGAGACCATCGTTAGAAATTAAGATCTGATAGCCGCCCTCATACTGAGCTAATGCGCTCTTCATTAAAGGCTTAATTGGAAAAAATTCTTCAACTCTAGAAAATCTAAGCGATTTGCATAAGAAAATTAGCAGAAATTCACTTGAGATATGAACAAAAACAATACTTATATTTAAAAAGCAATGGAAAAAAAGTCCGTATTCCAATTTGTGATTTTTGGGGAGAAAATAAACAAGTGCATGTGATGAAAAGCTTTCTATCATATTTTCGTGCCGTTTCGGAGAAAGAAATGATACGATTAGAACTTTTCTTTGATATCTGATCACGAGTTGTTCCACGATAAGTGGTGCTTTATTTTAAAAGCGTTATTTTCAAAAAGTAAACAAGTTTACCCAAGGAAAAATCCATTGTGATGCAAATTTTTCGTTTTCAAACTTTCGAGCTCATTATCTGAAACAAAAGTAGATTTTCTCTTCTGCGGCTTGCTTCTAATTTCGAGCTAGTTAAGGATTGCGCTTCAAGAAAGGATATTCCGAGCAAATCGAGATATACTTAGAGGAGGCGCTCTTTTGTTTTCGCCTTTTCGAATGCAAATCTTTTGATTAATCTTGTCTGTGCTACAGATCACCTCACTGAGACAACAATTAAATAATTAACTGCTTGTAAGACAGAGGAACATTGTTCTAGCCTTTAGGGAAAGGATTTCTTTGTGACCAGTTTTTCACGTTTTCTCTCCAGAGAGAGTCTCTTAAAAATTGCTCCGCTTTTTTCCCCCTCCTACTTTGTAGTTAAATTTTCTCATTACTTTGATTCTTTGTCTGCCGTTCACTCAAACTAACAAACGGTTTCGAACTTTTTAATTACCTAATGTCACTTCTGTGTTTAACTTACTTTGAATTAATATAACTATAAAATTTATTTTTTTTTATTTAAACCGGCAATATCCAATGCGCGAAACTTAGCCTTTTGTGTGGACGTATTTTTTTTTATTTGTATCTGATGGAATCCCTAAATTTGTTTCTGTTTGATACTGCATTTCTAATTTTTTTGAAATTATTTAACTATTTCCAATCATAAAAATTATGAAATGGAAAGCTTTACAAAAACACCTTAAAAGAATTACAAACTTAAAGTGCTCCAACCATTTAGAAATATCTTCATCTTGTGTATTTAAATTAGCAAACATAGAACATCAATAAAAATCAGAAACCAAAAATATATTGGTAATAATTATTAACGAATGTTTGTTTTCTTATGAGAATCTTGTTTTCTTGAAATTAGAACAATTGTTACTGATAACGTTAATGTTAAAATTTTTAGGAAATAAAAATTAATTGAAATTAATTTAAGACTATCATATATGCTAATTGCTTATGCTACTAAACCAGATATTCTTACGAATCTTGAAAATATCAGTGAACAATGTGAAATTGTTAGTGTGAATAGTTGTGAATAAGTAACGTCTTCTGAGAACTAGTAACATTGGAGCTCATCCTGGATTTTCGTTTCCATAGTTACCGAGAGAAGTATTTGATGCTGTTAAAGTAGCAGGATATTCGAAATCACATGGACAGTGTGAATGGCGGCCTCTTCAATCTGAGATCCTGAAAGGAAACCTTTAATCTTACAATTCTGCTGAAGTGCCCTTTTAAGAGTCTAGTTAAATTCTTAGAAAAATATTAAAAATATAAGATATAATCAAATATCTATTTTTCTATCTTGTTTCTCCATTGAAGTCATTTACTTTTAAAGTAGTCTCTCTCCACTCTTTTTTTTTTCATTTTTTGTTATTTTGACTTAGTATACTATTGGCTAAGCCGGATTTGAGAAAGGCTCTCAACAGTCAGAAGTATTCCTTAATATAAATATTCCATTTCATGGTATTATTTGTAATTATTCAGTTTCTATTTTTTGTTTTCAGAGAATATTTTGTATCCACTAAATTTCACTTCAAAAGAAATTGACTAGGAAAGAGAGAAGTAATTATAAATTTTGTGAGGTGAACCCCCCCCCTGCCTCTCTATAAGTAAGATTGTAACTCTGGATTCCCTTATCTCTCAATTCCTTTGCACCTGTAATGCAAATATTTGTAGAAGATAGAGAATTGTCATTACAAAGGTAATTTAAATAAGAGTTAAAAAAACATTTATGTTTATACCACAAAAACCCTAAGGAATATTTATGAATTTATTTACTTTAAAAAAATCCTGTATAATTGAAAGAAAAAGATTTTGTGTAAAATAAGTAAGAAAATGAAAGTGAATGAAAAAGAAAATGAAGAATAAAACAGTAAGAAAATGAAAATTTGGAAATAATAATAAATTAAACACATACCTTGGGATGTTAGGAATATAATTGTTTATAATAATTATATAGATAAAATGGCAAATGTATTTATTATTTCTTTTTCTGTTGTCTGTGATGAAAACTCTATTCTCAACGAAATCTAGTTTTCAATTTATTTTAGTAAACAGATTTAAGGTATATTTTTTTTCTGCTCCACATACATTATTTTATAAATTGTTGCAGCTTTTTTTCAAATATTTTTAAAAAGTGAATTTCTTTAAGGCAAACAAAAATGTTGTGATATTCAGAAGTTTGTATTGAGAATAAGTTCAAAACTAATGTTGGTAAAATTATGTATAGAAATGTTTGTATGCATCATTAATAATTTTGTGTCATATTTGAATGAACTTGAATATTATAGTGAGGAGAAAAATCCAAGAAATAATTATTTCTCTTTAAAATTTTTCATCTTCTAAGTTAATTTGTTTTGCATAAGAAATTGTTTTCAATGTGTTGTATATAAATCGTTTCTCAGCGTCAAACCAACGACTTATTTTGATTTGCTCAATGACATTTCTGTTTATTATATTTGTGAAGAATGCATTTCATTGTTTACTTGTATATTGTGGCATTACGTATTTATATGCTTACACAATAGTAGAGAACCTGTATAACCTGCATTTGTTGAATTTTAGGCAAATAAAGTTCCCGGTCTGGTGGATAGTCAACAAACAACTTTATGTCACTGCATAGTTTTTCTTTTATGTTTGTTTTAGATTTGACTAACCATCGTACAAACAACAATGGCAGGAATATGTAAAAAGTCCACTTTGTTAAGACATGTTAATAATCAGCTTTAAGTAGTTTTTTGTCTTAGATATTTGCACTAGCAATAATGTTGATATTTTATATTAGTGTTTGTGAGTTATTGAAAGTTTCTTGGAAGAAAAGCAATTAATAAGCAGGACAGAAAGAAACATGTTTTGGGGACACTGTGATAACCAGCTTGTTAGTATAGCTTATCATTTCGTCGGGAGTTCAGCCGCATGGGAACCAAATCATGTGAAAAGGTGTTTTATAAGTGTATAATAATTTTTGGTGATGTGTGCATGTGCGCAATTTTGTGTCTAACACAACTGAAATGGACTTCTCATGAATATTCAGCTCCGAATGCATTTGTAAGCTTCCCGAATTTGTACAAAGCTTACCAGTGAGTAGGAGTAGATCTCAGTTTCATATGCAATCATCTCTCACCCAAATCTCATTACAAAATGTAGGAATCACGATATTCCCTCTCAGCAAAGCAGTCTTGTTCATTTTCTTGTCAAGAAACCAATTTCAATTATTATTCATTCAGGCTTACGTTGATTGTATTGATTAAGTCTATAGACTTGTTAAAATACTCAGTTATGTTTCACTGTTGATGTTAGTGTAAAATGATGTTAAAATAATTTTACTAGAAAATATTGTGATCTTTTCATTTCCAAGCGTTGAGTTCTGTTAACAGCTTCGAATAGTTTTTATAATCATGGCTAGTGCAATCTGTTAGGCATTTAATGATCTTTATATTTGTGTTAAATAGCAAGAAATAGTATTTCTTCCATTTGAAATATACGCCGTAGAATTCGGCAAAGAGAGAACTTCTTATTACTGTATATAAGCACCTCATACTATAGAAAAATGAACTCGCGAGTATTTTCTCAAACACAATTTTATGAACTGTGCTGTATTTTCATGTCTCTGACATAAAAAAGAAAAAAAAAACCGTTCGAACCTCTTTTGAACCTTTTCTCGTTCTTCGGCAGTGCTTTTGTACTGTCATTTTAAAAAGTGGAGAGAACTTCTTACCTCATTTCTGCCTTCTTGAAGTTGGATATGAAAATATGCAATGTGTTAAGCGTAATAAAACTTTTGTACGCATATCACGATATTTCATTTCCTTAAAAATGGAAAATGGTGGTGTTCAGGGATATTATGCCAATGCTCAATTTACGTGCTATTTTTAAATTTTTATTTTCCAATTTAAAAAGAAAATTGTTGATTTACTATTTTTACATACAATTTGTACTTATACTGGCAATAATATTTTCCGTTTTTAACAAGTTTGAAACCGACTGCATTCCATAGTGCACTTGTGAGGATTGCCTCCTTCTGCCACCGCGGCGGAAATATCAAGTACCTCTTTCAAAGGCTGGAAATGAGCTGTGATGATCAACGTAACTCCCTCAACAGCTGAGTATTCATGGAAAGCTCATTTGCGAAGCCCTTTGTCTTATCTGTGTATTCATCCATGGGTCACAATCCAAGCGAATCAATGAGCTCTCGAGAGAATTCTTTTTGCTCAGTGATCTTATTGTTCTTGCATACTTCAAATCCGTGAATATATCATAAAACAATAAAAAAGTATATATGGAATGAATTTTGACACAAGTAAAAATATTAAGCGATTTAATTTTGTAAACGTGTAAATAAAGGATTTCCATTGTAGATTTTGACAGTAGCCCCGTTTCCCCAAGATATAATAACCGCAGAACCTCGACGCTTGAAATCTTTGACATTGAAAGTGGTGATTTAAAAAAAACGCCCTAGGCCAAAACCTGTAATACGTAGGAGCCCACAACTTATCAATTAAGCACTTGTATGTACATGTAAATATTATTGTGCAACTCACCAATGTCTCAGCAATGGCTCCTCCTTAACGTCTCTTTTCTATTGTAAAATCACGTATTTTCATAGCATCAGTTTTGTCAGTTGGAATATTTCATGCCAAATAAACCCCAAACTCACGAGCTTCAAGATATAAGTTCTAATAAAGATGTGTAGATAAGTTTAATCTACTAGAGAAAAATCCATTGGAAAAGAGGCGTTAAGTTCAGCATATCTGTTTGATTGCTTACCCTTTATGAATGAATGGATTGCTGTGAAGATTATTTATGCACTTGATCTTTGAGCAGACAGCGTTCATTGTTCACAAATGTGGTGTAAATGCAATCAACTAGATACTTTATTCGTGTCAACGAAATCATATCCATGGAATATATATTCAGGGAAATAAATAATTGTACCTGGCCCTCAAAACAATAACCTCTGTTTCATATTTACCTCTGAAACAGCGCACATAATGAATAGACATCATTTTCTCTCAAAAAAGGAATTTTAAATAAATAAGAAAACACATAAAGATCATATTGTCTTATTATATATATATATATATATATATATATATATATATATATATATATATATATATATATATATATATATATATATATATATATATATATATGGATCTTTGTTGTTTTTTATGTGATGCAAAATATTTTAAGTACTTATAATCTTCTGAAATTTTCAATTTCTTGTAAATGGAATGTAGTTTTATGTTATTGTATATTTTGACTTATTAATAAGTTTGTTTTAATGGTATGGACTTTTGTCATGCCTGTAAGTTGTACACGTAAATATAATCTATGAATACGTGTACAAATTTAATTGTATTATCCTCATTAGAAAAATGATTTTTCAATCCTTATGTTGTCCTCATTTGAAGGTATGTTTCAACCTCTCAACTGAACTTTCAAATATTTGTGTGTCACCCCTGAAGCGAAATCCTGTACAAACCAAAATGAAAGAGAAAAAAAAAATCGTTGTTAATCGCGCACCATGTGTCTGTAGTTCATGGTAAAGGTACAACTTGTAGTCACTCAAGTGCCCCTTCCTTGTACAACATTGTCATGTGCTATTTCAATAAATATCACTTTAAGCCTTTCGTTGCCTCTCTTCACTGTGTCCTCTCGTTTCCATTTACAGAATTGTGAAAGTATATAGTGATGCCAAGTCATCTGGATTCAAAGGCAAAGAAAAAATTTAATAAATCTACACATGTGAATCACCTATATTTTCCAAGTATTCTACATTTTTGTTTCAAATGTATTGTTTGAGTGACAGTATTATCATACCATTCTTTTTTTATTACTTTATTATTTGCCTATTTTTATTCATGAAAAAGATTTTCTTTTTTTTTCTTTTAAAATAACAAAGAAATAAAAGTAATGAAAGAATTTTATGATAGAAACGTGAAGATTGTAACAAAAATAAAAGATTATTCTGTATGCAAAAATATAAGTTGGAATAATATATATATATACCTACGTTACGTATTTTAATTAGCATTTAACACCTCCTGACTATTATATTATATAACATAAACTCTTTCCAAACGTTCACCGTAGCTAGTATTCAATAAAGACGCAATATATATATATATATATATATATATATATATATATATATATATATATATATATATATATATATATATATATATATATATATATATATATATATATATATATATATATATATATATATATATATGTATATTATTGAATATACTAGCAGTGGTGAACGTTTGAAAAGAGTTTATGTTATATAATATAATATTCAGGAGGTGTTATATGACAATTAAAATACATAACGTAGGTATTTAATATGAACAAAGGCTTTAATAAAAGGGAGCTCTTTTTTAAATTTGTATCAAATAGTTGTTTTCTGTTTGTATGAACTCCTAATAATTTAAAATAATTTCTAATAATTTAAACATATTTTGTAATAGAGACAGAAAATTTATATCCTTATTATACAAAAAAATTACTTTGCGAAGATGATTTTATTTTAAGAAGATATCTCGGTTTTGCAAAAATGCATTTCTAAATTGAAAGAAGAATTAAAATATTAAAAAAATAATATACAATCTTTAAGTTTCATATAAAAGTATAATAATCATTGAAAGTCGACTATTAGCTTCAAGATAAAAATATGCAGAAATTATATTTGAAAAACACTTAGATAAATAGCGAAGTGTATACCATTCACAAAATTTTCTTTGAAGTATTCACTAAATCCAATTTAAAAAATTCCTACTCATTGCCATGCCTTACAAACTAATTGCAAAATTAGAAAAATGTAAAAGGATGTTCGTCAATAATTTGTGGCGCGCGTGTTCAATTATTCTTTTCTTCCGGTTGTACTTGAAATTCACAGTATTCCAGATATTAAGTTTTATTTATTGGAAGAAAATATATTTTACTTTCTACTTTAAAAAAAATGCAGTTTAGATTTTCTGTTTAGTAGTGACGACTAAATAAGTACCTGCTTATACAAAATCATTCAAAATCATCTTCTATTGATACAAAATGAAATATGTATACATATAACATTATATAAATGTGATGCAATTAATATATTCTGATAACAAAAAATTATTTTTATCCAAAATAGATTCTTAAATCAATATTATTAACATAAAAATGTGAATAATACATTTTATGTAATTCCTTAATTTAATTCTGTTTCATTTAATTTATGACTAATATCTGTAAATTAAACACGAAAGATAAGAAACTGAATGAATTGGAACGTCATTTAATAATTAAACTGTCCCATACAGTTTTTTGTATTTAATCTTGATATTCTAATCAATAGAATTTTTATCACTTCAAACAATGTAAGTCTTATTGGGAAGCTTTTATTTAATATTATCACTTATACATATTAAATTGTATTTTCTTAAGTTTAAACACATACAAGATATAAAAGACTTTGTATGTTAAATATCTGATTAATATAATACGTATAGAAAAATTTTTTTTTACCTTTGCTCTGAATTTTATTTGATACATCTTTTGATAACATTATTTTTAAAGTGTTTTTCACGCTTAAATGTAATTATTAAGTATTGATATATAAAAGATATAAAAGAATCTATTCGAATTATCTTAATTTCTGAAAAATATTTTGATTGGAAAATAATCTTAGTTGCATAGTCAAAAATTATTCTTGTCGTTCGTTCCAGTAATGCCTTCTAATTTCGATTATTAAGTAGCTTATAGATTTATGTTGCTAAGCTCTTAATAATGAAAATTTGTTTGACTACATTTTTTCTAAATTTTACTTTAAAAATTTATTAGCAATAATTTTTTCTCATTTAAAAATATTCATAATACTTTCTGTAAATAAAAACTTATATTTTTATATTTCTCAATGACTGAAAAAAAGTTAGTGATGTATGCATTTGAAAAATTATTATTATTTTTTTAATTGTGCTTGCAAAATATTAAAATATGATAAGTGTGTGCATTTGAAAGTTTTCAGCTTTTTATTTAACTTAAAACATATTTTGTAATATTCCAAAAATGTATTCAATGCGCTTAGAAATATTTTTGAATGTTACATATTCCTAATAATGAATGAATTAATCGTTCAAATAACTAAACTTTCTTTGTGAATTTCTGGACAATCATTGCATTGCGATTGAACTTTAATTATGTCGATTTTAGCAGCTATTTTCAAAGAATTATTTAGAAAAGTTCCAATGGAAAAAATATTATCGATTATGGTACGTTTAAAATAGATATTTAAAAAAATTAAACACCTTAATTTTTGTATAAAATTTTATAGTAGGATGAAACTTATATTCTCAGTCTTTAATCGATTTCAAACAATCTTTGATTACAAAATTAAAGTGTTCCCAATAAGGTTCATGAAATATTTTTCCGTGTATGTAGTTTTATGAAAATATATGAAACTTTTATTAATATATTTTGATAAGAAATGGGGAATTTCCCTCCTGAGTGTGCGCTGTCAAATCAAATCCTTCTGCTTTTGTTGTGGTCATCTTTTATTTCTGTGAATGTGAACTGAATTCAAGATTAAAATAGACGGCAGTTCTAAAAAGAATGTTCTCCAATGATCAGTTCTCCGGGAGTCGCTCTCTCACTAATCTCTCCTAATCAGAGGCGCCCTAGTACATTTCTTGAGCGGGATCGCCGGCAAAACTCTTCCGCTCTATTATGACGTGCTGAAGCGGTAAATATGGACATTAGCCCTAAGTACCTGTGCTTCGTTTTTATTAGAGTTCGCTTAAGATTAAAGTTGAAATTCTTATTGGGAGAAGGGAGACAGAAAGAAAGAAGACAAAAACGCAATAACAAAAGGAACTTCTTTTCCATTCCTCTTGCAATGTGTACTTATCGGTACGAAATTACCTCACACAAAAACTGAATCATTTGAATTTCTTAAATATTTTATGGAACCATTAATGAAAAAGATGAGCTGAAAAAAATATCTCAAAAAATACCTCGATGATATTTGCTCGTCGCTGTAGATATGCGCAGATATTCGTAAAATTCCAAATGACTCTGCGCTTTATTTTGCTTTGCAAAGAATGTCTTCCGAGCTCCTTCTGCTTTATAAACAATGCGTTCTTTTTATTCTTGCTATTTTAAAGCAAATTTCGGAATTGGAAAATCAAATTACCCTTTTTTTGTTGTATTGAATTGAAAAGAACAATAAATTGATCGACAGTTGTATGAATTCATATTTTCCTTTCTTAAATTGTTATGGAATATTTCTGATCTGACATAATGTCCAATAAACGGGAAATTTTACATAATTTCAGTAACTTATACTGTGAAACACAAATAACATTGCTATCAAACATGCTTTCATAAATTTCTATGTAAGTGAATGCAATTTCTCTCTCTATTTTCAAAAAACTAATGTCCTCTGAACATTTTTCAATTTAGAAATATCTCTAGAGTAAATACATATTTAAACCTTTGCACATTTTAAGTTTATATTCACGAATCCCATTGGCATATTTCCATTTATAGCTTCAGTGAAATTTTATATTCATTATTCCTGATACATTTTAAAATAATTTTTTTTATTTCTTAAAATTTAAGTCACATTAATGTGCTAAATAAATAAATCTTACTATGTCGATGATGTGCATCTTATAAATGTTTGGTGAATGACTACTGTGATAGGAAAAAATTTCCTTATTGATGCTGACTAAATTAATAAGCAACTGTCCCTTTTATTTGACTTGACCAAGTACCACAAAAACTGAATTGCAGCAGTGCTAAAGAAGCCTTTTGGATATATTTTGAGAAATAAAAGGAAGTTTTTTTTTTTTACTCACGTTCATCTTTCATTCAGTTTTTTAAGTACTTCATTTAATTTTTAAAGTCTGATGAGCATTCAGTTTAGGACTACATTTATGTTGAATACTTAATCTATTTTTATTCACTTTATTAGATAAGAAAAACTTGATAGATTTGTAAGAACTCATGTCATTTCATTCATTGTAGAAGGCCTAAAAATGCATGAATATTTTTTATTTCATCCTTAAAAATATTTTTGAAATGTCTCATATAAAAATACCTTTTATTCTAATCAAATAAATATGATGAGATTTCTTTTTAATTTCTCTTTAAATATTTGTTATACATATATTGACCACATCATTTCCATTTTCGTCCTCAATCGGATGTATTTTATAACTATTTTGTGCTTATTTTTTTTTTATTTAATTTTGATTTTCCCTTTCAAATGCTGAGTTTCACAAAATATTTTCTTCTTATTTTAATGTTCATGACATGAAACAAAAGCAATCAATTTTTAAAATTAAACAATAATATGAAATTATTTTTTTGTATAAACTACCATTTACAAAATGCTATATTTATCTGCTTTAGAAGTATTCACACATATTTTATTCACCGAAAATTTCTATTTCAAAAGTGAAATTTTTTTTTCCTTTTTGAAACTATACTCTAAGTGTCCATTGTGACAATCCCAGGTCCTATGCAGAAATTGATTCCGGCCACTTGCTTCGGAAACGGAGCTCCACTGTTCAAGATGGCAATCTTCTCCCGAAGCACATAAATTTGCTCCAATAGTTGGAAGAATGGGATAGGAATAGAGTAATTAGTAATCGGCCCTCCTGAAAACGCTAAGAATCAGCTAAAGGAGTTGCACTTTATTGATCGTGTGCTTGTTGACCATCGCATGCACCGATAAACTCTGGAGAAATGAGGCTGTCTCTCACGTTTACCTACTTCACGCTCACCATCCGAATTTTCCTGACAGCAACCCCCTCGAGTTTCATTCACAACTGAATCTGCATATCCACTTTTCTTGTGGTTGGATTCTATTTTGCTTCTCTTCCTCAGCCCCTAGTTCACTTTTCGAAAGGCCGAGAATTTTAGCTGGGGAGCCTCCGAAGCTCCCCTTTTAGGAATCAAAAAATTACAATCAATTCTAAATTTTGTTGCACATTTTTTCCTCTTTTTTTTGAGCATTTATTTATTTATTATATTTTTATATTTCAAATAGTTGAGTTTGGTCAGTTAAAGAATTATTTAGTGATAATACAGCGAGAAACATATCTATAAATGATTAGAAAAGAAAGAAAAGAGTAAAATTCACTTAAAATTTCAGGCTAAAAATAAAAACAGTAGGTGTTCTAAACTGACGATTTAATTAATCAGTCGAGATGTGATTTTAGAAATATAGAATGAGTTCTAAAAATTGCCTGCATTTAAAATATCACTTCACTTTTTAGGGCTTCGAGAAGCTAATTATTTCAAAATAATATGGAATGACAATGAGGTGAAAACACTGACTTAGTTGCTAAAAAATTAGCTTATTAAATTCTACTTCTAAGCTTAATGATAAAAATATTAACTGCAAGTGCTCAGAAGAGTGAATTCTATTACTCCATATTCTTGATTTGAAAAATTTGCAACACACAAAAAAACATTCTGAGAATTTCTGATTTTTCCCCCAATTATATAAAATCTCTCCTCTTTTTCATTCCTTTATTTGCACTCAGATATCTTTATCAAGTTGAGGAATTGTGTAATTTCAACGAATTAAGATAAAATCCGTTACATTTAGTTACCCAAAAAATCTTAGTGAATTTATCTTTTAAATTTCTTCGTACATTTCTTAATAGCAAAATTGTTTTTCATTCTTTGTAAAATGGTAATTTCTAGCTTTTGCTTCACTGTCTATAGCCCATCTCTGATTTATAAGATATAAAGGATTTTAACTGTTTGCTTATTTGGGATAACAATATTTTTTGCTCTTACTTGTGTAGCTTTCTATTTTTCTATTTTTAAGCAAGAAATTCAGATAAATTCTTCTGGGATATACTTTTGTAACACTTTTTAAAGTGATTTTGTTATGAAACTATAAGTTTAAAAAAAGTGATAGCATATCTCACTGAGTAAAGTTAAAGGCTGAGAAATGCTATTACATAAAGTATGAGTTTTATTGTTTAAAAAATTATCTAAATCACCGCAAAAAGCGGCTTACAAAAAATTATGAATTTCCAATTTGATGAATATTCATTTTGTTCCCTCTATTCTTCCACTGATAAAAACAAAAGGACTTTATACTAAATAAAGAGAGGGGTTTTACCTTCTAAAATAAGGAATTTGAATGGTCATTGCGAGATTTTTTTGATTGAGTGTGCTCTTGTGTAAGTATTTATTACTTACAAAACTGAGACAGTTGATAAATTTCATAAAATTTTAAAAATAAATTTCAATGAATTAGATTGATAAAAAATTGTCACACCCGAAATATTTTTTATAGTTTATGTTACATAATAAAGCCAACAAATTTTTACAGACTTAACTGTTTATCCTTTGAAATTTTAAAATAATATTCCTGGTTGATTTTTTTCCATTTGGTTGAAACAAACTTCATATCATTTTCAGGCATTGTTGGGCAAAAAAAATCACAACTAATATAGCTTAACTTTCTCTATAGCTTATACCTAAAAATGTAATTTTATATTATTTTTTAAACCTCATGTATAAAATTTTATGATTTTATGTGTAAAAAACAAACAATTTATGAAATGTTGTTTCAAAATGTTAAAAAATGTTTACAACTTTTTTATCTATTTTAGACTCGATCTCTTTGAAATGGCAGTTTTAAAAAATTTTATTTCGTTTTGATTGACAAATGTTTCGTTTGTTCGATTCTATTATTTAATAAACGTTCGATAATAAATGTACTGTGTATCTTAATTTTGTTATTATTTTGTTCGGTTTCAAAAGGTTTAATAACTGTGATCCTACAGACAATTAGAGAATTTCCAGTTAAATCTGGCGTGCTAAAGAAGAACGATGAACAAATAATTGATCTCAACGTTATGGCGCAGCCGAATTCCCACCCTTTTTATTAGCTGTTATTGTTAATTAAGAAACACATTCAATTCTCGCCCCAATGTGCACATTCACACACGTAGATGCTTGCACATCCAGATCAATCGAAAGTTCTGTTAATTTACTTTGCTGCAAGGGAAAAAAACACATTTTAAAAAAAGGAAAAGAAAAAAAAATGTTCATTGAATTTCTATAAGCGAGCTTTTTCTTGGTGCCCATTTTTTCCCAACTACAAATTACGGTGTTTACCCTGCCTCTTCTTGATGCTGAACAAATTCACACAAAAAGAATGAGGACAATATTTTGTATGACAAGATAATTAGTCGTATTTGAAGATGATAGAAAAAAAAGGAATTCGTTTGAATGGAAAAGTTTGCGTACTGAGCGATGCTTGGCTCAGCTAAAAGAATATAATTAATTGCACAGTTCACGGCTAACTGTATTAAGATGTTTTTTGCATCTAAATGGGAGTTTATTTATTTGTTTCTTTTAATATAAATTAAGATTTAGTTATATATTTATAGACCAAGAAATTTAAAAGCGCCTCAAATGAGAAATGGATTGATATTCACTTGGTGCAGGAAATATTTTTTCTTTCATCTGTCCCCTCCAATCCTTTCGTTTAATTTAAAAATTTAATTAATTGGCCCGAGTAAAAAAACATTTATTTCTTATTGAAGCGTATCGGATAAAGGCTTTTCGGAGATCGAGTGTCCTTTAAAGTACGTAGATCCTAATAACAAGTGTGCCTAAAAGAATTAAAATGCAGCTCCATTAGCAAATTAATTATATGAGGAGTAACATGTATTCCTTTGTGAATTAATCAGAAGAACTGCATTTTGATCTTTTTTTTTCTTCCCACAAACAATAAAAGTGGTTTCTTGCTCCTTTGCCTATGAACAGTAAAAAATATATGAGCTGTTGATAATCTTTTAAATTATAATCCAATATCTTTTTTTCCCCTCTTCTTTTTGAATCTTAGATATGATATGATTTCTGGAATGGAAATGCGATTTCTTGTGAGGAAAGAATTATGCTGATGAAATATTGTTTTTTTAGACGTTAAAGGCACTCGTCATGAGCCCTATTCCAAATAAATCCTGCAAGGAAATTGTTTTTATTGTTGCGGCTCCACTTATAATAATTTGGGGAAATTAAAACAATATTTAATTTTACTGATGAAAGAAATATGTGTACAGTTTTGAGCTTTATAAAAAATGCAATTCATAATTAAAATATTCTAAACACAAAACTTTTTGTAAAAATTTTTATAGTGTGACATTTTATGCTGAATACGCTTGGGGAAAAGGTTGTTTTTTGTTACAATTTTTTTTTAGTCCTACATTGCTCATCGAAATGATTTCAATCAATAATGTGGCCGAAAATAATCAATCTGATTTAAACAAAATCCTTCGAAAGATTAATATAATTTTATAACGAAGGGCATATTTCTATTCAGTATATTTTACCCTGTTTTAAATCGAAAAAAAATTTTTCCATTCCACATCACTTTTTTAATTTCTAAAATTCTTTGACAGCAATAAATATAAATTACCAATAATCAATGGTTAAATGACAAAGAATAAAAAAATTATAAAGAATGAATAGTCTGATTTGTTTCCATTTAGCTAATTGCGCGCTGGTGGTGAGTGTCAAATTCACAGGTCAAACTCTAGGAATACTTGATGGAATGCCAGTTGTGCTCCTTCTTCCTGTCACAAGGTTTAATGACACTGAGAGGTTTTATGTGAAATGCAGTTGGAGTGAGTGTCCATTGCGAAGTTAGCCTTTCAATTCTTAAAAAACAGCGCCAGAGAGAGAAGGCTGCTGGTATTAATATGGAAATTCCGGAGGCTATAGTTCTTGTTATCTTGGGCCATTTGCATAGGGTGGCGTGCAGCCCCCGAGCATCGCGTCCTCAGGGCAAGCTTCCAGTTCTTCGATCCTTGATAATGAAACTGGTAATTAAGGCCGCGATCAATTATTGTTCAGAAAAGGGTTGCCTGCTTGTCTCTAGAGAGAAAAGACACACACACATGCGACCAGGGGGGGAGAAAAGGGTGGATGCCGTGCATAGCTACGCAGGGGAGGGTTAAAAAAGGGCGGGATAAAAAGAAGCGGGGATAAAAGGGGTTGGGTGGAAAGAAAAGAGAGAGCGTTTCTTAATGCTTCAGTAATCAGACTATTCTCCCTCAGTTTTCAGCCTACAGGGGCCACGCATAAATAACGCACTTTACGTCCTAAATAATTAAGTGACAGCCATTTTTTTCAACGTTTTCTAATGAAAAAAACAAAGCGATCTCCTGCTCCTTGTGCCCTACCTTTTTTTTAATTAGTCGCTGTTTATAAAAGTTTTCTCACTTTGTCCACTGAGGCTTCTGCTTGCTGAGTCCTTGGAAAGTTCTTATTTTCCTTTTCTGTTGGAAAAGAAGAAGAGGGATTCCGTCTTTTTAGTTCTCGATAATTATTGACAATTAAGTTGAGGAGGGAAGATACCAAAGACTGAACTTCGGTTCTGCGTCACTGCCGCCACCCTTTCAAAAGATTCCTTTTGTTTAACAAGTTTGCAAAAGCTAGTCCTCCAGCAACCAGCCAGATAAACCAGTACAAAACCTTTTCTTCCCCCGCTCCCAACTCTTCCCCCTGCTAGAGCCAATAGCGGAATTGGTAATGGCTCGCGTGGGGTGGAACGAGTAATATCCTACTCCACCTCCATTCAGCTTCACCTGCAGGGGAAAAACTGATTTCATTGACAAAAAAACTCTTCGCACACAACTTGTTTTTTATCAACTTTTCTTGTTAAGAGCAATAGACAAAACTGAGAAGAGCAAAAACTCTATATTAAATTGCTCGAAAAAATCTACACGCATGTTGGTTGTTTTACGATCTTATGCACAATACGTTATTGAATTCTTTTGACTGAGAATCGTGTATACACAACGACCTTGCTATTATATATTAACGATACAACTAATAATTGATCTCTCAATTCAGAAAGCATCCATTTCAGAACTTATTTACCTTCCATTTGTTTCCATTCTTCTCTGAGATAAGAGCTCGTTACATATTTTACCAAATATCTGAATCACCGGATTTATTCAAAAGACAGGAAATCAATACTATATAATTCATCATTTATAAGTTATATAGAATGTAACTCACATTTTCGTGAGATTTAAAGTTTAGATATCTGAAATTCTAAAACATTTACGAGTTGGAAAATTACCAAAATACTTGAAAGATAAAGTGCAATTAAAATAATTTATCGAATTCATTAAATATATATTCAATAACAGCTTTATGCAATCGGATAAATTTTTGTTCCTCTTGTGTTAAACTTTATGAAAATAGTCTCTCACTGCAAAAGTAAATTTTAGCAATGAATTGAATCGAATTTAATTTATCCTAAATATTTTCATTATCACCTACAATAAATTTATAGTCGAAGGGTATTTTTACAATCACACATCACAACACCATTTAGGGGAGAAAAATAAATAATAACTATTGTCCTATAGTAGGCGCTATGGACCCGAAATCATCATTTTAAACAAATTTTTAAAACACCTTTAAGCAGATATTCTTCGCATTCAATTTAAATTGAAACTCGATTTTAATGCGAATTAAACTGAATTTGTAAAGCGCAGTTCAATTTCCTCTGTCTCAAATGAAAGTTATCATTAATTTCGACTAATCCAATATTTTAAAAATGAGCGCACCTCATAATTATTTTGAGTTCCTACTCTTTTTGTGTGGAACTTCAAACAATTCCTCTGTGCTCTAAAATTCGAGTCGTTCTTTAATTGGCTTCGTTTGGCTACTGCCCCGAGCCCCTTCTTCGGATCGCAACTTCTGGCAAGGACCTTGTTAAGAATTTTTATTTGACATATTATGTGAAGAGATTTGATATAGAAACTTATATGTGTATATTTAAAGTGAAGTTTGATTCCTCTTTACTACTCGATCGCCTCTTTATTACTAAATGGATTTCCAGAATTCATTTCAGAAAAGAATACTTAATTCATTTATTTCGAAATTAATATAGGTGTGGAATTCTCTTTCTCTCTTGTTAAAAGAGAAAAGATGTCACCAACTACTTTATTTTTAGGCTTTCGTTTTAATTGAAACTTTCTTACGATTATCAATCAATAATTTTATAAGTGAATCTTAAATAGGAATTGCTTGTAGCGTCAAAATTTTATGAAATTATCCTTTGTATGTTATTTCGGAATTTCAATACATTTAAAATTTTGTTATTTATGATTCTGAAAATGAACCCATAAAAATGTTTAGTTTTTACTCGATGATTTAAAAATTGAATTTCTACTAGAATTGCAGGTGATCATTTTTAAAGGAAGCTTTTAAATCTAATCGAATTTTAGTTTATTATTTCACGATTATTATAATTGTATGATTGAGAGAATTTATAGCAATGTTTCATAGCGGAAATTTCTCTTCATTAAATTCTATGAACCAAATATCCAATTAAATTTTTTCTCAGTGTGTTTATTTGGAAATGAAAGTCATTCTTTTGAAGTTTACTTCTCTAACATGAATTGACACATAGCTTCAAAATAATAGAACTTTAAGTATTTTAACAAATAAATACCTTTCTCACTTTACGAAAACGTTATAGAATTTATAATACACAAATACAGTATTCATAAATGTCTTAGAAAACACAAATTTCAAATACAAGTCAAATAATTTCAAAAAATTATGTAATAATTATATAAGTATGTCTTAAAGTATTTATCTTACACCTAAAGTATATGTATTACCTATTCACTTTTGATGAAAGTTTGTAGGATTACAGTTTTTAAAGTTAGAACTCTGTTTTAATAAAATGTATACACTATTTTTCAAATTAATTATATATTCGACTCTACACATTTACTCGCAAATCATTTTTGAAAAAAGAAATATAGCTAGTTTATTAACTGAATTTCTTTCGGTTAGTTATTGCTCCAAAAGTTCTGTCATGTAGTTTCGATTTTATTTCATGCAGTAAAATTATAATTAAAGAATAGGAGGAAGAAAGTGAGTGTGTGGATTGCTTGAGGTGATAACAAAGGAAATTTCGTACTCATATCTAGGAGGATGGTATGAAACATTTCCAAAATGCAGTTTTTGATTTAAAAGTATTTCTCATTCTCTTTCATAACGATGAAGTTAAAGTAATTATTTTACAAAAATTATTGATTTTTACTGAATAGAATCTGTAATAATTTTGCACAATATTTTATATTCACTCTTAAGTTTGGTTGAATTGATCCTTAACATGAAGTGTTGAAATTGATATAAATGTGAATCTTGAATTTGAATCAAATACACACATTAAATTTAAAATGGATTTGAATCTCGCCTGTTTAGCGATTTATTTCTCCCTTTGATCAAATTTTATAAACATAAAATATTTATTTCGATTATTAAGAAATGATAAGGAAGAAAAATCTTGCGTTATTAGAATATTCTATTTATTCAATTATTTTATAAGATTGAATACATTAAGAATGTTTAAATTAGAAATTAAGGTATTCTTCTAAATCAGTTCTTATATTAATCATAGTGTTAATTATTTTTAATTTACTTAATCCAAACCTTAGACTAAAAGTTATTTTGTACAGTGCGTAATTTTCTATGAATTTTTTTTTACGATGTGAGTTTTGCTAGTGTAAGACTACAGGATAATTATTTTTAGAATTGATATGTATTTATGATCTTGAAATATCCACTAATCATAAGTGTTTGTGTAGAATAAGTTGCATAATAATGGAATAAATTATCGTATTATTTATATAAAGGAAATATCTTAATATCTACTAAATAGAAATGAGTTTCGCGTCTTATTTCTGAAATTAATTCGAGCAGTTTTTCTTCCAAGTTATTTAGTCCCTTCCTTTTCTCTTGTCTTGCCACCAAACTGGGTTCTTGCCTCATTTGCATACACGTATGGCCCCTTCCCCTTAAAGAATGGTACTAAAGGGGACAATGCATTAGTATGCTCTAATGAAAGTTTGGATGGGCGTTTACCGGTAGTTAGCACTGCCCTCCCTTGTCTTGTACTAGTGACACACGGGCCCTGGCCCTGGAATGGTTATTTAGGCTCATGAATATACTAGAAGAGCTGTCCTTTATTTTTTCCCGCTTTCAAGAGATGGGTGATTAATTGATTTTAAAGGTTGCGAAAGGTCTTTTTATCTTTGAAAAAGAGCTAAATTTGCATCATAGTCAGTTAATTGTATTTCGGTTAATGAAGTTGGAAACGAGAAAAAACGCCACCCTCTAATTCCTGATGGCAAATTCTCTCAGTTCAAGTTAACAAGAGCGCTCGACTTATTTTATTCGTTGGGTAGGAAATTATCACTCGTTCCTTTTACGTGATAAATGAAGAGGGCTCGCCTATTTTCTGTTTTTGAAATTTCTTATCCTTTGATATATCGAATCACCACATTTAGCATAGGATTTTCCTGCAAGTACTCTCTATAGGGTATGAAAACTTAAAATTGCAAATAAAAAAACATATAAAGAAACAATGTTATGATTTGTAAATTCTGCGAACAAAATTTCGTTATTAACATTTCAAGATTTCTTTTCCTGCGTTTTATAAAGGAAGTATTGTAAATTTGTACGAGTATGTTAATAAGAACGGTACAGTTGCTGTACAGAACGGTACGGTATTTATTCCTTGAGGGTTAAGATTATTTTTAGATAAATTATCCGTGCGAAACTCTTACTTGATGGGATAACTTATCATATCAAAATTTCTTAATTTTATGCCCTAAGAAGTATTCAATATATTTAGTAGGACAAAAGTAAATTAGAAATTTAACTTGATTTTGAAATTAAAATATTAAATTTGGAATTAGATGTTGTTTAGAACATTTAGGACATTTGATGTTATACGAAATTTTTTTTCATGTATTTTCATGGGTTGAAAATATTATTGCAATTTCAAGTATGCTTAAATGCCAGTCTGTAATTGTTTTCCCAAAATATATAATTTTGTTTTGAAAATCAGCCACAATGCAGATAGAAAGTATTGATAAAATTATTATTATTATTATTATTTATTTATTTATTTTATTTTACTTTCCTTTACTTCATCAGCCTATTTTAAATGTAATGATAAAAACTGCATTTTTCCTTTTATATTTTTATGCTCCAGTCAATATCAACAATATAAAGAAAGTTTATCTTAATTTATGTGAAAAGCTGCTAGTGTATATTTGAAAATCTTACTAAGCTCTTGTGAATCAATAAAACGATCTGATCTCTCTCTACATATTGAACCCTAATGAAATTTAATTACTTTTACTCTCACTCATAATAGCTAATCTAAAATATATTTCACGATTGGCATTTTCCAATTGAACAAAACTGCAATTGAAATTTTATCTGGTTTACTTTCTGCGATCATTTTTCGAAGTTCCATCAGGACCTATAGTTCAAAAGTGGATTCCGAACCACCCAGGAGATGGGAATCAATCCAGAAACTTACACATGCCAATTAAAGTCATACAACATGCATATGTGAATTAAAAATCAAATTTGTGAATAAATTAATATATTTGGAATCTTAGGAATAATCGACCTCATGTTTGGTTGAAATGTACGAGGTTTTGAAACATAATTCACAACAAACTATCTTGTGCATATTTTTGTCTGATAAAATATTGTTATTATATGTTTGATCATTATATTTTAGTTATTATGCGTATGATTATTATACGTTTGAATTCTACTCGTAAATAGAATTCAAACGTATCAAAAAGAACTGTAGAAATCGTTGAAGCAAGACTGGGCCTTTTAGATTGCTCATGAAAGCATAATTTACGCCAGATAGTTGAATTGGAAAAGATGTTTCCAATTAAATTCACCTGGTCGCTTGGTAGAGTCACGTTTTTCATACTGGAAGGTTTCCGGCTGAATACTTGAACAATGTGCGATGGATGTTACTTACATGTCTGCTGGAGTGAATGCCCCAAAGTTTGTCGGGTTTCTTCCTTTACCATAAGGGAACATGGTAGGCTATATAAAAAACTCACCTGAAAGCCAAAATAGTTAAATTCTTAAAAAGTAAATATTGGGCTGTATTGTAAAAGACTAAGTACTGTAGCTGTTTGTCTGCTTACTATGCTGTGTCATCGAAGTGATTTATTCGATTCCTAAATTATTTATCTTAAAATTCCATTTACATATTATGTACCTAGACTTTTCCCATGATCAATTAATCTCAGATTTTTTCCCATTCACTTAAGCAGACTAATTGTCTTTAAATTATCTGCGAAACACAGTGAACATATAAAATATAAGAGAAAAGTTACAGACAGACAAAGCATAAAGTAAATACAGAATAAAATTTTCAATTTTCAAGGAATTCTATGTTAGTTGATTCTTTTCTCAAGGAACCGTCATTCAATGAATTGCGTGTACATTTTTTAAGCATATATGTTGATAATATTTTGAGGGTTTATATTTTAATAATTCAATTTTGAACATTTCAATCAATGAACGTTATTTCATTTTATATTGCATCATTATAGGTTATATATGTATTGCATTTATTTATTTTTCGCTTTTTCTTTTAAAATTATAAGTACATATTGGAGTGAATAGAAGTAAAAGCAAACATTCATACTATTTTGCGCTAAACAACTGATTTTCCCTTTCGGGATTCACTCCTTCCAGCGGACTTCCAACAAAAACGGTGTCAAATAACCAGTGTTTTATTGACAACACTCCGGTCTAAAAAGTGGTACAAGATCACAGCAACAGCTGGTTCCTATAAAATGGGAATCTCTGATTCATAATTTTTATACTTTATTCCATTTTTTTGCATATCACTTCTCCCATCCCTTTTCTCTCTTTTTTATAATCTCTTTTTTTTTCTTTCTTTCTCTTCAGCTAAAATGCGGCGCAAAAATAATCAGTTTAGTTCCGGTTGATGCTGTTAACTGGTTTTTCTGAGGCATAGTCAACTGTTTTAAAATTGTATCAATTAATTTTATTCGCATGATATCCTCAAGAGCCCCCCCCCTTTCCTTGTACCAGCCTGTGATATCCTACTGTTCTAAATACGGTTGGATTATTTGTTAGTCGGTAATTTTAATTTCTGGTCCGTTTTTGTAACTTATTCTCGCGTAAGCAATTTTAGTGAGCACACGAAATGGCATCCGAGCTTTATTTTCTTACCGATAGTGCCATCTGGCGGTCGCCACGCGTCGCAGCAACTAGTTGACAGCATATCACATCTCATTGGTTTCTCCGGAGCGTTTTTTATCTATCTTTATGCGTTATCTGCAAGAGATATTTTTACCTTCAACATCGGGATTTAATATGAGGTGAAGAAAATGGACGGATGTGTGAAAAAAGTAAAAAGCTGAGAAACAATAAAACATACAATTTAATCCATG
Source organism: Latrodectus hesperus (assembly GCA_037975125.1). Lineage (NCBI taxonomy): Eukaryota > Metazoa > Arthropoda > Arachnida > Araneae > Theridiidae > Latrodectus > Latrodectus hesperus. The sequence continues at coordinate 5,689,423 of CM075854.1, read as the reverse complement.
TTCAGTTTAACAAAAATTTTCACAATTCAAAAAATTAAAGGGAGAGGTTAAAAAAATAATATGTCACGTTATAAAGTAAAAATGTGTGGATAAAAAGATTTTTCTTGCACCGCATTTACAGGAGTGTACAATTTCAGAAGATTACTCTTACTTTCTCTTTGATTTTATTGTTTGCTTCTTTTTTGCTTTTTACAGTGTTTTTCCTAAATCTGCGTTCATTTTCCTTAATGAATTCGTATGCAGTATCATTAAAATTGTTCCGCTAATGTAAGGAACATTAACAGATTATGTTTATTGAAATATTTTCTTTGAAGGTCTTAATTCCACTCAAATTCAAATAAAACCAGATTGACTTAGTTTTTACTTCTTGCATTTTTTAAATATTCTTGGGAGATGACTCAATGGGTGGATTTTAATTACGAACACTTCGCTGCCTCTTCATTTGGGCAATTATTGATGGTTAAAACTTCATTTTTTTTAACTCAACTTTTGACCACATTTTCATCAAAAAGCCTCGCCCTCGGAATATCGATATAAAAAGGAAGCTTTTAATTAAATCGTTCTTTGGCTTCGAATGCCTACTGAGTATGTATTTCTTATTTTCTGACTAGAACTAATTTAACATCTTACAGTAAAAACATTAAAAAATTATAATTGGGCTTTTTTTAAGCAACCACCGTCTTTGCTTCCCGGGATGCTTTCCATTGGTATATGTGTGCGTCGAAAAGGTGAGGCCATAAAATCTCCAAAGCACCCACCCAACAGAAAGCACAAACGCAAGTCCTTCTCTTATGATTCTTTGTTTAACAATGGCTATAATCGAATATGGGACCTTTCATTTCGAACAATGAGGTCCTATCTCTCAATAAAATTAATTGTCGTATTGGATGAATTAACTATACAAATTGTTTACTGTGCATTTACTTATTCATTTAAAGCATATGTACGGATAAAAATATTTTCTATCAGTATAATATCCCTGGTTATAAAATGTAACATATATAAATGTTTTTATGAAGTTTGTTATTAAGGTTTAAGATGAAAAACTTTTGATTTTAATAAAAAATGTTAAATTTTAAATTTATTCATGATAGATAGAGAAAAATTCAGGGTATACACATATATATGTATATACATATTAAAGACACTCAAAAAAAAATTCTCTTATTTTTCATTTAAATGCCCGTGATATATTTTTGTACTAACTTTATTTGAATTAAACTTTTTGTCTTCAATCATTTTGTGCAAAAAACTTGCAAAGAAAAACTAATTGAGTGAGTATTTACATCATTTAGTTTAAAAAATCCAATATTTCGATTGGAAATGCAATTAAAGAGACCCTTACTTTAAATCTAGAATTTTAGCTATCTACCACTTTATTTTTGTTTCTAAAGTGCTTAAAAGGAGCAGTTTGTTGTCTCTGGTGTGTTGGATACTAAATATTTCAAAACATCTTGGCTCAAACAATTATTATTCAAAGGTAGTTATAGAATGGGACGTAACATCGGGCTTTCGATAGAAGAGCGATCAAAATTTCGAATTTTAAAAGAAGAAGGCTACTCAAATAGCTCAATTGCAAAGAACATTAATCACTCTTCAACTGTTGTGTGCAATTTTTCAAATCTAGGTGATATGTATGGAGTTAAGAGGCGTCAAGGTATTTGTAGTAAATTAAGTGACCGTCAAAAGCGGCAGATAATTCGCGAGGCAATAAGACCTAACGTAAATTCCACTAAAATTAAAAGAGATTTATGCCTATCTGTTACAACTCGAAGAATCATACAAATAATCAGTAAATCTAGAGTTGTTAAATGGGCAAAAAACATCGCAAACCTCTCTTAAGTATTCAGCATAAGAAGGCTCATTTGGAATTTGTAAAAAAACATGCAAATTGGGACTCTGAATGGAAGAATGTGGTGTTCAGTGAAGAGAAAATGTTTAATTTAGATGGATCAGATCGAAACAAGTATTATTAGCATCGCATAGGAACCAAAAAAGAGATTTCAGTTAGCCGCAATTTTAGTGGAGGGACATTGATGGTGTGGGGAACTTTCTCGAGCTATGGAACAACCCCCACATCTGTTGGATCACACTTAAAATGAATTTTTACGATTATATTGAACTCCTAGATAACGTTCTGTGGAATTATGCCGAAGATATGAATGAAGATTCCAGGATATTTCAACAAGACAATGCAAACATTCACAACTCTAAAGCAACAAAAGCCTTTTTCATGGAGCGAAACATCAAGGTTATGGACTGGCCATCTAGAAGTCCAGATCTAAACCCTATTGAAAACATCTGGGGATTGATAACACAAAAAATTTGCGAAAACGGCCGTTTTGAGTCAGTAATGGACTTAAAAGACAAAATTCGTGATGTATGGTCAAATTTGCGATTAAATTACCTTCAAAATCTTGTGAAATCGATGTCCAATAGAATGTATGAAGTAATTGTAAACAATGTAGGTGTCACTCATTATTAATTAATAAATTTGTTAGAAAAACAACAAGTATCTTTAATTGCATTTCTGATTTTTTGATTAAATGATCTAAATTCTCTCTAAATTAAGTTTTTTTTGCAATTTTTTTACACTGAATAATTGAAAACTAAAAATGTGATTCAAATAAAGGTAATTCAAAAAAATATCATGCACTTTTATATGAAAAATAAGGGAATTTTCTAGTGTCTTTAATTGCATTTCCACCAGTGTGTATATATATATATATATATATATATATATATATATATATATATATATATATATATATATATATATATATATAATATATATATATAATATATATATATATATATAATATATATATATATATATAATATATATATATATATATAATATATATATATATATATATATATATATATATATATATATATATATATATATATATATATATATATATATATATATATATATATATATATATATATATATATATACCTTTTTATGCTTCACTCAAAATATAATTACGATTACTTGCCAAGAGAAAAAATCATTTATTCTGGAAATAAAGTGCTTAAATATTTTTAAAAATATTTTATTTGGAAAACACTTCATTTAAAATATCAGATTTATGGGATTAATTAAGTTTTCTTGTTATTTATTTCTTGCATATACTTAAATCTGTTGAAGAAATAAAGTTGTAAATAAGCACTTCAGAGTCCATAAATCATGGTCATTAAAAAATCAATGAATCAGCATGGTATAATGCTTTTGTAAGCGGATACTTATAAATGAGAAATTGTAACAAATTATGAAAATATGTTTTAATTATGATAAATATGTATTAAATGTTTCAGTACAAAATTTTTCAATTCGTATTGCTTTTTACTAAATGAATATAAACACGAACAATGAAAATTATGATTTTACAAAAATAACATATTAATGGTTTATACGTTTTCTTAATCATTTGTATATAATTTGCTATTATTAAACAACTAAAATTTTGTTTTAAAAATGCATTGAGGTAAATATTCATAAACAAATAATTAAAACTTCTTTTCATTGTGAATGCTTGTAAATCCGAATATTTTGAAGAATTCTTTAATATATTTTGCAATATAATTTTGGAATTAAATATTTTAAAAAATAGCTCAATAGAATTTTTATTTAAAAAATTTGATGACAAAGAATGATTTTTTTTAAACATAGAATACATACAAAACATGACTTTAATCTTTTATATATAATTCTGTGATTTAAGTAATTTTTAAATTTTTATTACCTATACAACAATGATTTGAAATAAGAAAAAAATATAGTAATTACATCAATGAGTGATTGTTGGGATTATGAAATTAAAATATATGTTTCATTATTAAAATACCTTCAATTTAGGTTTTAATTAACATCGAGTTTGATGTCATTCTCTGGTTTCCTTTTTTTTTTTTTTTTTTTTTTTTCTATCTCTATGACTTATCTTATTGTTCTTGAAAATGGGATTCAATTTAATTTCAAATAATTTCATTGTGTAAATCCATAGTTTCTTTTTGTAACCACTGTTTATTATGTTTCCTTGAAAATACAAAACTACTTGTTAAAATGATATATAAAAGCTGCTTTATTTTTTCACCAACCTAATGGTAATAATTTAACAGAACCACGTGACTCGTTATTATATGTCCATGGCTATTGAAGACAAAATTAGTAACTGAAAAAATTAAACGAAAAAAATTTTCAGCATATTTTAAAATAAATTTTAAGTTAAGTTTTGAAATTTTTTTTATTTAATTCAATTATTACACCTAATTTTACGAAGGAATTCAATGAGATATCATTTTATACTTTCTGCTTCATTATTAAGAATTTGATTTGTTATTCGTTCTGCAGTCACTTTTTGCAGACTAATTTGATTGAGATCAAAAACTTAAATTGGAATCTGAACCATGCCTGTTCTGAGAGAGATCGAACCTTTGAGGTGTCGGGTTGTAGTCTAGGGAGCAAGTTATTTAATAGCAGATAGGAATAACTACTGCAGGAAAAAGTGTGTAGCATCTAGAACTTGCTAGAAATAAGGCAATGATTTAGATAGAATATTTAAATTTTTATTTTTGCATTGATTTATTTCGAATGCAGAAAATAATTAGAATGGCAAATCTGCTTTATTGCGTGATATATAAGATGCGAACATCAAGAACGTTCTAACAAAGAAGTAATGATTTAAAGATCGCTTTATATGGAGTAATTTTTGGATCTCGTCTTGATTTCATATTAGTGGACTTTATTGATTGTAGACTTATCACATGGATCATGTGATAAGAAATCGGATTTATTGCTTGATATGCAATGTGAGAGCAAATCTCTAGAACTTAAGAACAAAGAGAGATTTAGAGATATCATTTGTTTGGAATCTATAAATTTTGGTTCTTGCGTTTCTTTATGGATTGATTGCATCGGATCAGTAGGATGTCGACTCTGCTTTATTAGTTGGTTTGGCAAAATGAGAGTATCAAGAACAAAGAGGAGAATATTTACATCTATAATTTATAGGGAATATTTTGTTCTTGTCTTTATTTATTGATTGCGAAAGATTGGCGGGATGTTGAGTCTGCTTTATTGGTAAGTACGCAAGCTGAGAATATGGAACTTGAGAGGGAATGATTTATGTAATATATTTGGAACACATAAATTTTTTGTGCTTATTTATTGATTGTAGAAGATTGGGGTGGGACGAAGAATGTGCTTTATTGGTTGGTATGCAAAGTAGTTTCGTGCGTTTCAAAGTGTTGCTTCTTGATTAACTCGGCGTACTTCTTATTTAACGAAGATGATATGTTTTATGTAGATTTTTATGAAATATCCCAGATTTTTATGTGATGGAGGCGGGATCGAGCAGCTACGTTTTAATTTGCAGCTGTTTTATGAATTCCGTGCTGGAAAACGCGGGAACTGCAACACCTGGATAACGGGAGCAGTTTAGCCAGAATAATTAAACTCCTGTTTTGTTCGTCGAAATAAGAAGAAGACCCCCTCCTGCTTTACGCGCAAAATGCTTTTATTACGCGAAATTTTTCTACCTTCTCATCTCAGAAGGAGCTTAGCAGATATTTTTGGCTTCTGATTAAGATAATCAACATCACGATAATGGGCGGCGTAATTAAGCCTCTCTCCCCCCCCCTACTTTTTGAAATAATCAGCCCTGGGTGCAGTAAGGTCTCGTGTTTGCGTTTTTAATTGGCCTGTTTCTTGGCTACGTAATTAGGAAACACTAATGTCGCGGCACGTGTTGGAACACAGTTTCTAGGTTTTTGAAACTTTGCCCACGAGTAATTATTTTCATTTTTATAAAATAAGGATAGCCGAAGTTGAGTGAATTTTTCTCTCTTTTGCTTTATTATTATTATGAGACGTTATGTAAGCCTTTAAATTTTCTCTCTAACGTATTTAGAAATTAACTCTCCTGGATTTTCCCTTCTCCTGAAAAAGTGAGGTCTGCAAATTTTTGCGAATGTCCACAACCCATGCTAAGTTAAGAGATTTTCTCATGCTTTTGATTTATCGAAGAGGATCAATTTTATTTTTCACAGACCTTCTCTTGTGTATTCCAGAATTTTAAAGATATATATTGCAATTTTGTCACAAAATATTAAACATTTTCGAAAGTGTTGTCATGTTGATATCATTAGTTATTGGTGTTCCCTTAAAGTGTACTTTATATAACTGCTATTAATATGTAATTATCGTGAATATTTTCAGGTTAAAATAAATCATTTGGAAATTCTTTTGAATGAAATGGTGACAATTATAATCCATAAAGAAGAAATTTTTCAAAAATTGAGATTTTGTTTTGAAATTTCTATTTGAAATATTTATTGTGATGACATTTTGATTTAAATATATATATAATTTTTTAAGTATACTTATTTTCTATTTTTTCATTTTTTAACAGCTAGTGTATTTATTATCAGTGTTAAATTTTGTCTAAATTTATTTTCATTGGAAAAGTTCGAAATTAAACATTTTTTTGAAATTTTTCTTTCTAATAAAATTAACAAATAGGATCACTATATAATTGATAAACATTTTTAAACGTAAAATAGTACATTATGAGTAGCGACGTATACAAACATTTTGTTTCATTTTTTATTTTTTAAATAAACTATTTAATGCCCGAGTAAGTTGATTTCTATCGGAAACGTTTCAATGTAACGCTTTTAATAAACTTAATTTTAAGAAAAAAGTTAATAAATGAACTCCTCATGCCACTGATACACATATTCTTAACATAGAAACAGCCATCTTATCAGAAAGACGCATACAAATGCTTCGTCTCTTATTTTCCAAGCAATAAACACTTCATTGAATCGCCAGTGTACACACTCCAATTCGAAATAACACATGAAACACTTTTTGCATTGACTGGAAGTCACGCGTTGAGCCATCTGCAGCGTGCAGGTGCATCGGATGATAAACCTGCCGTGCCTCTCACATGGAGACGAGATGGATTTCTCTCTAAAAGCATTTGGAAACAAAATAGATTTCCCACGGCTTCATTTCTTAGGTCCTCTAAAATGTAGGCAATGAAATTGAGGCCTCTTAATAGCCTTTTCAGAACTTCATTTCTTCCGCAAATTGCCACTGTTCTCAAGAAATCACCTCTATTGTGTTGTGTTTCGAAGGTCCTAAAGTAGAAGGAATTCGTGTCTGAATCGTCAATAGTAGTGTTATCCAGAACACATGAAATCAAAAACTCTTTTCTAGAATCCAACTTCTAGATCAGTTCTTAATTTGTCAACTAACTCCATCTCTGAAACTGATACATTTTGTATTATGCACTTCATTCTTAAAAGTTTAATTTGCTGCAGATCTATATCTACTGAAAAAATTATGAAATAGTCATTTAACTATCTCTTTATTTAACAAAAATCACAGAAAATCATAGAAAGCATAGAAAATACCAGAAATAAAAATACCTTAACATATATTATTGCTTAAGTTTCTTTATTGGGGAATAAATAATATATACCTTTGCAATTAAAACACATATAATATCTGTTCTTGGAAAATGATCTTTCACGTTTTACTTTTATTCTTTGACATTCTTTTTCTTATGTACAAAAAGTGCAGAAGAATAACAATATTTGCGCCTCTCTTTGCTTTTATCAGAGAGAATTTGTATGCTGTTTATTTGAAAAATCTAGTTGCAAAAAGGTCAATGTTATTTTTTGATTGTAAAAGATTGTATATGCAGTATTATATTTGATTGTAAAGATTTTCTTTATTAAAAAATTAAAAAGTTACCTCTCGAATCAAAATTACAACTATATTTTAAAAGTGAAACTTAATTTTTGTTTAAATGAGCAACCAAGATCCAGTTTCATTTTTTTCTGGAATATTTTTTAACTGAAACACAGGTGAAAATGTATTATAATTTGAAAAAAATTACTCAGCTGTTGAGCATAGTGGGTACATTTTTTCCTAGTAACAGCTTTTAGTTTTTTCTAATTTATTTTTTTACATTTTTAACCATTTAATGAACAAAAATATTTAAGAATATAAAGTTTTGTTAATTCATTTCAAATTTCATTGTGAAAAGTTTCTCATCTTTGCTCTCTACAAAAATGAAAGGAGAGCTTTTGACCAAACATCGATATCTTTCTTTGGAACTAAAAAAGTTTTGACACAAATTTCTTATCTTTCCTCTTCTTGGAAACGTTTTACAAAGTACAAATGAACTTTTCATCTTCGATTAATTATTAATAAATATATTTAATATGTTTTAATTTAAGATTCGATAAAATTGTAATCTCAATTTCATAACTTCGTAAAGCATTTGAAATTACTCAGATCTGTTGCCTGGTGATGTGTGAGAGTTGTCTGCAATATCTGAGATTCCCACAACAAGCTTATGTGGTGCGAGAAAATACGTTTTTTTTAATTTTCTTAGCTGATATCGGATTTAAAATATAATTCTGTATAAGAAACGGCTTACGTCATACCATGATTTATCAAATTTTGTTCTTAGTTGAAAAGATGGTTTACCCTTACATTTAAAGAAAAACTTTTCGAAATAAAATATCCAGGAGTTATAGGAAACTTGTTATTTTTCTTTTATTAATACTGCATTTTGATGCTACATAAGGGTTGGCTAATAGTTAAAAGCAGCTTTAATGGGGTTTTTTTTTCAACTTATTTATCAAGTCATTTATCACCGCGTAGTCACAATCAAACCGAATCAAAATCGAAAGCTATTCTAATTCATTTGAACAGTCTTATCACCCGGAATGAATCTCTCATTGGTAGTAGGTTATATTTACGTTTTATAAAAGAAAAAAATCAGAAAATTCCCAAGCACCCTCTTTGACACCTGTGCACGCAGAAAACTGAAACGTAACATCGAAGTGGAAGTGGGAGCTTGCAGTCCGAAAGATTACTGTAAACCCATCTGCCTCTGTAAGTTAAAGCGTATAACTGACAACCCAAGAATAATAGTTTAGAGCATCTAACTTTTTTCCAACCCGAAGAACTTTTGGGGGCATGGTCACATATTGTTAGATAGAAAACGTGGAAAATACCTACCAAAAACAATAAAGGATGTAAAAAACAAAAGATAAACATCAATCACCCATTGTTGGTTATATTCAAATGCTGCAAGGAAGAAAACTTGAAAATTCTCAGATTTACTCCCCGACAAACGTACATATTGAAAGCAAAAGTATTTATGTTTGTTGGAGGGATTCTGTATCCATCTCCCGTAACTGAAGAATGGCTGGGATCGAGCTCGAGTCCGATAGTGTCACGGAAGAGTGTGATTATCTCGTTGGGCCATGGTGAGTCTATTAATATATTTAAAATTTTCGGTAAATGGCTTTATTTAATAAAAATTGCAGAGAAAAGAAAATCATTTTTGTTCTATTATCACCACAAAATAATTGCAAATACCTCATTCTAATTAAAACTTGCTATGGGTTTATTCTTAACTCAAGATTCGTCGTATATAATTTTTAGGTTTTTAAAATTCTCTAATAACTCTCATTTTGATCAATTGCTAGATAGAAATATTTATACCTTAATGTGTTCATAATATCATATAATATTTGAATTCAAAACGAAAACCTCTAAAAAAATGTACTTTAAAAATTCTATGTACAGTGCTTTGGCATTGAAATGCCGTAGCTTTCTGATAATATAAACTTATACTAGTGTTCCTGGATTTCACTTTATTTAAAAAAACATGTTTTTTTAAACAGTTTTGTCTGTATAAATGTTTTTATGTATATTTTAAATGCTATCGTTTCTTAACGTAGTTTTTTTCAAGGAATAAAAAATAATTAATTTAAAAACATTTTGAGGTTGTGCTTTTAGTTTTTATATATATTTCATTAATATATGTTGATTTTTTTTTAAAAAAAAGTTTACTTAATGCTTTTACCTTAAAGTTCTGATGCTTATAATAAGTGTAGACTATTTCATTGGCTCCGAAATCAGATAAAATATTAAGTAGTTTATCTAACTCTAAATATTTTATATTGTTTATTGAATGGTAGTGTTTGTGGCTCCTTATATTTACTCCGTTAGCATAATATTCGTTTTCCGGGAGATTTTATCATATTAAAGCCTCTTTATAAGGTTGTAGTTTAATATTCTAAATTTTTAATATAATCATTAGTTGAAAATCTCTTTGCAGATCCCTGTTGCGTATATAACTAGAGAGGCTATTGGAATAGGGAGGCTTCTTACCTTGACCTCATTTCTACTCAAAAACTTTAAACTGCTCGTGTCATAAATGAGACTTTCAAAAATCTAGGTCTTAAAAGGGAACGATCAAATACTAACTTTTTTCTTTATAAAGAAAAGAAACCAGCTGAACTGAATTAAAGTAGGTCATTTTTTTTAGAAAATAATAACTTCCTTTTAACCTTTAGTACACATGCTGTTTCTTTTTACCGGCTATATACTATATGCACTTGTTTTTTGACCTATTTTCAAAAATATTATAGAATGGCTATACTCAAAAAAACTGACATTAACATTAATTACATCTATAGATTTTTCACCCAAATATAATATGTACACCATCCTTTTTACTTTTTTTATAATTTCGAAATAAAAATTTCGGCATTCAATAATGCAACTTGACTGTAACTTAAAATTTATTCTAAACTAATTTTTATACACAGCTATATAAAATTTATGAGTGCATTTCTTTTGTGACAAAATTTTAGAACTCGTATTCCATCATATTAATTGTTGAAAATGTAATTAAAAAAACTAAAATGTGATGTAATGTATCAATATTTGATACACTTACCATTTATGAACTCTGAATTCATTACTACATCTCGTTCCATAACTTTTTTCTTCGAAACATGTTTCTAGTTTTACAAATTCTCGCTCTTTTATTGTCTAAACAGAAATATTGCAGGAAAAAAACTATCTTACTCCGTAACAAAATTACTTATAATATTTGAAGTTGCAAAAATATTAAATAAAAACTGCGTCAGAGGAGTGCTTACAGAGCTCTAAATTATTATGTAAACTTCTGGTGGAAAGGCGCGAGAAAAAAATGTTCCTTTCCGCCGAGCGAGTGAGTGAACGAGAAGAGCATTTCTTGTCCGCGGCGTGAAGTCAATTACTGTAGAAAAGTTGTCCGCGAGAACACAGTTAATTGTGTTAAAGAGATTTCTATCTGCGTTCGAAACAAGAAGTGGTTTAAATTTTAAGCACTCGTATCGAGTCCTTCAGCCTGTCAAAGAAATATCCTCAGGTTACTCACAGGATGGCATTGTTTGGGATGAGACATTTTTTATCATCTCATTACAATAGGCAATCTGAAGGAGGGACCATGCAGAAAAATGTGCCCCTAAAAATAACAATAATTACAAAAATGAAAGAAGAACATTGAGTCTCGGGTAGAAAAGAAAAGTGCCACGTTGAAACCAAGGAGAGCGAGATTTTGCACGCGGCTGTTTTCCAAAGTCCAAGTCGAGAGATCCTCCAAAAACAAAGCGTCTTTTCCTTCCTCCAACAATGCTTTCTATGGCAGCTTTGTTTGAGGAAGGAGCAATCCAGCTTGCAAAAGATGATGGTGGAAACATTTTGCTTGCCCTTAAAAAAATTATAAATTTATCCACTACAACCCCATCTATTTTCTGTCTATGCAACGATTGAAAAGAAGGATGAGATTTTTATGGTCTGTGTCTTCAAAAAGCTCCTTAAATTGAGTTGTAACTTGATTATAAATATTTTGAAGGATTCATTGGAGCCTTCCAGCCACTGGGGAAGATGCATTGTTGCAAAGGAACTGCTTTATTCTTGCAACGACACTTGAGGGAGGGTTTATTTTTTACCACTTTAAAAAACTTTTCTTTTTCTGGTATTCATTCTTAAATTTCTTCTATTCGATTTGATTTTCGTCTATGTTTTTTTTTTTGTTTACTTTCATTTCCCATTGTTTATGGCGATGCACTGTTCTTTATTTAGCCTTTCTTCAGATTTCATTGCCATTTTGAAGCAGTATTTGAAGCCCTTTTTTACTTCTTATAGAGTGAGCGAAATATTTTTTATTTAGTATATAGTTGGTGTCACTTGTTGTTTACGAATAATTCTAGAGAAAACTTACTTTCGTCTTGAGTAAAATTTACTATTCCTTGTAATCTTTGGCGTGACATTTTTTCAATTTTTTTAAAAATATTTTGTAATAAAGACCAATTTGTTTCAAAATCATCCGATTTTTTTTAATACATTAAATTTCGTCCTTAAATCTGGAAATAGTATACTATTCTATATACGTATACATGATGAGGTTTTTTATCTCTATTTTTAGCCTATGTGTTTGTGAAAAACGTCATGGGTAGCATATAACGAAGATTGCGTTTTCCTATTTATGCATTTCGAGAGTCCATCCTTTATATGATGGGAACAGTGTGCTTCTCGTATAAATCCCATGTTCTGGCTGGCTTTCTTTAATATCATATCATATACGTCACAATAGAGATTATATTAAGGGGATAGGAGAACGCAATCCTCATGTTTCCTACAAATTTACGAGTATTTTAAAGTGTTCATATGTTTATCAAGCTAGAAACTTGTAAATTCAAATGTGTATTAAAATTAATAATTTATCTTAAATAACTTTTATATTTATTTTTCTTGGTTATATCGATAATATGGTAAAAAATATAGGATTGGCATAATTTATCTACAATTCCAGAATAAATGATCTTCTATTTCCTTCAACATTATACATTACCCAATTCAGTATTAAAATTCTATTGAAAAAAAAATTATTCAACTACATACAAGCGTTTTAAATGTTACACATATAAATGATATTATAACAAAATCTTATACCATTATTTAAAATAAGTCCTTTAAGGTAATTTTAATGAAATATTTTGCATGTTTCATATATAAATAATATTATAATAAAAATTATAATATTATTTATATGTGTAACATGTGTAAAACGTTTCATTAAAATTATCTTAAATGACTTACTTCATTTGCTATAAAAGATATTATTGACGTAAAATTTGAAAAGAAAGCTGTTTGAATTGTTTTAAAGGATGTAACGAAAACTTTCAAACTCTTAATATTATTATGAAATTTATTATGAACATAAAATTATTTTTAATTGTTATAGACTTTAAGAGGTATTAAACCATTCAACGTAACCTAGTGGTAGGTCCGCGCTCTTCAGTAACGGGTTCGATCCCAGCAGCTGTTGAACAGATTGGTATGGTGTTTCTGCTTTTCCCGTAATACCAATCTCTCACTGTTAAAGGGGTGGGTACATGAGCGTTTCCTCCTTTTGAACTCTTAAGTACGGATCTAGGAAAACGTTCTCCCTCATACACACAATGGATATTAAAAAGCCTTACAATCGCCTTCAGCCATTTTAGTTGTCCATTACGCAGTGTCAAAATACTGTCAACTGCTATAATTTGGTTGTGAAAATTAAAAATTTTAATTTTATAGTTAAAATATCATTTTAATTTAAAATAATATTTATTTTATAATAGTTATATGATAATTTTTAAAATAATGTTAATTTTAGAGAAATTAAAATTTTTTGGCTTAATGCATTTTATAGTACCTTTAATCGTTTTAGCAAAATGTATTGTCCAATAATTTTGTTTTTATATTTTCAGTGTTTCAATATAATTTTTTTGAGAAAGTTAAATATTTGTTAAAAAAAAAGTTAAGATTTTCTTTGATGAACCGAATAATTAACCACATTAAATAAGATTGTTTTACACTTTTAGTAAGTCTCACATTATTTATTGTTGCAATAATTGAAAATTCTTTTGTTAATATAGCTAAATTTATATACATAAATTAGAATGTATATTTCCATATTTCATGCAATATTCCAGAAAACAAATCAATGATTTTGGGAACTCATGAATCAGAAATTCAACAGAAATTTCATAGAAGGGAAGGCATTTTAATAAAAAAAAACTTCTCTAAAAATGAAAGTCCATTCATACATTTGAACTTCTTAGCTGGTAAAAAGTCAGTGCCTTAAGATAACTACTATTAATCAATTTTAATTTTGAATAATATATTGGAGAAATCCATTTATACTTGTCAATAAAAGTTTCTTTTCTTGTGTATCAAATACTTATCATATTATTTTCTTCAGTAATAGAATAAAATAACATTTATAGAAAATGCTTGCCAAGAATAATCTTTGACATTTCCTATTTGAGCTTGTTGGAAAAGTTATTTATAGAGCTGAACTATATTTATTGAATGATTACATTTTAATTACAGAAATCTCCAAGGAAAAAAGAAACGTAAATAAAAAATGTAATGAGTTTTGGAAAAGGATTTAATAAATTTTAATTTGTAAAAAATAGCCTATTCTACTGTTTAAAATATCGATTTACACAAATATCTATGAGGAAGTTGTTTTAACTATAGCAACATTTGTATAGTTACTTTAAAACATGGAAAGAATAGAAAAATTGAAATTTATAAATTTTATTGATGAATAAGTGCTGTATCTGTGAGAACACAGTGATTGTATTAGTTAAAAATACAATTATGCTAGTTGATTTAAGGATTCTAATAGAATCCTTAAATCAACTTACGCAAGAAACTGTGATCTTATAAGTTATTTATCGGCTATTATCAAATTTATTCTTGCGGTGGAGTAAATATTTCGTTCCTCACTTCCTCGGAGCAGATTTTGCTCATTTGTTTTCCGTAAATCAACATATTTTCGCGTTTGCCATCCCTTCCTCAACAATTCCCCAACATGTTCCCTTCGAAGGCTTCTTTTCCAACAATCTGTTTCCCGTCAACCTTCCTGTTTGCTTGACACCTTTTATTGGCAACAAATAGCTTTCACACTAGTTAATCTGGGTAAACAAAGAATTTTCGTCACATATTCATTGCTTGTAGCGCCCAAAGACAATCCATTGCCGACTCTGTAACAAAACCGCTTCCGACGCTTTTCGATTGGATTCTCTGAGTCATATCTCTGTCTACGAGACAGCTTCCAAGCCCTTCATGGAAGGCCGCTATTTATTCCCCACGAGTTGCCCACTGACTTGTTTCATTGCTTTTTAAAAACCGATAGGTTGCCTGATCCGCTTTCTTTTTTCCCTTTCAAAAAAAAAAAAAAAAAAAATTTTTTTTTCCATTGAAAAATACATTTTGTCGAAAGTGTTTGTCATTCAAGGTCTTAGATATTGTTGAAAATGCCTCGTTATTTAAGGAAATACTTTTAGATATTCTTAAGCAGACAAAATAAGTTATTAAATTGCAAATCACAAACTTCTAAATTGAGGGTGAATGATTGAAAGCACTTTCAAAGAAATGGATTTTACTTTAATATTTATGTTTTATCAACTGCAATCTAATGATCGCAATCGATTAAACGTTAATATAAAAGTAAAATCCAAATGTTTCGAACTGCTTTTAATCATTCCTTAGTTATGAAAAGAATCTTAATAAAAATGGTTTTATAATTCTCTTTTGATTGATGATTGACAGAATTGCATAAGTTAAAATTCATGTTCCCGTTGTCATTAAAAGATACCTTATACTTTGCTTTTAAAAATATATACATAATCTTATGATGTTTTCATCTGAAGAATGCAGGTTTATATCGAATTGAATACTTTCATTTTTAATTGTTTTGAATAAAATTTCAGTTTATTTAAATTTGTGTTCTTTTTCAAAATTAAACTAATTCAATTTGAAGTTACTGTCGCAAATTTAAAAAGTAGTTAAATTCAATATATCATACGTAGCAAATATATTTATTATTCATTCATAAGTTAACTATACTTGTATATATATACAAGTATATATATATTAGTTATAATATTCTCTTCCTTAACTTCTCGGTAGCTGTGTAATTGTTATCGCAGCTGCTTTTTCAAGTTCTCCTATTTTCTGTACTGTCATTGGTTGAATTGTATTAATAAAAGGTAGAAATATTGAAGTCACAAGCAAAAAAATACTTTTAAATGTTTTTTGATGATGTGATTCAATTTTTCGTAAAAATAAATATTAAAAGCCATAAGAATTAAATATTCCATTAAAACTGAGGTCATGGTGCCATTTCTAATCCCATTTCAGTGGAAAGCCACTTTTGAGAGAGATTTTCTCACGCTTTGTTTTTAATAACATTTTTTTAGTATTAGGAAAATCCCATCAATACATTATCTTATTTTAAAAGCTACATATTAATAACAAATTAACTCCATATCATTAATTATTCATTACTTTTAGTTTTCTGTACAATTATTATTCGGTAACCATGTTTATTGGAAGACTGTTGGCTAAACTTAAAAAACTTTCTCATTTATTTTTAAAGTAATTTTATTAAGTTTAAATTGCTAAAGTTTAAATTTTACTTATCATGAAATTAATTCTAGTTTGACTTATAACAAAAGTTCAATCAAGATCAATTTGCATGGGGGATAACCCTTTCTATTACAAATAAGTTCTTCATTAGTTTATACTACGATCAATAAAATTTTTGAATATGTTTTTTAACAAAAAATATTTATGTAACATTAAAAAAATGTTCTTTGCCTATTCACGAGAAACATAAAAATATACTGAAGTACATCTTCCGAAATACCTGAATATGAAGGATCATATAATGGAAAAAAGCCTAATTTTATTTATTTATTTATTTTTTTTAGGGTTATTCCAATTTTTGTCCTTTAAAGAATCTCAGATTATCACTAATGTTGAATCCAGTTCATTATTGTTTTCTATAAACTTTAAGTTGAAATAGATTCTTAATAAGCGTTGTCATTGAAAAATATTTGAGAGCTTTTGTAAGCTACTTCGTCCCTTTCGAAATTTTTGAATTTTACTTCCGGGTCTCTAATTTGATATAAATTTCGTTTTAAATACCTTTTAAGAAATGTAATGTTTGAAATGAAAGTAATCTTATAATTATCGCTTAATTAATATTATAAGACATAAACTATATTTTTTTTACAAACTACCCTAAATTTAACCGAAAATTATTTAATAAAAAATATTTAATGATTTTTATTTTTTTGATTCACATAACCTAAAATTCTAACATGTTGGAATGTTTTAATGTTAGAATACTGTAAATGATTAACTTTTAAAATATTCCGACATGTTAGAATTTATTAGCACTTTCACTTTGTATAACTAATCACGTATGAAAAGAAATTCTGCAATAATTTAATTTTAATATAATTATTTTTATTTTAATATCTAAATTATTTTTGAAAGACTTCACTTAATATATTGAAAAACTGTGTTTTTACTTACCCTTTTAGTGAAAAAAAATGTAATACAAGTAAAAAATAATTTCCATATTGAATCGATTCGATCCGAATCGAAGCGGAACAATAGTAGATGCCATTCAGGAAACTGAACGGAGAATTATTCAACTAATGTTTGTTTGCATTCAACTTCCGGATAATTCAGATATTATTTCAAATCCTGGATATTCTGGAATTTAAAAATATTTTGCATATTTAACTCTAAAATCTATTCTAAAATGTGCTTCGTATCATATTCTAAAATGTATTACATAATGCGATTTTCGCTATGAATACTGATAGATGTTAAATTAAAAATACATTTTAAATGATGAATTCGAGGTTTCTTTTCGGAAAACTAAAGTAGCTCTATTTTTAAGGAAGGAGCATTTTTTAATTCGTCGATACCTAGTCAAACAAATGTTCTCGAAATGACACGAATGGAGCTCTATTGTCGAAGAGCTGTCTAATTATAACTAGTGAAACATATTGTCTAGTTATTGAAAGTGCCTTTTAAAATCCTGCTCCTTTCGTATTTATTTACAATCTGCCAGTTAACAATGCTTCACAGTGCATATAAAGGCAGTTTTTAAAAATGAGCATTTAATGATACACTAATTCCCTAAACAGCAATTTAGTTTGGAACACAATAGAATTCAGATTTAAAAATCGCTGCACACGTTTCTGCAGTTATACTTTACTTTAATGTCACTCATATTTAAAATATTAAGATATTTTACACTGTTGTTCAATAGTTCACGTGTATATTGTCACTATTCAATTCTATAATAGGTAACATTGTAAAGAAATAAAATTATACATTTTATCCGTTGCTTAAATGTGTTTTGCTATTGCATTAAAATTAAAAATAAATTTTTCAATTCTTATAAGAAAATTATAATAAATTATCAAGAGAATTCATAGTTAATTTTAATCGCGAATTACTTTAATCATTATTTTTCTTAATGTTATTTTAATGAATGCAGTTACTATAATTCATTTTAATTACGAAATAAAATCTATTTTAGAATCCATATTTTAAATTCATTTACTACTGAATTTGATACAAAAATATTTACACTCAAAGTTAAATGTAAGCCTGATAGTAATGTTTGTGCTTATAAATGTTAAAAATAAATTAAAATTTAGTACATTTTTTTAGTTTTTATAAAAAAATACTTACTTTTGCCATCCCAACAGTATATAATGATACATTAATTTTTAAATACAATTTTATGCACTTTACACATACATGTATATGTTAATACTCAACTTATATTTTATTCTTCATATTTTTACCATTTTTCTCGAACTTTTAGAAAAAATAATTTACCGCAATAACTTATTTTGATTTCAATTTATTCTTGTTTTCGTCATTATATTTTTATAATTAAAATAGGTATCTATTATATTATGTATATTAATTTCATCTTAGAGAAAAACTTCCTAAATGAGATAATTTATTAAAACTAAAATATAAATCAGATTATTCAGTGTTGCAAATTCAATCATTTATTTTTTAAAGTACAGAATTTTTAAATATAAATTTAATTCTCGACTTTCTTTTTTCATTTCGAGTATTTGCTAGCTTAAAGAATATCGATTAGTTCTTACAGGATTCAGTTAGCAAAATTTTTCGCACATGTTTCAATTCAAATAAGAGATATATTAATTGAATAATTTAATGAATAAATGTTGGATATTCTTGATTATATAAAATCATTCTTATTTTATTTAAGATACACTAATTTTATAAAGAACATAAAATTAGTGTATTTTTTTTATCATTTTCACAGTGTATTAGAAATTGTATCTCTGGATGAATAACAACGAAATTTTTAAGCTCTCTGTAGCTAAAGTGGTGTACAGGGCCCTTGTTCTAACAGATATCTTTGACTTTTCAGTGGAAGAAGCACAAACTCCTAAAGATTTGTTTGCATTAAAATTTTTTCTCCTTGTCCACCCTTTTAAGTACGAGTCGATGCAAGCTGCGAGAAATTTATTTATTTTTCTTCCAAAGTTTTCGATTTCCTTTCGAAAGATACATTTGGCGATGCACACTCAAGTAACTCCGGAGTAAACTCATTCGTAAAAATATTCCGTGTACAGATTGGGTTTGAATGGTGCTTTTTTTCAATCCTACTCAAAGTTACTGTTCATTACAGAAACTAAAGAAAGGAATCCCAATATTTAAAGTCAGTCATACGCCAGAGTGGCCCCAGGACTATTTGCATATCGATCGGTGCATGAACGGTATTCTCACTGTTACCGCATGCACGGCGCGCCACTGTTTCAACAACATCGTTTGAGGCTTTGAGCAAACATCCATGGACAGCTCTGCCAAAAAGTCCCCTAAAAGCTAAAAGAATTGCTGTTTCGGCGACTCTGGCCTTGTTCAAATCTTTGTTATTTAAGTTTATTTTAACTCCTTGTCTACATGCATGAGAAGATGGCTTTTCCAGCAAGAATCTCCTTGTTTAAAAATATCATCTTTTTGAGAAATCTAGGTTACTATTACATGTGACATTAAAGTTGTGATTAGAATGCGAATCATGCCAAAAATATATTTCAATAAAACTATCAAATGGACTTTATATACTATAATTTTGATGTGTCTCTTGGAGAAATTATCAAGGATGAAATGCTTTCGTTTTGTTTCCAATGATGAAGTTTCTATCAATCTTAGAAATAATTTTGAAGGATTTTAGGTGGCTTATACGAATTTGTTCTTAACACGAAAATAAGTTTTGTAGATAATACCGGAAATTTAATTCATTTTAATCTTTTTACTTTCTATAGAAACTTAATTCGCTAAAGATTAATTATCACCTGATCTGTAATTATGCCCTATTTTAGCAAACAGAATTCCTTCTTCATCAATCTAACTAAAATATTTGACAAATAAGTAAACTTAAAGAATAAAAAATAAACATGAAGTATCATAGATCTAAAGATTTCCCGTCCAATAAGAAAAAACTTTTATTTGATTTCTAAACCTCAAAAGAGAAATAAAAGAATGCTCTTCTGGTTTTTATCGATCTACACTCACTTTTTGCAAATGAGGATTAGCTGCATTAAAATGTATAATATCAAATAGATAATCATAAACTATTGCAAATATCAATGCCTGAGGTAGGAAATGAACCCATGTACCACAAAGCCAAAAACTAGAACTCAGAACGTTCAATTTTCAGTTTGGCTTATCCATCCAACAGTCACTGGATTCAACAAAACAGCATAAACAAAATATACATCACTATCTAAACGAAACTGAAAAAAAAGTTCTGAACGTTTACACACATTTAGTTTTGATACGATAATGTAAGTATTCATTTCATACAGTTTTAAGTTCCTCTGATGACTTTTTTAATTGCAATAGTTTCTCTATTTGAATTTGAGTTATTTTTTTCGAATTAGTCCATTTGAAGCTTTTTTTAGATTAGTTTAGTTTGCTGCCTTTCGGTCAATTTTTTCACACGTAAGCTGGTTCGATAAAGTCATACTGCTTAAAATAGGCTCCGAACCGCTAGAAACATTCATGCTGAGAGCGGGAACCGAAACCCATAAACGGGTGACTTAACAACCATTCAGCTGCCAGAAACATTTTATGAGTAAATATGAAAAATATCTGAATCTTAGTGATTGAGATTATGATAGCTTTATGTTTCCAAATTTGGTTCAGCTAAGTGTATGAAGTTGTATGAATGTTTGAAAAATCCTTAACTGATTTAATCCACTGTGTATCCGCCCTGATATAAACCAAAAAAAAGTTGATATAAAAGAAAGCAAATCTAAAAAAATAGAAAATCTGAAGTATTCCTATATATCAGATTGACTCGAGATTGGATTTAAATCAATAAAATTGTTGGTCTTTATTGTTTTATCTGTGTTATTTCCATTAAATTGCAGAGTGAAAACTTAAAGGATTCGTGCGAATAATCAAAATGTGTTTTAATTTATGTATAAGTTTTCTTTTAATCTTCTTGACACACAAAACAAATTTTCTTCAAGCAGGACTTGTATGACGTTAAATAGATTAATCTCTTCATCCGCTGCATCGATTGCACCTGAGCCCAGCATTTCGGTGGCTGAAATTCTTCTCCGATAATAGTAGACTTTTCACTTTTTCAATTAGCTACGAAAGAGAATATATTTCTGATTTCAATGAGTTAATTCCGAATTTTACATCAGCTAATGTTTTTCTCTGTAAAAACCATATTTTGATATGACTCTACAATTTTTCCATTTCACAATCAAAAATTTCTAATATCGTAAAGTCTTTGATGATAAAAGATAAAATAATAAGAAGATTAATGAGACACATCAGGTTGAAAATGCTTGTTTGTCATTTCAACCTGTTTACTAAACTTATCCCAAAGTGGTAAAGGCGATTATTTTTTACAGTAATTATATAATTTCCTGTTCATTTACAGAATTATATCATCATCTTCCTATCAGCGATTTAAAAAGTCGAGGTTTTCAGTTTGGAAAACTGAGCCAGACCTCCACGAGTTCCCCGTTTTAAAATCTGGTCACTGTTTTGGAGAAATTACGAGTCCCCTAAAATTTTGCATTACAGCAGCGTCAATCCAAAATTATATAATCAAAGAAGCCTTAAGCAAATTGTGAGGGGCATTTTTAAATTTATAATATTTTTACAGAACTTTAAAAATAATGTAACTGTAAAATATTGATTTTAAAATTTTAACCTTTGAGAAAATGAAATAATATACAATTTTAGTTTAAGGGAATCAAGTCATCGAATTAGTATCAATTATAAATATAGCGTTTACCATCTCTTATGATAACTATTACAACGATAAGGCAGTAATTCTCTTGTTTTACTAAGTAAATTTTAAAAATTATATCCTTTAAAAATGTACAACTTTTGTGCTTAATTTTTACATAAGATTCTAAAAAGAAGATGCAATTAATTTTATTAAAATTCCAATAAAAAATAGTTCTCTCCTTAAAAGCATAACAAAATGAATAAGCATTAGCTACTTCAAAATTTGAAAAAAAGAGCTTATGTAGTAAATCTTTTGCATTTAGAAAAATATTAATAATTTATTAACTTCAAAAATTGGATTTAAATTTGTTAAAGCTAAAAAATTACGAAGTTGACAACTTTCTGGAAACCAATTCATAGTATCTTTGGCGCCATCTATTTGTAACTATTCTAACTAATGCCTGTCTCTGAAAGTTTTATTTAAGAACTTTGAAGATAAATATGTGTGTGAATCAATAAATAAACTATATTCGGAATAAGCAAGTATTCATTCGTTTTTAACGAATATGTTGATGTCTAAGCATGGATTTATAGACACGTTTTTTGTATGTTTTTTTACTACGTGCTTCTTGTGCAATGAATTTCCCTAAAGTCTTATCGATTTTATATAACATAACACAAAAATATTTAGTTATTTATACATTTGAAGTATAAAATGTTTCAAACGCGCTTAAAATAATCTTCCTTTCTTCGAAGCATAAATTTCAAATCCTATCGTCTTGATTTCGCAGAAAAATCGCGCGCGCATTTCTATCCCTCCTTTCTCTCTCCGCGGATCATTTTTTCCCTTTTTTTGTACTCTTGATATAAAAAAACATTTTATGTTTTTATGCACACTGTTCAAATTAGAATGGATTAATTTCGTTGCATAATTAACTTTATTTTCATTCAATCTCCTCTTTAAAGAAACGTAAATTTTTACGCACTATTTCTACACAATTAATTGTTTACATTTAGTGCTATGTAATTATTTAATTTTTTCTTTTAGTTAATTTTAGTTAAATAAATAACACAAATTAAAATTTTTTTAACTAAAATTTATAAAAACATAAAAAGTAAATTTTTATTGTGTTAAAATTTATTGCAGCAAATAATAATAGAGTGTCTCTTAATAAATATATACTGCTTCCCTAAAATATATTATTTATTTGATAATTTGTAAAAATAGCCATGTTTGAAATTTTTGGTTAAATTTATTCTTTTATATTAATCGAATAACATAAGTGAAATCTCAAAATGAAGGAAATTTTTTAAAATATGGGAAATAAGATATCAGCAAATAATTCTTGAATAAAAAGGAGAGCTCAACAATTTTTTTATCAAGATTAACCACGATGATTTCTTCGAAAATGCGAGCTGAAAACAATCCTATATTTTTTAATACAGTCAAAAACTATTTTTGTGCAATATAACTTTTAGTTGTATATAGCCAACTATAAGTTGTTAGTCCCATTCAATCTCACTTGATGCGGAAGAGGCGGCATTTGCAGCGACCACCCTGTTCTTCCTCTGTGTTAAGAATATAAACATATTTTATTTCTTTCTAGAAAGAGAATTTTGAGTAGCAGATTCCGAATTCTTCCCAACATTGCATTGCATCAATCTGAAAGAACTAAATTTCATTATTGTCTTCAAAACTGTATGACCATTCGTAAAAGTGAGAATTTGTTTTACAGCGTAAAATTGTGAACCAAAGCACCTATTTGCTAAATATATTATAAACATTTTACTTTTATTTCGAAAGTTTATTGACCAAAAAGGAAAATATGTTTATTCACTGCAAACTTGTCAAACATCGACCGTATAGTAAAATATCTATTGATTCAAACATACGCCACGAAAGGGTGCTGTTTTATGTGTAATGATGCATGAAAGTGATGAAGAATGCGTGTGTTTCTCATTCAAAACTGAAATTGGACTCGCAGTCGGAATTGTTCGTAACATTGCATCCCATATCAAGTAGAGATATTGAATGAGATTGTGCCTCTAGATTCCTAGAGTATTCGTGAAAAATCAAAAGGATTCGTTTCACCCCATAAAAAAATGTCAAACTCTGTATTTCATACTTTTTATTTTAATATCGTCCATTAATTGAGCAGAAAATAAGCTTCTTTGCTTGTCGAACGTTTATTAAAGTATCTGTTGATCCGAACATATGAAGTTCTGCTTCATGATACTGTCTAAACATGATTCTTCTGGTTAAGAATGTATGAGTATTTTGTTGAATTTTGAATAGCAGATTCTTCTTGCATCCTATCAATTCGGGAGAACTCCGGCTCACAAATCCTACCGATCACCATTTTTTACACAATGTCTTCTTGCTTTATTGTTTGTTTTTACTTTCCCATCTGACTTTCATATTATTCCTCAAGTCGTCGTCGGTGCTTTTTCCCCCTCTATATTTTTTATTCCAATATTTTTTTCTAACCCAGCTGCGCCAATAATCGGGATGATATTTCTTTTTTACGATCCTTGTCTTTTGGCAACTCCTTTGATGTTTCTTACCCGCGGGACTACCGAAAGGGAGAGACAAAAAGAAAAAAAAAAGAATTCTATGTTTACCTGGACCCGGGTCGAACGCCTCCTGAGATTTTTTCCTGTCGTCATACATTTCCCTGTCCTTTCCTCTTCACTGCTATATATCTTGGAATCTTACAGGAAAAGGCTGCCAACTTTCTAAATTGATGTGTATGTTTGTGTCACCGCCAAACTGGAATAATTTTTCGCCAAAATGTAATCTTCACTCCCCTTGTTTAACCACCTCAGTAAGTTGGATTTTCAGTTATTGTATAATTGTAAATTCCTCTTCTTTTCAAGAAAGAAATCAGTTTATTTTTGCTACACAACATCTAATGCAGATAGACTTTACAAACCATTAATGCAGACATTACAGTGTACGCGAGTCGATTAGTTTATAAAAAATCTATTTTTTTTCCCTAGCAAATATTATTTTAAGAGTTTATTTCATTTTGCTTTAATAGCTTTGCATTTTTGCTATAAACAAAATTTTTTAAGCAATAGTATTTATATATGTATATAATGCCATTTAAATATTTTTATTTCTTGTGTATTATAAAACGTAAAAGCAACCTCATGTGTATTGTTATTGATAATATATTAATGAAAATGAACATGTCCTCCGCATATTTATTGAATGTATTGTAATAATAATAACAGATTAAAAGCATTTTAAAATGCTTTTAATGTTATTTAAAATAAAGAAAATCGTCTTTTATAGAACTTGTGATTTTTTTAAAAACTTAAGAATGATTGGTATGAAGAGTTATTAGCAAATGTTGACAATTACACACAGCCATCACTCTACCTATTAAACTTAAAATAGTGACATATTAAATGTAATAATTTGAATGAAATTTAAAAGCACACTCAGTTTAATCATAATCTATTAAATTAAATATTCACCATAAATTAGATCATAAATCCCTCCTTTTAATTATTGTGAAATAATAGGACGAATTCATAACTTAAATTATTTTTAAGTTATTCATTTTTGAAAATAATCTTGTGTTTGCTTATTCAATGAAAAAATGATTTTTAATCTTAATAGCTTATACCATAACTATTTAAAAAGACTATTTTTAACTTTCAAATTAATTACCAGCTCTTTTTATATCAAAATAATTTACATTAATTTATAATTATTTTTTCTGTTAGGATAACTCATCTAATCTGAAAATTTAAAGTGGCACATATATCCTTATTCTGTAAGTAGGTGAAAAAATATAATAAGGTACATTTTAAAATCTTATTATAGTTTAAAAAGTCAACACCATAAAAACTTTCTGAATGGGGAAGAGAATATATTGAAAGTATAAATTGTGTATTTTATTGCCTTCTAAATGTATGTGAAAGCGAGTTTCCAATATGAAATATCAGTTTTGTGGAGGCGGTTTGTCATCCCAATAATCATCGTAATCTTACATAAAAATGAAATAATTCGTGATGTTAGTGGACAATATTTGCAACAAAATTGCAGATAATTATCATAAAAATATCAAAATTGTGATTCTATAGGAATAATTCTCTGAAATTGTTATATGAATGAATTATCACATTCATTTGATATAACTTTTAAATTGTTCTTTGTAATCAGTATGGTAAATATTCTAAGAAATGAAAAAACTAATATCATAAAATATGTCAAAGTGATTTTGCGTTAAATAATTCGTTGATTGTATTATGACAGTCTGTTCATTTGCATTCAGATCCGCGCTCATGTCGCCAAATTAGGAATCAACCCTTTTACCATCGAATCTAAGCATTAGCAAAATGAGAGATTTTGGCAGTCGGAAATTTTTAGGCGAGATGAAGAGACGGAGAAAAAAAGGGGGGAAGAAATGAGAGAAGTTTTCTTATAAGGTTAAGAGATCAGGATTAAAAGCAGGTGGCGCTGCGAATGGTGCGTTTTCGTCGCCATGGAAACAGTTCTGCTCAATCTCTCATCCGCCATGCTTTTGCCAACAGCCCACTTCTTTCCCACTCACCTTCTTTTACTGCTCCAGAACTCTTCTTACCCACGAGTACACAGGAAAAGTTTTCCTCTCTGGCGAATTTTGCCTGTCCCCACCCCCACCCCCATCGCATCCTCTTCCTCATCCTCTTGGCGAACATGAATGCTTGAAAAGGAGGAGGTGGCGTGGGTGGAGGGAGGGGGAGCATCATCGTACTTCATTCATCTCTTCTCTTAAAGTTTTCTCCGCCTTTCAGGTTCTGTGATTCCTGATAAGGGATAGACAAAAAACGGGCTGAATTTGAAGAGTAAGGAGGGGGGGACTCTCCAGTAATGGGCTGAGATTGCCGCGAACACTAATTAAACACATTTAAAGCTCGGTTGCGTTTTTCACTAACTTGTTTCGTTTTTACTGAAGGGGAAAACATTTCCTGCAAGAATGCACATTTACGGACGACCAGCCTCATCCTATAAACGGCACTAATTAAATTAGCGATAGTTTTCCCTCTCTTCTTTTTTCTCCTTTCTCTTCGGAGTCTTTTTTTTCCACCTATCTATCGCTCCTTCATCAGCTCAGTCGAGCCATTCATATTAATTTATTGATATGCGAGTGTAGACCACCTTCCAATGTTCCTCCATGAGATCTCACAAACATCTTCAAGTGAACCTTTCGCTTCAGCTGCCAGAAAAACGCTGCCCATTTTTATACACATTGTTGCCACTGCAATCCTGCAAATAAATGCAAAAGCAACAGGGAATAGTCGGCATGGAATCCCGTGCAACTCTAGACTCAGCGAAATGAGAGGGAAGCATTCTATTTCGACAGCACTCAGGGCGGAATGGAATAGGAAACATTTTGCCTTTAAATTTGCGGGAAAAATAATTTACCTAAATGACGTTCATTTTATTCCATTGTATTGATCATGAAGAACAAAGTAAAAAGAAAGAAAGAGTCGTGAAAAAACCCACTCACGTAAGAAAAGCAGAATAGTGCAGTAATTCTTTTTAAAATTACACAACCTAAATAAAAAAGTTTATAAAACTATATCATATCTATTTTTTAAGGAATATTTTTTAATATTGTATTAAATTGATTTAGGTGATGCTAAAATAACAAACATTACAGTCCCATTTGGATTCCAACGATCAGAGAATGAACAAATTTCAGTATGAAGTAAATTTTTTTTTAATATTTTTTTCACGTGTTCATTTTAAACGTTTTATTGTTTCAGGGAGTTCTGCTGGGGTATATTTTATTCTTCGAAAATTTTGCCAATTTCATTTTTAGAAATGAGTGAGTTTTTCACTAACGTTTTTTATAAATTAAATTATTCCTGTTCGGTTCATTAGTGGTAGTCAAAACTTCGTCAGAAAAGCCTAGAATCCTTCGTTCGTCGGTGCAAAATGTATGTGCATAGTCTTATACATCTTCTATTTACGATTTGAAGTCATAAAGAGAATATATTTTGAGACACTTCAATAAATAAAATAACTTTTATACTGTCACCGCAAAAAGTGTGATCAGGAGATGCCTTTTCCTTCTTTTCTAGACAAAGAAATCATTCAAATGTTGTACTTTTAATAAGCATAAAAATTATACTTAACCACTACCAATATATGAACATTTTATTATAATTCATTTTCCTTCAATTGTGTTTATTCGGTTCGCCACAATTCAAATGTAGTTTTCCTTAATTTCTTTTTCTTTTTTTATGTGAAAGTCGTTACATTTCTTACGGAAAACATTTTAATTATAAATAATTGGTAGTTTTATCTATTAACTATTACCTTAACATTGTTATTTTTAGTAACCATTTTATTTATTTCTTGATTTTAATATCAAAAGAGATTAAAATATTTAGTTACTAATAAATTAAAAATGCATTAATTAAATTATGGAAATAAAAAATAATTTGTTTTGATAACATATTGAATATGTTTATAAGGTTGATTAAAAAGTAACTTTCAATTAAATACAAATCAACCTTTTTATTTTTCGTCTGTTTTCGTAACGCTAAATAAATTGCTTGTCTTTATGTTGATATGAATGTAGCAAAAATTTAAATAATTCATATTTTAAGATACTTTCTCTTTAAATTAGATATAAGAATAGTATTAAAAAACAAAAATCCTCTAATTTTTCTAAGTACATTGTTATTACACTTTGTGTGTGTGCGTGTTTTGAAATACTTCAAAATAAAAGATTTGAAGTGAAATTATTTTAGCAAATGTGAATTATTATTTAACGTCTAGTCACAACAAAACAGCACCTAATTATTTTAAAAGTTGAAATTCAAACACCTCTATTTGTGTATGATATAAATCAGACTTTTTTTTTAATTTCAATAAAACATTTTTTTTAAATTTTATTAGAGAATACGCAATCATTTTAGTTAGAAGGAAAAGCCAATCTAAAATTAGTTTTTGCTTCATCACTTTTATTACTTTCGTGCTCAGTTAGTATCGTATGTATGTAAACAACACATATTTTTAACTTTTGCAGTGACATCGGCAAAGTCAAGAAATTTTATATGACAAGGATTTTTGCGATAGGAATTCTTCAGCGATAATTTGTGTGTGTGTGTGTGAATAGGAAAATTTAAGATTTCTTATTTTTCAAATTCTCCTTCACTTTCCTTTTTTAATGTGTACTGAAAAATATCAGTTGCCACGTTAAACTTTATGGTCTTAAACCTTAGAATAGTTTTCTGTTCGAAATATAATCTAATGATTAATTGTTAATCTTAAGTTATCATTTAAGGGGTAAACTACATTGAATTTCTAAAAACGTCATCCACTTTTTTGTAACTCTTTTGTTTGATGCCATTGTCAATTGTTTTTTTTTTTTTTTTTTTTTTTTGATAGTAAGAAAAAATTTAAGTTAAAGAAACCAAATTCTACCAATTTTTTTTTCAAAAAAAAGGGAAAAGAAAAAATTGGTAGAGGAAATTCTGTAAATTGCAAGAATTCCTGTGAAACATGTGAGTATAAAAAAGACAGCCCATCATGAAGTTAAGGAGGAAAAAATGCACTCAAAGAAAAAAATAAGAAAGGAAAACTAAATGTGTGGAGCAAAAATGTTTAAAAAACTTGAGCCTTGAAAAATTGTCATTTAAAGAGGATGAGGAAAGGCAAGCAAAATTCATTTTTTAAAGTAATTTGAAATATCTGTACCATTCTAACCATTATAAAAA
The DNA here is from genome assembly GCA_037975125.1 of Latrodectus hesperus. Lineage (NCBI taxonomy): Eukaryota > Metazoa > Arthropoda > Arachnida > Araneae > Theridiidae > Latrodectus > Latrodectus hesperus. Next base: position 5,659,734 of record CM075854.1, on the reverse strand, counting down.
ATAAGCTCTCAATGATTTTTAAAAGGCTAACCTAAAATAACTCTCATAAGACGAAAAAATTCAAACTTATTTTAAAGTAACTTTTTTCCTTCTTTGTATTTATTTACTCACGTATTGGCGTCTCCACTTCTTCGGCGAAAACGAGCGAGAGGGGTTATCCCGCATGTCAAGACAGATTACTGCGACTGACAAGATTTAATCAAAGAGTAACCGGGGATAGAAACGAATTATTTTTCCGCTGCACTTTTCTTTTTCCAATACTCATTTGAATTGTTTAGGTGGCAGCATCTCAATAACACATAAAGTCAATCATAAAAGCAAATTCAACGCACTTTAATCGACACTGTAAGGATTTAGAATATTATTTAATGTAGAAAATAGAGCCGAGTTTTTTGGTGTTCAACCGAGTTTTATGATTTGGACTCTCCATTCTTTCTTTTACGTAGCGTTATCTTGTATTAGAATTTATTTACACACATCAAATAACATGCAATAAAGAAAGTAAAATAATATACAATACGTTAAGATAAAAACTTTGTCAGAGTCTTACAAAGTTATCCCTTTCGCTTTTTCATTCATTTACATAGAGTTGCTTTGCATTAGAATTTATTTACACTCACCAAACAATATGCAATAAATTAAGAATAGCATGCATTAAAATAAGATATGCGTTTTATTAAAATCTTTTCATAAAATCCCATCTGTTTTTCTTTCATGTAGAGTTTCTTTATATTAGGATTTATCTACACATGATAAAAAAATATACTATAAGTTATGAAAGTTTCTTCTTTTCATAGTAATTTAGGAAATTAATTCAAAAAATTTTATACTTCCATTTCGAGTGGCTGATAGTTCTATGTTCGATTGCAAAAGTACTTAATGTTTTAGAATCACTTTTTCTAATTTGTATCTTCAGTTATTCTTTTAAAGAAATTTAGATAAAAGGGAATTTGGAAGGCATTACCTAATTTGTGAACTTTGCTCCTTTGGTTTGTATATACTTCAATACATTTTATTCATAAAATTTTGTAAAATTATTATATATACGAGTATATATATATTCTTAGATAAATTGTTTAGTTAACTTAATTAAAGATACGAAAGACATCACGAAATCCTTTTGCGGTTATATTTTGCTGAAGATGGAATTATTTGACCGGTCGCTGCAGTGATAAAAGTAATTCACCAGAAAGACTAATGCCCCAAATGAGAGTTGAACCCATGAACGGTTGAACTCAATGCCAAATCGCTGACTGTTTAGTTACTACTATCATCTTGTCAGTTCAACGTTAATCAAAATCATAAGTCAAATCTATTACTTTGGATTATTATCTATTTTCTATTGATCTATTACTATGTTCTCCCAATTATGAATTAAGAAAATAATTTATAATATTTAATATGTATAAGAATTTCTATAAAATTATTTCATATAGTGTAATACTTTTAATATAAATTTATGTATAAACTTAATAAAAATATGGACGAATATGCTAACTTTTCTTAGTACTTAGTCATAACGAAACATACAGAGTATTCCCTGTGTTTCAATGTTTCATTTTATTTTGATTCCGCTATTCCAACATTTAGAAACTTGAAATAAATTTCACTCATAATGAATGAAAAAATTAAAAATTCATTGCAGTGCACTGTAAAGTTATTCTATTTTTTTGTTCTTATTGCCTAAAGGTATACAGATAAATGTAATAAACTTGTAAAGCCAAAAGGCCAAGTGAGTTGCTGAATGATCAGAGCTGTGGCCTTTCTTTCAATTTCGTGTGCTCGATTCCCAAAGTTTATATGGATGCTTGTTCATTTTAAACCTTAAATCCCTAATGATGCATATCTCATGTGCAAAAAGTGGCCACAGAGAGTGTTACATTCACTCCAATCTAAAAAATATCTTCAAATGTAGCAAGTGTTTTTAAAGGAAATGTAAAGCATTCTACTCATTCACAGTATTTTGTCTTCTTCGAGGATTTTTCATAGATAATGGACCATATATTTAATTATCACTCAGAAGGAGGCTTGAAAAACTTTTCAGCACTCTATTGGTGGATGTTCATGCTCATAGTGACATTCATTTTTTCTTGTTCAACAGTGCTTGGAATTGAGAGTTTTCACTCTGGATCGTAACATGAAGCGTTCTATATCCCCTGATGAAGTAGAATCTAAAGAATTTTCTGACGCAATAGAATATTATTATATTTTGGAAAAAAATCTAATGTTAATAATACTTTGTCTAAATTGCTGCGAATATCACGAGTCTTTTTGGAGTTAAAGTGCAACATGTTATAATAATTGATTAATTTTATTAACATAAATTTCTGTTCTAAATTGCGTAAAAATTTTCTCGTATTTAATGTTTATAGAATATTTTTAAAAAATAAATTATGATAAATGTCTAAAAATCTGACAAATAGGCAAATTATTTAAGTCAAAGCTTTCAATTGCCATCAACAATCCTATTTATAAATCTGCATTGTTGCTATTATGCATGTTAATGCATAAATCTGCATGTTTGATATTTAAATTCAGTTGAATAATAAACAGCGAAACAAAACCGCTGACGTCCCAAATAGAATAAAATAAACCTAAATCTTGGGCTAAGGGGAATCCTACTGATCCTTTCGAATCATTGTAAGTTAGCCCCTTCCCGATCTCCCTGTCAAAACAATTCATTGATTTATATTTATGGCAGGCCGCGGGTTTATGATGCTATCCAGTTGTCTCATAACAAGCGGAGCACAAATGATTATTAAGCGATTCCCGAATAATTTGTCATTTTCTTCCGCCTGTGTGAGCGCTGCAGATGAAGATTAGTTAATTCAGCATGAAAGAAAGAAGATAAATCTTAAGCAAAAGGTAGCAAAACTTGCGAAAAGCTGTCAACCTCACAGGCGATCCCGAGTCGAGCCACAATCTCTAAAGAAAACCGCCACCTTTTCCAAATCCTCCCCTATCTCCAGAAAGCAAGAAAGACGCTTCCTTAAGCCGCTTCAAATTAGTTGAGAGCAAAAATGTAGCCAAAGCCAGCTTTACCATTTACAAGAGCGGCGAAGAATTTCTTCGCAAGAAAAAGCAAAGAATGTCTATGGAACCTAACAAGATTTGTCAGACACGGCTCAAACTGTGTGCGAGCTGCACAAAAGAAAAGTAATAGAGATCCCAATGAAAAGGTGCGACAGAAGAAACGGTTTGTAACTAGTTCTCATTCTCCAGGGGACACCGAAGGTCGAGGGCATCAGATTCCACGCATCAGCCATTTGTTCCGGCACCGGATAAGCGGAACCAGGGGACCTGATCAGTGTTAAAGAGCAAGAAAAAACGTCTCTTTTTAGGAAAAGACCAAGAACCTCATTATTGTCGAGCAAAGCTGACGAGTTGTAATTTTCATTGTTGTCAATGCCTCCAACAAAATAGAGTTAGCTTCGGCAGCGTAAAAAAGAGGGGAAAAAACCTAAATAAGTCATATATACAAGCAAACACCTTTATGATATTATTTTTTTTACTACTTCATCATTTCTTTTGTCTTATCGTGGAAAGGCTCTGGGCTACGAAGTCGCCTAGAGGCCTTGTTATCGGTCACATCTAATTCAACCTAAAGAAAACCTTCCAGCTAAAGAGAAGGAAAAAATTGTGGAATGAAGATATATTCTTTTTTTTTCTTGGAGACCCTATCAAATAAGTTGGTCTCCATAAGTTGAAGCTTTTGATCTGCTTAGAGTATATGAGGTGTAAATTGTATTGTTTCCTTTCTAAATTCTAAGTTTTTATTTGATTATTGCTTTTTTTTATTCAATTGTAGAGAGTCATATTCTGTTATTTTGGTCAAGAAAACTCTTGAACACACTAGTCTAGACAGCAAAAAATAAAGTTTAAGCATTCTAAAGTAAAATGTATTAAGAAACTGAGGAGAGTGGTCCATCATAGTTGAAGTATGCGATATGAATATAGTTATCAAAAACTCTTACTTCTGTCTTTGCGAGACTTCAGAATTAAATTAAGTGGAAAAAATTAGTTTTTATTTTCTTGATTGCAAAGCAATTTCCTTAATAACTCTATGCTCATAAGATTTTTTTATTGACATTCATATATTATCCATAAAAAATGTTAAAAGAAAACAGAGACAAAGTCACATGTTTAACTGGATTTTTTATTAAAATGAGGTTTGTTTTTTTATATTAAAGAACAATTTATTTGAAATTAATAGAACGTTAGTTCATCTAGAATAAATATAAACACATTTTTACTACATAGAAGTTATCAAATATTTTATTGAAATATAATTCAATACTTAATATTCTCATTGAAGTACTTCCGCATATAATTATTACCCCAATTCATATACTGAGTATTGCTTACATTCATGTACTTTCATATGTGTTCATTTATTGAATGAATCTTCTGTCATTTATGTAGTCCCATATATATATATATATATATATATATATATATATATATATATATATATATATATATATATATATATATATATATATATATATATAAATATATATATATATATATATATATATATATATATATATATGCTTGTATGTAGTATTGTTCACGGACTTGTGGGATTAAAATGTAAGATACTTTATTCTTGCATACAAATAAAGTGCGTGAAAATATAGAAATTCTAATAGCTTCTTTGCTATGTAATATTGTTGTTCCTTTAATGAAATCATCACAGTATGAACTACTTTATTATTGAATTTTATTAATTACTTTTAGATCTTCCTACACAAGTCGGCTATGCAGCACCATGCAAGGGAAATCCACCGAGGAGAAGTGAAACCCCATCAGTGCCAGCAATGTCTCAAGTCTTTCTCCTCCAATCATCAATTAACGCAACACATAAGGATCCACACGGGCGAAAAACCCTACAAATGCTCCTATTGTGACAGGCGCTTCAAACAACTATCACATGTTCAGCAACACACACGCCTACACACAGGTATGTGTTCTATATATTCTCATACACCAACTATTCTATTGAGGGAAGAAAATACACAATTGTTTTATTTTTTATTTATTTTTTTATAGATTTATAGCAGCTTGCAATCATTTTTTAGGTTATTCACCTTATTTCACGCTAGGTTTGAAAGATTATAGCCTCTTGTTTCAAATTCTTCTAAAAATTCTTTGCATATAAGAGACTGATGGTCTTTTCCAAAAGTCATAAAAATCATCCTTTTCTTCAATCCAGTAAATAACTTGTAATCGAATATTAATATGGTGTATCTGCAGAAAATGAAGGCCTACTTTATTTCGATCATTCTAAGGGTATACTATAACCTAGTTACTGCTAGGTAGTGAACCACTGTATACCCCTTTGAAAGCTGAAGATCCCACGTTTAAATCTAGCTGCTATTATGCAACTGGAGAGGTATGCTGCGCTTCTGTCTTCCTCATGGACATCTTTCAGCTTAAATGTAAAATAAATTTCTTAGTTTCCTCTCTTGCAACAGACACGTAAATATGGTCCACAATCTCTTGAATGGTTCTCCCAAAAGATAAATACGCAATAGTTTCTTAAAGAAGCCTTATAGCAACTTGTTCACTATGTGGTGTGTTAAAAGTTGCGTGGAAAAAGTCTGAGTAAACACAAAAACATCCTCATTATATATGAATACTTTATACCCTACTATACGCAAATAAAACCTGATCAAAAGAATAAAAATTTTATATCATGGCCAGTACAATGAGTGTTTCAGTGCTGATAACCATGTTGTATTCATTGAAAATTTCATATTTGCATGTTTAGCATATTAATGTTTTCTTTTTCCAAATTTGCTTAAAATTTACAAAGTCATTCACACATTTACATCATATTCTTCTCTGATGGGGCTCTTCTGAGACTTCAAAATTCAAGTCAATCTGTAATTGAAATCAAGGACTTTGTTCATTTATATATATATATATATATATATATATATATATATATATATTGATGCGATATATAGGAGCAGCAGTGTGTGTGAGTTTCTCATACATTAAATCTCTAAGGCTGAAACATTTTTGATGTAGATGACAACTGTACTTTTTACCTTGTCATGTACGCGAACTGAAGCGAATCTTCTGCTCTTCGTGTGGAATCACAGATTGATAAAACATCACAAATCATTAAAACAAACAAATAAATAAAAATTCATTGTAATACTCATTTTTATGAAGATGATGATTTGCAGATAATATTTTTTGATTTAATTTATTTTATGCCTAGTTTATAACTGATTTTCATTAAACTTCTTTGAAGGAAATCGATTATAAAATTTTTTGGAAAAATAAACAATTTTCTGCTTAAAATGAAATATTTTTGACATTGGAACTCAGCATTTACTTACTTAAAAATCTTTGTATACGATACAGTTTTGAGGACGATGAGGAGAAAGGAATTTCCTTGTAAATAGTAATAATGATAATTTTATGAGAGAATGTTTAAATTTTCTAAAGTGTGTGTGAATCGTTAAAAAGCATGCAAATGATCATTTAGAGCTGTTGCATTTTTATTGTCTATTTTTAAATATTAATTAATTACTGGAAACATGCAAATAATATTAATACATTTTTGCATTTCTTATAATATATTAAACTCATCGGATAGTCTTGTGCATTCTGTCAAATCTCTTAAGGAAATATTTTCTTTTAATATTTTTTATAGTAAAATGTCTATCTTGTGTTATTTATATCTCAAATATTACAACTGCGTCTCTAATTATCTTCTATATATTTTATGCAGTAGTTTATATTTATGTTAAATTTATATTGTATGGTAATTCATTGCTTTATTTTTTTCAATTAAAAACTAGTTTTAGTTTGAAGCAAATGTTGAATAATTCTTTATATAAATTAGAAAATGTAGCATTAATTTTTCCATTTTTAACATTTTACAGAATAAATATTTGAGTTATTTTTATTTATTCTCATGCGTAAATCAAAGTTTGGAGTGGGACTTAATCAAATAATATTTATTTTCCAAAAGTATTCAATTTGTATGTTCCAGTTATCATTTTAGTAAAAATATTTTAGTGATGATTTACTACACAACACTTCAAGTGCTATAATTCTTAAAAGTGCGATTTTGAACAATAAATGAACAAACAAGTGAGATGTTGTAAACTTTACAATGGGCTCAAAAAATTAGCTTTATGTATGTTTAAAAAAAACTTACTCCAGCTTCATATATTAAAAGTTAGCTGATCAAAAACATCAATAATTACTAATGAATATTTAAATTCTTAACTCTATCCTCGATATCGCTGCTAATGATGTAAAAACAGTTACATAAATTATGCACGTTTCTTAATAGGTAATAAAAATAAAAAATATGAATAAGTGCATTTGTATTTTTTAATATTTTCATTTTGGCGGATAAATTTGTATCATATTTGATAAAACTGTGTAACTCATTAGAAAAGTTTTAGCAAACTGTTGAAAGATCATTTTGTATTTTATTTACTGATAAAATATAATAAATCAGAGTAAATGATTTTGGTACTAATTAAATTTGTTTTCGATTTCGATGCAGATTAATTTTTATTCTTTATCGAAAATAGAAAAAGTGGTATAATTAGTAACAGTAATGAATATTTCGTATTCTCAGTGTCTTATGATGAATTTTTTTACAGTAAACTACTAAACTGTATTTATTCGTTTTAAAAAAGTTTATGTGTGTGTGTATATAGCAAAAAGTAAAAAAAAAAAAATATATAGAAATCCGGTAAGAAAACTTTATTAAGCTAGTACATTCTAACATATATATTGCTGTGTTTCAAAGATAGTGAAGAATGTCTCAATCAAATAGCATCCTCACCAAACACATATATAAATGCTTATATATTTTGTTTCCTCATTTATATTTTTCCACAACCAAATTATACTTAAAAATGCTTGTAGATGCATATATAAAAGAGTAATAATATTACAGAAAAGAAAAAAAGTGAAGTTATAATTTTTTTACTTGGAACTATCCTCTTAAATAACTGCGTAATTAATAATGTTATTGACAGAGATTTACTGAAGGTATTGATTTTCACTCGAAACACCTAGATTTTTTATTCTAAAATTCAAATGTTGATCTTGCCTGTTGGCTCGTAATATTTAGAAACTATAAATTTAATTGTAATAAGAATTCTAATCAAAATATAATTATAAACAACTCATGAAAAAGTTTAAAGAAGGACGTAACTCCATTTAAACAGCATTTTTAGCTTCATTGATTTTCTCCATTATACTAAAAAAAATTTAATTAAACTTCATGGAGAGAGCTGTATACTTTGTAAAAACTTGTTTGAGTATACATAAAAGAAGGAGAAATTATATACAGGTGGACCTTAATAAAAAAAGGGAAAGTTTTTGAGGATAATGCTTAAAAGTGAGAATGAGGAAGACTTGCAATGGAGCCAACATTTGTCAGTGACATGGCCGAGAAATTAACAGCTAGAAAAATGAGCATGATATACATAAAAAAAATTTGGATGACTATAAATTCTTAGAAATTGGTTAATTTACTTTTTCTCCGAATGGCTAACAGGTATTTGCTTTTGGAAAAGACTAAAATGGATATTGAACATCCAATCTTTCACTTGTACAAGCAAATTAAAATAGCTATTGTGTTTCCTCTTCAGACTCTATTTTTCTTTTTTCCTGAAAATTGCCTTTTACTAAGTATTATATCTAGTATTCAATTTTCTTAGACTTTGCTGTGTGTATCAAAATGAATTTACACTACCTTAGATCCTGATGAGAAATGATAATATTCTTTTTAATTTCTATTTTTAATAGCGTTATTATTAATTTACTTTTTTATGTTAATATATATATATATATATATATATATATATATATATATATATATATATATATATATATATATATATATATATATATATATATATATATATATATATATATATATATATATATATATATATATATATATATATATATATATATATATATATATATATATATATATATATATTAACATAAATTTAATCATTTAATTATTGTAATTTTAATATAAATATTACAAAATATTACTAATATTTTTCGGAACATTTTGCTTTAAGTACATTTTATATATTTTTAGCATATCTTGAAATTATAGCTAGTTTTTCTGCCAAAAGAGATTGATTTTGGCCTCTATATTTTTTATTTGTATTTCTTTTCCTCTCTAAAAAAAGAATTTCATAAAAAAGGAAGCAGATTTTTCATAAACAATCGCATATTGCAAAGAGCAATTACGTTCGATTAAAATATAAATTTTCCAACTTATTTCAGTATAAAAAAATTAGTACTTTGACATTTAATTATCAAGACCTTATGACACCTAAAATAAGTATTAACCAATATTTTTAGTATTTTTACTCTAATTAAAATGTGTCAAATTAAATCAAATCTAATAATGTTTTTTGCATATAATAAAATAAATTATGAGAATGATTCATTAAACCTGTTTCTTAAAACTGCATGAAGGAGTTTATTGAATTCAATAATTAAAATTCTTTTTAACTTTAATGTTTACGAGAATCAGATAAATTTAGATCTCATTTTATTCTCTACAATTAAGAATATTTTCATAAAGGTAAGTTTTAATACTTTTTTTAATACTTTAGTTTCGCATATTTTAGAACACAAGTTATTTAAAACTGCTTGTTTAATCATAAGAAATAAAACAAGATTGATTTGAATCAAAAGTACAAAAATATAAATTTTCACTGTAAAAGTAGAAGGAATTTGTAGCTTTAATTTTTATGATTGTTATTTTATTTGTTTGTATTCATTTTTCCACGCGTATGAGATTTTAGAATTATTTATTAGTGAGTTTTATATTGCTTTGAAAAATTTGAATTTTCTCAAAATCAGTTTATTTAAAAAAGAGAAGGGAGGAGGGAGAAATTCGAAATTTCTTCTTTGTTGAAGTTATTGAAACGAACAAAATCTTATGACTATTGGTTGGACATTTATCGAAGTTAAAACTTCTTATACCAGGTAATGAAGTCAGTGATGTTTAACAACTTTAATAAATATTTGTAACAGGAACAAATTAAGAAAATATTTTCTTAAAAATGTTTTTATTTGAAAAATATTTCATGAATTTTAATTGCCCATCAATTAAATAAGGTATAATAAAATATTGTTTTATATTAAAAATCTATGGTTCAAATTGAGAAATTTAAAAAAAGCTTTACATCTCTTATTCCAAATAATTAAGAACAATCCATTGATGATCATTTTATTTTTTGCACTCTATCATTTCTCTAATTTGTACCTTTTTATTTACTTTTATCTGGTTATTTATTTGCAATTGCAACGAATTCAATGCGATATTATCAATTTCGCGACTTTAGGAAGGAAATTCATTTTCAGAACACTTCTTAAGGAAATGATAATAGTCTTAAAGTGTTTTTTTAATAGTCTTATTTTTAAATTATTTGAATATTTGTTATTGTAAAATGCTGATTATTTAATGACCTACAATTATGTTGTAACTAAGCTTAGTAATTCCTTCATTATTTCAAATTTTATTTTATTTTTAATGCATGTCTTTCATTAATCTATTAAATCATTAGCTTAAGTAGTATTTAATTATTTTCTTTATCCTTTTTTTATGATTTATCCCTTAATTGATTGGCTCACAACAGAGCATGTATCGATTGTGACTCCTACAATGGAAAATTCAAGAGAAAGCATGACGTGAAAAAAGCTGAAAGCTTTTAACAGACAGGGCTAGAAATGAATCTCTTTTCGATTCATAGAACAACATTCTCTTAATTTCGTACAATTATTTAAAAACACTTTTGGAAAACAATAATGAGCTCATATTACCCCTACTTTAAAGTGAAAAAATCACAGAGGTTGTAAGAATTTTTTCCTTTAAACTTTCGCCCCTTGTACGCGTGTAGGAAATAAAAATCGAGTGATAGGTCACTCGAGACAATCCCTAGTCGAGTCGAACCCTCCCGCGCGAAAATCCCTCTGCCTCTCCCCGTCTACGACAAGGATATTAGCGAAGGCCTTCTTATATTCTCGTTAAGAAGACTGTCGCAAGCAGGCTGTAAGAAGTACATCGCCGGTGACCCCCAGGGTTTGGAGAAGCCATCCATTATACTCGATCCTGACGGCTGAATAAAAGGCTGCACCCCCTGCTTCTTGGGCAGGAGGGGAGGTGCAGAAATCAATGCGCCATTTACTATGCACGGACATCCATCATCGGCTGTCAAATATCTGTCACTGCTGTGATTTATGGCAGGAGTGCTGGTCGCTGCTTCCCATTGGACAACGCTACCCACTGTCCACGCCCAAGGTTGCCATCGTTGGGCGCGCTTTTTAAAGGCCAAATTCCGCCACTTGGCAAAAAATTATCCTGCTTCTTTGGATCATATGATTCAAGGAAGCGGCGCGAGATTCGAAATCCATCCGGCTACGCCTGTATCCCTTGTGGCAAGGACTGCTGTAGTTAATTGAAATAAATGGGCGCAGACATGCTAATTCATTTATTTTAGTTTAAACAAGGTACAAAATTTTTCAAAATTTAAACACCTAAGCATTTTAATTTAGGTGAAACAGATACTTTATTTCGGAAATTTCAGAATTTAAAATATTTGCAGATTTAATTTTACTTCTAACTTTTAATGATTAGGATGAATTAACTTCACTTTTTGGCTTTTTGTATTCTTTATTTATTTACGATATTGCTTTATATAGTTTTATCTATTAATTCTAAATTAATATTTTTTTCTAGGAAATTATTTTTATCCTTTTTGGATTTTGAAATATATAATTATTTTTTAATTTGTACTTTTTTATATTTGTATTTGTGTAATTATTTTATTTTTTAACTTCTTCATTTTCGTTCATTTTTTTCTAATTATTATTTTCTGGTATATGAAATATATAGAACTAACTTGTGTGTGCACTTCAATAAAATTTGGCTTTAGCACTTTATTGTAATTTTAGAAATTTTATTTATCATGAATTGTTTATATTTTTAGTTAATGAAAGTTAATACTTTTTATTTATTGAATTTTTATTGATTTCTCGAATGTTTTACTTGAAAAATCAAGTTTGTTATGTTTTGTACATAGCTTATTCTTGTTAGTGGAGATTACAAATTATTTTGTAAAGTAATTTTTTCAAGTTCTATTTATTTCTTATAAAATAAAACAAGTAATGTCAACTAATTCATAAGTTTATTAGAAAAATAATAGTTTCAGAAGAACATATATCATTCTTATGATAATAAAGATTCAAACGAGTATTTCAAAGTTTATATCAAATTGTTAATAGTATCGTTATTTTATGAAAGATGAAAGAAAAACTTAAAAAGGTATTTTAATCCATCCATTTATGTAATATTGTGCTTTCTACAATATAATACATTTAATAAACAGATTTTTTTCTATACAATAGTTTGCTTACGATTTAAAATATTTAAATTTGTATTTCTTACATAATAGTAAATAAAGTGCGCGTTGTTTTAATAAAGTAATTTCTGAATCAAATATATAAGAAAAATACGATGTGCCTGTTTTTTCTCGATGTCAATCGTTCTTGTGATCAACTTTATCTCCAAAAACAGCGATATCATCTTTAATAGTGGCAACCCTTAATCACTCTTCGGAAACTTGTATGACGTCAGAATTTCACCGACAGAATGGCGAATGAATGACCGTCTTTCGTTTGATCTTTTCCTGTTTTTAAACGTAGCACTTCGTCTTTTTTAAGCAAAAAAAAAAAATTCACCGATCCTATTGTTCAATAAATACATTCTCATTCGTTTTTTGGGATCTTCAAAATAGTTTCTGTCGATATAAATCTATACGGAATCTCTTCCAAAATGTTGAAAATATAGCCAACTTAAAATACATTTTATTTTTTGATCTGAAAAAGGTAGTGTCCCTCAAAACCCCAAAATTGAAGTATAACCTAAATTTTTCACCAGTGCGTATGATCAATAAAATGAAACGAATCGAAATTCTATTTAAATTCTTAAAAATATATATAATTTAAATTGTTTTCTTTAAAAGATTTTCATTTTATATGAGAATTCCTTTTATATGAGAACATGTAAAATATCATTTATTTACGAATATTCTTTCTCTTTGAAGTTTTATTACTTTAAGTTTAAGTGTAACGAATAATAAAATTTATTTACTGTAATCGCATTTTTTAAACATACAGTAAATAAATTTTTTTATTCGTTACTGTATAACAGATGAAAACATGTATGTATATAAATTTTATAGACCTATTATGATATATACCTTTAAACAAAACATTTTGAAAACTATTAATTTTAATACGAATAAGAGAGTTTTTATAAATGAATTTTGATGAGTATTATTTTGCCTCGTAAATATTTTCTAAACTGATGGAATTTTTTATTTTGAAAAATTTAATGTAAAATATTGTATTCTATTAATCATTTTTGTTTGTGGATGCGGTTTTTGGAGAAGGCATTTTGGCCAAGTAGCATTCCTACTAAGTCCCGCTTTAAAATCACAAAAATGAGAAATAAATGTTGGTTTAAAATTTTAATAGCTTCAGATAATAACTCATCCATAACTTATCTGAGCTGAAACGTACATGTCATTAGGAATTTTGCATAGTCATTTTTCATTATGGATTTACTTTCTGATTTCGTACACCAAGAATTCATGATGAGCTGATAGGAATCATGAGCTCGATTCACAATTTGTGAATAACTGTTCGTTAATACATGATTTGTTTTTCGAAGTCCTGGAGACATTCTCTCAGTTATAAATATGTATTTTAACTAATGATCTTTACCTTTATTTGTGAGGGAAATATTTTATGAAGGTTCAGTTTAGTTCCCGTTATATTTTGACATTTTTTTAAAAAAATAATGTAAGGAAATTTTCTTAGGTAATTTTTTTAAAAAATTCTTCGATTTAAACTGTCTATTTTTTAGAAAAAAATAAGTTAAATATTTTTAAATTTATAATTCAAAATAACAAAAGTAATCAATTATTTATTTCGAAATTTATGAAAATTAAGTAATTTTTAATCGTACCAATCGTTTCTGTTTTATGTATTTTCAATAAATGGAACAAATTAATCACATTTAAAATATAGTTATTCTTAAATTAATAAAAATAAAGCATGTCTATTACATCAGAACAATTTCTTGTTGATTTATTTCTGTGCGTTCTATCTACAACGCAATCAGAAACTGCCACAATACCCAACACAAAACTATTCGTGCTCTCTAATCTCTTTGACATTCCTCATAAGACAATTATTAGTATTGGCTTCCTAAATGTTGGCGAGCTCTTCTCAATGCTGGATTGAGTTAATAAAATACTTTATTTAATCCTCGGCATTGAGTCGACTTCGGTGCAGAGAAGGGGGGGGGCGCAGACACGCTTTCCCTATTCTAAAATCAGTGAAAGCTGAGCGCTTGTTGATAAATATAGCCATCACCCAAGTCAGCCATTAACTGCTCCCCCAGCAGCGCGCCCTTCATCCAACCTGAGCCCGCTTTCCCGTTTTTCCCATTTGATACTTGGGTGCGATATCCTGATCCTCTCTCAAAATGCTCTTGGAGCACCTTGAACGCTCTCTTTTTCCCCCCTCTCTTTCGGCCGGTCGTTACGCAGCCCCATTTGTCACCAGCGCGACGAATTTCTTTTTCTATGGCCATTGGAGGTGTATTAAAGGCGGAATTCCCAGCCATGCAAAAGCCTCATTTATTGACTCATTCTTATGCCTTCATGCATAAAAAGACCTTCTCTTTCTATAGTCTCACGGACTCCACTGTTAGTCCCCGTAGGTAAGCTAAGCCCTTTATTCAAATGGAAATCATATATATATCGAATTATTATTTTATGAAATATATAAAAAATTATGCATATGAACCAATTTATTAATTGTTGTAAACATATTTTTTCGCTTCTCTTCTCTCTTGAGAGATAAACTTTCATATTTTTTACTCCTTTTTCAACTGGAATTTATGAAATAAGTTGTTGTTTTTTGATATTCGAATATATTTATTTGTTTTTTGCCAATGAATAAATACATAAAGACATTTCTGTTTTTTTTTTTATTAAAAAGTATAATTCGTATAATTGCTTACCAAAAAAAATTATTCTGAAACATGAATTCTTAATATTTATTGTAGTTGTAATTTTAGTATATTACATATCTTTTATGATTCACTTTTAATTTTTTTTTAAGTTTAAATAACCTGTAGAACTGAAAACAAACTTGTTGAACTTAATTATCTTGTATAATTTCGAAGCATATTATAAAAAAATTTTTTATCACAATACCACAGTAATAAAAAATAATCACAATTAAAAAAAAACATATTGCGATTCTTTTTTCTCTCCTTACAGGTTTTTTTCTTTTTCTTTTTTTTTCTGCACCAGATTTGTAAAAATTGTTTTCAAATTTAAACATTGATTGTAGGAGAAAAATTTTATAAATAATCTATTGAAACCTAAATAATATATTTGAATATGTTTCAATTGAGTTGTATCAGATTGTTTTATGTGAATTTGTTGTTTCTTAATTATATTCAATAAAATGCAATATTATGGTTAAAACTTGTAGAACTTAAAAATAATCGAAAATTAATTCATACATTATAAGATAAAACTGAAAAAATGTTCAAAATATTTCTCCTTTTCAATTAAAATAAGCATTTCATAATATACAAAAAATATCCGGATTTATAATTAACATAAACTGGCTCAAGAATTAGAACAGTTTACAGTAAGCATTTTATCACCAAAACACAGATTCCTGAAAAATATATTATTTAAAAAAAGAGAGAGAGAGAAAATAGAATTAGAGAACTATGAGTGAACCTACACCTTCAATATTTTATCAAAATATTTGAATTAATATTAAGTTTTTTTTTTTTTTTTAAGAAATACAATATAATATTGGAATGCAGCCTTATAAACGACCTGCAATGAGCACAGAAGATCTCGTGTCCTCTGCCAAGTGACTCCGGAGCATAGACTTCTTCAGAAAATAAATACATTGTTTTTACAAATTCTTATTTATTTCTTTTTTTTTAATCTGCCCCATCAAAATAGCGCCTCTTTATCTTTTTATACCACAGTGGGGTTTTGGGTAGGAATAATTTTTTCCCCTCTTCCTACGCGGGAGGATCGAGATTTCATCTCTTTTCATCCTCCGGAGTTTGATTCGCCTATCTCCCTAACTAATCCCTGGCTGCAACGCTCGCACTGGAAATCCTGGGGTCGGGCTGCCGACTGATGAGGTCGCCAGCCAGGCGCGTCAAGTGCCTCTCGCATCAGTCGGCGCATCAATCACGCGTCCCTGACAGTGACATGGAATCTCCGCGGATACGTATCACACTTCCGCAGGTGGGCTCTTCCGGTTTTTCCCGATCTTTTTCCTCCTGGCTCCGGGAACTATTTTTTCTCGCATTAATCATGGTCATGCATATGTCGTACGGGCCTCATCACAGCCGCCTCACCGCTCCAGATTACCCCAAATTCCTCTGCTGATGCTCAATCGAGAATATGCTAAACCACGACTTGCTTTTTTTTTTTTGTTTGGAACTTCGACCCTTCTATGCAAAGTGTATGGAAATCTGGTGTGTAGGACCTCTTGTTTTTAAGAAGACGCTTCCAAAAATGGTGAACTGTTGATACTCTTTGAAATGCTCTGCAGATCAAATAAAGAGTGGGAAAGAAAAAAAAATCTCCACTACTGATCAAATATTTTTAACTGAAAGTCATTGATGAATGCTACTTAAATCAGAATTCATTTGTTACACAAGTATTATGAATGAAAATATGTTTTGTAAATTCAAATGTTGAGATTAATTTGATATCCTTATGCATTTTAAAACACGCGCTAAATTATTATTATGTTTGCTTTGCGAATCTTCAAAGAAAAAATGTTAATTTTCCTTGTTTATAAACATATTTGTCCTCTCAAAACTTATTTCATATTTATTTTCTTATTTCTCAATTTTAAATTTATAAAATGTTTTTCTTTCCTTGCAATATTTTCCCTGTTATTCTTTCTGAAAGTTAAAATAATTTAAATAAATTTAAAAAAAATGACTGCTTTTGGGTAATTGGATTTTGTTATTCATTTTTGTTCTAATTAATTGTTATTTTTTGTATAAATGTTTAGTATTATTGGCATATAATTGAGAAATTATTTTATTTAAATAGATGCATGAAGAATGTAATCGACAGGACTTTAGGGTTGGCAGTGTTGGGTTAATAACTACTGATTTTCATAAAATCTTCGTTGAAGTTCTGATTCGCCGCTTCATAAGGGCTGCGGCCTCATTATTTATTCAGAAAAGCAGCGTTATTTTTATGTTTGAATTTACATTTTACTTTCGAAAATATTCTTTGTTTCCCTTTACATAAAGGAATTTTTTTTCTTCAACACATATTATTGAAAACAGCTAAAATAATTTCATATATAATTTGTTTAACAATTAAATTACAAAAGCTCTTTATAGTAAGTAATTCAATTTCAGCTTAAATCGTTATATTGATTATTATAATAAAAAACTTTTCAATGTATTTTTTAATAATAAATCAATTCATCATCAAATTATAATGAATCAATAAAATTTCGAATTTATGGTTCAAGCAATCAAATAAAAATTTTCAATTTTTAGTGGAACTTCACTTTTTTTCTATTGTACTGAGAATTTAATTGGATTTTTTAGTTGAACTAAAAATTGAAATTTTCTCAGTATACCATTACACTAATGACGCGATATCAAAATTTTTATTAGTATATTAATAAAATAAAAAGTAGAAAAAACAAAACTTCTTTACTTATAAAAAAAGAGTAAAAACTTAATGGTTTGATTTTTTTTAAATAGGAATCATATAAAATGCTTAAAAAGGATGAGTTTTTATCACCTTTTTAATTAAATAATTTAAGAAAAGCAGAAAAAAATTATAACAGAAGTTTTGCTTGACCTTTAGTAATGAAAAGTGAACTTATTGGAGTACAAGTTTAAATCCCAATTTTTATAGAGGATTGCCGAATATAATTTTGGAGTTTATATTCAAACTTTTGTTTGTATTCTCATATAAATAGGGTGTTATCTCAATATATATAATAGTTTTTGAAAATATAACAAAAAAAATTCTATTTTCCTGTGTAATTACCAGAAGTGTGTTGGTTCTTCTCTATTTTAAAAATCTGGAAAAATCGTAAAATATTCAGCTAAGACCTAAGTATACTTTTTTAAATAAAGCAAAAAATCATCTCATTTGTTTAATTGCGTTTTGTTTACAGCTTTACATTTAGGATTATTGACAGATTTTTCCTCTCTATCAAAAACAGAGAGGCTCTTTTGGAAATTAACTCCACGTAACTTAATAGAAGGAAAAATATTTGCATGGATTAAAATCCATCTACCGGTGTAAAACAACACACATTTATCTGCTAATTTTTATATACTCTGAACTCATAACCATCTGTGTGCGGATTATCTATTTTATAGGATAACTCATGGATTGCAAAGAAAACTCTTCTCTTGGAAGATCTGCCCGAAAAATTGTCACTTTTGATCGCAAACGTTTACAATGGATTTTCTTGAATATATTTTATAATATGCTTTTTTAAAAACTTTTTTGGATCTTTTTATTGTACAGAAACGATTATCTATCAAATTTCGTTAGTCGGAAGGATCATTAGTTGAGTGCTTCTTGAGGAATGCAAGCTCTCTATCCAATTACTTTAGGAAGGAATTAGCTGGTAATGTTCATTTGTTTTCCATTTAAAATTTAGTCTATCATAATTGGGAAACAAACTGGAGTACAAAACTAATCGAGCAAAAACTTCCACTTTTTAAAACTATTTTTAGCTTATTAGATAGAATTAAAAAATAGTCGCACGTTTCCCACGTGTACTTTCCGGATAAAAAATTGAAGAAATTTCCTTTTATTCTTCATTGAAGGGCATTGAAAATAGTATACTTTATTGATTTCAGTTCAATGAATTACGGTCATTATTTCAAGAAAGTATTCCTGAATATGAAATGTTTATTACTTTTAATATGTTATATCTTGATAAAATCTGAACTTATCAATCTTTAAAACTCGTTTTTCATTTTCCACTTTATATATGTGATTGAGTATTCACTAATAACCTCAACTACATGTTTGAAAAAAAATTTCTTTCTTTCCTCTTTGAATACCAATTAAAAATTTTAAAAACGTATAACAGATTTGCAAAGAACTGTTCTAATCTGCCTAAAAACCTTCTAATCTGCACATTGGAAGTGTTTTACTCGTATACATTTTGTGGCTATTTGCTTCTCAGTTTGTGTTGAAAAATTAAGCATTTTACTTACATGCATTATTAAATAATTACAGTGTTACCAGTTTAGTATATCAAAAAGGACAAAAAATCAGGTGCATAATTATCTGCATTTGCATATTTATTGAGTAAAATAGCAACTCAAACAAAATAGAAAATGCTAATAGAACTGTTAAAATGTTAAATGGTCATATAATAGTCGGAAAACATAATTATACAAATATTCAATATATTTTATCACATCAACAGTGAATATTTGCTATTTCGCAATGAGTCTAATTTATTTAATAATAAAATTTGTAAATAAAACACAGTATGTGATTAAATTTTCAAGATGTAAATGTTTTAAGAATTTCTTAAAGCATTTCATCTTTACCGCAATAAAATCTATATCAATGTATATAATTCAGCTCTCATTAGCTTGAGCTCATAAGGTTTTTTGTTCTCCTCTTAGTTATATATTTTCACTGATTACAAGTTAATCATGTAAATTAAAATCGAGGCTATAGTTGAAAAATTTGTTTTAAATTAATTTGTCCACCAGTCTTCAATGAGTCACCAGAATTATAATCTGCGAGCCAACAATCTTCAGTGACATCAGTCACAATTTTCTCTAGAACTAATTTTAATCCTACACGTTTAAATTAATTCATGATCCATAAAATGTAATTAAACATTAATTGAGAAAATATTTTTCATTGACCATTCCCTCGGAATATCATTAAAAAGAAAGAAGGGATAAAAAATGATATTGCTTTTAATATATATGAAAATAGGCTTTTAATATATATTAAAAGTTTATTTTTTTCTAAATACCTTATAATTTTTCTTGGGAAAGATATGTTCACGGTCTATGTGTATAAGTCTAATTAAATGTATCTTCACATTTATTTATACGCTGTTAAAGATCGTTTATATGGTTCGAAAATGAAATTGGAACATATTTTATGTTTGCTACTTTAAAATTAACTTTATTAAATCTAGAAGCAAAAAATTAAGATACTTCTTTTTACCATTTTTATCCTTGGATGGCTACATATTTTCAGTGATTATTCCTCTCAATGATGTAATAGTTTTTTGTTAGCTAATTTCATCTATCAATTGACAAACTACACTTTTAGATTTTCTTCACGTGGAGAATCTTGAACCCCCCTTTGGAAGGAGATTAAATCTAATTAATGATAGTCTTAAACTGCATTTCATCTTCTTTTCCTAGAGACGACGCCTTCGCTTGTCCTCTTCGGAAATAGTTTGAACATGCTTTAAATGAAATAAGCGCGTATGCTTCGTTTCGATCATTTAAATCGATTTCAGGCAGTAATTAAAGCTGTGCAGGCGAGTAACACTTTTTGCCCGAATCCCCTGGTCTAGCGAGGATTTTGCCAATGGGGCGTTATTTCGATAATTGCTTACTTTGGCGACCTTGTCATGCGTACAGCGAAGATCAATAATACCCCGATGATGGAACCTCAAGCTAGATTGCCTATTGAGCTGGCCTGGCTTAAGGCACTGCCTTTTAATGGTGTTTTCTTGATCCCTTTTTTATTCGTCATATCGTACAGAAAGCTCCAGGAAATTATGTTTTCCCCAAAGGATGCTTCCAAACCCTTTCTAACAATTCCAGAAAGAAGCGATGACCATTTTTGAAACCCTAAGAGCTTACCATAAAATATGTTTCCTTCATTCTTTTAATAAGAATTCACCTTAAATGGGAATGAAAGGGAAAAAGTGTTTCATTGAAAAAAAAATTTAATTTCCAAATGTAATTAGCTAACCAAATAAAATATTGTTTTTTTTAAGCCATTTCAACAGAAAGTATGATTTGTGTACTTTTTAAACTTTATTTCGACTTTTCTTTCTCTATAATATTTATTTCATTATGAAAAAAATGATAGATTTTTCGGCATTAAAAGCTCCAAGCTAATGACAGAAATATTCTGTAGTAAAAAATACTTTTAGCTATATAAAACATAGCAATTTTTTTTTTTTTTTTTTTTTTTTTTTTACCAATTAGTTCTTTGTCAGATATGACAAAATAATGTTTCATCTCATCATAACTAAACTTACCTAAGAGAAATTGATATTCTTATACTACTTATTATTTATATTTCTTCTACCATTTACAGTGTTTCATTCTAAGATAATTACAATGTTTATCAGCATATATCTATTGATAACATACTAATTACTACTAATAAAATGAGTTTACCACTAATTTTCTTTTATATAAACAAATATTGATTTCCTTACTAAAGTCTGTACATAAAACCTAATTATAAGTTTTTAAATCAAAATACGAGCAGTTATTTGTCTAACAAGGAACGGAGTATTCTCGTTAATGCTGAAGGGAATATTTAAAACGAACTTCTAAATCCAATCATGACCAAGTATTGGTTATGTATCTTCATATAGTATAAGAAAATTGCTGTAAATTTATCCATGGGAATAAATTTGGAGTCAGATTTTTATTCATATCAAAGTGTTCATAGTTTCGTATCAAAGTGGTAAATTTACTTTTATACTTTATCATTACAGTACTGTTAATGCTAAACCGGCTTAAAACAAAACTTCGAAAATATATAAATTGGAATAATTTCCTTAATCAAAGTTTTCTTCTTCAATACAAACTTATGTGGTGCAGAATCCTTTTTAATCGTGAAATGGATACAAAAATGACTTTGATATAGAGAGAAAATGTCACGCATGTTTATTTCATTAATTCTACTCGATGCTTTTTCTCGCGAATTGTTTATCGTAACTTTCCTGCTTAGTGAAAAGCTATTAATCTTTTACACGGCACTGGAAGCCGTACATGCTTCATTAAAACGCTTTATGGTTTAAGCTGGAGACAATTAATCAGAAAGTGTTCTGAGTAGGATTAATTCCCACCTTCTATCAGTTGAATACTGTCCATCGATGATGCTGTCATAGTGCATCCATTTAAAACACGCACTCAAAAATATTCATTTCCTTGATTGATACTCATTAATTAAACTCTGTAATAAATTTATATTTGGTGGGTGTCATTTATAATTAAATTTTCTGATGCCATATTAATCTTAATTAAAAATATTATTCTGAGGTGTATGAGGAATTTTATCTTTTTTACTTATAAATTTAAATTATACCAAATTTGTATGAAGTATTGACTCTTTCAGACGGGTTTATACAGCTGTAAAACTTTATGAAATGTACTCCTAAGTCTATTTAATCTTTTTGAAGACAGATGTGAGTGTGTTTATGCGGATATTTGCTTTTGCTGATATAAGTATATAAGCTGTTGTATAAATCTCTTGATTTATTATAAATCAATATTGTCTTTTTATTCTAAATAATGTTTATTGTAAGCAGTTTTAAATAATTAAATACATTGGAAGAGAAATGTATTTCCTTTTCGAATATTCCAAAACGTCAATATTTAAAAAAAAGGAAATTATTACATTTTTGAAAAGTCCGTTTTAAATGGCATTCACCACAATTGCTCTGCGGAAGCATTGTTGAGAAGCATTTCATTCTTTCAAAGGAATGAAAATAAATTTGTGAGGGAATATATATATAAATATATATATATATAGCTTCTGCTATTCCTTGATACGAATTCTTTTGTCTCTTTTAAAAGAAACCTTTTTTAAGATCACTGCTGCCATCTGTTATCGCCAACGCGAACATGAATTTTATAAATTTTTTAAAGATTCTTTTTGAGAAGTTATATCTACAATGAATTGATAGTATAATTTTTTGATGTTTTTCGAAATAGATAAACTCAATAATTTTCAGCGAATAAGTCATATATATATATATATATATATATACATATATATATATATATATATATATATATATATATATATATATATATATATATATATATATATATATATATATATATATATATATATATATATATATATATTTAAATAAATGAAAATCGAATTATATTAAAAATTGCGTTAGTTATAAATTATAATTATATTCCAAGAATTGACAGTGAAAAATATTTTTTTCCGTAGATCTGTAAACTTTAGTAAATATTTGTTTTAAATCAAGTGCATTTTTAAAGCTAAAGTCACATAAAAAACTTTAATATAAATTTTTTTGTTTAAGGATTAGTTTAAATTAAATTAAAATTTTTTGAAGTTATTTCTTTAGGGCAATTAAATTTTTCCTAATCTATGATTTCATATCATACATACAAACATATATATATGTATATATATAATCAAAAATACAATTGTATCGCAAAATTATATATAGTCAAATTCAAAAAATGTAAAGATTTGCAATTGATTTTCTCCCAAAAAAGTTTGCATTTAACATTTATTTATGTTGGAACAATTTTACATTAGTCGCGCTGATGATACTTTAACTTAAAGCAGATAGTGTAACATATGTTAAACTTTACTGGATAACATACACAATGGCACATTTAAGCAAAACATAACACATCTGTTGCTGTATGAAGTTTTCTTCAGGACCGTTTACTGAAATTTGTTTCGTAGAAATTTTTAAATAAAAAATTTTAGCAACTGTGACTGATTTAAATTTCAAAATTTATCATGTCATATTTGAAACTTATTTGTATGAATTAAGTGGATATTGTATGTTTTTAAGGCAGCGGAAATGAGATTCTGACAACTGAATTCCCAGACAATTTTGAAAGAATTTATCGCATGAGGGTGATTTTTGTACTGAAATTTTTAGATAGAAAAGTAATTTCATTCTGTCTTCAGTTATGCAGTCAGGAGGATGTTTTAGAATGTTAAAATCCATCTCAAAATCTTGAAAAAAAGTATTAAAGACTAAATTCATTTAACATTTATTTAAATGATTTATTCACTATTATTCGTTGGGTTTGATAAATTTAAATACAAAAATTCCTCCCAAAATCACTGGTGCTGAATCATAGAATTACTAATAATATGGGAAAATTGTTTTGTGATACAGGGTGCGGCAGAACCGACTAAGCAGTTTTAAGGAGCACTAAAATGTAAACTTGTCTGTATAGAGAAATAATGTTTTTATTTTCTAAATTAGTACAATATACCATTTTACATTCATTTAATTTTGAAAATAATTTCCTCAAGATTTCCTGAAGGCGGCTGTTAGCATCAATACATTGTTGTAGACGATCCCTGAAGTTTCGAGCAGCTCTTGACACACATCGCGGGGTATGGCATTCACTTCGTCAATTATCCGCTTTTTTAATTCTGGTAGTGTGGGAGGGTGTTTTTTGAAAACCTTTTCCTTCAGATATCCCCAAAGAAAGTAGTCACACAGTTTCAAATCACATTGCTGAATCCTTCACAAACTGCGGTCTGAAATCTCCAATGCAACAGCATGTCGTCGAGCAGAAAGTTGCTGCGATTGTTGAATTGCTGTTCTCACCCGCTGCACATTTTCTGGCGTTCTGGTGGATTTGCGTCGGTCATGTGTATTTATTCTTAGTGTGCTACCATTTTCCTCCAAATGTGAACCTAGGACCGAATTGTGTTTGCATTAGGAACGGCATTGTTGCGTGGAATATTGAACTGTCACCAAAAAGCTCGTTATGTAGCGATGATGAACAGACCTGTTGTTTTCATAATAAGCGCGAACGGCCAAAACCACGATGTGCACCGATCCAGACCATGTTGGCTACTGAAATGGGGTCACCGACTGAACAAAGGCAGATCATATGCAACTGCCTATCCTCACCATGAACACAGCGGTAATCGATAGAAACTGCTTAGTCGGTTCTGCCACACCCTAGTTTTAAATTATTATCAGCATAATAATCTTCATAAATCAGCTTCATATTATTACATACTTGATAAATGAATTTTGTATTCGTTAACTCTCAACATTTTGATTTAGTTCTTCGATTTGTATGCTTGTTTATTTTCAAAGGATGTCATATTCATCAACAGAATATGCTTTATTTCAATTTAAATCTGGCTACGAGAATATTCTGTACGTGTCTAAAAAGTAAATTTTAATTATGATGTGCTTACAGTTAAGCAGTATTTTAAGTTTATCGATAATTCATCTCAGATTTGGTATAAGGAAACATCATCAATTAAAAATATCTTATTAATCTACTGTAAAATTGTCATTGCGTTACTATTTTGTGAGTGCACATGTACTATATTTTACTAAATATTTTAAGTTTGTAAGACGTAGAACCACTTAAACTGGTATGAATGCCTCGCCTGTCCTGTTCTTGATTCAGTGATGACTTCAAATTCAAAATTCTGAATCGTTCATCTCGTTTCAGATTTTAGGACAGGTTGTTAAGGCTACAAGTTCGGAAATCCCAGCAAAGCACCATCATTTAAAATGCCGTCAAGTGCTCGCTAGCAAAAATAAAAGCCTTATCGGCGAAAGTGGTGTTTATTCTTTGGAAAAGGTAGGCCTTCCTCTGGAGGAAAAAAAATTTTTTTCCCTTCGTGTGAAGAGAGAAAAGAACAGGTAGATGGGGGAGGGGCGATGCTATCTGAGCGTCAGCAGCCCCTTCCCTTAGGACAACATCTATTATTCTTCCATAGATTAGCTCGGCACTTTTCGAATTTTTGTGTTTTAATTAAAGTAAGGGAGATAAAGCGACTTATTCGGCACAAAACCCATCCGCTCGAGGATGGAAGAAAAAGGGATGAAAGACAACGATGACGAGAAGACCTCGCGTTGTTTGTCCCTTCTCTTTAATTCCCTTGTTAATTACTCTTGATCCTTGCAGGTTTGTAATTACAGAGCAAAGCGGGCGGGCGACGTAAAAGGAGTCGGGTGCGAGAATGCAAATCTCCATTATCCTCTAATTAGTTCTATCGGTAGCTCACCAGAAATCTTACTTCTGTCTTCCCCGTACCGTGGGGCTGCAGCTGTTGCACGCTGACATTTTCTCTGCATGCCCCAGCAACAATGAGAGCGTGTTTGTCGATCCCTTATAAGTTAATACTCTCCAATTAACCAAGTCCGATGCTATTCAACTCTGTCGCGAAGGTTTCACCTGGGCTCTACTCCCACCCGCGATGGGAAAGCGCTCATCGATATTTGCACAAGGATCAGCCCTGCACAAATAGCGCAAAAACCTTCCGACACTCCTTGGATCGACTCACCCAAGCACCAAGAGCTTAAGTCTCAGATACTTTGTTCCCCCTAAAAACTGGTGCTGAATCCATGGATCTGGGTGTTTATCAAAGCGCCGTTCCCTGCCGCTCCATTGCACACAAACACGCTCCATAAGAAGACAAATAGCTCATTAACTGATTGCTCCGAAAACATCCGAGCGGAAAAGAACATCCATTTTTGTTCGCAATCAACAAACAGGATTTGAAAACTATCATCTAAAGTTCACAAGAAGAGGAATTTTTATGCATTCGATTACTTACGCTTCAGACTGCCCGTATGATTTAGTCTTTCTTCCGATTGGATTCAAACAAATGAATACTGTAAGGGCAACTCGTAGAAAGTTTTTTTCTGACTGAGATGCCGACAATCTGTTTCTTCTTTGGCTTGTCAATAATTATTGTGTAGTCTTATTAAATATCAACCCTCTTTCGACAATTCAAATAAGTATTGAATGAAAAATAAAAATTTAAAAGCAATTTGAAGATTTGAAGCAATTTGAAACAAGACTCCATTCTACGCAAGCATTATTTCAGCTGACAAATGCTTGTTAGATGTATCAATTATTAAATATTATCGTTACACGTAATAATACAACTTGCCACAATTATGGAAAATTGAAAAAGAATCAAATCAATACATGAAATGTTTTTGCATTGAATAGTTTTCCTTAATTTCTACTTTTCTCATTTCATTAAAATGTAGGAGCTGTCTCGAATAGTACATTGAATTAATTGTAAAATTAAAAAGTCCTTCTGATTATACTAAATAAATTTAGTGAAGTAGTAACAAACGCAATGAATAGAATTATATCGGACTATTATTATGAAATAACAAAGGTATTTCATATAAGCTCGATTGCTGTAGTTTTTTTTAAATTTGTTTTGCATAAACTTTATCCCATTTTTGCACTTATAAGATTAAGTTTAATATTTGAGCTCTGACAAAGAGTGATTTCCGTTTTCATCAATATTTGAGTGATTGAGTTCGGTATGAAATGCTTGTTATCATTCTGATATCAGAATTTTTTAATAAAATTATTTCGTGTGTGGGAAAAAATCCTGATCTATAAGTCTCCTTTTTTTGAACAAAATAATAACTTTGACTTTCAATTCTAGAATTTTTTTTCCTTATATATATGTATACATAATTTAAATATCTATAGAGCATTTTTATTATAAGTGACCAAAACTTGAGTAGAAATAAATTTATTCTGATTCTTTTCAATTCAAATAATAGTTTAATATTAAGTTTTTATAAGTATACATTACTTTTACTTCAAAATGAATTCAAAAACTTGCTTAAATTATTCATACTAAAAATAGTGAAATTTTTATGCGATTAAAAGAAATAAATTTTGAAATTGGGATTCATTCAATAATTTCTAGTCTTTCATATTTATAAGCTTATTCGGAATGTAGTGGGGGATTTCGAATAGTGTTCTAATAAGTAATAAATTGTAGTTACATTAATAAGGAAACAAAAATTAATTTTCAGAATTTTTGCAATTCACCAAAACACTAGGGGGATCAGTCGTTCATCCTTTAACTTTTTAGCTTTCATTAAACGTATATTGTTCGGCGAATTTACGACGCGTGATTCGTGAGTTCCTTCTTCATTTCTAAATGGTAAAACTTTTCGTTAAGAAAAAATAATGAACTGAAAACAATGTATTAGCTACTCCAATCACTGAAATATGCCCTTTCCAGCACTAGCAATTTAAACCAGAACTCTTCAAAGAATGGAAGGAACTCAGCACGAAATAGCTTTTATAGGCAATTTAAATTATGAAGGCCATTCTTTAATTTACATTTTCTATTTCCCACAAATTATATATTTCAGGTACTAAAATTATAAGCATTCATTCATTTTCAGTGAGTTGGCATTTCTATTCCCGATTGCATAATATTATTTGCTGTAATGACTTCTTATTAAATTCTTATTTTGTTCACTAATTGATTCTCCATGAACAGAATCTGCTACGTTTTGTATTGCAGTAAATACCATTTCAAAGCAATGTATAGATGTGGATTGAATCTGAATTTTTAGTTTGTATTTTTCTATAAATTATCTATTTAAATTTTTAAAATTGCAAATTCATATACTAAATTTTCAGTCAGTTGGCTGAATTTATATTACATTCTTATTCGCTGCATGGTATAATAATCCATTCTTGTTATGTTTATAGATTGTATCTCTATGAGCACAACTTGTTATGCTGTAAATCTTTTTTCTTTTAGGCGAAAGACCGTACAAATGCCATCTTCCAGAATGCGGTCGGGCGTTCATCCAATTATCCAATTTACAACAGCACCTACGGAATCATGACAGTCAGATGGAACGTGCCAAGAACAGGCCTTTCCATTGCAATATCTGTGGGAAAGGTTTTGCTTCGGAAAGTAGTCTTAGAACTCATAGATCAAAGGTAGGTTATGCTCTCTTCTGCAAAAAAATTTTCATTTCAATTTCTAAATATACCATTCAGATTTTGCAATTCCACAATTAAATGACATTAGGTAAAATTTATTCTAAATGATTTATTTTATAAGATTTTAAAAGAAATGTATGTAAAAAGTTACAATAAATTTACGCATATTAATTTTTGATTATGTTCAATCCAAGAAATATTCTAATGATTTATTTTTGTAAGATTGGAGAAGTATGTATAATATGTAAGATTGAGAGAAATTATTTTTATTCAAAAATTCTGTTTAATCTCAATTTAATCAAAGAATAATATCCACGAATTTATTAATTAGTTATTAATAAATTTATATGCATTATTCTTTGATTAAGTTGAGTTTAACAAATATTTTAATGATTTATTTTAAAGAAAATTATAAAATTGAGGGAATTGCTTTCGAAGAGTCTCATTTTCAATGTAATTTTAAAAATTATCACAATGTTGCTTACTATTATTAATATTGTATATTATTTTTTGATTTAATTAAATTTAAGAAATATTTTAAGGATTCTTTTTTGCAATTTCTCTGTTAAGTATGCATAAACTATTTTTGTGTTTCATTTTGAGCATAAAGAATCTATATAATATTGTAATGTATTAATATTATTGAAGTATAAAAAAGACAGCTCATAATATAACAGAAAAGGAGAAAATAGTACTTTAGAAAAGAAAAAAACTGATATGAGAAATAAATAACAATAACAGAAATCTTTAAAGAGTTCGAATGAGTAAAAATAAAATCTTCTAGATTACAAGATTTCATTTGAAATTTTTTAAGAATTTAAATTTGCTTTGCTTGCATTAATAATTTAGATTAATTTCAAAAACTATATAAATATCAGATTGATTTAAATATTTTTATGAGTTACGCATTACTCTATGAAATGTGATACATGTTAGGATTCGGGGCAGTTATACACTACTGGCCATTAAAATTGCTACACCAGGAAAGATGCACACCACACACGTGAAATTTGCATGACAGGTAGAAGTTGCTGTGATATGCAAATGATTAGATTTTCAGCGCATTCATACAACGCAGGCGACAGTAGCGACATCTACAATGTGTATAAAACCAGAGATTTGACAGCAGTTTTCTCATACTCAATTTCCGTTTCAACGTTGTTTTCGGCACAGAAATTTGTTGTAATGCCTCGTGTAAGAAGAAGAAATGCGCCTATCAGCACGTGTCTGACTTTGATCGAGGAAGGATTATAGCCTACCGGGATTGCGGTTTATCGTACCGCAATATTGCTGCTCGAGACCCCATGACTGTCGACTCGACCCATGACTCGGTCGAGACCCCATGACTGTTAGCAGAATATGGAATCGATGGGTTCAGGACAATCATACGGAAAGTCATGCCGGCCCTCAGTGATACCCCCATTACTAACAGCAGAGAAGACAGACATCTTATCCGCATGGTCACAAGGGATCGTACAGCCACGTCACGAACCCTGAGTCGAGAAATGGAGTCATTTGCAAGGCAACAAGTTTCTGCTTGAACAGTTCGACGACGTTTGCAGCAGCATGGATTGTCTGCACGGCGACCATTGACGCTGCGTCACAGACAGGAGCGCCTTTAATGGTGTGATCAGCGACGAACCTGGAAGCGGGAATGGCATCACGTCATCTTTACAGATGAATCTCGGTTCTGTATACAGGACCATGATGGCAGCATCCGTGTTTGGAAGCATCGTGGAGAACGCGCATTGCCAGCTTGCATTGGACATCGCCATACTGGCCCATCTGCTGGAGTGATAGTATGGGGTGCCATTGGATACACGTCTCGATGACCTCTTGTTCGCATTACCGGCACTTTGAACAGCAACCGTTACATTTCCGATCTGTTAAGGCCCGTGGTTCTGCCTATCTTCGAGGCCTCTTTGTTTCAACAGGATAATGCACGACCGCATGTTGCCCGTACTGTTCTGAACTTCCTTGATACAGAACAGATTCGACTGTTACCCTGGCCAGCACGTTCTCCTGATCTGTCACCAATTGAGAACGTGTGGTCAATGGTTGCCGAGCGATTGGCATGCCATCACTCACCATCCACTACTGTCGATGAACTGTGGCATATTGTTGAAGCTGCATGGACTGAGATCCCCATACATGCCATACAATCTCTGTTTGACTCCATGCCTAGGCGGATAAATGCTGTTATTGCAGCCAGAAGTGGCTGCTCTGGGTACTGATTTCTAAAGATCTATACATCCTAATTTCCTGTAAATCTAATCACTTGTTCTTTCCACTATAATGTATGTGTCCAATAAATATCGTTCTGTTATTTGCATTCCTTCTTGGTGTAACAATTTTAATGGCCAGTAGTGTAGATTTCATTTTTGTATCATTCCTTATATGAATCTAATCTTACATTTCCTCAAATCGAATCAGGTTCCAAATCCCGAGTGATTCTCGAATTTGACGAATCTTTTGGATTCTTTACGAAATATTAAAATAAATAAATAAGACAATATTCACACTTTTGTAACAAATAATCTTAAAGGATATAGAAATTAAAAATTATTTCAAATAAAAGCAAATACATTAATTCCAAAAAGGGCAATGTTAATTTAATAAAAAATTTAAATGAAAATTTTTATTACACTCAGGCACGGTTATACGTTATTTGTTGTTTTGATGGGAGGAAGAAATCCATTGTCCATTTTAACGAAGAATGATGATAAAAATAATGATTTGAGTCAAGTTTTTTCCCTATGACAGGTTAGAGATTTAATTTCCAAGAGAGGAAAAAAAAAAAAACACCGGCTGTTTTAAGTCTTAATAAATTTGAAGCAAAGGCAGAACAGACTATTACTTAAAAATTATATTAATAGTTGATTATTAAAGATTGAGATTAAATTAGTATGTGGAGGATTATAAATTAATATATGATTATTGATCAATGTAACTTATATTAAAATAATGACTTAAAGTTTCTCTTAATGAACGCATTCCATGTTAAAATTCGCCATAGTCATACATATAGTTATGTCCTTGTTATATCATTTATAAGCAGATATGGGTCGAGCCTTAAATTTTCTAAAATCTATCGAGACCAAACATTTATTCAGAAACATTAAATTTTATTTCACAATAATTACTTCATTAAGAAAAAAATATTTTTCTAATATATAGCTTAAAATTTTAATGAGAATTGGGGAGAATCAATCGAATTCGAAATCAAAAATTCGAATTCCAATTTTTTCCCACGGATTTGTGAGGTTATACCTACGTACAATAAAGTGAAAGATTTGAAAAAAAAATTATTTCTGTTTGTTAGCAGTGCTGGTAGTAAATGTCACTTGAACTGTTGCAGCAACATGCCGCTCTCATCGGCGGAGCCAACTCCCAGTCATGTCCAGTGTGTCACAAAATATGCCTGAACGCTGAAGCCTTGATGGATCACATGCGTACCGCCCACAAGGATCCGAACGCTTCTGGCACTCCAAGTAAGAGAAAACGAGGCCGAGCCCGTACTGACTCCATCATCACCTCAGCCTCCAACACTGTTTTAGGGCACACCCCTGCCAATTTCCCCAACAGCCCTTGTTCTAGCCCTGCTCCTCCTCATCCCAATACTTCCATCACATCGAATGTTTCCTATGGTAATTCTTTGACTAGTACTCTCATGTCTCAGATGGGCATGAGTATGGGTCCTTTTGTAGTACCTTCTGTGATTGGAAGCCATCACCCTTTAAACCACCCTCAAAGCCACTATACTCATCACCCTTTGGCTGGCAGGCCACAATCTTCTTTTCTCAATCTTTAAAAATATAGCTAGCACTATGAATGAGTTTAAACATTTTTACTTGCATTTTGCAACGTAAAATTGATATTTTTATCCGATAACTATTACAAATTGAAAGTTTCGAAATTCAAATCCTGTAAGTACTCATTAAAGCTAACTATTCATTCAATTATGATCTTAAATCTTTCTTTTGTGTTGATAATAAACTAAATCCTTCAAAAAATTTATGTTGCTCAAAACAATCAGTATCTGTCAAAACTGTATAAATAGCATACGTTGTTTGTTTAAAATAATGTGTAAAAAATTTCACATATTTCAAAGACAAGCATTGCTTTAATTTATAAATTAAAGAAAGTAATATGATTTTTATCACTTTTACTGTACAATTTATAAACTAATCCTTCATAAATTCAACGTATAACAGTTGATTTATATTTTATTTTTTCATTTTTTACAAATGATATTATTGAGTATTAAGACCAATATTATACAATATCTATCATAGTGCTACCTGTATTTACATATATTTTATTTCCCTTCAGTTGACTAGGTAGAATTTTAAGTATTGTTTATTGGGATGAAATAGACTTTTTTTTATACTGTAGCAATTCCAAAAGAACAAAATTATAGATGTGTATCAGTTTTATTGAAGTATAACAAAGATAAATTGAAAAAGAAATTTTTATGTTCTTTTTTTGTGCATTATTAAAAATATAGAAGAAAGAAATTAATTTCTTCAGAGAAGTGTACTTTATTCATGACACATTTTATGAAATATTTTTATATTTCAATTTATATATTGTGTTTTATACATATTGTGGAATACATGTATTTATGTTTCATTTTTATTATTGACTTACATGGTTTGTACTTAGTTAAATTCATGACATAAATTAGCTGTTAATATGTAAGTGAAAATAATATACATGGGCAAATTTTTTATGCGTTGAATTTAAAGATGAGGAAATTTCCGGAAAGAACTGTTAGTTGAAGTTTATATCAGATTTATTAAATTATATTATATACGTTACCTCGTTTTAAAGTGCAATTGCTATTCAAATATTGATTCCTCATGAATAACTTCTTTTGAATAGTTGGGACTCACTTGGTCAGTTTGTCACTAAAACTTATTAAACACACACTGCTTTAAGTTGAATTGACTTATTTTGTACTTTTCTGAAAACGTTAATATGTGCTTGTGCAATTTTTTTCTTGTAAAGTTTTTTTAAATCGTTTTCAATTTATTTTCGAAAAAGTTAGCAATATAAAGAAATAATAAAATCGAAGATAATTTTAATTATCTAATGTCAAATAATATTATGTAAATTCCAGTAATAAAATAATAACTAAAAATGTAAGAAAAACACATCTCATGTTGCATAGATAATCATTAAAAAGCTCATTGAATCTGTCATCATGATAGTAAATTAAATTTATCATCACGATAATCTCATTTTTTAGCACAATTCACACCCAAAAATTCATTTTATTTGTGCAACATTTTAATCTATGTTGTGATGCAGATATTCAACTAATTGCTTAATGTGTTCAATCAGTTTATTATATTTTATTTATTTGAAAAAATATATTTTAAAATGCTATATATATATATATATATATATATATATATATATATATATATATATATATATATATATATATATATATATATATATATATATATATATATATATAATTAATTAAATATATACGTAATTTTTTTCATATGATATTTATGTTACTTGTATAAAGTTAATGCTTTGTAAGCAGAATGTGCGTATTTAAATTTTTGTTATCCAAACTATATTTATTATTTTTACATGAAAAATATCAGCACAATTTATAGTAAATAACAAAAACAGAAATATTAACCAAAAACAAATCGATGCAATTAAAATTATTAAAATATATCTTTTTTTAGTATTAAAGTTAAGAGATTTGGGGTAAAAATTGAGATATTTTTACAAAGGAAATACTGAATCTTTTTAATTTCATAAAATATGTGGAGACAAATCGACTCTTTGCTTTCGGTTATATTTTTATAATTTGTTGTCATAAAGCATAAATGTGTGCAATTGAAAACTGTGTTACAATTTTTAATGAAGCTTTTGTATACATGCTGCTCACCTTAGTTCTAAGTTTTGTACAGTATGTTGCATAGCGTCCTTATATTTTGTGTGTTTCATGACTGCATTGTAAAGGATGTTACAGCAGTGGTTTATATTTTAAGTTTTATAGAGTATGACTATAGCTTTTGTTTACGTTATTCTGTGTCTGTGTTGTGTTACGATTTTATTTTATGTTTTATATATTTTCTTTTATTATATCTTCGTTGTAAATTGTGAAGCTTCTATTCAAGCTTTCTTGTATGTTCCTTGTTATACTCATATCAGCAAGCAATGTTTTATAAATCAAAAGTTGATTATATTTTGCGCTAAATATATGACAAATGTGAGAATCAGTTCTGCTTAAATATTTGGACTACTAACTGCACACAACGATAAAAAAAAGCTAATAAAAATGTAGTTGACCTTTTCTTTATTTTGTGTATGAAAATAAGTCGCATGTCTTATAGCTATGTAATTTAAATTAATAGTATGAAATTATATTTTTATGTCAAGCAGCAAATGATTTTTTATTTGTTTCGTTGTACAAAAGTTACGGTTGTACAACACAAAAATGTATTTCTTATATTACAGAATATAAGATTTTATTTTTAGAATCGCATAGTGTACAGTACTTTAAATAGTTAATGACCTTCACATACACAACGAGTTAATTGGTTGTGGATTTATTTGACATTGTTGGCTTTCCTTGACATTGTCTATTTTTATTTTGATATTTGCTTATTTGAACTTTTGTACATGACGCATTCTTATGTTTCGAAAGAATCGTATTATTTTTTAATGCATGACTATATATATATTATGATCATTTTTAAGTGTTGTTGAAGCAAAATTCATTTGTATGTTTCATTATTATTTATGCAAGATGTAAATGCATGCTAATTGATGTCTCTCAAACAGCTCATTTGCCATAACTAGGTTTTGATAATCATGTTTCTATTTTTCAAAACTGTTTAACACATATTCTTTTCCAGCTTTAATACTTTAAGAACAGTTTATATATAATAGAAAAATTTCTTAAATAATGTTGATTTCTTGTTGGGAAAATAAATTATCTATTAATTTCTCTACAAAAAGAATTATCATGCATTTTTTGTGCTTCTTTTTTAGATTTTTAAGCGTTTCACAACCTAGTTATAGCTACTTAAAAATGTCATTTGTTGTTATTAGTTGATATCTCATTCAGAACAAATACTGTATTTATGCATCCTTATTCAATGTATTTGAAGTTCCTGTATTGCAATTCAAATTTTTAATTGCTAAACGTCACTAATTTCAATTTTTATCTGGAAATAGGGTAATCAGTAATTAAAATTACACTTATTAGTAAACGCAGAGCGTATGCTAGATTCAGAAAATCTCATTCTCAAATCTGGAACATGAAATTAAAAATGATAGTTACTTAAAAAAATACAAGTGATTGTGCCAAATTGTTGGGCATTGAAAAATCAATATAGTTTTGAAAGTCTTCTTTCTTATACTGATATAATTAAAAATGATATTTATCAATAGAGGTTTCTAAATTTTACGTTTATGATTTTGTCAAATAACTAAGATCAAATTCTGAATAGATGATTTCTTGTGAAAAAATTAATACATTAAATCAAGAATAACTGAATCTCTTTGTTTATAATTTTGTGTCGCTAGTTGTTTTTGTTTACTTTTTAGTCATTTCTTTTCTATGAACTTAACATGTCAATCTAAATACAAAGCCTATTCTCTCCCTTTATTAGCAATTTACACACCCAGTTATCAAACGTGATATGAATAATACAACCGATTTAACAATCAAAAGCCGAATTCAATTTCTTAGCTAAGGGATACAATATTATTAAAAACAATTTAAAGCCCTTAGTGTTATCAATACTTTTTTTATAAGTAATCGCTTATCACTTCTGTTTTATTTATAAATAATGCATGAAAAAAGATGGTGCATATTATAAGGTTTGAGAAGGCAAATTCTTATGCTTTTGCAACTATATCCAATCGTATAACTTTAATTCCCAGTTTAAGAGAAGTGATTCTGACTCGCATATGCTTTGATACTCTAATGCCAAACTTGTTCTGGTTAGACGTCATTTACTCAATGTATTTTTTATCTGTTTTATCATTGTTATTGCTTTTTTAAGAGCTTCTTATTGTTCAGCTTTAAATTGTACCAGTTACTTATGGTCACAGTTTTATTACTTAAGACAACTGAACAGTATTTCAGTTGATAACTTAATAAAATTATAATAAATCAAACTGAACTCTTCTTTTGTGTGGTAATCATAGTAAAACATAATAACACAGAAACTATTGTGATTTATATATAAAACTTATACATCAAACCCTTTGAGGAACTAACCTTCTGAGTCCCACTTCCAAAAGAAGTTTTCTTTCTTACTAACCAGCTTATTTCTCTGCGCACAGGCCATGTGTTTTCTAAAATTCTGCTTTAGTGGAAAAGATAACTATGCTTTCATTTCATGAAATTGTTCAATCAGCTATAACTGGAAGAACTTTTATATATATATATATATATATATATATATATATATATATATATATATATATATATATACTGTGCTTTGATTTCTTCCCTATATTCATACAAGACCTTGTTAGACTTCCTTTATATATTCAGTTTATATTTATCTTTTCCACTTGTGTTGTTTATGTGCAATGTTTCTTCAATTGTCAAGCATATCTTTTTACTATCTTTTTTAAAAATAGCAAAAAAAAAAAAAAATCCTAATTTTACCTAGTTATCAAAGTATATGAATTGTTTTATGGGAATAAATCAACACTATTAGGCTGTGTTGCTAGTAATAATTCCAAAGATATGCTTCGCAATTCGAGAGCTCTTCATTTTTAATTTCTGTAAACATAAAATCCTAAAGAAAATGAGCACAACTATTCTTATTTACATGATGTCAATTTCTTTCATTAACATGCTGATTTTCGGCTTTTTGTTTTGAAGAAATGCCAGAATCCAGAAGCATGTGTCTGTTCCCGTCACTTGCTCTT
Organism: Latrodectus hesperus; assembly: GCA_037975125.1. Classification (NCBI taxonomy): domain Eukaryota; kingdom Metazoa; phylum Arthropoda; class Arachnida; order Araneae; family Theridiidae; genus Latrodectus; species Latrodectus hesperus. The sequence continues at coordinate 5,621,966 of CM075854.1, read as the reverse complement.
TTTTCTTTGCTTCAACAGATCCTTTACTTGTTCGTCCACTTTTTTTAATCTGCTTCTCTACTAAACAAATCTCAAAGGGTTTGAAAGCAAAAAATGCTTTAATGACAGTGAATACTCTTTCATTTTAATATTGTTATATTTCAAATCAAAAAGAATTTATTTTATTTATGTCATCGGAATAAATTCCCTTGACAAAACACTTATCATGAAAATTAAATAACAGTTTCTAAGTAGAATGATAAAAAGAAAATCCAGTTTTTAAACTGTGTTTCGTGAAACTATGCACGCCAGTTTTGCTTAACTTATTGAATACTTTAATTCAGTCATTCTTATTTTCATTTTTGTCAATAAAACTTTGAATGCTAAAATTAAACATATATATTATGTGAAAAAGCACTAATTTTTCTCTAAATATATCATATTAATTTGGATTTCATTTTTTATCAATACAGTAATATATTAATTGAATTTCCTAAATTTGTATAATACAACATGATTAATTAAAAATAAAATATACAAGACATGTTTCTAAATTACTTTTTAGAAAAAAAATTACATTTGCTTTTATATTAAGTTATAATATCAGATTAACAAGACCTACATATCATTCATTTATTATTAAATTTTATAAATCAAAAATTAAAATTAATTTAAAAAGAACAGTTATTATTAAATGCATATTTGATTCATTATTTTAGTGAAATCTAATATGGATAAATATTTTGAAATAATTTTTCAGCACATAAAAGGATTATATACATTTACTTTTTAACATCATAAAAATATTTTATCTACACAAATGCATTTAAATGATTCCTGCTAAATGAAAAAAAAATGTTCCTAGTGTGCTGTATTTCAAAGAAATATTATTCAACTTCCCAACTATACACATCACATGCGATATTTCAAGGTCTATAAATATACATTTTTTGTCATCATTTTGTGTTTAAAAAACTTTGCATTCACCACAGAAAGAACTGTAAAAACTAAACTCTTTTTAATAACGATAAAATTATGAAAACAATCAAAAATATTCATTTTTTAAAAATAAAAGTTTCTGCAAGTATCTGTTGCATGAAATTTATCCTATCTATTCACTTCGGCGTTTTGGGCGACTGCTTCACTTAGTTCATAATTGGCATTAATTTTTTTATACTGTCTTATGAAAACGAACGGCTAAGAAATTGGGTGATCATCACTGTAAATGAAATTGTACGTGCTCATTTTTCTTTTATTCCCCTATGAAAAGGAAACGACTCTAGTCAAGTTAAAGAGGGGAATAGAATTAATGTGCTGCAAAATTGCAGCACATTTAAAAGGAAGGTAAAAATTGAGCCAGGCCACTATCTTTGTTATAGCTTCTTTTCTGCACGTTGTAACCCCCACAGGCCGAAGACGTACCACGAGCCATCCGTGTCCAGTCTGCGGCAAGACTTACGTCAATGAAGGATCTCTGAGGAAACACATTGCGGGGCATCCTGAGGCTTCTGGGATGAGCACGCCACTGCGAATGTGGCCCTGCACCGTGTGCCAGAGTGTCTTCACACAAGAGTCAGGTACACACTTTCCCAATAGGATCTCTTTTACAGCTGATGCTAACTATTAGTTACATCCTAGGAAATGATTATGTACTTCTAGGTAGTTACTTAATATTAATTGTTTTAAACAAACTTTCAGATTTTTAATATTTCTAATATATTTCTTGTTAATTTATTCTAATGTCACAATGAAAACAATTTTTAACTAGGTCATTATTTCAATTATTTTAGGATTCATAATTACTAATGTTTTAAATGTTATTATTGCTCTGTACGATTTCAATAATATTGTATTTTTGTACGGTTTGATTAGAAAAGAACTTTATATTTTATTGTAAATTGTCTTCTCACTAGAAATTTCCTAAATCCTTCATTTGATTTCCAACTAAATAAGTTCTGGCTCTCCTACATCAAATGAACTCACATAAAAAACTATCTTCAGAACTGTTAGCGTTGATTGTTGATTGACTTTCAATTGCACTGAGTAACAAATGGAGCAGGAAGTCGGCGCTGATTGTTGAATTTTGGAAATTTAGACTAGAATCGAAGTATTCTGAATTAAAAAAGGCTGCTTTTCGAAATATTTCAACATTCAGAACAACGTACTTATGTGAATCATTTTATTCTTCTTTAAAATTCGTTAAATCTAAATACTGATCAGTAGTAACCAACCAACATCTCAAAGAATTACTAAAAAGTACTGCCATCAATTAGTCGCCATATTTTAAAGAATTATTAAGAGAAGTAAAATAAATGTGTTTAGTTTTTAATATTTAAATTCAATACACATATTTTATACTTTTATTTATGATTTCAATAAATATAATTTCTGTAAAAAATTTTAATATATTTTTTGCATACCTTTAAAATACATATTTAATTGCGGCTCTCGAAAAATTTCAAATTTTGAAGATTGGCTCGGATTATTAAGGAGCTTGGCCACCCCTCTGGTATAGAGTCTCAATAATAAGCAGTAATAAAGCTATTCACAAGGACCGTGATGCCTGTTCAAATTTGTCATTTAAAACGAAAGAGACAATTTCACGTATTACAACAGATAAAATCTTCATTTATTATCTTTTTGTTACCATTAAATTGTTCCTGAATACATTTTATTCAAATTTAAATAGTATTATGTTTTTATTTACATGTATTTTTTGTTTCTGTCAATATATTCATTTCTTTTATATACCTTTGTAGAATCAACCATATAAGCTTTAATTACAACAAATACATGTATAAATACAACAAAATTTTATTTGCGCGAGGTCCAATTTCTGAGTTCAAATCAATTCTTGACGTGCTTCTATTTAAATTTAAACTGTGTATCTACTAATTGAGTTTATAGATTCAGATAACTTAAAAAATTGTTTCTAACTAAAATGAAATCTTTTTATAAGGCCCATTATTAGTCCAATCCTCTAAATTTAGAATTATGGTATTTGATTAATATTTTGACATTCTTAACTACATTTGTATTATGATAATGAAGAGAGTAATTTTTATTATCAGTCCGGGTGGCTACATTTCTGGATAAACTCTATCCTATAAAAATATATTCAGTTATTGGTCAATTGGTGCCTTTTATTTCGTACCTTATTTTATTATATATATTGTATGCCTTGTGTAAGGAAATTATAACGAGTCTCACTGGTCTAAATCAATAGTTTTAAGGTAATATAGAATTTTTGACTTTAAATTTAAAACCTTAATATGATTATTTAGCACTAATAGAAGTTATTTGGATTTTTATGAATAAAAAAAATTCTATTCATAAAAATCATTCATATATATATATATATATATATATATATATATATATATATATATTTGGATTTTTATGAATGGACTTTCTTACATTTTTCTGTTTTTAATTTGCAGATTTATTTTCATTTATACATAAATTAAATATATTTTCCATTTATTATTTTTTAGCCAAAAATATCTATAGTTTGGAGGAAACTTTAGAATGTTTTCTCATTTTTCACATTTTTATTTTCATTCTCTGAGTTTAAGAAATTTTTCGAGAAAAAAAAGAGTTAAACTTTTTTATTTATTTCTATAGTCAAAACTTCTGTTATGAAAAATAATTATTATCTTTTAATTTTGATTAAAAAATTATTAAAGCTATTAAAAATATTTTATGTGACTTTATTTTCTCTGAAAACAGAACTAAGGTATATCTTTTGTAGCCTTATAGATAGCATCTTACACAAAAAAAAGAATACGAAAACCATGTAATTTGCTTTCATGATAAAAATAAATAGGATTTAATGCTCAAGTTTTCCAGTTTAATTATTTTTAGTGAGGCAAAGTATTGACAAAAAAAAAAATGCGGTGTACACACACACACATAAAAGCTCATGTACAACGTATATTTTCTATTTAATAAATAAATACAATATTTTTCTTAAACTTTCGTCTTTCCTTAAAAGCTTATAACTGAAGTTGGAAAAATTAAATGAAAGACAAAATAATAATTTAAGAAAATTGAATTTTAATGAGGCAAATTTTTATGAATAAATGAGTTTTAGGCAAATTTCGTAGTCTGTAGGATTGTTAAAGAGCTAAGAATATGATTAGGAAGTACATAGATCATCTATTGAAGTCTATTCATTTCCTTTGGAGAAGTTGCTAAAGTATATGAACTTAAATATGAAAATATTTCACATAGTTATTTTACTCAAATCAAACATTATATTTATTGTATTGTAAAATAGTGGAAATATTCCACAATATAATCCAAAAAATTATGCGTCATGACCACAAACTTTTGACGAACAATTTTTATCTTAATCAGATAAAAAAAATATTTACTCTAATAAAAAACAATCATTGGGTACTATATGCAGTCAGAAAACTAAATTAGGGTGCATCAAAAACATAATGTGGCTTACATGCAATTTCTGAAACATTTCCATACTGAAGCAGGACACAACTGAATTAATCAGTGCATGTTGTATCATGACAAATGGTTGACAATTTTTCGTGTAAAAAATTATTGAGAAAAGGTCCATAGAACTATTCAGCAAGTATTAATATACTTCATTTGCTTAATAAATATCGGAAAAATATGTCAGAAATATGTTAGGAAGCTTTTCAGAAATATCTTGGCTAATTAGAAGCTTTTAAATATATCCAACATGAATTTTTAGCTTAACTTTGGATCATAAGCATGCATCAGTATTATGCATATGCTATTAACTATATAGGAAAACAAGATCAATGTTCGAAATATCACTACCATTATAAGCCAAGAAATATTCCAATTATTTATCTGATTAGAAAATAATAATAATAATAAAAACTGTTGTTTTTTGTTGTGTCTACTGCTGTAAAAATTTGAATTGTATGAGCTGAAATTAGATATCGTGGATACAAAAATCAGGTTCATACAATAGGAAAAGTATTGTTATTTCCAATGCAATACTACGCCTTTGATTTCATCACATGATAATATTAATTTCTTTGATATTATCATAGGATGACTATATACTATCAAAGAAACGACTTTATTACCATTCCATTCGAATTGAACATTAATTTCTAATGGAACACTATACCCCAGTGATTTCTTATCTTATTTACTCAGGAATCTCTTTCGAGACATTGGGGCGGACCTCTTTGGAATGTTCAATCTACAATGTTATGGGAGGTAGATAATATATTGTATGACGATGCAAAAGAATTGGAGTTAATATTATTGACGACTAAATTCGAAAAAATGGTAAGCTAAATCGTTTGGATGTTACATGTACACACGAAATTTATGGAACAAAGTGTTTGCCCGGTGCAAAAAATTCCTGTAATCCTATAATCTCATGTTCCCAAACAAGCTTTGAGCTTAGTTTTGTGGTCGCGAACTTTAGAAAAGCATTTATTATTTAGTACTAAAATGTGTTAAATGAAATTAAACAGATTATATTAATAGATATTATTATAATAATATTAATAGATATTAAAGATAGAAAATTATATTATTTCCTAAGATTATATTAAACGCTTAGTACTTTTTGTTAGCACGAAAAGATTTTCTTAAAATATAAAAAATAAAAATATAATTAAAATGTTAAAGAATAAAAAAAACTATTTTTAAACAATTTTCAAAACCATGTTTGCAAAAAAAGTTTTGTATGCTTAGTTATTCATTGTTATATATACTAATTATACATTTAGCAGAGGAATTATCTTTCTGTAAGGTTATGCTATTGACATGCCAAGTTCGTCAGATTATTGTAGTCAAACTACATTATTTAGGATTAATCAGTGCTTCATTCTTAATAAAATGCTACAAAGATGTTATATGAATCTTATGTACACATATAGCTATTTATAAACTGCATTTATTCATCTATATGTGTACATATATTATTAAATTCTTTTTAAATGTACAGTTTTTTTTTTTTTGATAATTGCTTTAACGAAGAGTTTTTATTTATTTATTTATTTTTAATTCTTATGTAATATTCTAAAATGTAAAAAATATTTCCTTAAAGAATGAATCATATTCAAATTTATTTTTATATTTTACACTTTTATATTTTTATAGCATATTTGGTGCTTTTCAAACATTTGTATCGTATATATATAGTTTTGTAGGAATAATTTCCAACTCAACTGACTAACCATAAGGATTTTTGTAAATTGCATTCAAACTTATACAGATATAACTGTACTAAATACATAACTTCGATGCATTTCGCTAAATTATTTTGTACATATTTTAAATCTGAAACCTCAGTTAATTAAAATATTGAAATTAAATATAGATTTCTCTGTAATTACTGAAACCTAATGGTAATTTGGAAAAGTCTGAACACACATGATGACACAACCAAATAAACATACCCAAGTAAATAAAGGAATTTTTATTATGACCCAAATTTATTTGGGTACATAATAACTATACACTTTTGTTTTGGTACAATCATTTGTGCTTTTCCATTAAAAATATTTTTGTGCAAATGAATTCTCATAATATTTGTGTCGTAATTTTATTCACTTTCGATTTTGTTTTAATACCGGGAGCTTCTGAATAAAGTTATATTTACTTTTTTATTAGGTCATTTTATTTTTTAAATAAGAAATTTTTGTGTTGAAAAATTTTTCATTTTAAAGGAAAATGCTGATTGTTTTCGCCAAAGCCTTAATTTCCTTATGTGTTTCATTTAATTAGAACAAAATTTTATGTATAGAAGTTAAGAGTAAAATAAAATTTTAATGAAGGTTTTTGTAAAATTATTTTCAAAAATTATGATTAGAAATGCTTTTTGCATTTCAAATTCATATAAATTTCAAAATGTTCAGTGGATTAATATATTTGTTTGGAAATTGTATTGCAGGTCTCTTGCACCACATGGAAAACATGAGGATGGATCCCAAGCATCAATTCGCTGCCCAATACGTCTTGAGTAGGGCGGCCGCCGAGAGACGCCAAAAAGACGTTCCTGGCATGCCTCCGCCACTGCACGGGGGACCTGGGCCCTCTGGACTTGGTTCTTTAGGGCCCATGTCTCACATGGGGCAGAATCATCCTGGACTTTCCTCCCCAAGTCACTCCATGGTGGGACACGGGGGAACTCTCGGTGGAACAGACATGCACGGTGTCCAGCCACTTCCTTTGCTTGGTCCCCACCACGGCCAGTAGCCTGTTCGAAGGGATTTTTAACTCATATTAGAGAATGGGACTCTCATCTTACTTGTGTAAAAAAAACTTCCTTTATGTCTTTAATTATTTGACTACTATTGCAGAGCAGTATCTGCAAATAATCCTAATTGACAGAACTACGGCAAATATTTGAGAAGTGCATTTCCTACCACACGTCTTCTCTGGGAGTCAATTTCCAGAGAGATTTTTTGCTAGCGTGTAAACAGGAGCTCTACAACTATTTATCCACAAGGACTTCAATCTAGGCACTTTGAAGTACTCTTGGGAAACACATTCTTATGACGAATTTCGGGAACATTTATTTTGAGATTTTTTGCAGCAAAAGCACAATGTTAAGTCTCTGTCAAGTATTTGTTATATTTCTTCTCTACAATTACAATTTTAGAATGTTCTCTTAGAACATTCTCTGTCGACATAAGATTTTTATGATATTGTATTTGAACTCTGGGGTGTCAGTATTTTAATATATTTATTATTTTAAATTAATGCATCCGTTGATATCCTATAATAAATTTTTGATAGCATGATTTATATATATCGATAATGTTATGGTGCTCACAATTAAAATACGTAGCAATGTTTTGTATAAGAGACAGTGGAATACATTATTTCAATAAGTGCAATGTTTCTTTCTTTTTGAAGGGGAATTTCACTTTAGTCCCAATAAATGTTTTCTTTTATAAAATTCCTCTTTCTCAAAAAGTAATTATATGTTAAAATATTTGAATGCTATTTTTTTATTTGTTGCCTTTTTTGTTACTGAAGTTTCTTCATGGAAATTTTTACATTTTATTTATAACAATGCTCATAATTTCATAAGTTAAATATGCTGTTCCATTTGTGCCTGGACTGTGTAAATTTTATATGTGTTATACCCATATAGTATACACTACTTCTTTTAACGGTTTACGTACTTCTTTGCAATTTTTAAAATACGTTTTGTTATCTGTTTTTTGCTTTTACCTTATTTTTTGCGTGGTTGTTTAGAATTTTAAATCCTATTTCATACTCTGTATAACTTTTTACAATGTTTACTAATTTTTTCTATCTATTATTTATTGATTAAACGATATGTGTTTAGTTATGTTCTCTGACATTTTGTTAAACTGTTTTGTTGAAGTTATGGATTCTAGTGAACTCTATAATGTTATTTTATTTCAGATGAATAATTAGATAACATTTTTATGTGTTATTGAATGAAATTCTATATGCTTGCAATAATTACTTAACTTTATAAAAATGTACTTATCATCATTTGCTGCTGCCCCCCTGTAAAATGTTTAGTTCATTTGGAAATAATGAACATAAGAAATTTGCATTTAACATGATGACCTAATATTTCCAATGTGGCACTTGCCTCCACCAGCTTAGATAATTACAGGGTCAAAAGTGTGGGATAAGCCACATTTTTTACGCCAAAGAACTATTCCAAAATTTAATATTTTGTTTCTATTATGCTTTAGCTGTGATATACAATTCATTCTTTATGTTTAGTTTTGACACGAATTATAAGTTAGATTTACATAATGTAAGGATATAATTTTTGACGATTGTTTCCAAAAGTAAATACAACTATAATTTGTTATATTTCATGTAAATTATTTTATTTTGTTTCGTTTTCGTTTCGATATTTGTGAATTGAAGATTTCAGTTCCAGATATATTAAACCAAACAGTAGAGTAGTGTATTAATTTATTTTCAATTTGAAATGACTTGTCTTTCATTCACTTTTTACAACTTGTGTATTAATATTATTAAAAATACTTTTCAAATGTTACACCAGTTATTACTGAACACTAGAATGATATGTGTTCGGCGAAAATGTAAATAAGTGCATGGCACTCTAAATCCTAAACAAGGAAATTTGTTTTCAGCATTTTATTAGTTGTTTGTCATGAAATTGAACAAATTTCTCTATTTCTGTGTCTACTTACAAATGTCTCATGTTTCTTTATTTTTTTTTTGGCCAATTTTCAATAGAATGGCATGATATTCTTTCATTCACTTTATTTATATTGTTCCAAGTGTCGCTCCGGGTTCCTAATACAGAAGCTTTTTGAAAACTAACTGATGATTTGACGTCTTGATAGATTTGCAAAAATTTTCACCTAACGCATTAAGGTTCCTTACAGTGTTTAATGAATATATAATTTTATTGTCACGTTACTAGTTTTAAAAGTGTTTACCGTGCACTTGTAGCAAACAGAAAAAGAAATTTTTGCACAAAACATCCTAAACGTTCTAAGGAAATCCAAATTTTTATGGTATTTCTAAGTCAACACAAACAAAATACCGGTGAATCATTTTAATATCCTTTTCAAAAATTTGTTCCTTAGTAAAACGTGACTAGAATATTAAGTTTCTAACATTATTTCAAGTTGAACTGATTGCAATCGAAATGTGCAGAAAAAAACTGATTCCTATTCAATCTGCAATAACGCTCCCAAGATTTTATATAGACTATAAAAGAGCGAGCAACTGTGCTTTATTCCTGGATGGTATTTATACAGTTATGAGTTTCAAGCGTTGATTGTATGCTATAGCTTTTATGTAATTTTTAAAAAATTTAAAACTTTTCCAAGGAAATGGTTGCTATTCCTAGCCTTTTATGTGATCTTTTACATAGCATGATGAATCATCACTTTTAAAAGTCAATTTATTACTTCGAAAAAATTTCGATACCCTGTGCAAATATTATAGCGAATGTGATTGCCTAAGCTTAAACTTTCGAAATCTTAACACGAAAATAAACTAAAGCCTCTTTGAAGACCATTCCTCGTGTGATGATAGTACTTGTTCCTTGAAAAGCAATCTGCGTATCTTTAACAATCGTGAGCTGGAATTTGTGCATAGATTAATTTTCTGTAAAATTCCTGTCAGATGAATATCCTTTATGCAAAACTAGTCACATTTGAATGATCTTAAGATTCAAAATCGACGAATTCGTAATCTAAAATTAATCTGAATATTTGAATTAAAAATAGTAAAGAGGACAATAATCTTATTTGAGGTGTAGTTTTTATCGATTCACAATACCTTAAAATATACAATAAAAGTTGAGTAAGTATAATTAGAAATGACTTTAATTGTTAAAAATTCATTCCATTCATTTTAGCATTTTGAAATTAAAGAAAAACGGTGAGTGACTTTAAAGTTTTTATAAAATTTACGAGTAGGAGAAAAAACTTCATTGAATTAAAACCTAAGCAAAAATTTATAATAGCAAAAATCAAGAATATATGCTGTAAAATAAAATATTCCCTTATAATTTAATTGAAATATTCATAATTTTTATTAATGTATACGTTGCATGGCCCATGCAAACAATTTAAAAATTTTCCAGAGAAAAATAAAATGAGCAGAAAAATGCATATCAATGTTCAAATAAACAAATGAGTTCTATAAAACTGGTGTATGCATATTAATGAGGAAATTAAGCATATGAAATTTCTTCTCATAATTAACCTGTTTTCGATATTCTTGCATACTGATTATTCAATGAAAGAGAGATTTGAGCTGCATTAATATTTAAATTTGAGGTAAGATTTAATATTTTTTATGGTTACTTTGTCATTCTGTGAAATGAGAAGTTGAATTTAAAGGTAAGATTATATTTTATATCGTTATTGTGTTTAAACATTACTTGCTTTAGTTTTAACTATTTAATCACATCAATGTAATTAATATTTTTTATTCTTATTATTTAAAAAAAAATTGCTTTTTTTTTACAGATTTATTAATTTAACTATTTTTTTTATAAAATTAACTCTCAGTTTTTTTTCTATATACTTTGATAACTTTTAATTTATTTACTCACACGACTGGAATAATTTAACTACATTATTAGTTTAGGTATTAAAACAAAGTAAAAACCTATAGGGAATTGAAAATCTGTTTTTATAAAAACAAAATGACAAGGGCCATATTTTTTTCACAACTTATTCGGGTTTCATCTTTTACAAAAATTTTTAATTAAATACATCTCTGTCTAATTTCAAAAAAAAAATGATTCCTAATTCCAATGAAGAAGTAATAAATATTGGTTTCGTTCAGAGCCGCAGTTTTAAAGTGTTACCATCACACCAGGCATCGTCCTCAAAGAGGCCAAATAAGATCGTGTAATTGGAGAGACTCAAGACAAAAGCAAACACAAACGCTGTGAAACGTAAAAAAATAATAAAAGATTTAATCTTATAATATAATCATAGGGTATCGAATTCCATACAACTGCGGCTCTGAAACATACGAAACCATGATTCTTAGTAATATATAACATGAAAAAGTGTAAAAAAATATATTTTAGAGAAATAGGTATTTCTATATATCATATCTTCCAATATCAACCATTTCCTCATCATCATTTTTATATTGCTTCATTCATTTAACTTAGCGTGTAGATATTTGTTATTGAAATGGCAATTATTTGTAATCAATTTTTCTTGATTGGACTAATAATGAAATTATGAAATCCTTTTGCTGTCTTATTTTAACAGTTTTAAATGTACATATATATACATATATAAATATAATATGATGAATGTTATGATGCACTGTTTTTTGAACTTAAATGATGCCCAAAAGGGAATATTCCTAGCATAGTTTCACTATCATCCTTCAACTTTTCCTGCGACTTTTGGAGGAAAAGCCTCTTTCTCAGTGGAAAGCGAAGAGCAACAGTCTGGCAAATGGATGTCTCACATGGGGCATCTTTCATTTGCTGTCATGGTGTGCACGAAGGGAAAATATGCGTTCAACCTCTAAATACAGATATCAAAATTGTATTCTTTTGATTAATATAAAAGAGAATGTAATGCAAAATCTAAAAATTCATTGTTAAGTAAAATGAAATTCTTAAATAAAATGTATGCTTAAAAATAATTCGAAATTTAAATATTGCAATAAACAAACTATTTAACAGGTGCTAGGTAAAATCTAAATTACGGCATACGATCTCTTCGTTCATAACTTACTATGAGCTAAAGCTGCAACTGTCCATATTCTAATGCGTGGGAATTCTTATAAAAATATATTCAAAAATTAACTCTCTTATTTTATAAGGATTTCATATCTATCTTGAATTGTAAAATTTAAAAATTGTAATAAAATTATGAGAATTTAATTAATAATATTTATGTCAACAGGAATTTGTTATAATATATCCAAGAAATTTATTTATTTTATGTAGGATATATTTAAAAATTACTTGACGTAATTATTTATAACTGAGAAAGTGGCCAAATATTTTATATTTTATTTTGCTTTTACAAAAGAATTTATTCTACTTACAACTCTGCTAATTTAGTTTTTAACTTAGAATTTTGATTGCATAATTGAAATGGTATTTAAAAACTGAAAATTGTGACTTTTTCATTAGATCTATATCTTTTAATGTATTTTTAAACTTAATCAATTTTCCAATGAATGCATGGAATGTGTGCACAGCTTTTGCTTGAAGATGTGCTCTCCGCATTTGAGAAACTCTTGCCAAATAAAACAAATATTCCTATTCATTGAGACATTGTAAAGAGCCACTACTGAAAGTTATCCGTAGACAATGTAACTAAGTAAAGTATAATCATTAGCGAAAGCGAGCAGTGTGTGGGAGGAAACGTTTGGCGCGTGGTTGGTTATCTAGAAAGCAGTCCTAGTTGAATGTGACAGCACTAGTTGTCAAATCGTATGAGAGACTATTTTTATAAGCTCAGCTACTTTTGCGTTTTCTTAGAATCGTTTTCTACGTGCTACACCGCAGTGTTTGTGTCTTCATATTCCAGTGTAGCTTCCCTGGAATGGAATCAAAAATCAAAACTCAAAGTTTTTGCCCTTTCTACTCTAGCGTTAAGTTTTCATTGTCGTAGTCTGTAGGTTGGCTTCGAATCAATATTGTAATTAGAAAAAAAATTTGAGCATATTCCTTGCATTTTTCCAGTTACATTAGATGCGCGTTACTTCTATATTTTATCGTTTTCACAAAGAGAAATTTAAAAAAAATAGAATTATCCATTTCTGCTCAAAGCAGCTAAATTGTGTCGTACGTTCCTGATGGTGTCTGTTATACCTGTGTCCATATAGTTACTTCCCAACGAATAATAACTTTGCGTTCTAATGCAAACGCGGTAAAATGTACTTTGCTTATTCTGATTTTCTTTTCGTAGTATGTGGCTATAATTATATTACTTAAATAGAATTGAGAAAAAACAACTGAAATTGGGGAATCAGTCTTTAGAGAAGAGGAAAATTGAAAAATTGCTCAAAGATCCTGTTAATGATATTCGTAGCACTTTCAGTGAGTTAAGTTTCCAAATTGCCTTCAATGTTCCTAGTCTCAGCAAAAGCAGTGTTTCTTTCAATTCAAGATAGTTGTTACCGATTGAAAAACGGTTCTGATATACAGTGTGCCAAACAATAGATGAGTATGCAAAAAGTTCCCTATGATTAAATTTTTTTATCAAACAAAAATTATATGAATTGAGTTTTGAAGGAAAATAAAAGTATCTTCAAAATAACGACTTATGTTTTCCCTCAAAAATATTCATAATTGAGAAAAGTTTACGAATAATATAAAAGTTTACAGTAATAATTTACCTCTGTATGTTCTCAAAATTGGAATTGTTTAATTAAATTTCAGATATTCTTGTTGATGAGTTTACTTGATAATTGCCAAAGTATATATTTCTTTGGTGATTATTTGGATTCGTGTAAAGTATTTTGACGAAACCGGTATAAAACTGCGTAACAGCTACGAAAAATATAGAAAAACTAGTTTCTATTCTGTATGCTTCCCTTATCATAACCACTCAATCCTTTCATGAAAATAAGGTATCACAGTAGATGAAAAAAACTAATCGAATTATTCGCAATTACAAAATTTAAAAGCTTGAATTGAGCCACTCTAGTTTTGTAAAACGATAATCTACGTATTTTATACTGTAGTTTATTAGACAGAAAATGTACTATTAAAATTTTGAAATTGTCACTGTGTGTATTCTTTCTTTTTATGATATCCGATTTATTGCACACAGCTTACTAGCTGTGCCAAAAACAAAAAAATGGTTTCGCTAGTAGTTGATTGTGTTACGGACTTTCAGTTGTTGGTATCGGTTGCTGCTCATGTTGTTTACAGTAGGTGTTTTAGCGCTCCGCTTCTGTGATTGTTTGATGGACTATGCAATGTGTAGCAAGAATGTGCTTGCTTAGTCGCCATTTGCAAATATTGTCTTTCAAAAATTATTTCTTCTTGTGTATCTTTAGTGTATAGTGTCATATTTATTACTAGTGATTAAAATATATTGTATACAAACGCACTGCTCTGTAAGCAGAATAAACGTCAATCACATTTTTAAATATGCTTGTCTTGTATTTTTATTCACACGGACAATACATGCACTTGACAATTTGACAAGAAAAAAATATCGATTTCTATTGTTACATGCGATCCACTGAAATGTTTCAATTTGATTGGGTAAGATGCTTGTGTTAATTATAAAATCAGAGAATCGTATCGAAGTCAGCAATTTACAAATTGTTGAAAATATAATCGATAAATTTTTAAAAAATCCAATACAAATTACAATATTTACTATTATATTATGATTTTTGCATAAAATGTATAAAAATTGGTTAGATCTAATTACACCCCATGATTTTTAGCATTTAAAACAAAATAAATGTCTTTTCTACATGACAAATTGCTTATAAATTTACAATTATTCCTAATTTTCGAAATCTAAATCATTATATAGTAAAAATATTTTGTAATAACAATTCTTAAGCTTATTAATTTTTAAAAAATATTATTTTGAAATAAAAGTGTTTATTCTAATCTCGAATGCAATGTCACATTATTTTTATCTTAGAATATTACTATTAAAATTTATAATTTAAAAATATATAGTAAATGCATTTTACATTTAAGTAAAATGATTCTACATTTAATTTGCATGATAAATTTATGCATAAGGTAAATTGTATACGAATAAATGTATCAAGAACTTATTTATGTAAACTACGGACTATAAATTTTTTAAAACTTATTGCAAATGGAAAGTACAATTATTGCGTGTGGAAAAATTGAATGTTAATTATTCTGTTAGTGATTAATATATTTTACATAATTAACAAGAAAAATACTTAAATACAATTACAAAAGAGAAGATAATTTTAAAATTGAGAATTTGAAGAAAAGATGTTGAATTAAAAAATTTCATTTTGGAAAATATAAATGAATGCTTTTTAATTTATTTGCATTCAAGTATATTGATAACCTAACTGAAAAAATCAGATTATTTATATATACCATAATTAAACACATCTGGAATCTGAAGAACTATAATTTAAAAAAAAATAAGAGCAATATTAGCAAATTCTATTACTTTTAAAATTTGATTTTATAAATTATCATCATATAAAAACCTCCAAATAATTACATTTCAAGCATTAGAAAATTGAGATTGTTTCAACAGTTCTAAATTTGTATCATTTAATTTAATTTTTTCATGCTGCTTTTAAATTCTTAATTACGCCATTTTCTGTAAAAAATGTTTCTAAGAACCATCTAGGCATTTTTGTGATAAGTATGATAAATTTTCATGAAACATATTTTTCTACGAATTATAGTAGAATTTTAATCTTAGACATGTGTATGATTCTATGTTAGCATTTAACTATTGTGATATTAACACAGTTGTTTCAATTTCTAAGAAACATTTTCTTAAAATTTGTATGAGTGGAACTGACACTGATGAAAATAAATGCCAGCTGTACTTGCTTTTGATTCTGAAATTATTAAGTTGATCTTCGTATCATAAAAAGGATTGAAATTTAAATTACTCTCATTCATTAAAATATCACATAAAAATGTATGAAAAAGAATTATTTATCAAATTTGCAAATTCACACACACATAAACTAAAATTACTTCCTTAAAATTTGAAAAGCTTTTCTCGGACAATTTTCAATTTTAATAAACTAATTCCTTACTTTTCATTTAAAATAATATCACTTATATCAAAAAAGTGTCTTTATATTAAATAACTGACCCATATACATACATACACACACACATATATATAAGTGTGTGTGTGCGTGTGTGTATGTATGTATGAATATATATTGTAAATAGGTTGATTAGCCAAATCTAGAGGAAATGTGTGCTCGTGAAATAGTAAACAATTTATTATTATAAATCATAAAAAAATTCTTTTTAGAAGTAAGAGAATTTAGTCAATATAAATGGCCTCACAAAAATTCTTGTAAATTTTATGGTCACATTTTATTCATTTGTATGCGTATCTTTGGTAAGTATAGTTTTCTTTTTTAATTAAATCAATAATCAGAACGTGATTGTAATCCTTTAAAAATAATGTACTTTATTATCTTGAAAAATGATTAAAATGTATATCTGAAGATCAGGATATATCTGGATATTTTGAAATAAATATCAATGAGGATAATGGTATGGAATCTATTTATCTTTAACCATTAGAGATAGAATTTTTTGGTGCTCCCTGAGTTTTGACTTTTTGTTAATGTTATCAAATAATAATTTTTTTTGTGTTGTTTGGTTCAAAATTTAAAAACGTTATTTCAACCAAATCCAACAATAATCATCAATTCTTTAAATTTTCACTAAAATAAAATTTTAATCATTTGTTCCTCAAATTCGGCACATAAATTTTAATATTGAAAATTAAAATTCAAAATATTTTTTGTTTAGAAAGCATGATTGCCTCTTATTGTAAATTTATTTTTGAATGCATACATCAATTACATAAAATCTAAAGTGAGTTAAATGATGCTTAACATTTATTTATCATTGAGAGTTGATCAAGTAGGAATTTCGCTTGTAAAATATAAATCCTCTTACGAAGGAAACAGTCATGGAAAATTTGATTTAAAAAATCTGTTCTTGATAAAAAAAATTTTTTTTAAATATCTTTCTAGCACTTATTTAATAAGAAAGAATTAACATCGTTCAGTTAATTACAATGGATCTCATTTAGATTATTATATTCTTGGTAAATTTATGGGTTCATAAAACGTGATATAAAATGCATTTAGTCATTTCTGGCCATGATGAAGGGACTATTTTTGAAGTATTTTAGTTTGGTAATTTTCAATTATTATAAACCAAATGATGCTTATGATCAATACTGAAGGAAGAGTAATACATCAGAAAAGATTCGTTTAATACAGCACTCCTCATAAGTTAAAAAGCAACAGCAAGAAAGAAAAAACATATTCAAAGAAGCCCTTGAACAGTGTGATATTCAGTTTTAATGTACAGCGAAAACTAAATATACTCATGATTAGTTTGTGTTGATGTCGAAGCTATTTTTTGAATAAAAAGAATTTTCCTTCATAGGAAGAAATCATTGCGAGTACTAAAATTTTTAAATGGTTATTAACTGCAATTCTTTTTCTCTTTTATTAATTGGAAACACATTTGCAAATTCATTTATTTGACAAGTATTTGTTAATCAGCTCTCCTTTAAACAGAGCATAAAAATTTTTTCCACCACATGGACAATTTGACAGTAACTATCTTATTGCCAAATTGAGAAACTTTTTCCATCGAAAAATCCATTCTCTATAATTCTTTACCAGTCATATGATATTCTTGGTAAGATATTTATATTATACACTATCCTATTCTCTTTTCGTACAATTTATTTCAAAATTATTTCTGTGGAAATTTTTGTTGTTATTCCGAGATTATTTATCTCAATAATTATATCAAGAGTAATCTGAGAAAAATGATAAGATTACTCAGAAAATATTTCAAATTCATAGGATTGCAACGTGGATCAAGAGACATTTGATAGTGGGCGGTATAAAAAATTTTTTTATTAAAAATAAAATCTTAAATTAAAAAAAAATTACTTAAAGAAGTTCCTGATTTTATGAATTACGAATTTTATTCGCAGTTAGATTCACTTTAATTAAGAAAAAATTATCGAATGAATTCAAAAAGGTTGTCAATTTAATATTTTTAGTTACTTATCATGTTTAATTATATTTTTCTATTCATATTTCTGTTATTAAACAAAACGATAGCAACAGAAATTTAAAAGTCATTAAATAATTTAATATGATGTTTAAATTCCTGTATACCCACAAGCAGTATTGATTTCTGTGAACTCATTGGTTAAAATAATGTAGAAGTTCGACTGCTTATTACTTTATATGAAGTTAATTATATTGTTTTTTTTATATTAAATTTTGTTGAAAAGTTTGTAATTCAGTTGTGTTTGTTTATCCAACAACACTACAAAATGTTATGATCATATCACAAGAATTCACAATTTTTGCACAAATTGAAAGGATGATATACTTACGAAATACTCAGTGTTCTAAATTTGTTTGCCGTAGTTATTAAGTTAAAAATTTGCTTTCATTCCTCAATTACGAATATTTTTATCCACATAATGTAAAAAATGTATATGTTGTTTCACAAATGTTATATTTTACTCAATAAGTTATCAACGAACAAATTTTGGAAAAAGAAAACACGTTTTTTTTTATTTCTGATGAAATAACTCATCACTTTTTTTATAAGCTACAGAAAAAAGAAGTACAAACATTTTACTTATAAAAAAACTACTCATTATTTTTCACTTGTTTCTATGAATACTGTTGTTCGGAAGAATAATTTTATTTCAGTTTATTTCAAATAATTTCTGTTCAAAAGATTTAGTTTCATTATTTGTGGATTGATTTTTATTTATTAAAGTACTCCTCCTCTTTAAGTTAAAATTTCTTATCTAGTAGAATATTTTCTACTTTTTTTTAAGTTATATATTTTGTTTTTTTATAAATTTATCACAATTTATATTATTCAGATTCATTTTGAACTTGCAATGTACTTATGATTTCATAAACATTTTAACATCACACAATTATTTTGAAATAAATATTATCCCTACTGATGAATTTTCCATTCGTTACAGCAAAAACAATAAAACAATAAAATAATTACAAATGAAATAATGAAACATTAAAATTAGATATTTATGTTACAAACATGTCAAAGTGAATTTATTCTTACGATTTTAAATTTTCCATTTTGTTAGTTTTCTATTTCAATAAATATTCTTTTAAGACTGATAAAATTTTTAATTCTCTAAAAATGATTTTTTTATATTTTTTACATTATATTCCTTTTCTGCTATTTGAATAATACATTTAATAATAGGGAATGTGTAGAAAAGTGATATATCTTTATTTCTCTTCCTGAATTATTTCTCGTCAATATTTTTTTGAAAACGATGATATTTTACTTCTATTAAAATATGTGTTTAAGAGATTTTAATTTTCATAAGTTCTTCTTTTTAAAATATGTGAGGACTTTTTTATTTTCATTTTTATTAACTGCAAGAGAACTGAAAGAAATAAAATATCTAGAAAAATTAAATAGAAATTTTAAACAAATTTTCTTAAAATTTCAATGAAAATTTAAAAATTCAAATTTTTGTTCATTTTTTTATTAACAAGGGATCAATTCTTCGATTAATTCACTTTCTTCAATATCATAACTTTCGAAAGAATCTTGAGCAAAATTTATATTACATTTTTTCTGCTTTCGTTCCTCACGTACCATCAAATTAAAATAGTTTAATTGATTAAACAGACATACTTCATTTGGAAATCATATTCTTGTGAAATCTTTATTACGAGAGATAGCTTACTGAATAACGACAAGAAAATTTTTATGCACCAATTTTGATGTTCATTTTGTAAAATAAAGTAATAAAAAGTAAAGTTCTATTAAAAAAATGAAATTTAAAAAAATGTTCTTTTACTACGTGCTTGTTTAACACTGGCAATAAACTAGAATATTTTGAGAAAGACGATGGTTGACTTTGGTAATTTATATACCACTTGGAGTCGGTATTGCAATACCAAGAAAAAATAAATGAAATAAAAGCTAATATTCTCCTAAATCATTGTATAGGGCCAATTTGGCGAAAATTCTGATAATAGTGTAACAGCTTTTTTCCATCGTATCTTCAAGTTCTAATGGAGTTACGTTAATAAATGGACTGAGATTTCATTGCATTGATGCAAGTGATATCAAATGCTTTCATCAAGTTTTGTTCGATCGGCTGTATTCATTGCTATATACATAAGGCACTCCATTGATGTCATGCATGCAATATAGCTGTCTTCAAGTGTAATAGTGTCACAAAACCTTTGTCATTGCTTCTGCCCGGCAATCTTTTCACAATTGAAACCTATAATTTTATATTCTTTTTATTGTTGCTTGATTACATCCAAGATGATGATTGATAAGATTTCTCGTAAAGATTATTCCTAATTTATGTGAGCAACAATTCTTTCTCTGTCGAAATTAGAGACTTATTCGATTGATTCTCATTTTATTTTGCAAAGTTTATTTAAACCAAATGCCCAAAAGGTCAGACGAAAAAAATCAAACTATAAGAAACGGCTATATTTTCTCATTCGCAATTGATTCTTTAATCACCCGCAATGTGCGGCTGCGATGAAATTTCAATTATTTGAGTATTCCATCTCAATACAACCATGGTACAAATTTCCCGTAGATTGTAGTTATTCTTGGTGTTGTGAAATTAGTGGTCAATGGTTTATATATAGTAAGTTAAAAGAGATAATTCCATGATATATTCACATGACTTATTATGTCTTAGTTAATTTAACATTTATGTAAATATACAGAATAATAAACTTCATTCATAAAATATTGCAAAAAAATTTATTAGTGATAATTTAAAGCAGATATTATAAATGGTATTGAGTCTTAAAAGTTATTATTATACAATTACAAAACTAGAAAAGTAAATTCATAAAGGAAATAATTATGAATGCACTTCTCTTTTTATTCTAAGGACTAATAAACAGAGTCACAAGCCAGGAACTATTATGGAGACCAGAGCTGCCCACTGAAAATAAGAGTAATTCCTGAATATAACCTTGGAAAAAAGAGAATTGAGCCAGAACTTTTATAGCACTTGGTTTTGGATTTGTTGCAATCCTTTCGCCAGGCTTTTAAACTAAACTAAGCTTGTTTAGATTTGCTCTTTTTCTTTGTCAGACAAATTAAAGAAAACATGAATGCCCCATCCACAAAGATGTTTTCATAATACTTAAAAGTCTATTAATTAGTTCTATGGTAAACCATGAGAAATTGAAATGTAATTTCTTTAAAATTTATAAACTTAAAACGCGTTTTTCTTAGTTCAGAAACTACAATTGACGCTTGTTTTTACGAACCTCTAATTTACAAACAATCAAGACTTTACGCTGGTCCTTAATATGGTCCCATGGACACAATAATAACTTTAATTCTAATTTACGAACAAAAATTTTGAAAAATCTGTGTTTTGCGGACTTACTCTCATGCATCTTCCGCCAACATTTTTTTTTCTCATCTTTTATTATTATTTTTTTTATTTTATGATTGAGAAACTTTGATCAACGTTTTTTGGAGGATCTTAAATTCTTCGAATTATCGACAGCTAACTTCGCTGCTGATATTGAAATACGGAATTTTTTTAAGCAATTTGTGGGAAATTTCCCCGTCTAATCTAATTCCGTCTTACAGATTTACATCAGAATATAATCAATAGCTTCAAGTACAGATATCTTAAGGTACTTTTGAAGCATGATTTAGAATTGTTTAATGAAATTGACGTTGCAGGCACTAATGCATTCGGGATATTGTCCTTTTTTTCTTTTTTTTTGTCTAGGATTGAGGGAGGTCTGTAGCCTTCCAGCCATGTACCTCGTTTTCTAATGAATTAGAGTCCTTGGATAGTCTTGGCCTGGTGATTAACAAATCAGAAATAAAGATACAATAATGAATAATACAAAGATATTGAGGTAAGTGCTCCCACTGGATGCACTCTGCATGACTTGTGTTTTTGGACTAAGTAATTGAGTAATCCTAGTAATAGACACTTAGATGATGACAATAATTCTTGTTACACATAAAATTCCTATAAAATTATTTACAAAGGAAAATATAAGGAGAATACACAGGATGATTACAATAATTCTTTGAAGCACACAAATTCCGTTAAAATATTTACAAAGGAGTTACAAAGAAAAAACACAGGTTGATGACAATAATTCTTGATAAACACAAAGTTCCGTTAGAATATTTACAACGGAAGACAAAGAAGGAAATCTATCCATATTTGTTTAAGATTAAATAAAATTGAGATATTTACAGGATCCACACGATTTATTTACAATGTGGTTTCTCACAGGATTTTATTTAGGTAGAGATATGATTTCCATTAATTATTATTATTATTCTTTCTTTTCCGTTTGGAATTATTTGAATAAATGGAGATATTGGTGAGAGGTTTTACTCTCAACACTGCTCTGGGCCTGTGGAAATGCATTAGGTCATAAGGACTGTAAAGTTCAATACCCTGAATCTCACTATTGTTGATTGTGTATATTTTATGGTAGAAATTAAATGCAAGAAATTTAAGGTAGCTGGCTAGGGGCAGGATTCCCAAGTTCTCTCTTATTTGCTGGTTTCTAAAGTAAAACTCTGAGTTAGTAATTAGTCTAAGTATTTTGCTTTGCTAGGCTTCTAAGACTTTGATATTTGAATCAGCTGCTCCTCCCCAGATTGGAGCAGCATAGGTTATTATCGGTCTGAGGTAGGCTTTATATATTAGGAGTTTATTTGCTAGCGAGAGTTTTGACTTGGGGGCTAGCAGGGGATAAAGGGTAGTTTTAGCTGATATGAATATATTTTTGATTTTAGTAATTTGGGCTTTCCACGTTAGTCTCTTGTCAATAGTGAGTCCAAGGTAATCAACCCTACTAGCCCAGGGAATTTCTCTTCTCGCTAATTTGACCTTTTCACACGGTAACATTTTTCTTGTGAAAAGAACTGAACCCGAACATTTTTCTTAGTTTAGTAGGATAGCAGAGCTCCAAAAATTGAATGTGTGTAATTTTTTATAAATTTGAGAATATATTATTGCTATATAGATATGATATTATTGCTGTACGTTTGATTTAAATAATATTATATAGTTAACGTGTTAGGTTAAATAAACATGGTAGTTGAGGAGAATTTAAAATTTTATATTTTATCAAAAGTTTAATCTTTAATTTGTCAAGGGAGTCAAGAATACCATAGGTGAAGATGTCATTAGTATAGACACAGATGAAAATATCATCCCAAAGGCACATAGATAATTCCTTTAATACAAAAACATCTTCTATAAAGGTATGATATACAGGAAAAAGCGAAAAAATTTGTCTAAAGGTGGAGTTTTATATATAATAGGTTGAAAAAAGGCATTTGAGTCATTTAGATAGAAAGATTCCTTCTTGAAAGAAACAATGAATCAATCTTGTAAATTTACTGGATGTACATAAATTGAAATATTTGGCTATAAAATCTTCAGAGTAGAGATTGAACCATATGCCACTGGAAAATTTAAATGCAAATAAAGGATTTTTCATGACTTATAACGTTGTCAAATATTTGATCTAAGAAATGAAGTAAAAGAGACTAAAACGTAACATTTGTTGTTACATTTCAATTTCCGATATTTTAGTTTAGGAAGAACAAAATCATGCTTCCAAAAATAGAGATTTACTTTTATTAAACAAATATTATTTCCAAATAAAGTTGAAAAGGAAGATTTTTTAATGGATTTAGAAGTCCTTGCTGAAATATTACTTGATCTTAGAGTGGTAATTTTATCTAGTTTCATCGCCATTTCTATGACTCAACGAGCATAAAAACTTAACATTTCTTTCTCGTTTAATTTGAAGCCCGATTGCTAAGTGGTAATGTTTAAAGCACCCAAGGCACAGACAGGTCCGAGGTACTATCCTCGGGCTGGAAAAGGTCAACTCAGCCTTTCATTCCTTCACTGGATCGTTAAACTGAGTACCAAGCATACTTGGGAACTAAACACTGGGGGTTTCGCATTAGGCTGACCACGCAATCGGGACATATGCTTCGCACCATAGGCCCTCTTGGTCAAGAGAACAGTGATGGGCACTGTAGGTCTTGGTCCACGTGGGCTGCCGTGCCGCAGAGTTTAGTTTAATTCTCATTTAATTTATATACATAGAAAAAATGGTCTAAGAAAAACAGTGATTTACTCCAGACGGATCGTTTACTTTTCAGGATTTCGGATTTCATGGCTATTCAAAATTATTTTTTTGTAAGAATGATTTTAAAATACGAAAAAGAACATACTATTCTTGTGTTCTTAACATATATTGTTAAAATATTTATTTTAAAATGCTCAAAAGAATTGTTTTAATTTTGCTAATTATCAAACGTATTTAATAGATTACTTAATGTCCAGATTTGTCCTTTAGTCTTTCTAATCATGGTCTTTACAGAAACAGAAGTCGGGTGAAATAGCCGTTCCACTGAAGAAAATTATTGTTTCTAGGCAATTAATTTACCTTTTTACTACTTTTAACGATTTGTGAAATAGCCATCAAATTAGATAAAGTTTATAGCTTCAAGAGGTCAAAGTTCATGATAAATTTTGTGAAACATTTTGTCTCATATGTAAATTTGTAAGAACTGAAAGAGATTAAGTTGAATGTCTAAGTTGGATACATCTCTTTCCTATTATTGCAGAAAAATGCAAACGATATCCGACAGGAATAATACATTGATTAAACCAGCAACAGATGAATTTTCCTGTCTTCTATAGTTTCTTGGAATGGAAATAGTGTGACATTCTCATAGCGTTTCCGGAACGTTACTAATACTAGTTCCCCCATAATTAATTAATAATTTTCAACAGATTTATCAATAATAATAGAAGAACATCTAGATAAAATGACTGAAAAACAGAACTGATTTGGAAATTTTACAACCATAGGCACTATGTATCTAAAGAAGGTAACCTTTTAAGCAAATTAATATGTCCAGAGAAATAATGCTCAAAATATGCAATATATGAGTATGCAACGGATATGATCAAATAACTTGCATATTTGTCATAAAGTAACTATAATTTGTTGAATTTATATTAAAATATACACAATATGCGAAATCAGACGATGCTGATTAATCAACTAAAAATAACATCTTTTTGTGTAACATAAAGTGCTGAGAATTATTAAGTAAAAATATGAATTGTGTAAGGCAAACCAAATGATAAGTTTTTATCAAGAATAAACAGTACTAATACTTCTCTACTGAACATACTTCATGTTGAGGTCCTTAACTATTAAACATGGTTTATAAAGAATACTGCGTTCTCTTTCAAAAATTTCATATGGAAGGGTAAAATGCTAAAAATTCGGTAAGAACTCCTTGATTGACATGAAAAACAGCAGAAAATTAATAACTGTATTTATTCATGAAATAAAACAAAGAATTACAATAAAAAAAGCAAAAATATAATGTTGAATTTTCACAAGTGATGGGAGGACGTAATATTAAAGTCATTAACGAAGAATTCTAAGTTCAAAACAGACAAAAACAGCATTGATAGAGTATGTAATCACCTCACATCGGCGAACAATCTTACAGCATTTGACCGTATTATCTAGGAGATAATCAATCAATCGCAGCAGAATGAAGTAATCTCCTCTCCTTTTATAGAGGTGTTTCCAAGTATGGGAAAGTAGCTGAAAATGGAAAATGTCTACATACAGTGTGGCTAAGAGCATCCAGAAGATTTCAAAGGGATTCAGAAAGGTCGAATATGGCATCGATTTCATTTGTACTGTTTCCATCACTCTCCAGGTGGCTGATGATGACAACTCTAGGGAGACGTGCATTACCGTCCATTAAACGACCAGAACCAACTGCTGCAGCGTACAGTCTGACAAAACAGGATCATTCCGATATCATAAAGCTGTCACAGAATTTCATTCGTTAATACATCGGTCGGCACAATATTCCAACTAAATCCTTATTTAAGCCATGATACTTTCACCACGGAATGAGTGATGTTCTGATTGATTCCGTGTGCCTTGTAGATTCTACTTACAAGCTTGTCATCGAGTCAGGAAAGTCTTAATTCAACAGTAAACATGAATCAAATCACTGTTTAATTGACAAATTAAAGGGACCACTTTATATACATATATATAATTATTCTTCTCTGAAAAGAAAGGATAGAGAGATATAAGATCGTAACATTTAGGCGTTCTATCCATTAATTTGTACTTTTATGTTCCTATAAGTACGCGATAGCGTTTCATTACTTGGCTATAACAGTAATATATTGATCTTTCCCAAAAGTTGTAACCTTTGAAAAAAAATATACATCTTCAAGCAACTGTTTGGCTGATTTTCAATTGAATATTTCCATAATCGTGAAATGACAGAATGATTAACACCAGAAAATTGAGCAATACATGCAATTGATTTATTTTTCAATGCATCCGACAGCACTCAAAATCTTCCATTCGTCTTTTGGAATCCATAGACACAGGTTTGTCTAAGAAACAAATCGTATCAATATCATTAACATTTTATCTGAACTTACATGTAACTCCTGAACTTGCACAAATTATTTTCCTTTTTTGCATACTTCTCAACAAAAATAAACGGATTTAACTGTTGCGTAATATGCCTATACAACACAATTTCTTCCAGTAGGCGTCGATATGATATCACCAGCGGGATGTACTCTAATCCAGTAGACGTCTCTTTTTGGTCCAGTTTAGATCCATGGCACGTCAAATATCCACCTATTTTACGTGGACTATACGTCTACGAGACGTTGGCATTGGATGGCTCATGGACGAAAATTGGATGTATTCATACGCACTGCTTTATACTAGGTAGTTTTATGGATGTATTCTAGATGTGCGAAGATATTGAAATAATCCCTCATCTATCTTAGTGGCTCATATATTTTTGTCCACTAGACAATGAGAAAATTGTTTATAATTAGCTTGTTACTTATAAAATTGTGCTTTTGTATCACATTTTTCTTAATTTTCAGTCAAATATTCTAAATTTTTGACAGATTTACTGTTCAAGTTTAGTTAATGTAATAAAATTCTCACAATTGATAAATTAGCATTATTTTTTATGCTCATTATTTTATAGTTAATCTTTTGAAAATTTAGTTTCTTATTGTTTAAAATAAAACGATTTTTTTTTCTTTGGAAAAGTTGAAATTACTTCTAAGAAGTTTCCAGTGAATGCATAAATATATGAATTACTATTATAACTAGAGGGTAACAATAAAATAGTTCTGTATATTTTTATTTGTAGAGTGAAAATTTTTTAAAATTTTAATATCAGGCAAATTGTTCATAGTTTTTTTTTAATTAATTTTGTAGTAAGAGAAATTTATAAGAATTATTTATGTCTCAGCCTAATATTTTAACTAATTAGATATGATTTCAACAATGTCTTTTTTTGTACAACTAATTAGATATAATTTCAACTGTTATTTAACTAAAATTTTCCACTCAATTGAATATTCCAAATTATTGTGACAAAAAACTCTGAAAATTACTTACTTCATTGTTTAAAAGCTGAATTATTTTTCTTTGTAAAAGTTAAAATTTGTTTAAGAAAACATTCCAGCAAGAGAGTGTAAATATTAATTAATTCAAGAAAAATATAACAAACTAATAGAATTTATTTTTAATGCACACAATTTATTCTAATTATTTACATTATACAGAAATATTAATTAACTGAAATGTTTGATTCTTTCATTGATAAATCTTGCTTTTACATGACGTAACCAGTTCATTATCGCAGTTTTCATTTCACAATCGGTTGTCTTTGAATACTGTGGAGTTCACCGCACAGCATCTGAAAATAAAGTACATTTAAAATAATTAACAATAACGATTAACATTTTCAGATCAATAACCTCAGACAAAATAATAATAAAAATCCAAAAGTCAATTTTCATGAATATTTAATTTAATTTAACTTTTATCACTCTGATAAGTTCATAAAACTGATTGGATGTAAATCTCATTAATAAAAAACAGCGTAAATTAATCAGAAAAATATCAAAAATTTCCTTCACTAATTTAAGACATTAAGTAACATTATGATAATTTTGTTAGAAATATTTATATTTTTAATTCAGTAAATGTTTTAAATATCTAATTACCAATTCAATTTCTAAGAAATATCAGCTTTATAAATATGGTAAACTTTGTGTTTGATTAAGTAATTAAAATTACAAAATGTTTAAAATATGTTCCAAAAACCTTCAAATTATCAGATAGAATTGAAGATTACTTTTATAATGGGAACAGTGCTTAAGTAATCAAACAAAGAATTGAATTTACATATCAGCACTTACATAAATATATTTCATTAAAAATTTTTTTTATGAGAAATGTATTTTTCCATCATTTCTACAAAAGAAAACTTTCAGTGACATGCTTATTCAAACATTGCACTTACCAAAAACTGCTTCATATTTAGTCCATTAAGGGATTTCTTATCCCTAGCACCAAAATAACTAAACTCAGATGCAAGTTCATTGGTCATAAATTTTTTCATGATGCTTATGGTGCATTTCCCGGAAGAAGTTCCCCCAGACAAGCTTAAAAAGTGGGACTGAAACAAAACAAATAAAAATGTAAATGTTTTATAACTATAAACATTTTATAATATAAAATTGAAATTATTGTATTATTTTTAGCAACATGTATACATATTATATAGTCAAAATAATAATTATTTACAGAATAAAATTCACATAAGTTTTAGAAAAATAAATCTGTAATATATTCCTACATTTAAAAAACATTTATAAAAAAATAACTATTTAAACAATACAAAATCAAATCAACTATAGTATAATAACAGTCCCATATGACACAATTTCGTCCAGTAGACGTCGATATGACATCAACAGGTGTGTAGATGTACTCTAATCCAGTAGACGTCTCATTTTGGTCCAGTTTAGATCCATGGCACGTCAAATATCATAATACCAATTTTAGAAATGTTTATCTTTTTAATTACATATATGCTAAACCTATGGGACTATATAATTCCTGGGGAAAATATACTATTTAATCTTTTACCCTTTGGAATTAAAATGTTTAAAATTTGTAATGAATCTTCAAATTAGCAAAACAAGAGTTAGATTAATAGGTAAAATTTAACATTACGATTAAAAGAACAGAACTTAATTAATCAAATAGAGAATTGAATTTACATATTAGTGCTCAATATAAACAGAAATGTTATTTACTTAAGGATATATTAAATGTTTTGATTAAACATTTTTATCATTTTTACAACAGTTAACTTTTTATAAAATTTAATACATGAATGTTTATTTACACAATTTGCTGCACTCAGTAGAAACAAATTGCCATGATTTTAATCCTTTAAAGGATTTATTTTCTCTTGCTTTACATTATTTCCAAATGAGCATAAATATAATACAGAAAAATTTAAATTTTCAAGAATGTGAAAACATAATAAAAATAAAAGCTTTTCTTTTTCTGGTGAGATTAAATTAATTTTTTTAATTTGCTTATTTTAAATTTAATCTTATCCTCTGGTATATAAATTTGTTATTCTCATTTAACTGAAAAGGAAAACAAAATTTAGAATTTATAAATGAGGTACATTTTATCTCTTAAAATACAATTCAAGTTGATCAACCAAAGTAATTAAGGCATAACACAATAAAAATATTTAAAATTATAAATATAAAAAATTAACTATTTATAAGATAAATAATTTTTCAATTTATTTGAAACTAGGTTCCGCCCATCATAAGCAATTTTTCATGTATAGCAGAGCAGAATATGAAACACTACAGAAAAAATGAATTTCCAATCAACATTTAATAAATAAATGATATTTACTGTGATGAAATGTGTATATCTTTTTTAATAATATTCAAATTAGATCAATAAAGAAGACATATTTAATCGAACTAAAACTCAGGCTATTATGTGAAACTTAGATACTATTCAGTTTATTTTTGCCTGTTAAGTGTTTGAAGTCTATAGAAAAGTGAATTACTACAAAATAGCTTTAAAGGAATACAATTAAATATAGAAGAATAATGATATTTCTGTTTAAAACTAAATCAGAGCATCATTTATTAAATCAACAAAAAAATTTGAATGGAAATACACATATAATATTCATTCCAGAGAAACTTTGTTCGTTGTTCTGTTTACGTAAGCATTTTGTTTTTAGTTTCACTGAGAGCATGCTTCTTAACTTCCTTTCAGGGTATACACATACAAGCAAATGGTTTGAATTTCAGAAATTTCAGTTAGTTACTAATTTCATTTTTTACAATAAACTAATTTTTTCTCATACATAAAGGTTTTAACTATATTGATTTAAAAATAACTTCAGTAGAAACGAAATCAATGTATTAAGAGTTTCATTTGCTATTATAATTTATGATTTTTTCCTGAAAATGAGCATTCTAATATTAATTTACTTAGATATATAATGCTTAATTTAAAAAAATAATTTATTTTGAAGATATTATGATCAGATGGTTTTTGTAAGAGTATTAAACAAGATAATAATGCAAAATAAGAATATACAAAATATCCAGCATTACAAGCATTATGGAAGTAGGAAATTTTGCTTTCAAATTAAGTGTACACAAAATCTTATAGAAAATCACATTCACAGATCACACACAGTCACATTCTAAATGCTAAATCATTGAAGATGTAAACAATTCATACTAAATCATTTTACATAATCTTAAATATTTTTTTCATTAAAATAAAAAAATTCTTACCATGAAACAATACTTCAAATTCTAGAACCTTTAGTAGACAACAAATTTACATCTTCCAGAAGATTCTCCAGGTAAGTAATTCCAAATCTGGTATAGAAAATAAACATATCTTCCATTTAACTACAAAATATAAAAATTAATTTTCAAGTTTACATTTTAATAGCTCTTCACTTGAAATATTAGTCCAGCACACATTAAAATAATTGGGTGATATAATTTTTTCTAAGTAGCAAAATCTTGAAATGGATTTAAAATTTGATATTCAATAAAAAAAAACACTCAGATTTTTAATTCAACAGTAAAAAGTGTTTTAATTTAACATGAAATCTTAGAATTAAGACTACCCTAAAAATAAATTTAAAAAATTTGAATCAAATCCTAATATTGATTAATATTTATCTTGTTGAAAGCAAGAAATAAATACATAAACAAGTCTGTCTGACAAAATAAATATAAGTAATTTTGGAGAGAAAAATATTTTGAATTGCAGGACACAGAAATGGTTTTTATTAAAGAAAATTATTTTGTGGTATAATAAATTTTCTTCCCCAACAATTTTCACCCTAATCGGAATGTTTGCATTTTTTTCAGCCTAAAAATAACTGGAAAGTTTAATGATATAAAAAAAATTATTACATTCTGCTATTAATCACATTTTATTAATAAAAGCAATATGTATCTTTTAACGTTAATTTAAAATAGTTACAAATGTAATTTTTTAAAGTAAAAATACACTTAAACATGGTAGGTTTTCTACTCTTAATAACACTATTCAGTTTTTAAACCTTATTTCTATTATGACTTCTTTAGAATAAAAATAAGTTATTAAAAAATACTAAAATATAAATGGGTAAAATGAAAGCAATTATTTTTTAATTTACTTTGTAAAATACTTCTTTTTAATGTAGCAATAAACAACTGTAGACTGTGAGGCAAACGATAATTTAAAATTATGGAAGCAATAAACAAGAATAATTACAATTGCAGTTAATTACCTACTTTTAATATATGCCCAGGTAACATCCATTATGAATGTCTTAAGTACATACACCATGGACATCCAAATTACATCTATCATGGACATATAAATTATGCTATTACAGATCAAAATGTTAATACTCCAAAACTCATCCATCCATTATGGGTGTCAATCCGACGTTCATATGTAGTCGACAGAAGACCATTCAGTTCACATCTTACTATGGACGTCTTTATGACATCCAAAAGGTATCCAGGACGTCTTTTGGACTCTATGGATCTTTAAAAGACGTCTAATTGACGTGTGTGGTTGTATGGGTATTTATATGCTTTCATTTAACTCTGCAGCGATAATGTTGGATAACCATCGTGTTATTCGATATGGTCCAAAATAACGCCCGAAGAGTTTTTCGGACAATCCACTCTTTCGGACCGGAGTGAAAACCCATACATCACTGTAGTTGACTGGTCGATGTTTTTTGTCATATCATCGTTTGCCATTTGCTTGAGTGTCGAGGATAAGGATTTTCGCAAGTCTTGCTTCTTCAGCTCTGGTGATCAAGTGTTGAGCATAACTATCGTAGTGAATTTCTGTACTGTGTGGGATAATGAGGTCGAGCGAAGTTTGGATACATCTGCCTTGGACGAGGAGAAATGAGATAAATTGCGTGGTATCTTGTTTTGCTTAATTGTGTTGCTCAAAGTTACGAAAGATATAATGGTTTCCCAATTTCTTTGCTCACCGTCCACGTACATGAACAGCATGTCTGTCTATGTTTTGTTGAATCTCTCTGTCAGACCTTGTTTTGAGTATGGTAGGCAGCCGCCAGCAGATGAGAAATTTGACATAGTTGATTAACGTCTTTTACAATGTTGAATAAGAAGGAGAGAGCTCGATCACTTATCTCTCTGAGAACAACGTGCTTATGATTTCTTCGACCTAAAGTCTAGAGATTTCTGTGGCTTCAGCTGTAGGCAATGCTTTTGTAACTACAAATCTTGTCAGATAATCTATGAAAACAATAATCCATTTGTTCCCGTTTCGAGAAACTTGAGAGCGTCCAATAAGATCTTTTCCAATTTTTGTGAATAGTTCTTCAGGGGGACTTATTGAATGATGTTGACTAATACAAGTAAGTATGCAGATTTTTGTCTGATATTTTCGACAGTGAGACACATATTGGCGAGTACTCCGATATAAACCTGTCCAGTAGTATTTTCTTTTTATTCAGGTATTAACGAATCTGAATAGAAATGTTTTGTATGAACGTTATGGAGACTCTTCAAGATGTATGGACAAGATGTATCTTGGTATCACCAAGAGCCATTTCTGTCCCAATGGATCATAGTTTCTTGTTTACAGTACGCCATTTCTCAGTTGATAATTTAGGAATTGATCATATTTCTTTAAAATTTTGAATACAGATTTCAAATGATCATCGATTAATTGTTCTTTCCTATAATCCCTAATGGCAACAAGAAAGAAGACAGCATCCCGTTCTCGGATACTAAATCGAAAAGAGAATCGGAATGTTAACGAAAACACTTTTGACCGATAACGTCGTTGTACTTCTGCAGCTTTAAGAAACCACAGAGAAATCATTTTCTTTCGTTTTTAAAAATATAACGTTTTTCTCAATCCCAATTCACCATAAAAGGTTTTGCACCGCAAATTTTTTTAACGTGAGAGAATGCATATCAAATTTACTAACAACGATATATATATACACATTGCTAAGAACGCTTATACATTGCTAAGGACGGATAACACTATCATCCATAGCAACCACAAAATGAAAGGAAGCAAAATGTGGAAAATTAGAATAAGTGCGGGATATAGTAAGAAGAAGTATGCGTATGCAATTTTTTTTCCACGTCTGTTCATCACGTGATAGCGTTCATAAGAGCTTTAAAGGTTTTGACGCGTGTGGACAGTTGTTGTTTCAAGTCAAAGTATTACAGGAAAGATTTAATAGACGAACTTGAAATATTTGGCATGTCTTCCCGACATCACTTAGGTGATTTTATGTGTGGCCGAATTATTGGAAAGATCGAAGAAGGGTTAAAAATAACAGATGTTGAAAGGGAATTCGACATCACTCACAGGATTGTTTCACGGCTGTGGAAGTCATTTAAAAATACGGGAATGTGTAGTAGGCGGCACGGGGGAGGTCGTGTTAGAAGTACAACGCCTGCAGAAGACAGATATATCGTCCTATCAGCAAAAAGGAACAGGCGCACTGCAGCTCAGCAGATGGCAAATCAGTTTCTTGCTGCCCCAGGAAAGCAGATCTCCCGAAAAACTGTTGCCAAACGTTTGAGGGGAGGAGGATTATACGCCCGCAGACCTGTTGTGTGTGTCCCATTGACCAGACAGCACCGTCCTGCCCGTTTGCAATGGTGTTGTGAGCATCGCAATTGGACTGAACAGGACTGGGCTTGCGTACTATTATCAGATTCCAGTAGGTCCAGTCTGTCATCGGATTGTAGACGCCAACTGATCTGGCGCGAGAGTGGTACTGCTTATCGTCCAGAAAATATCCAGGAAAGGGACCGATATCCGACATGCAGTGTCATGGTGTGGGCCGGCATCATGATCAATGGCCGCACGCCTCTACATGTGGTTGCGAATGGGACTATGACGGGCCAACGATATATTAATGAAATTCTACTTCCTCATGTTCGTCTTTTCCGTGGTGCTGTCGGTGATAAATTTGTTTTTATGGACGACAACGCAACATGTCATCGAACACTCGCTGTTCAGGATTGTCTAGACGGCGAGGGTATTCAACGCCTCGTATGGCCATCACGTTCTCCAGATCTAAACCCCATTGAAAATGTGTGGGATGCTTTGGGGAGGCAAGTTGCTGGTCGAAACTATCCTCCGACAAACAAGAACACCCTCATCCGTGCACTCCCAGAGGAATAGGATAAATTGCCTCAACAGCTGCTGGATAATGTTGTGCAAAGTATGATACGACAAGTGGAATGTTGCATCACACTCCAAGGTGGACATATCCCGTACTGATACCTTTCTTCAAGGTGCCTGCTGACTTTTAAAAGCATTGTTCCATTTTTCCGTATGCAGCATCAAATGAACATTTTTTTTCTTTCAGATGTTTCACAGCTTTTGTACTTTCCACAGAACAATAAATATTCTTTATTCTAATGCCTGAACTGTGTGGCAACTATATTTTATCCTACTAGGCCTCATGTGTGTCTCGCTTAATGTTATGCTACATTGCAATTTATGATCCGTCCTTAGCAATTGTCCAGCAGTGTACGTATCGTTATTAGATGTGTTATAGATTTGTGTTTTAGGAGTAAAATGTGTGCCCAGAATTTCATTTCAGTAATGTTGGGTGATTATTATTGTCACATATAAACCGATTTTTTTACTTCAGAAATAATACTGTTCTCTATTAATTTATTTTTTTATGAGAAAATCACATTTGAAATATCCTGAAGTGGAAATCCAGTTCTTAGATTTTTCTAGATAATTTAATGCTTATTCTGGGATATTTTGTTGATTAACTTTGATTGCAAAATATGTAAAGCAACTGATGAATCAGAGGGAGAAATAAAAATTCTAGCATTTATAATATATATCACTAACATTTATAATTTAGCAAATAGCATATTGATTTTCAATTTTTAAATTTCTTGGATAGTTTTTTTTATCCTCTATTGTTTGATTTCAAACATATAAAACCGCACCATTTAAACGAGCGTAAGTAGTACATTCTTACTGACTCTCAATGTGATTTTCAAATATATAATCTGAGCCTGATGTTTCCCTATTTATAAAAAGCGTATACTCCAATTGTACATGTTGAGACTATTTCGAAACTAAACAAGTTAAGCACTGCCTTCATTTTGCCAGATGCTTCACCCCATGAGAAGGAAGACATATAGAAACCTTTACACTAAT
The DNA here is from genome assembly GCA_037975125.1 of Latrodectus hesperus. Lineage (NCBI taxonomy): Eukaryota > Metazoa > Arthropoda > Arachnida > Araneae > Theridiidae > Latrodectus > Latrodectus hesperus. The sequence goes on along the minus strand of CM075854.1, from coordinate 5,586,143 downwards.
TTAGAATAAAATGTAAATTGTCTTATTAAATTATGTCTTCACTAAATGTAAAACTAAACAAACCAAGACAAGAAATTAATTAAGTAGATATAAATCTAAATTACATTGTTTAGTAGTTATGCTTCACAAGTCACCAACCAACGAATCCTTCACCGAAAAATAGGTCATTTAATTTAGTTTCATGTCATTTGTGTTAGGTAGGTATCGGTAGTGGCGATTAATTATGGAGGCTACTGGCTCAGTGTTTATAGCTCACATTGAGGAAAGAAGAAATTTACAAATTGATTAAACAGTCAAATCATTTCCGATGTGATCTTTCTCATGCACACGTATTGTACATCTTTACATTTTTCTTTGCTTTGACAGACCCTTTTTCTTACCTTTTCCTTCTAACAGTTATTGAAACTTTTTCAGACTTTGCGCGTTCTAAACTTCGGTTTAATTCATACACTACATTCAGAGAATACGATACTAAAAACTCTAAAAACACACACAAGCACGCGCGCACACATGCACTTTAACATGGCTAGAGTTAGCGAATGACAACTTTGAATCAACTCGATCTCAAAGCTTCAATCTCTTTTTTAACCCTCTTTCAGTCCTTTTCTCTCCTAATTCAAAAATATTTCTATGAATGGAATGCTTACGAAGGAGAAAAATGTTCGGGCGTGACTGTCCTCAGCGTTGTAAAAAATTTCAAAATGTAAATCATCGAATGCATCTCATTCACCTAGGAATACCAACATCTTTAGAGCAGCAGTGATCTGATACCTTAATTTTCCTGATCTAACTGGGGTGAAATTTTATTTTCATAATTCATATCGGCTGTCTCTTTTTACTTTTAAACATATCTACTTTAAAGACTATCATTTAATTTTTCTTTGCTAAATTAATGTCTTCACTTAAATAATATCACTATCTTAAATATAATTTATTAAGAAAAATTTATTTTTTCATTAAATATTTTATATATATATAAAATATCTTTGATATGAAATAAATAACTGATAACAGTTTCTTCGCTAGATTTTTACTGTTAGAATTCAATGCTTTGTGCTATGACAACACTGAATGTAATTTTTTAAAGTATAATTTTACAGCTTAAAAGATAATCAAGATATCAACTTAACTCTTAAGTGAACTTAATTTCTGACATTCAATAATTTTAATCTGGTTTTTCAAATATAATTTAAGCAATAATTAATTATTAAATCTAGTGTGTTCAAATTGTGGCAACCAAAAATATCCTTATTTGTGATTAATCTTAGTATAGGTTATGTTAGGGCAAGCAGTTTTGGACCTCTATGCTAAAATTGCTTATAGCTTACATTGAAGAGAAATATCTAGTTATACAGACTTATATTTTCAGGAAGTTTCTTCGATTTCAAGCATCCGTTGTAAATACTGGAGTGGGGGGGCTAATATCACCCTAATCCTAGTATAAATTTATGCAATAAGTTTTTCTCCTGATGAAAAATGTTTCAATATGAATTGGCAACAAGCCATAAATAATCAGTATCAACATCAAACTTCGGCCAACGGGAAGTAGACCCACAGCAAGTATCTTTAATGACTGGTAAATGTTTTAATACACGCACATACCCAGAAAAGCAAGAGTTTATATAAGTCACTCTGCAATCTATTCCCATGATGGGCTTTGAGATGTGAATACTCATCCTATTATTTTCCAATAACAAATGTCCGTTGGTTAACTTTAAAGGCTTGTTACTACCTAAACCTACATTTTATGCCAAACTGCAACTGAAAAATGACCTTTATCAATGACTGTGATACAACTTTTAAACAGAGCTCAAGTGGAAAAATAAGTAGAAATGAATGCACACACATAATTCTGGGATGGAAATTTAAATTAGATTGGCACGGGGACATGGGAATTTAAATTAGATTGGCAAGTTAAGTATTCTAAAAAAATTTGAAGTCAGAGGAAAAATTACATCAGTAGAAATAAAAAACATGCAAATATCAAATGTGCGAATCATGTATGAATAGATTATTTTTCGTAGATCATAAATTAAAAATTTGAAAATTTCACTTATGTTGAATTGCAGGTGCATCAAGAGTGTATAACTTTTTGCCTTCAAGTACAGCAAGTAATCTTTTTACTGAATTAAATAAGACAAATTCACTTTTATTAATCTTTAGTGTTTTCATGCAATTCAATTTTTGAGAAATGTTTTCGTAAAAAGATAACTGAAATAAAATAAGACATTTTAAAAATTATTAATGAGATACAAGTTTAAGTGAAGAGTCTAGAAATTTATAAGCATTTCTAAATTAAATGTTTTAAACGTGGTCTTATCTAAGAACTGACAACAAATTTACGTGACCTCCCAACATGAAGAGAACCGAGCTGCTATTTAATTTTTAATAACCATAACTTTATTCCTATTAAATTAACTAAATAACCATAACTTTATTCCTCAATTCAAATTTAACTCACCTAGTGTGTGGACGCCTGAAAGTTTCGTCTAATTCATCCTTGTGTGAGAGCAAAAAGATCGTAGAATGAAAAATCAACCAATACAGTATGTTTGTGTGAAAAATAATGTATTCCCGTTCTTCAATATTAATATGACTGCATTCTTATAAGCGTGTTAATCACCGATAGTTTCAAATGGGAAAATAATTTAAAACGAATGTAAAAGGAACATACATTGTCCATGCGTCAAGCATTGCTAATGAGGTGTTTTATTTAAACTTCTCTTCAAATTATATTGGAATTACGAATTTTATAAGTTTCATTTTTTACTGAATGAATACATTTTAACATTGGAAGGCTAATTTTCTTTGAAATGTATTTCAAGGCCTTTAAAACTATAAGAAATGGTGGTTTATATGCTGTGGCGATTTGTTTTGTGAAGAATGCCAGTGTAAAAGATAACTAAGTTAATTTTTCACTTAGACTGTTATTTTCCGAGGTTGTCAAATATTTATCATTTTATATTCATTAATATATTACAATAAATTAAATGTGCACAAATTTTCTTTTAAAGGAAATACTTTTCTATAAGTAAACAAGAAAATTCTTGCCGTTTTCGCGTTGCCATTGAATGAAGTGAGAATAAATATGCAAATTAGTGTATGTATTAGTGTATCACTGATTAGTAGGATAATCAATCACAATAAAAGCAGGTCTACCGCGCATACTGATAAAACGTAACTCGTATAGTAGCAAAGAGAAATAGACATGTCGAAGGATTTCGTTCGATGTTGTTCGTTTAAGTGCTGACCAGTGACGAAAAATGAGTCCAGCATGGGACTCCCAAGCGTTCCAAACATTAGTGTCATCCTAGGATACTGTCAGCAACAGCGCAATGTGTTTGGTGAACTAGTCATCAAGTGGTACGCTATGAGCAGTTACTAACGGGCCAAACGGTCACTGCGGACCCGTACTCGCAGCAATCGGAACGTGTGCAACAGGCATTGCAACAGAAGGAGCCAGCACTGGTTAATAGCAAGGGTGAACTGTTCTTGGCCGATAACATAAGGCCAAATGTCGCGCTGGTGGCCAGGAATATTATACAACGGCTATGTTGGCAGACTTTGTGCCATCCTCCTTACTCACCTGATCCCGCACCATCAGATTATCACCGCTTCCATTCCCTGAACAATCATCTTTGTAAAAAATAAATAAAATCCCTCACTAATGAAGCAGACTGTGTAAAGCACTCACGGACTTCTTTGTGTCCAAAAACCCTAAGTTTTACCAAAAGGGGATTGCAAAACTGGAAACACGTTGGCAGAAGGTGCTGGATGCCAATGGTGATTATTTCGAGGACTAACACTCGGCTACACTTTCTGAAAGTCATGTTCTTTTGGGTCACTAAAAACGGCAAGAACTTTCTTGTTTATCTTGCACTTTAATTTTGTATAACAGGAGTTTTTAGAAAGAACGCACACAAAATCAAGAAATTGGAAAATGATATGAAAACTTGCCTTTTAAAAAAAAATTGGATAAAATTTGAAAAAATTAAAATTTTGAAGTAAATTTTTGCTTTAAGTGGACTGACAGATTTTAATTGATGCATGATTTAAATTAAATTATGTTGATTATTACAATCTGTTATTACAAATCAGTCTCATAGCACTACCAATTTTCAGTATGTTTCAAATTTTTTTAGATAAAATTGTGTTTTAAAGGAATTGAAAAGATGTCATATTAGTCACATCTTCAAATGGAACTTCACAATATAGAAATTAGTCAGTACTAAATTTGTTTATGAAATTAATATATCAAAGAATAGCAAAATCAGGTTATAAATTAATAAAACTTATACTTTAAATAAAAAAGCTTTAAAATGAGAATTCTAAAAGCTGACTATATTTAGAAATATATAACTCAATAATACTACTTGTAAGAAATACTCTAATACAAAAGGCAGTAATAAATATCCATGACACTTCCTAGTTAGACCAAGCAGCATGTCTCTATTTACTAATTATATACAGTCATAAATATCCTGTATTTTCTAAGATTACAAATGCACTTGAATATAATGACAAGAGACAATTATGTTTCTGATTTTTTAACTTGCTAAATATATTTTAGATATAAAAACTTAATAAAATAAAAAAGTGACTAGACAATGTTAAGTAATTATGAAAAAAAGCGAAATAAAATTATAATAATACAGTATAAATACTCAGTGAATATTATATTTTATTTTACATCACTGATGTTCCACCAGAGGACATAAGAGTATACAACAAAAGGATGATGACATCAAACATAAGTCAGCAGTGGATCAAAGGCACTAAATCTTTCTCCACTATGACTAAAATATGTACAAAAATAAGTTCACTGCAGATTATTTTAACATTATATTTGACACTCCAGTGCCATAACTTCAAAATACATTAAATGGTAACATCGACATGTATTAGCAATAAAAATACTGTAAACAAAGTTACCTGAACTTCCATAAAAGCAGTTAAAATTGTTTCAGTTTTTAACATGCATGCGTTTCAGTCTACAAATGAAATTATATTTTAAATAATTATAAGATTATTGAAATCATTACAAATGGATAGAATTTCCAGGAATCGACAAATATTTTGTTAGTAGAGTAATTTAAGATAATTTTCATATATTTACAATGCTACAAACAATTTCAGTTGAAAGCAATTTATGATTGCTTTCAAAAGTTACATAACTATAATTGACAATGATAAAAATATGATGATAAATATTGTTGTTCATTGTGTTTTAAGAAAATCAAATTTAACTAATTAATTCACTGAACACAGTATGAAACAACATATTGTGAATGAAAGATTTTTAATAAATAGAAACACATACAATTAACAACAAAATTATGCTTTTTAATATATAGTTTGAATGCAATAGCTACTTTGACTTAATGAAATAAAGAACATGAAATTAAACACAAAATATACAAAATTTCGAATATTCTACAAAAGAGTAAAGGAATGAAATATATTGGGCTGATAATATTCATCAGCACAAAGTAAAATAAAATTGGTCTCTAAATTGACTACATTTCATTAATTTATTGCTAGTTTAGGAGGATATAAAACAGTCAGAAATTTATGTTCAAATAATAACAGTTATTAACTCAAAATTAAATTATGATTCAATATATCTCTCCATATAATAAAATATGTCAAATGAATTTTTAAGTCCATTCTAAAAACACAAAACCACAAATCTAGATTGAGTGATATGTAAAGCCTTCACAAATCAAACATACATGCTTTGCAAAGTTAAAAGTAAGGACACTATGATTAACTTAAGTAAAGAGAATGATTAACCGAACAAAAGTACCAAATATAAAAATACAATAAAACTATAATCAAAATGCCTATCATTCAAAACAATTCACACAAACTAGGTTTCCTAATAAATATATGCTTACACAGCTGGAAACGCTTCAAAGTAAAGCAATATAAACTTTACAAATTTAAAAGCACTGTGCATTATACATTTTCAAAATTAATTATGACAAATAGGCAACTGGTATACAAATAGAATTTCACATTTATAAATGAAACATTTTGTAACTGAAAACCGAAAAACAGAGTGCAATTTGAAAGAAAAATATCAAATTAAAGATAATAAAAATTTGATATATACTTACACAAAAAATATATTGTGTAAAATATACAATAAAAAATATTTGATTTGTGAATGTGAATTCTTTTGCGAATTGATTACTGATTCAATAAATAATTTACTCAATATATATGTGTATGCGTATGAATGTATGTGAACTGGTATAACTGAATAGCATGATCAAAATGATAATAGACAGCAAGAGTTGCGATATATATGTGTTGCTTATTTTCACTAAATATTTACATCCTATTAGTAATTAAATGCTTGCAATTAAAAGCAATATTTGGCATTAATGACCAATTAAGTTAATAATGTTCAACTGATATTAAAATTTTATTCTACAGAAGTAATTTAAATAACAATAAACAAATTTTGAGAAAGAAACTATTTAACATAAATTACTTTTTAAGCATATTGTTTACACATCAACATTCCAGAAATAAATGAAATTCCTCACAAAATCAGTTAAGAATGCTGAATACTTATTTGTTTACAAAATAATTCAAGTAAGATCGAAAGTGAAAATTATACATAAGAAAACATTTATAAATGAAAAGAAAGACATTGGTAGTTTCATTTGAGAATTAGTATGAGTAAGTGGTCTAATAATAGGAACTTTTACAGCTGGAAATAAGAAAATTTTGGTTTCAAACTAAATTAATATTCAAAAATTAATGCCTCTTAAGAAAATATAACAGGATACAAATTACTTCACTAAGCATTTCTAGGAAAAAAAAAAAAAAACATCATTTCTACGCAAATTTCGAATTCTTATTAATTAGATTAAATTATGAATCACTAGATTAATAGAATTATTTATTAGATTAATATTATGAAAATTACTTTTAATGATTACAATGAGTTGGCGCTTTAAATTAAAATATATTTCAATCATGAATTAATTTTGTATATTAAATACTAAATTACTAAATAATTATAATCTTGAAAAATTGAAGACATCAAATTGTACATAAATTATGTATGAATTTTATTTACCTGTTATGTGTTCAGTTTCAATGAAAATGTAAATTATATGACTATTTACAAACTTGGATTCTTAGTTCCTATCATAAAAAATAATGAATTCAAATAACAGAAAGTTAATACAAACATTTCAAGACTATTTGACTTTTTTCAGTGAGCAGGGCACTGTTTAATAGTTATTAGATTTTGCTGGAAGGGATAAATGTTTATGCTTGAAAACACTGAATTCAAGTAATTAAAAATTGTGCACATTTTGAAATGTTCCAGTGATATTTTAAAACGTTTTGATATTAGACAAAATAATTGGACCTGCTTTTACTTTCCTTTAAAATGAAAATATAATATTTAAGTAAAAAATATTCCGTTTTAAAAAACCAATATGTAATGTAAAACGATGAAAAATATACATTTAGAAACAGTTACCTTTCAGTACACCAAATATAAAAAATACAGTATTCGAGACACTGAAGCTTATAAAAATTTCATAGAATCAGTAAAAAAAAACCCTGAATAGTCTTAATAATTAAGAAATTATGAGAAAAATTAGATATGTCAAGAAAACACAGGTAACTTACATAAAGAAAGTTTAAATTGTATATTTATGAATTTTGTTGTCCTAACAAACAATTTTAAATCAGGCATTTACTGTTTAGAAAATTTTCCAGTTAAAAAAGAGTTTATTATACATGAATTTTATGATAAGTGAGTAAATAATTAAAACATCACCAGAAATCAAACTTCAACACAATAAGGTTTGATTGTAAAAACAAATAAAATAAACATCTTGTAAATATTGTGATCTAAAAATTCTGTTTTACATAATGGTCATTAAAAGTAAATTGGGAAAAACCTATATAAAAAATGCCATTATTTATAATAGAATAAAGTAAAAGATTGGTGAAACAGGCACCTGGCATTTAAGAACTTTCAAGGAAAGTAGTTTAAAACCAGCAATTTATTATTTATATTAGAAGTTTTGATCAAATTCTCAAAAGGCTTATAAGCCTTTATATATACAAAATGAACGCATACATAAACAAAATGAAAAGATAAATGTATAACAAAAAGCAAATATCTATTAATATATTTGTAATGCATAATCTTAAGCAAAATGAAATGAGTAGTTTTACGAGTTTCATTTTAAGGAAAAATTTGAAACAGGCAAATTTAATTTACAATAAATTAACATACACAATTGTAAAATCTAAAAGTCAACACTGAAACAGATATTTTGAATAATGAGAGAATTTCCAGCTCAAATTCTTAAAAGTAATATACAAATATTGCTACATAAAGAAAACAAATAAGTAAAATCTACTTTTCAAAGACACAGAAATAAAAAATACATTTGGCACTATCTGACAATATTGCACCACATGCTATTTAATCCAAAAGGAATGCTATAGTTATAAATTTGGGATCATTTACTAATTGGACCCTTGTATAGACTGAGACTTAACACATTCCTTGAAGATAAACAATATTACAGCAATAATAATCACTTAGATGAAATGTTTAAAACAGCTATTTATCAAATATGAGCAATATTCTACAAAGTTTCAAACATGAAAGATCAGTGATTTTACAAGAATTTCCAAATTTCCATGTGTAATAACCTGGACAGAGAAGTAATTTTCTCGAAAATATAATTCTTCACAGATAATATTAGCTGTTTATTAAAGAATATGCAGCTGATACCACAAAACTCATACTGTTGTACATTTGAAAATGCTTCAGAAGGCACATTATTAAAGTGCTCTGCACCGGCAAGATTATCACATTGATGTTTAACATCATTCAAATCTGTATCACTAAGACAAGTGAGACAAAACAATAAATATTCTATAAAGGGAAGCAAAACAATAAAACACAATTTTGATTGCTTTAATGCCAACAAATACCAATATTTTCAATAGTTGGCACACACATTGTATATAAGAGCACCTTTTATCAATCCATATGGCGATATTTGTGGGAAGACATTTGAGAAAGGCCTAAGACAGCATGTTGACATTTAAGACAATGGTAATGAGTTTGTTTTTGATTATGATTACAATTTGTTACATTACAGCTTTGAAATTGAGTGTATTTTTCAAATCCAGCAGCATAAATGCTGTCCATTTTAGCATGCTGCCTTCTATGAGCAACAACTTTATTAGTATCTGTACATACAAAGTCACACTTAAGGCAATGGAAATGAGATGATTTATTTGCCATTGCACCTAAAGTATTGGCATACATGCATTCAGGACGACCACAATTGACATTAGCTCTGTATTGTTGGAAATCACCACCCATTAATGTATCTAATCTTTCATGCCTTGCAGTGTGTTGCACAAACCTAGTTTTGTCACAAAAACTGTACCCACAGTCTTTTCGCATGCAGTGAAAATGAGTTTGATGTTCTCGATAACCACATAAAGTGTAACCACAGTCTTCATTAAAGCGACATCTTGAATAACCTTCTGGAATTGGTTCATCTTTAAGAATTCGTAAAGCTGCGAGTTTCATTTTTTTCACTTCACTACTTTCTTCCAGTTTTAGAGGAAATTGTCTTTTTAAATCAATTACTTTGTTACTACTTTCTGAACCATCTATGAAAGCACTGTAATCAGCTTGAGTTGACCCATAGTAGCTGTCACTGCTGGAAGGAATTTGATTGGAACTGCTGACACCAATACTGCATTTCATGCCTGGTTGAAATGGTGAACTGCTTGAAGAAACAGACTGCCAGCTAAATAATTGATGAGAAGAAGAAACTTGTTGTTCATCTGCAACATAAATTAAACTAACATTTCTTAAATAGTAAAATTAGAAAGATAACTAAAACTGGGAAAACATAACTTAAGGTAGCACTAAATTTTCAGATTATAAACTTAATGAAATTTCTTTATTATGATTTTAAATAAAATTATAATTTCCAAAATAGTCATATTGATTTATGGCATTCAAATTATCATCTTTATTTTCTATTATTACAAATTGGTAAATTGAATTTGATCAGACACTTTGACTAGAATACTTTTATATTTTTAAATATTATTTATGTATACTGAGCAGCAGAAAACCCTGTTTTAAATTTCAAATATTTTTAACATACATGCAAGGTAATTAAAAATGATTAAACTTTACAAGGTGATTTGACAGATCTAGATGAATAAATTTTACACAGGAAATGCTCTACTAATAAGGGCCAGGGTGTTGTTTTCCTGTGTTTAGGGAGAGTTGAAAGCAAGTTTATTTTAAATAAGTTGGGCGAAGATGCAACTATTCAACAAGGAAGAACTCATCAATACATATTAAAGTTAAGGAGTCACAAATGAAGACAGACAAGCTGTGAGAGGCATCTTTTTAAACATTTGGCAAATCATCCATTGTTTATACAATAGTAATACAGAAAATAAAATCTGTAGCTTTCTAAATAAACTACCACACTGATCAGCTACTACAGACATACCTGCCTAAAATTATAAATAAAAAGCTGTGACACTGAAAGTTAAGAATGCTTATCAAATCAATTTTGGTCCCTGGTTTGAGCATTATGTGGATAAAGACATGCTGAATTCCTCAAAATATGCAACTATCAGCACCATAAAATTTTATATTTTTAGTATCAGATGTAGAAGTTATTTTTTAATACTGTTTTATTCCACTGAATCAATTACATCACAGTCAAACTAAGTGTTTTGATTCTCAGACATTATTCCCAGTATACAATTTGGTTGCTGAGATTTGATACACCAGTATGTAAAAGTTTGCAAATATAAAATTTGGAACACCCTTTTATAATATAAAACATACATAACACTAAAATATTAATACTAAAATCATTTCATGAGATAATGTAAGTTATTTTCAATTACTATTTCCCTCAATAGAAACTAATACTGTATAGCTAAAAGAGGACTCCGGGAATTCTAATATTTAGCAATGATTCCTCAAATATTTTTTAAAAATATTTGAGAGCAGAAATAAATTTTTTTATTTGTAGTTTAGAAAGTATTAGTTCAGAAACTAGTAGAACACTTTCTTTACTGGAAATAATTTTTATTTTAAAAAATAACAATGTACAATATATTTGCATTGAGTTTACATGTAAAACAAAATTAATTTAACCTTAATTTTCAGTAATTTTCATAAATAAAGCATTTCATACATTGAAAGTTTAAATTGTAAAATATCACATTATTAGAAGTGAGAGAAATTGAGTACATTGTAATCTTTTTAATCTTATCATGGCATATTTATTTGATCTTTCATGGAAACAAATTTTTTAATAACTTTGTGTGGCAATATTTATTTATATATTTCCCATAGAATTTGAATCTGTTTACAAAGGTGTTCTTTGTCACTTTCAGTAAAAAATAAAATTTATTTAAATTAATGAATTTCTTTGACAAAGTCAACAAATACCCTAGATATTTTTATTATTTTACTCCAATATTCATATGTGAATGCAAAACTGTAATGCTAATAATACACACACAAGTATACACAAATGCTTTTATATGAAAAAATAATGAAACCCTTTTTAATTATTTAAGACAATTGAATTAATAATGACAATTGAATTAATAAGACAAATGAAGCAAAAAATGGAGCAAGTGCACTTCCTAACACAACAAAGCTGTAGTATTTAGCATTTATAGTCATACTCTTTATCTCTACAAAAATTAAGTAATTAATAGTATATTATAAGAGGAGAAATTGTTAAATAACTATCAATTAAAAAACAGGAAATAAATACTCACATTTTTACAAAATATGAATAAAAACCCATTGTAAATTTTAATGAGCCACAAAATTTTTAATCCAAAAAGTTTATTTAAATGCAAAGATATATATCATGAATAATTATTAACTGATACTTGAAAGGAATACAGATAAATTTTTCAATCCTATTTCAAATGTATTCGTATTTTATTAAACTGTATTATGGCTATGACAATAAAAAACTCTTTTTTAAATTTCTACTGAAGTACTTTTTTTAATAATATTTCTCTTTTAATGTTTAATTTTATAGAGTACAGAAATTTAAGAAGATAAATAGAGAAACAAAATGAAAACTACTGAACAATTTTCGTTGAAAAACATAATAAAATCAAGCATACACTTTGTACATATTCTTACACTCAAAAATATGAGGATATTTTATATTTTTATAAATCACTGGTGTGTGATGAAAATTATATTTTCCTTAAAGTCAATGAGCAACAGCTTTGCTAAATGAGGAATATTAAGAGATATTTTAATAAGTGTAAAAACATACTATAGTCACTTGCAATGATAAGTTATATAAACAACAACAAATGGATCACAAAAAAAATTTTTTGATGTGAGAAATAACAAAATGTTTGAGAGCTACAATGTTAATTTACATTCTAAATAATTTATAACTTTAATTTAGTCAAAAGTTCATCATACATATGCCTTTTAACATTTGAGAAAAAGGTAAAAGCTAATAAGAATAAAAATAATGATTCATATGAGAATGATTGCGCATTTAACAGTATAAGACTCTTAAATTACTCTTATGTAGAATAAAATCATGATGGAATGAAATAAGAATTTAATTAAATTATAAGGACAAAAATAAATAAATATCAAAATTTTTCACTAAGCTATGATAATCTAGTTCTAATAGATACATAAAATCTGAAATAGGAAACATTCAATCAATCAGAAACCAAAAAAGTAATATAAAGGATTGTTTTCCCCAAAAAACTTTTCGCAATTCTTATATATAACTTCCACGCATGACTTGTAACTTTTGAAGCAATTTTTTGTTAAATCAGCATTATTAGTTTTATTTATATAATGCTCAAAACTTACTTTGAAATTCAAATCCCAAGTAAATTTATGTACACTGCAGTCACTGTTTATATTTATGCATAAAAACGATAGTTTGAATATACATTTGATATTAAGTATGCAAAGTATGTTCTGTTGCAACAATGTTTTGGAAATTTAATTCCTAAGTGCTGCTTTTCTATGTCAACATTAGTACTATATTAATTGCAGAAGGGTTATGCTTATTGAAATATGTAATGTTATAATTAACAGTACTTGAATGTTTACATAATATAAATAAAGAAAATAGTTCCAAATGCTAAAAACAATTATAATAACTATTTTCAATAGAAAATTGTAAGTAATAAAATAAATAGCACAAATGATTCAAGCACCTATACATGATTTAAAAATTGTAACAAAAAATACTAGAAAAACTTAACTTCTCTCACTTATAATGAAAAATGAACTCACCCAATGATTCTTTTGTTTCTTCAGATCCCATATACAAAGGTCCATTGATGGGTGAATGTTCTTCTAAATCACTCATATCTTCTGAATCCATTTCATCTTCATCAGGGCTGGGTGAAGAACTTTTGGTATAACCTGGAGGATATACAGGTATTGGATTTGGTGCACCAGGATGTTTCAAAACATGAGGCAGAAGTCTTGAGTATCCAGAAAAAGCCTAGAATCAATATAGAAAATAAATATAGACACCCAGAATCTATCTTAGTACACTAATGTATACATGAGTATATCTAGGTCTTATTCAAAAAGTCTGCTTGAAGAATGAATTTTATATGAATAATATTTCACAAATAAAATAAGATATTTATGAAAAAAATGCCTTCCCTTAGAGTAAGCGTTTAAATATATTATCAGATGATTTTTTTAAAAATAAGTGAATATTTAGCTTTTGCATGAATTCAAGACAGTGTTAAAAGTTGTATGATGAATAGCTATTTTTAATTATGAATTACTGAAGAAGTTTTTCCCCATGTAAATTATAATTAAATTACATAAATTATAATAACATATTACAATTTAAACAAAATGTGAGTTGAAAATATTAATGCACATTTAAATTTTTACTACCCTTTATCTAAGATACAGCACAAATACAGTAAAAACAAAATATTTGAAGGTAAACTTTACACATTTTACTGGAATTCCCAAATAAGATTGAACTTTATTTTTAACTATGCAAAAATAACTCTCAAAAACATGTATATAAAAAGCCACATGCAATTTTATTGATTTTTTAATCAGCAATATGTTTTATAATAGATGACTCATTAAGGTAATTTATTAAGTTTGTTCCTATACAGAGAACTTGTAGTTTCATGGGATTTCATACTAGAAAAAGTGTAACTAAAGAACCAATCATAAAGAGTGATTTGACCTGGAAAAATGTTGAATAAAATAAATAAAAATTAAGTAATAATTGAGGCAATAATAAATATATAAGTTATAATTAAAACATTATGAAGGAGTTGAGCACATTCATCTCAGCTCCTTTGGAAGAAAAGTTAATATTTAAAAAAAAATTGTTCCAAATTAAAAGTCTGATAATAATTTAATTATCACATAATAAAAAATATTAACAGTAAAAAACCGGAAAATTTATTTAAGATAAAATATTAGAAATAGAATCAGCAATTAACAATAGCAATTTTTATTTTTCTCTATATACATACTTGATTACAGATGTTGCAATGAAAATGGTCTCGTTTTTTTAATTTGCAAAATGGTCTGGCGCAGCTTTGTTGAGGACTGTATAAAATATGTTTTTCTGTTCCTTGGAAATTATTTCTATAATTTGGCCCAGGCTGCAGTAGAAGCTTGCTTAAATGCTGGTCTGCTATATCAGAATTTGGATAAATTGGATTTTCATTTTTATTATTGCCTGCAATGTCATTGCTATTTTTATCTTCGTATTGCTTAGAATAATTTTGATGACTTGGGGATGAATTTGTAATTGATGCAGATTGGGAAGAAGACTGGTTTGTAGAAAAAGCTGATAAAGGGTAGAATGTTCCAGCTGCTTTAACAACAGTTGTCTTTGGTTGTGTTGGAGATTCAGTTTTAATAATAGAAGAACTTTCAAATGCAAAGTTTTCTGGTACTTCATCAGGAGTTTGAGAATGTTTCTTCTTCGGTGATGAAGGATTATAATTATTTGAATTGTCCTGTTCCTTATGCTTCTGCTCATGTACAGTCATTGTGCTGTATCGAACAAAAGAGTAATTGCAATTTGGCCGAACACAATGGAAATGTCTATTGATTTTATTACTATGGCAATTTTCAAGTCTACAATCAACACTACGATCAAAAAATACAAAACCATCCATGATATCTATATTATCATGAAAATCCTTGGAGTGGAGCAATAGAATATCTCGTCTATTTGTAACATAGTAACATCTTGGTTGTGTACAATGAAAATGATGTTTTTTGTAAAATGTGCAATATTCATCAGGGCAAAGCATGTTTTCATGATAGACAAAAAAACCTTCTTTTACCTGAAAAAGAATATAATATAGTTTAACTAAGCGCAAATTACATTGTTTAATAAAATAATGTTGAATTAAAACAAATAAATCATGTTTATCTGATCATATTCTTTTATGTAAATCAATATCATCAGATAGAAATACTACATAAAAAAATTAACCACAGTAATAACTTCAATGAAATTATAATAATTAAATTTTCAACAGATGATAGAAACCTGATAAATATACAAGATAAGTAAAACTTATAAGTAATAATATTATCAGACCTCCATCATTAACATAGTATCTTTTTTACATTATAATTATTTTAAGAAAATTGATGTTTAGAGGAAAGACTTTTGAATCTATACTAACTTACTATTATCTTTCATTGTGAAACATGTACAATAACCATAAGAGAACACATTATAACCTTGAAAAATTTTGGTCTCAAGCAAAGCTACAGAAAGTTGAGAAAATTGAATGTATTATAAATAAACTGAAAGATAAATAATTGTGTTTGAAAAATTAAAACTTTTAAATCGATTTCTTTTTTGATACCAAATAATGGAATGCCTAATTGAAAGATAAAACGTTTTCACATCTCTGGGAACTTTCCATTATGAGAAGATTTTAAATAAATAGAAGGGCTGTTTTACATGTTACAAAAGAAATTTGGGACATGTGAAATGCTGTAGTGAGAATAGGCTCTTTTCTCAACAAATATTAATGCAAAAAGCGGAAAGCCAACATCCAAACATTCAACAACAAATTACATATGTTTAAAATTCCAAACTACTCTTAATAATTTCTAATTATTAATTCTCAAGAGGAATGTGATTCCTAATTTCTTTCTCTCTCACATTTAAAAAATGAACACCGTTAACTAGAGGCATACTGACAAATTGATGTAATTTTTCAAAATAAATAAATATTGAATTTCCTGTTGAATTCTATAAAGTCTTGTTTTATGTAAAAAAAGGAAATTTAAATTGCATGTGTTTCCCACAATAGAAAGTTATATGGTATTTTACATCATGCAATATGCATACATTATCTATACTAGTGTATGTATATTGAATTATATTAATACATACATTATCTATACATAGTAGTGTAGAGTAAAAATATTTGGCAGAGTAACTTTTAATCTCACATCCATATATGTAAGAAACTCAAAAACGTTATAGAGTAAATATTTCAGTTGGATAAAAGGAGTAGTTAACAACTGCATTAAATCTCAATAACTAACCTTTTGAGTTCAACTTCAGAGAATTAAATGAAAAATAATTAATATGTAATCAATGAATTCTAACTTTAAAATAATAAACATGATGCAGTATGATTTCTCAGATTAATAAATGTTTTAAAACATTATAATGGTTTCCAAGGAGAATCATAGTATTTAACAGTGACATATATCAAAATTTTTTATTCATAATTTATAAAAAAAAGAGTTTAAAATGCATAAAAAATAGTTTTTATAAACTCTTTAAAATTGTTGATACATTTTCAAAGTTTTGAACACACATACAAAATAATGCATTAAAATAACATTAAAGTAATATATCCAAAATCATGAAATATAAGTTTTCATATAAAAAATTATTACAAAGTTAAAAACAGAATTTTCAACAGTTAATTTTTCAACAAAATTTTAAATATGAAAAAGTGAAGACTTTTCTTATTTAATATTTACATATGTGAATAAAAAATACATAAATATCACGGATTCAATAACAAACTCATAAAATATAACTGAATCTTTAAAATAATTTAACAATCCTTTTATGTAATATGTTCAAAACAAGGTTTTTTGACCACATTTCACATAGTTTTAACATGAGTCAAGTTATTTTCATTAAACATAATACACACATACCTCAGGAGATTTAGATTGATCATCAACTTCTTGTTTAATATGAGAAACAGGTAAATTAGAAATTTCTTGTTTTTCTAGCAGTGGTGGTGGTGGTGGTATTTCAAGTAAACTGGTTGAAGGGAAAAGACATTGCCCAAGTCCAGTAACTGGAACCAACTGTGGAAGCGATGAAGGTGTGGACATCATAGAAACAGGTGGAGGTGGAGGTAAAAGTGACAAAGCATTATATGCAGATGTAAAAGGACCAAATGATGTTGGAAAATTATGAGAAAGCTCTGATGGTTTTGGAAGTTTGAAGCTGGTATAAATGGCTTGAGGTAGATGTGATGCACCAATTGGAAACTAAAATTGAAAATTACATTCAGATAACACTTAAACATTTCACTTAGCATCTAATATAATAAATATTCTAGGAGGTCAAAATTTTTGTTACTTTAACTTCACTAATATTTATGAAAAAATTTATCTCAAAACAGAAACATAGTAAGAAATACTTCTATAGTAATGTTAACACATGCTATTTTTGAAATATGAAGAAGGAATCCTTTAACATTTATGTGAAAACTGAGAGAATTACTATTTTTCTTCAGCCAATTTGATTTAATTGTAATTTTATATAAAGTTAGTTAAGATAATGAGAAGGTAGAACCATTTTGTTGATAGAACATTGACAAAACAAAAATATTGCTAATGTAAAAAACTGAGAAGCATCAATTCCTAGAACTTCCAGCCATTAAGAAACATCTAAATGTCATTAACAATACCTGAATATTTGCAATTGATTTTAAATATTAATTTAAAAAAACGGGAATCCATTTACATTAAGAAGAAATATATATTGCTATTTAGTTCCAATGAAATTTATTAAAATTTTCTGCATAAAGAACATTGGATTGTAAAATGTATAAAAAATACAATGTTACAAGCTCTACAGAACTGATAGATTTGAACATATACCTTTTTGTTATGAGTAGTTTTGTCTTGAATGACATACCCAACATCCAATTAAAGAGTATAATGTTTATTGCTCAAATTTATTTCAACACTTTCACTAATTACTTTCAAGTTTGATGATATTTTAATTATGAGCTCTTTAGGTGCGAACTTCTTAAAGTGGTAATTTTGATCGCATAACAGAACGGAAGCTTCGTGTTAGTCCGAAATCATTAAGAAGGAAACATCACATTGATATCTTTATAGCAAACATATTAATAAGAGCAGTTAATATTCTTTGCTTGATAATATTGATATCAATAGCTACATATAGTTTGTTGGCATTAAAAAATGTGCAATTCACAGCAACAAAAAAATAAATAAGAAAGTTAGAATCATATTTAGGAGTGTTCAGCAAAAAGCATAACTAAAATTATAATAGCAAATTAATATAATTTTATAATGGGTTCATGATTGCTAAATTTGTGATTTTTTAAAAATAAAATTAACCAAATATATTTAACAGTACACCAATTTATATTCCATAAATTTAATAAAAATGCATTTCATAAGCTAAATAAAACTGAAATATAAATATTAATCTCAAATCTTACACTTATTCCAATCAACTAAAATAATTATCTGATGTAATTTAGATTTATTCGATATTTGTGTTTCCCCATTAATAACAATTGTTAAATTTTTTCTTTCCTAAATTACAAGTTCTATAAATTATTTTTCAAATTATTATCATATGATTTGTTTTCTACATTATCACAGCTTCCTTTCATCAGGCTTAAAACAGTTTTAAATGGCTATAATCAGCAGTCATTACATAATAAACCATATTAGCAGAATGCCCATTAATTGATGACTTATATTTATAAGAAAGTAAAAAAAATAAATATCTGTGAGAACAATTTTTTTTTGAAAAATATTATTTATAATACAGTGCTATAAGCAAAGTTTGCCCCAAGCATAATACATTTATTAAAAGTTCCATTTTAAGGATATTATATGGAAAAGAAACATAAAAAGTGTTTGAATTTATTTTAGGAAAAGATATTTGTTGAGTATATTATGTAAAGTGAAATTTCAAAGCTATAAAATATATATTAAACCTTGAAAGAATGGGAATTATATAACATGATAGAATGAAAGTTATATTCCATTTCATTAGTATGATTTTAAGATAAAATTATATAAATGAAAAAGAATATTATTAAGTTACTTTTAAAATTTATTATGAAATAAAATTATGAGAAAAAGGCAAATATTTTCTTTACTCATAATCATAGATAATATTGTTAAAAATTTGCATCTTTTACATATCTAAATCATTCATAAAGTTAAAATCATTGAGAAAACATATCAAAATAGTTAATACATTATCATTAATTAAAATTTTTAATACAACTATCAAAAAACGTACATTTTCTCGTGAATTTTATAATAATTAAAGAGGAAATCAAAGAATAAAAAAATTCTCAATCTAGAACCAGAAAATTTATGAATAAATATATCAAGAATGTATAAATCATATGCTTTATTCAAAGCTGCTTTAATTTGTAATATAATGTTGTCCATCCCACCTATTTCTAAATGCAAATCACAAATATGAAAAAAGTGTACTTTTTAAAGCTTTATTAATTTCTGTCATAGAATTGCATAGTTTCAGTTTAGAGACTTCTTTATCATTCATTTATATATCAAGTTCGAAACATTTCTCTTAAAAAAATATGTGCTTAAATACTGTACAATTTCAACATATCCCAAATTATGTAGAAAGAATAATTAAGTCAATGTTTACATTGTTCTTTATAATGAAGATGGAATTTGCATACCAACAGAAATACATGGAGAAAATAGAGCTTTAACATTATCTTTTTAAATAAAATATTGACTTGTAGAATACCTTTTGCAAAAAAGTTAATTCCTCTAAATTAGAATAATTAATAAGTGTATCCCACTAAAATGGATGATTAAGGTTTTTAAATTATTTCTTATTTGACCATACCACTAAAACCATCCACGCTTGATGTGGAAACCAAACCCATAAATTGTTGAACTAAAGGCCAACACACAAACCAATCAACTGCCAACTAAGCTGCTTTAAGCTTGGAAACACTTTAGAATATTGATATTACTTTGATTTGTAGAAAAATGCATGTTTAGGAATATAAAAATTAATGATACAACAGATTCACCAATAAATTCCATTACTAATAGTATTTAGTATCAACTAAATATTACATCTTAACAGGTTGTTTATACAGAAGGAAATGTTTTGTTTAAAAATGTGTACATGATTTATATAAATGACACATTATCTATACAAATAAAATCCTTATTCTATTTGTCTGCCAAATTTTTGTCCTGGGTTGAACTTAGAACAGCTGCACAGAATGGATACTTATATCAGGAAGTTAGCTGTCTACTTAATTTAAAATAAATATTATATTTTGGTCTGAAACTTTAATTAGTGTCTGTAGTTATTTATATCTTAATTAATGCTGATTTTAACTCAATATAAATGATATAGTGTTCAGTTCCTGAACTTATATTATTTCAAGCAATTTTTTCTAATTTTAAAATAATATTTTTTTAGTTAATTTATTTAGAATTTTTTGTGTGTATCAAAGAGCTCTTACACCAGTTTGAACTTTGAGGAGAAATGGCGTTTTCTGTTTAATTTCTAATTCTTTCATTGCAGTATTACTTAGTTTTTTACATTAAATTTTAAGATAACTATATACACAAATACATATTTATGTACATCTCTATCATTATTGTTTTAAAGGCAAACCACAAATTACTTTGTTTTTACAAATTAAAATGTCAATTTATCTTTCCCAGCATTCTCTTATCTTTAATTACAAACTCTTACTTCATCACTGATGAAGAAGACTAAATTTATCTTTAAAATGGGAGAGCTCAGATTACAACCATAAGATTACTCAAGGATCATAAATATTCATTTAAGAATCATTCAAAAGAATCTTTTATGTATTTCTTCTTTATGAAATTTTATATGTATTTGCCTTTATACTTGCATAATCATCAATTTAGATAATTTAAATATGAAAATTTTATTATTGTATTTTCCTTCATTTTCAATGTATATAAAGTGATAAATAAGTTTCAAGAATCACTTCTAAAAACAGATAGCAACAGAACTAAAAACAGTTAACCAAGAATAGTAATTATTTTCACTTAATTTTTGTAAATTGCAAAATTAATTACCAGGCTTATAATTTATTAGAATGAAATAAACATGCTTATTTTAATAGTCAACTTTTAGAAAGTCAAGGAAAATTTAAAAAAGCTAATTTCACAAACACTTATTATTAATTAACACAACTCCAAAATTATTATATAAACAGGTCTATAGCTTAGTTTTATTAACTTTTACAACTTTATTAAATCTGATTCATTATTTTGGATCTGAATACTTGTTTTCCATATTACTTTCTTATGACATTCTTTTATTTATTATATTGAGTTATTTAACTTAGAATATGTATATGCTTATTCTTTTTAAATAAAAATGAGTACTTTATGCTCTATTAATAAAAATAATTAGACAGAAGGATCTAAAGTATATGGGAGCATGAAGACCGTTGCTCAGCAGTTTTTACCTTCAAAATACCAAACTTTTTAAAGTAATATTTTGTGAATTATGCAACTGATTTTTAACTTGTTATTTTTTAATTACAACGTTAAAATTATTGAAAACACTCTTCTCTATAAATATTTTTATTTAGATAAGAATTAGTTCATAGATATAATGTAAAAGTACTAACATTTATAAACACTGGAAAATTTACCTCAATAAGGCGATTTTTTGGTGGACGTCCTCTTTTCCTGCGAAACATGTTATCCATGACAGATGCAATATTAGAAGAGGTAGTCAACTGTTCTTTAGGTGCACTTAACTTACGAGAATACTTATGAATTTTATAATGATCAAGACGTCTGAAGGGATTATCATCACTGCTGATAACTTCTTGACAATTTTCCTAAAAATCAAAATTATTTCATAGCTCAGAAATTTGCATACACAAAATGTATGCATCTCTAAAATCTTGGAAGATAATGTTTGAAGAACTAACAAAATTTCATCAATGCAGAAAAAATAGCTGAACACAAATTTCATTTTAATCAAAATCATAAAAATAAAAGTAAATTAATTAATAAATACATACAAACCTCATATGCCAAATATTAGCCCAGTATTCTAGAACCCAAGAGAAAACTTCATTGCTTTGTAATTCTATGATCCAAAATTATAAAAAATATATATTTACTTACCTTCAGAGTAATGATAATCCAAAAATATTTATGTAGAAAAATTTTAAATATTTTTCTGGGAAAAAATTTCTAAAAAATATTTAAAATTTAACTAAACACCCAAATAATTATAATAATGTAATTTAATTTAATGAAATATTTTTATGACATATAACATGCGATGATATAATTATTAAAAAAATCAAAGAATAATATGCTGGTTATAGCAACAAAATTTAAACAATTTTTTCTTCACTTTTCATCAACAGCAACATTACAACCACTATATATCTCAAAAATTACTATTCTTACCCATTTGCAATGATAATGTTTTTCTTTGGCTTTATAATGACAGTCAGGGGGACAAGAACCATTTTGATCAATTTCAACAACAGTGTAGAAAGATTTGGTAACTTGTTCCTGGTATTCATGATTGCTGAAAAGGACACTGAAATCAATAACTAATTCAAACGAAATAAGGAAATTTCTCACAAAATGAAACTAATGCACATACATTTGAGAATATCTTAACAAGGAAAAATTATTATTTTAGGAAAGTAATTTAAATGGAAGATGTGCACACTGTTCAAAAAAATAAATAATTTTTGAAAACATGCTGAAAGGCTTCATGAAGATAAAACGTTGGTAATGTTGCTTGTTTCAGAAAAGTAATTTAATTTTTGATGAAAAAACTTTTTTCCTGAACATTTAACTAGAAAAATTTAGCATGGATGTTCTGCAAAAGGACTAACTGATTTTTAAATGACTTATATTTAAAATAGTTCAAATAAGAAACAAGTGGAATATTTATCAACAAAGCCATAAAAAATTAAAAACAAGAAATTTTAAAATATGTTGCATTCATTGGTCATATTTGGTATAGTTTGTTGAAATCTAAGTTCAAAATACAGGAAATAATAAATAATGCTGTGACTGACTACTCATTGCCGGTCATCAATGCATTGAAATAGATTTATAATTTACAAAATGAACAACACAAAAATATCTCAGTAGCCTAAAATATTATTCATACATTAAATCTTTTATTCACATTTTTATGGCAATCTCAATTAGTATACCACTTGTTTAATATTGAAGAAAACATCTAGTTTTAAATTAATATTACAGTCAGAGAGTCCTTTTAAAAATCCTGTAAGTCATCAACAACTCAAAACTTACCTACTCAGGAAAACTGAGTGTGAATTACTAATTATTAATAGCTTTACAAATTTGAACACATCTCATACCTCTTTTATACACACTTTAATAATCTTTCATTTGATAAACTTAGCAGATATTTATCATCAGATGGAAAAGTTAATTTAATGGCCGTTTTTTAATATTATTATTAAATATTGATGACTTACCTTAATGCTATGTAAAAAAATACATACATATATATATATATATATATATATATATATATATATATATATATATATATATATATATATATATATAGCAAACTGTGTGCACAAATTCAACATGTTTTCATCAATAATGTTTATTTTTTAAATAGTTGTTAATGGCATTTAAACTACATAAATGAATTAAGGAAAATATACAGCATTAGTATTTATATATTAAAACTACCTCATTCTTAATTTTTCTTACCAATATGGGTAGAAACATTTAGAATGAGATGGTTTAATTCTGTAAAAGTTATGTTATACAATGCTGAATTTATATACTGACAAAAAAGTTAAGTGATTCATATCAACTTAAATTACACATTGCGATCCCTCATATATGAAGATATGGGATAAGTGAGAGCAGAAAGCACAACTGAACAAAGAAAGAAAAGCACATGTACCAAATATCTTGCAAATAAAACCCAGTCTTTAAGATAAGATAAGATTGGTAATGTGTTAAAAATTTTAAAATTTCTACTGACATAGAAAACATTTTTGTCATGCATACAACATTTCTAATTTATTGTTAGTTATCCTTAAGCTTACCCTGAAAATATTTCACGTGTTTTCAGTATAATTTATATTCAAAGAACTCAGAGACTGATCAAAATATTAAATATAATTTATAATCCTTAATAAAACTAAACATCAGTTATTGTATAATAAGGTGTAAAACTATTATCCATTAAAAGAGAATTTACAAGAGGAGTTCCTCCAGGATATGTACAATAAAGAAACCATTGATTAAAATTTTAAAAGATGTGAAGGTTAGCACACTTACTAAGCATTGTATTAGATGATCCTATTAGTAGGGGTTGTCATTTTATGGAAGAAACTTCATTACACATCCTATGTGAATGTGAAATTTTTTCAGCACACTTGGGTCAGCACTTAATTAAACCTTGAACACTGCTAGATATCCTTGTTAAATGTCAGCTGAATTTTGCTTCAGCTAGTGATCTCTTCAAATAGGGCTTTTTGAGGGGTATAGTACAATAGACATATGGTGGCAGTGCGAGTATCTTTTGGGGCGAACCACTCTTTTTTAAATCAAAATCAAAGCATTATACCACCCAAAATGAGAATTCTACTACTTCCAAATCGCTTCTTATTAATGATTTCGGCAAGAAAATTTTAAGCTTTTTCTTGCTCCAGAGCTTGATTTCTTTCACTTTGTATGTTCATACTTGTAGGATATATTATCACACTATATTAATCATTATGGTTCAAAAGCCGAGGACTCCACTGATGAGGAAAATTATTTGTGTGATTCTGGCATCACAAGTATTTTTGAAGAGTAACTAGTATGCCTGAAAAGCTGTTATAAGGTTCTAAAACATTCTTTACAAGCTTTATGTGAAGACTTTCCATTCATAGTAGACCATATTCACATGCCACAAAGCAGAACACTCATAAAGCAACCAAGCATCAATGATAGCAGCTGTACACATGCAGAAAGCACAAATAGAATATGAGCTTCCCTCTCTGGTTGTTAAAAAATTTCAGGAATCAAACCCATGACTTTTTTAAAAATGAAGAAAAATAGACTGTACAAATGTAAACTATATCTATAGGTTTGAATTGATAAAAAATATCTTTATTATATATAGCAGAAAAATAACACTGCTTAGAAAAAAAAATAAGTGAAAAAAGCCTCAGGTAGAAGAGTTATGTGATTACAAAGAGTGCACATTCCATTGAAAATAGCAATAAATTTGTAAGAATATAGTATAACCTCTTTAAACACTGGTATACATTTGACAGGCATTGTGCACGTTCAAAATCAAATTGATGTAGAATGCTTTAGGAACGTTTGTCTCATTATTTTGGGTTTCTGCAAGCTATATGGCAAGTATAATATATGGAATTCAAATCACAGGAATATGCAGGTTATACCAAATACAAAAATATGCATTGTGTTCAGTATAATGTGGATCGTTTTTGTTTCAGTTTTTCTTCTTATTGAGAAACATTGTTGCTTATAATTACAAAGTTTGGATCAAGTTGCAAAGAAGAAATAACAAATGACACTGAGAATTGCAGCATAATACTTTGGTATCACAACAATGCTATAAAACATGAAGCTATTGATGTTAAAACACATTAGGTAATATGGTTTTTGCCCTAAGTCATGTATTCCAAATAAAATTGCTATTTACATTGACATAACTTTAAAAGAGGATAAGAAAAATGTACATAGATCTAATAAAGGACTGCATTTTCTTCATAAACTCCATTCACAAATAAACCAAGAATATGTAACTGTCCAAAAATTATTATGTTCAAGAACCTCAATAGTATTTATGATGTCTATAGCTACATGACTTCATATGGTATTCAGGTTTCATTTCACTACTAAATCTACACAAATCTCAGTACAGATCCGACTAGTTTTTAGCAATTATTCACACAATAATACCACCTTTAGAAATTGTTTTTGTGTCCAAGATCAAACTTTTTGACATGCCCAATCCTCCAGAAACTTTAATGTCATATTTTTCAGCTTCAAAATGTCCAAAGGCTCAATCGCAATCACATTTATTTAAACATTATCATAGACATTCTACAGTCGACATGTTGTTAAAAATGTTGTTCACTGCCCAGATTAAAATAGTAACATGATTTTCTTAAATATTACTCCTTGTTATAAATAAGAAAATAATGAGGGAAATTATATATATAATGGTTTAGTTAAATTTTACAGTATATCTTCCATAAAACATAAACTATGCTCTATATTGCTTTATGTATTACTGCGACTACAAGGATGCTTGAAAGGTAAATTTGAGTACATCGATTACTTCTTAAAGTTTTTAAAAAAACTAAACATAGATGATACTATAGATAAGAGTGAATTTACATTTGCATTATGAAATTCAAATTAAATCAGCAAAACCACATGTTTTGCAATCAATAAATTATTTGATGGCTCACCTAATCAAATATGCTATAATAAAACTAATATGTGATAATAAAACATAATGATCATATTTAAAGAGGACAATTAACTCCTCAATATACACCAATACTGTCAATAATTTTAGTTACCTTTGAAATATTTTATAAAGTTTACAGCATATCAGAAATATAAATTCTTTGAAAATTGATTGATAAAATCTTTCTATTTTGAACTCACATGGGTATTAAAATATTAGAATAGTTTCAACAGCAACATTTTTAAATTTCCCTTTAATTTTTGGATGGCTTGTTTTCTAAGAATTTATGAAGGATATAAAGCATTATTAAATAACTGAATAAAAAAAATAAATTTTTCAAAAAAAATTAGCCTAAGTAAATTAAAAAATAACAATTCATATCAGATTAAGAAAAATAGTTAGATGAGCTATATAAAGGATTAATTGTCTTAATAACAACAACAGTAAACATGTTTTTAAGTATATCAATAGAGTATCAAAACATACTAGGAATGGCACACACACACAACTAGAAAAATTACAATATTCACACAATACATTTTCCTGAACATATGGTTATATATATATTTGATTAAAGTGTAGCTCACATTAATTTATTTCACAAGAAATATATAGAACAGGGATCACATACACACATAATAAAACTTGAATAAAAGGCACACATCAATATAATAAGTTAATAAGATGCAAAACAATTTTTTTTAAATAAAAATATGAAAAAAGCAACTTAAAACATAGAAAGGATTAAAAATTTGGACTATCGTTTTCACACTTAGAATAACTTCTTTGTCATGATTTAGTGACATAATTGCATTGTAGATGAAAAACAATTTGTAAAGAAGCGAATAACAAAAATACAATATGGAGGTTGCGGTAAACTCTAAATTTTTCTGTCATTAGTAAATATATTTGACATCAAATTTATTTAATGAAAACATTTTGAATTAAATGAATTAAGAGCTTCCTATAAAGTAAAAGAAAGTTTAACAATTTGAGCATGTGAATAACTTAACAAAATAAAACACAAATGAAAAAAATTGTAATGCAATTTTTTTTAATATCGATGATAACATTATGAAATACATATATTAATTTTATGTCATATAATAAATTTTCTGGGTGAATTACCAAGACTAAATTTAAAAGCAGATTTAAATAGATGAATAAAAGTGACTAACCAGGCATGTTCCTTCACCCCTAATATATCTTTAGCTCTAAAAGTCATGCTACAGTTATCAGTAGAACAATGGTAATGATCCTTATAGATGAATTCACATTGTTGTTGACACACATCATTTGATCCATATCTAAGTAAAATAATTCTTTAATTACAATTTTAAAAAAATACCTGGATTTCTGATGAGGTATAATAAATAAATGAAATATACACACAGAAAAAATCTCCAATTTTGAAGACATAATATTATTTCCAATATTTTAATGAATTTTATGAGAATATAAATGTTTCTATCTACTTCTAAATAATAATAAAATAGTAAAACTTGTAACTGACTTATAATTTTTAAAGATAGGATAATTTTTAAATTTATATACCAAATTCGTTTACATAATTTACAAAAATTTCTGCCACATTTTATCATGTTATTAATGTTTGTTTTCCCTATATTTTCTTATATTACTTAAATTTAATAATATTTATATGTTAACATTTTAAACAAAATGCCTATATGTATGATTATATTATTAAAAGTTTATAAATGCCATACTATACAAATATCAATAAATTAATGCACATTTAAAATAGTAAAATAAAAAAAATTTCCTTTTGTTTAAAAAATGGAATCTTATACCTTATTTTAAATAGTTTTAATTCATGAGAACATTTAACACAAAGTGTTTTTCTTAATTTTTATTCTTTTCACACAAAATCTTCATCAGAATCTAGAATTTTTGGGTTCATGATTTGGATTCTGATTCTTTTATTTGGAATGTTTTCATTTCAATTATTCATTTAACATAAAAAGAAATGGAAATTTAAATTTTCAGAAATAATTTACATGATTTCACAATAATTAAGAAATAAAAAAATAAATATAAGTCATAATTGTTGAGTCATTAAAAAATATAAAGTTCTACAATAATTACATAATATAAAATAATTTAGCATTAAAATAATGGTGAAAGTATAAAAACTTAAAATTACAAGCAAAACGTTCAGGAATTTGTTAAGCTGAAATGTTATCCAAAATTTTTCATTTGTGATTACTTGAAAGATAGTTATGATGCATTAGTTACAAATTTTAAGCTAAAAAATTCTTGTGGATTTACAACATTCTAAATGATTACAATGTGATAATATTATATTCAACAATAAAAAAAGCGTTCAAAAGTAAACTATCAAACATTACACTAATTGCCTTTATTTGAGCTCAAAAAGTTATTTCTAAACACTGAATTTTATAAAGATATTTTTTTAATTTATTGAATTGCTTTCTTTACAAAGGGCAGGAAAAAAGTATTATTTAAAAACAATAGCTTATAAATGAATACACTAGAACAAAGATTTCTAGAATATTGTAATATTATTCTCATCAGGAAAATTTACAATAAATGGTAAAAATGTATTCTAGTAAAGTTTCTGAGAATTACACATTATTCCTTAGTAAAAATAATATTAACAGTTGCTTCATTTTTTAAAAATTTCTTTCTTTCGCTCTCTCTAAATTTTACTTTATTTCAAATTATAGTTATGGGAAGTTTATAAAATGAGATTACTGAAACTAGATGTAAGAGCTTTGCTATTTTTACTAAATAATATTTGCATGTTTTCCTATCCTGTGAAAGAGATAGCTAAAAATGGTATTTGATGGCATTTCTCTTTGTATTTAGTATTACCAAAAACTTGATTGTTAAATTTGAAAACCCTTCTACTTTTCACATACTTTATCATAAATAAATATAATAAAAATGAAAGTTACTGAAGAATTAGTAAGAAAATATTATTTAAACAATTTATCAAAATTTTAAATGCAAAATGTAAATTTGTAATTTAATAAACATGAATATTATCTCATAATCTAGAGTTATTCTAAAATTTAACAAAATATTTAATTTACCGAGTTAAATAAACTTTCCACAAATCCTCAGAATTTTTATGGTGATCCACACTTAAGTCAACAGCAGAACTTTCATCTAACATATTAGTATTATCAGGAATGCAAGATGGAGCTAACGACTCACTAGGTGAAACTCTATAATTTTGATTTGAAATATTATTCATATCAGTTATGCTATAAACACTATCCCTTTTTTCAGATTTGATATAACAATTAGATAAAGAACCATCATCAGAATTAAAATTATTCATAAGCCCAGATGAAGATAAAGAAGTCATAGGCATAGATCCAGGTGCAGGACTTGAAGAGGATTCACCAGAAGATGTCTGTAAAATAAATATTAATAATTTTTGTAAGTTTAAATTAAATTTTAAAAAAATTAAAAAATTGCAAATAATATAGAAAATTGAAAATCTTAAACAGAAATGGGAAAGAAAAATTGTTGGCAATATTTCCAACATTAATTCTAATAAAACATTATTAAAATATAAAAAATAAAAATAATTAAAATTACATTTAAATTTCTAAAATTTAATAATGATAAAAATAAAATTTATTATCATCAAATTATAAAGTAAATGTAATAAAACTTCATAAGTTGAAAATATAAGCTATTTAAAAACAAATATTTTGAATAAAAAATAGATATTGAATATGGTAAATACATTTTGATCACAAATTTTGACAAAACATTAAAAAATTTAAAAAATCATGCTAATGAATTCTTTTCTCAAATAACTTTGAGATAAATTATATTACAAAAAAAATGTAAGTAAAATCAAACCCTGAAAAACGTAGAATTTAAAATAAAAGTTCAGTGTTTCCTTTTTGAGAAACAGTCTTTGAACCACAATTCCTTTAATTTATTATAATTTAAAAAAGATCATAATTTGAAAAAGAGTATCAAATTTGGTTAATGCATGGATAGAATAAATAGAATTATTGCTTTAATATTATTTATTACATGCATAAATATATTAATTATTTAATGCTTGTGCATTAAAAAAGAAAACATCTACATGGAAAGATACTTACTATGTATCTAAGAAAAAGAAAATCATACTTTAAAAATTATTCTACCAAAACAATGAGAACGAAAATTACACAAATTTTTACAAATGAAAATTACAAAAACGCAAAAACTACAAACAATTACAAATGAGAACGAAAATTTCTTCTTTGGAGGTGCAATTTGTAAAAAATAAATTACTCGAGGAATTGTTGAGAGTAAAACCAGGTATGAATTTTATACACATTTGATGAGCAAGGAATGAGAATGGTTCTCCAAATAATGGGATGGAGGGATTAACTATGAAGGGATATAGGTTTATTCTTAATTAATTATAAATTAATATGAAATAAAAAAATTTACAGCTGTATCTATAATAATTAATAATATATTCTTAAATAGGAGAATTAAAAAAATAAACAGCACATACACTAATTAATACATTTTTAGTTTTTATACTTTAAAACATACAGAAGAATCGAAATTGCAACAATTTAATATAAACAAAAAAGTTTTTAAATTATTAAAAATAACTGATTATGAACTACACATTATTAAGTAAACTTTTAGGAACCAATAACTGTACTAATGTAATAA
Organism: Latrodectus hesperus; assembly: GCA_037975125.1. Lineage (NCBI taxonomy): Eukaryota > Metazoa > Arthropoda > Arachnida > Araneae > Theridiidae > Latrodectus > Latrodectus hesperus. The sequence goes on along the minus strand of CM075854.1, from coordinate 5,554,638 downwards.
ATATTTTAACATATTGGTGGTTATTAAAAAAATCAAAACACCTTAGATTCATAAAGAATTCTTAATTGATATATTCTTAATTATCAATTAACTGAAGAATTCTTAATTGATGTAGGATCGCCATTGGTAGTGCAGCTTGGAGTAGCCTAGGAATCAATTCACTTACGTGCTGAATAGTGTTTAGATGAAGTCAATTATCTAGATTTTAACATAAGAATTGAAAATAATAATCTTTTTATTGGGATTTATGATAAAAGATAAGATTTTAATTTTGAGTAAATTGCTCTGAGAAACTATTTTACTAATTTACATAACAAATTTCTCATTAATATATTCTTTTAACAATTTGAAAGTATTAAATGCATTTGCTATAAGAAAAATATTTTTTGATGCGTCAGATACCAAGAAATAATTTGGTAAAAACCATTTTCTTGAAAGTTTTAGCAATTTCAATTATTTGAAAAACATCATTCCAAGTTAAAAAGTAATATTAAAGAATCAACGAGCAGCCCCAACAAATGAAGATCTGTGATCTGAAATACTCATTCTTAATTTTGATTATCTAATTTAAGATTCATTTTTATGTTTGAATCAATTTTTGTTTTCTCACAAATAGCACAGGTATACATTTTTTAAATTGCCTTAGAAAGAAATTTTAATGCACAGATGTTGGTTCAATTTAGAGTTTATTTTTATTGAAAATTTTGAAATGGAGTTATGGCAGCATTCTGACTGATTTGGCTAAGCTAAAAAACCATTTTATTTTTTTTAGGATTTCATTTTGAATCTGTATAAACATTTTACATCATACTTTTGGATTTTCTTTTAAATGTACATAAATTTTTTTTGAACATGTACAGAAAAATTTCAATGTATGTGTTCATGTAAGATTTTTTTTTTTTTTTGCATTGTTTTATCGATTGTACTCCTATTCGATTCAACTAACAGTTTTGAAATATATTTTTGAATTGCATTTACTTTTGCATACATGTTTGAAGCTTTGGGAGTTCAACTGAGTTTTTTTTTAGCTATATATCTGTGACATGTAGTTTGAGAATTGCTGCTCTGCTGTGAATGTTCTACTTATGAAAGTGCCTTCTAAATTGCAATCATGGACACTGGAGAATCCAGATGCTGATTGAGATCTGTGGTCAATTTTTCTACAGTTGTTCACTTTTAAAACACGACAATCCCTATGATCAATACCCTATGATCTTTTTCCTTGAGCTTCTCTTTCCAATGACAATTTTATTTTGCCCATCTCATCTTGACGCATGGTGTATATAATAAGTCTTTAGACACTGTATATTTAGAAGCTCCTAAAAGTTGGAATGTTTTGGTGATACTTGCTTCAGCTACATGAACTACAACAATTTAGCCCGATTGAAAAAAATGAGAAGTCTGTCATTTTGCACTTTCAAAAAAATATAAGAGTTACAGAACTAATAAAACTATCATAAATAATACTAGAATATATATTTCTATTTATAAAAAAGCTGGTAGTTATTATTTTAATGCTTACAAAATGCATTCGAAAATGTAACTTTAATTCACAAGTGTTTTCATTATGTTGATAACCACCTGTAGTTAACAATTTCATTTTTTAATCCAAAAATGATTCATGCATCGCTGCTAAGTTGCTTAAAAACTGAAGTTAAATTTCTCTCACTGTTTAAAACTCTATGGAAGACTGATGTTATTTGAAAAACTTAAAACAGAGATTCAAAAATGTTCAAATCAAATTAAAGTAATAATTCTTTTAAAATTTTATTTCTTAAAAAGATAAAATTTATATTTGCTTCAGTACACACACAAAAAGGCTTTTTATTAATCACTAAAATTATGTTTTTTAGGAATAATTTATTATTGAATAACGATTTATTACACTATAGTATAATGCATGAATATAAAAATTAGCTATATTCTAATTATAGAATTACATAATTTGTTTTTTATATAGTCTTTAAGCAGACTGAAATTGAGCAGCATTAAAGGTATTTTTAAAAACTATTAATCACTAGGCAATTAATTGATTTCATGATGGTTTTTTTTACAATTTAAACTTTAATAATATTTGTTAACAAAAATTACAAAATGCAAAAGAAATATTTAAATACAATAAAATGAATCAAGAAAAGGTTATAGATACAAATACTATTATTTAATGAGTACAATTACAAATTACATAAAATTAATTTAACAAAAACTATATAATCCATAATTATTGTAATAATACACACTACTCATATAATTATAAAAAAATATTTTGCTATGGAAATAGTACTGAATTCCTAAAATCAGTGAAAAAAATTTAAATACATTAAAAGACATCAACTTACAGGCTCAGTTAGAAAAGACTGAGGTATTGTTCCTGTTTCAGATAGTGTTTTCATCATGCTTTGGGCCAGTTTAAATTTTCTGTATGCAAGTTCTGTGTCACGTCTTTCATGTTTTCGCTTATGAGAATAAAGCTGCCCACTGGAGTGAAGTACATAAGTACAACCTTTTGAAGAAAATGAATATTAATTTCTATTTGAAATAAAAATACACAGAAATAAAAAAAGAATTTAATTACCAGGTCGTATACAGTGAATGTGATTGCAAACTCTTGAAAATCTGCAATTTTCAAATATACAATGATCATGCTTCATGAACTTTTTGAACCCATCTTTATTTAATTGCTCATCTTTTATGTGGTAAGTCTTATGCTTTTCTGCAATGTGAGAAGATCAATTAAAACTAAAATGAAATACAACTTAAATATTTTAATTAAAGTTATTAGTGTTACAGTTGATCAGTTTGAAAAGGTTTTGATGCACAATAAGAAAGTATGAATAAAATATTTGTAAAAAAAGCAGTGAAAATATTTTGGATGATTTAATTTAAAACATAATTCAGGTAAAATTTATGAACTTTAATAAAACATTCAGACATATCTACAGCAACACAATTGAGACTAAGTTATGCTAAAAAACATAGTATGCGCAAGTGTGTCATAAAGAAACTTGTATTATCAAAGAAGGTAACTATTCTCAAAACTTTCTGATTTCTATCTATTTCACTATTTCAAATCTTCCCAAAAAGGGAAACATGAATGTAAGGTATTAAAATTTCAAGGGTCAATTTAAAAGACTAAACTCACAGCTTTTTTTTATAACCAAAATGGGTAAGTTTGCTCTAGGTAAATTGAATCTCTCTGAATAATGGTGAAACAAAGATTACAATGAAATTCTAACATTGTTTTTACAGTAATTCAAAAGATTCAAACATTTCACAAGCACAAAAATGAATTTTGTTATTATTTTTTAAATTTCTTTTACAAATAAATATTTGAAAGCAATAAATTCAAAGTTGTTTCATATCAATCTCCTAATATTTACTTCAATGCTCCTTTCTGTGTGTTTGAAAAAAAATGTTTTGCAAAGCATCTTTTGTAATCTTATTATAATATTAACTGAATAACAAGGCAATTAATATTCGTAAACTTTTAGAAAAGACTTTTTAGTTGTAAAATAGTAAAAAAAAAGGTGTAGCATTTTTATTCAATTTCAATAAAAATGAAAATGATACAAATCATTGTATTTCCTACAAAAAATATTAAGGAGATAAAAAATACCACTAATATAATAATTGTTTGGAGGTGTAACAATATAATATAATTTAACAACGATTACAAATTGCATGTAGCAACTATAAATAGACTTTGATATGTAAATAATATCAATGTGAACTTTCAACATTTTCAAAATCTTACACAAAAGGCCAAAGTCTCGACAAAAACCTGATTTTTTATTTTTACTAAAAAGAATAAATTATTAAAAAGAATAAATATCTAAAAACTTATTTTAGACTAAATCAGCTAAAGTAAGAAAAAACCAAATTGAGAAGAAAATTTGATACATTAATGTATTTAAATGCATGTTTTCGAAACAGCATAGTGTTAACAAAGTTTTTATTATGAAATATCCAAAAGTTGTCTGTCACTCAATGGTCATTTTTTGCACACAAGAGCTAATTAGACTGGGACAAAGTTCTCACTGAGAAGTCCTTTAAAATGTTTGGTGCTAATATAAAAACCTTGTTAGGTCTTATTTAAGATGGAAACAAATATTGTAAAATGCACTTGACAGTGTTTTTACTGCAGTGAATCCTTGTAAAGTGTGAATGAAATTTATCACTCTTTATGTTAACATTAATAAAAATTAGACACCAGTCTTACGAAACAAAGTCAATAGTAAAAGAACAAAATAATAATAATTTTCCAAAAATTAATTCTAAGAGAATAAATATTTTATGCAGATAATTTTGTAGGATTGTACTCATTATTTGATTAGCTTCTACTATCATCAGTAACTTAAATTTATAAGTCAAAACATGAACATAACCGAAAATATAAATTTAACCACTATTTAAGGAAAAATAATTGAAAATGAATACTTATTTTTAATGTTAATTTTTAATTATAATTGAAAATGAAAACTTAAAGTAATCTGAAATTTTAACTTAAAAAGCGACAGAATAAATAAAATCCAGTTAAAATGGTCAAATTAAGAAATCATAAGTCTTTTACATCAATATAAACAAATTAATTTTTATTATTTTAACATTAAATCTTAAAAACACATATATTACCCATGTCAGCTTTATTCTTGAAAGTAAAGCTACATCCAGATCTACGACAGTGAAAGTGTGTAGTTCGCTGTCCAAAGAATAAACAAGATGCTGTTGCACAGTTTTCTGTAGCACGAAATCTTTGGAAACCTTCTTGAATTATAGCTGTATCTTTTCGATGATAATTAGCATGCATTTGTACATCTGATGTGCTTATGTAAACTCTATCACAACTTTCCTATAAAAGAACATTTGTTAAAAAAATTTAATTATGATATACATTTAATTTAGAAGATAAATGAAAACATATGATTACAGTAATTTCAAATGTAAGTGTTGAAACAAAACATAATATTTTCATTAAAAAAGGAAAACTTCAATTATATCCAGCAAACCAACATGAAGGCTTATTTAATACAATGCAGCATAACAGTTTTTTCAATTAAAAGAATATTAAAACATTTAACTTATCAAAATATAAAATTACAGATTACAACAGCTTTCACTTCATACTACTTTCACTTTTTCTACAATTCATCTTAATTCATATAGATGTTATGAGATTTGTCAAGATTTTTAATTGAATAATGGACGATGAAAACAGAATGAACAAAGTGAATATATATATACTGCTGGCCATTCAAACTGCAATGCCAAGGAAGACCAGAGATATCACAAAGTTTTTGGCTTGTTTGTCACTCAACAGTAACTTTTTGCTAATAAGACCTGAGGCTAATTAGATTGAAGGTTAATTAAACCTGGACCTATGGTTTAAAATGTATTCTAAGCCACTACAAACATCCAAGGCCAAGGTGATATTTAAACCCACAAACTGTTGAATTGAAGGCAAGGGCACAAACTATTCGGTTGCCAGCTTGGCACAAATAAAAAGATAATTTACTTATGCATTTGTCATTAAAATTATTTGAAGATAATAAGTACACAACAAACATTTTTAAATAAAAAATATTCAATTAATAAATTTTTTATTTTAAATTAAGTATTCACTCAGCAAAAATTAGATATTAAAAATTACTTTTATTTTAATTGCAGTGTTTACCAGTTCACAAATAAATGACATTTCAAAGTTTTTTTAGAAAATTGAAATTAAATTTTTTAAGTATATACATTTTTTTCCGAATAAAATTCCAATTTTTCCAAATAAAATTGTACTTTAAAAAATGCAAAGAAAAATTAAAATACATATTTCTTGCATTTAAAAATCTTATTAAATAAACATTTTGATTTTTAAATACTTACCTTTAAACAATGATAATGTGTTTGTTTGCCATTATGAGTACAGCCACTAAATCTGTCAGAGCAGTTATCCATAGGACTGTAGCGCATAAAACCATGTTGTAAAGAATCATCTCTTTTTTTGTGCCATTTAAAGTGACGAATCATTTCTTCTTTTTTAACAAAAACCTGTTTCATATAGATGAAAAAGTCAGAAAACGAAATTTAAATTGATAATATAAAGAAATATAAAAATAAAGTGATTCCTACAAAACTGAAAATAACTTTTCATCAAAACTTTGATGTTGATTGGGTAGTAAACTAAGGCGAACATTAAATAAACTAACAGTAAAAATTTTAAAAAGGATAATATATGTTTAATATTATAATTCACCATAAATTCTTAATTTTCTATTGAGACAAATGTAATTTGTTTTAAGCCACAAGACAATATTTATATTAAAATTTACATTATTGACTGATAATTTTACTTTAAATTGGATTCACTTATTTTACTTCAAATTGATAGCACAAATCTCAATTTTTTTCTTCTCTGTATTTATAATCAAAATAAATTTTCAATTTAGATAAAATTCTTTCATAAAACAAAGAATAGCTGTACTGCTATTAACTCAGAATGCTCACTTTATCTAGTATTTTATTTTCTCATAAATTTATAGTAAAAAAGTATACAAATATTTTACTTAAAAATTATGGAAACTAAAAATAATTTTTCCACTAAAATTTCAATTAACTGTAAACTTAAGATTTTTAATATGAGGTGATTTAACTTAATAAATTAAAAATTAATTACTTTATATGTAAACTAAAACAAAACGTGTGTAGCAAAAATTTAGACCATTGTTTTTTGTTGTTGGAAAACATTTTAAAGTTTTATTTTGATAAGTTTGAAAGTTGGGAAACCTCCAAACTTAACTAGATAACAAATACATCATAGTTTATTAATTTATTTACTGGTTTTAAAATAGCTCTATTTAAAAAAATCTAACATAATCATAGCTTATATGTTAAATAAGAAATTGTATTTTTCTTTCATAAGCATATGAAATTTTACCACAGCATTGTTGAATTTAAAAATAGTTTGTTCAATGCTATATAAATGCATTCAAATTAATAATGCATTTTTTTTACTATCCATTACATTAAGATATATAACACTGCAAAAATTCATATGCATGTATAAATTAATAAAAGATATAACTTTAATTATTTTATTTTGCTTTGTTTATTTTGAATATTACTTTAGTTTATTAATAGAATTTAGCATTAAACTTCTTTGCATAAGTAATTGTTTGGAAATCTCCTGCTTACTGATTACAGAAACATTAAATGGCATGGACAAATTAATAAAAAAATTCAATATTATATATTTGAAATATAAAATATTACAATATCTTTGGAACATAATCTTTGTATGGAAAATAGTAAAACATATCTTTTCATATTCTTTAACAAATTGTTCATCAAAAATATAAGGTAGAAGCTATAAAACTATTAATAATGAAGAAGCATCTTGCTTTCAGCTATGAAGACATTGATAAGTTAAGTAGAAAAACATTTATTATTAGTATTCCATTATACAATTAGATTAAATGTTTATTAATCATGTTATGTGGCTTTGAATATTCCTTATATAATTATATTAAATAATTAAATTAATTATATTAATGGGACAATGTAATTGCAATGCATTTTTATTTATGCATTTTTCATATTTTCAGTCACATGATATAAAAATTTACTCTAAAAATTTATATATATACAGTGTGTCCATAAAAGAATGTCTGAGTTTCAAATTGTAATAGTATCAGCTGTAACCATTCGACAGTTGTGGTTGAAGGTGATGAATAAAGAATAACTCCAACAGTTTCAGATAAGCACATGTGTGTGTACTGATACATCATTTTCACAGTTGCCGCGTCATCTATTCAAAATGGCAACTTCTGAGCGTAAAGCGTTTTATGTTCTGCAATTTGCTAAGAGTGATTCGGTAATTGCTGTTCAACGTGCGTTCCGATTAAAGTTTAAATGTGATACCCCATGTGACAGAAATATCCGCTGATGGTATCGACAATTCGAAAGGACTGGATTTCTTTGTAAAGGTAAAAGCCCGGGAAGACCCAAAGTTTCGATATAGAACGTGGAACTTGTCGAAGAATCTTACTGTCGTAGTCCGCAGAAATCTGTTCGGAAAGCAAGTCGTGAACTGCAGTTGCCAAAGACGTGAGTCTGGACGATTTTTAAAAAAATTTACACTTGCGTCCTTACCGATTACAGTTGGTACAGCAATTAAAGCCAAATGATTGTGCAGTACGATTTCGTTTTGCATATGAAGTTCTTGAACGGCACAATGACTTTCTGCATCATGTTGTGTTCAGTGATGAGTCGACGTTTCATACAAGTAGGAAGGTAAATATCCATAATGTTTGTACATGGGGTTCAGAAAATCCTCATCAACTTGTACAACACGAAAGAGATTCTCCAAAAATAAACGTTTTTTGTGCTGTTTCATGACAACAAGTGTACGGACCATTTTTTTCCAGGAAGCTACAGTAACAGGGGTTTCTTATCTGGATATGCTACAATGGCTCTTTCCTCAATTAGTAGAAAGTGAACCTGGAAACTTTATTTGGCAACAAGATGGAGCCCCTCCTCATTGGAGTCTCTTTGTGCGAGATTGGTTAAGCGTCTAAGTCCCTGACTGTTGGATTGGGTGTCACGGCCCAGACGACAGAGTTCTGTTACCCTGGCCGCCTCGTTCACCTGATCACACGCCTGTGATTTCCTCCTTTGGAGCTTCGTAAAAGATCGGGTCTACCTTATACCCCTACCCCATGATTTACCAACCTTGAAAGGTAGAATTGCACAGGATGTTGCTTCCATTACTCCAAACTTGCTGCAGACAGTATGGGAAGAATTGCATTTTTGTTTGGAAGTGTGCCGTATCACTAAAGGCGTCCACATTGAGCACTTACAGGAAAAACTAGGATAGTTCATGTATGATTCATAGTTCCTTATATTTCATGTATGATTTATTATATTTAGTATAAAATAAACTCCTGTAAGATACCATTAAAACTCGGACATTCTTTTATAGATACCCTGTATATTGATTTCTTTAAAAAATAAACTAATCTTTTTAAGTATTATTTTAAGCGAAAACATGGGACATACACACAACACAGAATATGTAGATAGTATTCGTAATATAAAAGCAATTATGTAAATTTTATCATTTCAAGTGTATTATTCGCATAATATATAAAATACTTATAAGAACAAAAATATTTTTAAAACTAATTCATTCATCTTGTACACATTAAATTGTTTAAAGATATAAATTTATTTAACTAAAATATTGAATGTAGTTTATGATACACATTTGCTTACTCTTGAATCGCAATCTAAGCAATGAAAGTGCTCTCGATACTTTAATTCAGAGCAATAACTAATCCCACATTCTGTTGCACTTGCAAACCTGAAATATTGCACAAGTATTAGCTTTACTAAATAAAACTTCTAAGTAATTATTAAAATGAAAATTTATTTAATTTTAGCATTATAAGATAAAAATGTCTTTCTTAAAAGAAAAATATACTCTAAATTGACACTTATAGTATATAAAAGTATTTAAAAGCAAGATAAAACTCAATACTAAGGAAAATTATTAGACGCTAGAAACAATTAATAGTTGACTGATTTTCCACTCTTAATGTATTACCAGAACAAAAATAGAAAAATCAGTGTTCTCAAACATGATTCTAAAAATTGTGTTCAAAAAAAATAAATAATGGAATCAAAATCTTGTCGTAAATAAAAATTCATCAAGAAATATACACACATCAAGTACAAATAACAATTAAATAATAAATATTTCAACACTTTTGGCCAAACAATTTTTAAAAAATTTTAAAATAGGAAACTGATTTAAAAAAGTACACGGAAAATTTATAAAAATATTACTAAAGGTAATATTTTTATAAATTTTCCACATACTTAAAAACAATATTCAAAAATTGGCTTAAAGAATCAGTTTCTAAATATTGTTTTTAAATCAATTATGTATGGATTATGGTTTTGTTTAAGAGTATTCTAATTCAATATCAAAAGTGCAATATGAAACATTACTATCAATCTTAAGAGAGAGAATTTGATAAAATCAAAATACAAATTATCATATTATGGAGAAACATTTCTATTCTAAAAAAATTTCATTAAATATATAATCCAACATTCACCTTTTAACATAACGTGTATAATCAACTGGCCCTAATTTATGTTGATCAACTCCATAAGATGTTGAAATTGCATCTACAATATTAAAAAATCAATGAATAAAATGAAATAGTTTAAACAGTTAGAATAAATAAGTTATAAGACTTATCCCCTTAACCGTCTGGGGTTTTGTGAAGAAAGTGCTTTATTTCTGCTTCGCGGTGGCAACATAGGCTTTCACTGCAATGCAAGTTTTTCCCCCTTTAGCATTTGCCAAGAATACAAAAGCCTCTAATTCTTGATGAGAAGTATTTTCGCTTTACCCTGGACTACCTCACAATAATCACATTCTAATGACTTACAGCTGGGAAGTCTATCAATCGTTGTCAGCTGAAGAAACCAACATGTGCTGTTAGTTTGCTGTGTGAATGCGCTGCTCGATAATTTCTTTAAGTCGCTGTTATAATTTTCTTATTACACTAAATATGAATTTCATTTAATTATTTTGTATATTATTATCAGGAAATGTAATTTATTTCTAAGCAGTTTTTGTATTTAAAATCTTAAATAAATAAAAAAATATATAAGATAGCTATCACGATGAATGAGATATTATAATAATTTTAAAATATCTCAGTTTGCTATATATATCTATATAAATATATAATTATTTCAATCATTTATTTTTATTAAAAATCAGAAAATTTTTAATTTCCCAGATAGTTAACAATGTAATGATTTTAAATAGCTGTAATAATTAGTTAGTTTGTGGTTTAATTGTTGACTGGTAATCATTGCAAATATTTTTCAAAATGAATACTATATTTTTAAAATCATCTAATAATTTTCAAAATCTTTAAAGGAAATGGTTCTGTGCTTTAATACATACAAATTGAAGAATTTAGACATTGTATATTTTTAATAATTTAAAAAATAAAAAGCTAACTTAATTGCCTAACAATAGACTTCAGAGTATATAGTAAACTACTGACAACAGATGAAATTTTGTCGAAAAATTTTGAACGAAAATTTTTCATAATAAATTCCTTGCACCGAAAGATTTCCGTTCCTAATTATGTAAAAAAATATCAATCCATGCAAGAACCCATGTTGTTATTATATATCTTTTAGTTTTTCTTAAGTTGCTTTCCACAAATATTAAAATTAATTTGTCTTTCGTATGAAAATTTGTTTTTCGAAAATAGAATAATGGCAAAAATATAAAAACAGGGAAGCTGACCGATTGCTGAGTGGTTAGCGCCTGACTCCTGAGCTGTGGGTTCTGGGTTTGAATCCCTGTTCGGGAATGGATGTTACTTTCTTTCTCTGTTCTCACTGTGTTTCTCTATCCTTTCTTCTGTGATGATGTATGAATGTGGCCCACCCTATAAATGGGTTTGTGGTGGTATGATGCGGGTAATGCTACTCACCTCCGTGACTTGGTTCACAGGTGCCCGCTGGGTAACGACAAATAAGTAGCAATTTCTGGCCTTGTTGTGGCATAGCGTTCAACCCTCAAGTGCCCTCCGTTGGAAAAAAAATAAATAAATAAAAACAGGGAAATCTTAACGGTCTCTCTCTGTTGTTTACAATAGTATTATAATAATTGAATTTTTAAAATAGAACTTATCAATATCACAATTTTTCAAACATTCAAATTAGTCCTACATTTAATATTTTTCCCTTCACAGAATTATAAATGCTTTGGCATGCAAATTATTAAAAGTAATAAATTTAGAGAGATTTTTTTTTAAAAAGTACTTTAGTACAATAATGATTTAACTTCCTTCTTTTTTTGATGGTTATAAAATAAAAATATTTAGCTACTTTTGATTTGATTAATCAAACATTTTTAAATATTTTTGATTACAGAAGTAAATATTCACAAAATTTGTTATTGTAAGCATAAATTCACTAACCAGAAATTAATACTTTATCCAGTTTGACAGAATTAATTTTGCAATAAAGTTAATCTGTTAAAAATACATATCATAATTTATTATTTTACCATAAAAATAAATTTTATTTCTTATGTTAAGAACATCTTATTGAAAGTCAAATTATTTAGCTTAATATTAGAATTAAGTCATTGAACTTTTATTTCAAAAAAAGGGACAAAAAAGTCGTAACATAGTTCTTATTTGAAATATTCTGTTTCAAGAAGGTAAAAGTATAATCTTTAGTGAAATGCTGATAGATATTGAAGTATATGAGAAACAAAGCGTAATACTTAAAAGGTAATCATTAAATTAGTAAATGAAAATATTTCTTTTACATGACAAAGGAAATTTCATATTTTACAGAATTTGTAAGAAACATTAACTTGTATTCCATAATTTTAAATAATAATTTTACAGAGATATGCATATCTTAAACAAACATTTAAGGGAATATTTTTAGTAATTTTTTAGAAATTAGCAATTCTTGATGTATTTTAATATCATTTGCAAGTCCTATACAAAAATGTAAATTCTGTGAAAGTTTGAAACAAAATTAAAGTTTTCTTGCTAAAAATAATAGCTTCCTTGTGAAGTTATAGACCTCAGTCGTAACAAAATATTATATTTTTATGTAGAATACCTTTATTTTATAGTAACACAATTCCCATTCTAAAATTCGATTATACTTATGTAATAGGATTTATTCCCCTATCTTTTGTGAATACCTTGAACTTGGTATTTTAAGAAATGGTTGTTATATGTATACTGACATTTTGAGTAGTGAGAAGCTACCAACAATATGAAACATTTCAAAACATGTTTAGTAAAATTCTGGAGTAAACAGAAAATTAATGCACATATTGTTAATTTTAAATTATTAACTAGAATGAAGATAGCAGAAAGATCGATTGGCATTTCTAATTATATCAATTTGACATCAGGATTGACAGTATTGAATAATTCCTAACAAGTAGAACTTGGGAATTTTCAAATTCCGAGGGAAACCAATAAATGCAAGTTGGAATCAAATATAGTATTGATAAAGTCGATGCACATTTGCAATCAAGTTATTTTGGAAACATCTGTCTAATGATATATTCTTGGTGAGCGTGTCAAAAAACTGCATTCAGTTGGTCAGAAACAAATTATTGAAATCCCATATTGTCACTTTGCCATTCCGGTTTATGTATATATAAATAAATCTGAGGCTTCTAATCGGTACCCTGTCAACAATTCTGCAGTTCCCATTCTTTGTCACTCTCATTTATAAATCATATATGCATTTAAAATGATAATTCTAGTTACATGTTATTCAATTTATAAGCTAAAATTAGGTACATTGTAAAATTAATTAAAACCTGAGAGATCAAAAGGATTAAATATTCGAAGAACAAAATATATAATCTAATTTTAATAAAATGTAACTATAAAAAGTGAAAGAACTACATATAAAAATTATTGCAGAATTGTTAAAAATACTAAATTCACTCAAAAGTTTTTTAAAAAAAAACCTTTTAATTTATTACTTATTTAATCCCCTCTAATTTTAAGCAAAATTTTTTTATATTTTAAAATTTCATATATTTTGAACAAATTAAATAATAAAGATTTCACATATTTTAACCTTGTCGCAAAATTACATATTAACACATTCTTACACTATCAAGTTTACAACTAAGCAATAATTATATATAAATATATATGTGTGTGTTATACAAATGAACTAAAAAAAAAGTTAATAATTTAAAAACTTTATAAAAAAAAGTTAAAATAAAATATTATGAAAATCTAAAGGTGAATAAATATAGAAAAGTAAAACATAATTAGAAAGCTATTGCTTCTTTGAAACACTTTTGATTTTCGCTCACATTAGTTAAATCAATCATAACCATCAGTAAATAAGTTCCTAAGCTAATTTTCTCGGTAATCCGTCAGTTCTGGGGGTTGAATTTGAAGCATTGCAGAGAAGCCTGTTGCCCCTACCAAGGGGCTCAGGATAGCCGGAAAACACACAGAGTTTTTTGTCCGAGTTAACTCAAGATAGCCGTTTAAGGGGTTAAGTTTAATATATATGCAAAATAGAGGCAAAAATATATTTTAATTTTCTTTAATTGCAATAAGTTGAGAGCTTACTTAAGAAATGTTAAGTAAACATTTATAATTGTGAAACTTGTATGTATATTAATAAGTAACATGAGCAAATTAATCTAAAATAAAAACATGCACAACTATAATGCCGGATGTTTAATTCTTTTTATACAAAATTTGAGATAAGAGATTTCAATAATAAAGCATAATTAGAATGTGAATAAATAAAAATAGCAAATATAATAATAAAGTTTGTCATATATATATTATAGATTATTTTATCATTGAAATATTTTCACAAAATGTAGAAACATTAAGAATGCAAAATATTTAAATACATACATAGAGGAATGCATTTTTTCTGAATAGTACTCACTATTATGATGAGATGAAGACACAACTTGTGAAGGAGTTGAACTAACTGGTCCTAATCCAGATGTTGTCAAATGTGAAGAATCAGAAGAAATTGAGCTACTGGGCAAATCAGCAGATACCTGTTGAGAAGGCAATTTAGAGCTCAACGCAGCAATAGTAAATATAGTGGCAACATTCTGAGATAACATCACCTAGAATTAAATCCAGTGAACATTTGTAGCTCAAATACCCCATATAAAACTTTAATTCAAATCTAGAGAATAAAAGTTTTATTTTTCATTCTTAAGTGAAGTTTGAAAATTCTTGTTATATTTATTACTGTAAAAATTTACTTTTTATTTGAATAAAATTATATTTAATACTTCTTAAGATTCAAAGAAGTCTAATAAAATAACATTTAAAAGATAATAATTTTATTTCACTAAATGTTGATGAAGGATAAATTTGCAATTAAATTTTTTAAAGACATTGATGTCTGAGTAAGGGAGCTATTTTCTCATTTTTTATTTTATAGCTTTGGTTTACTTATATATATATAATCATAAGCTGAAAGTTTCACCTGCATTTGTAGCATAAAATGATTTTAGAGAAGAGACATCAATATTTGCTCATCATGATGTTATTGTAAGTAATTTCTACAGGTACATTTAAAATATCTCCTTTTCTAAAGAATTTTTGTGTTATATAGATAAATAACACTGCAAAACAGACACAACATTGTTGATAGCCTGTCAGCCTAAGCCAGTTATAAGACATTTTAATATCTATTGAATAAGCTGCCTTTTAGGAGGACCTTTTACAAATAATGAGCCATATTCCAATGCCAAAAGAGAAGTTTGTTTGTTTGTCGCTCAACATTTTTTGCACACGAGGGCTAATTAGACTGGGACTTACGGTTTAAAGTGAATTCCGAACCACTACAAACATCCATGCCTAAGGTGGGATTCGAACCCACGAACTGTTGAACCGAAGGCAAGAGCGCTAACCATTCGGCTGCCAGCTGGGTGTCAAAAGAGAGGAAATCCAGAAGGTTTACAAGCACTCACACCGATAGACATGCAACACCCATTTCTCATTGTTCAATTATGACTGGAATTGTGTCTGGAAACTTTCACTCTGGAAAGCATTAACTTACCACTAGGCCATGACAAAAGTTTATAAAACATAACAAAACTTAAAACAGCAATGAGAACATAGAGAGTAATGATGATAGCATTTTGTTTAAGTTAATCCAAACACATGTATTATCAAAACACTTATATGATCAAAATCATAGTAAACTTAATTCAGTGTCAGTTGAATAAAAGGGTTCAGTCTAGAATCAAGTACCCTTTGGTTTGACAATACATCTTGGTGATAAAATTTAATTTCTTTTAGCCTTGGTAACTCTATTTTAGTATAGCTTTTATGCAATGATCATCTTGTTAGTCACATTTTGGCATGAAAAAAATTGCCAAAGAATCAAGGGGTACCCAATTGTAAACTTTTAACTGAATAAAAAATACATAGGGTTATATTTTTTAAATTTTGTTTATTTTTCTGCATTTGAATAAAAAATGTGTAATATATTAATATTTAATCACAATATAAAAATAATATACATAAAAGTTACTGCATGAAATATTTTTTCACAGCAAAATAGCTGCTTTCTAATTCTTCTGCTTTGATATTGATGAAAAATTTAACTAAACCAATTTTTGATTCTTAATTTATTGTTCTAAAATATTTATCAAAGTTACTAGTTAAAATTTCTCCAAAATATATTCAAGCTTTTGTTTTATGAATTTATTTTTAGAATCATCAAACTATAAGAAAATTTAAAATAAATCTACTTATTTTAAGCAAAAACATATTCTGATAAATTTTTGAATCTCAATAAATTGTGTAATGCAGTGTAGTATTAAAGGTAAAAAAAGTAGTAAATCATAAGCAAAAACAGAATCAGAAAATTTTGGTACGTAGATTTGATTTAATTTTACTGACGCAAGATA
The DNA here is from genome assembly GCA_037975125.1 of Latrodectus hesperus. NCBI lineage: Eukaryota > Metazoa > Arthropoda > Arachnida > Araneae > Theridiidae > Latrodectus > Latrodectus hesperus. The sequence goes on along the minus strand of CM075854.1, from coordinate 5,538,161 downwards.
ATTAGATGGGATAAATTGGCCGAAAACAAAATGCTTCATAGTTAAGTGCTTCAGTAAATCATCGGATAAGAACTAATTGAGAATGTTGACATGAATGACCCAAAAGAATAAAGGCACTGAAGCAAATTTCTAAAAGTCAGAAAGATGAGACAGACAAGTGTTTTATAGAAAACTCCAATGTTTTCTCAGAACCATGACAGTTTCATGAAATTAATATTATCCAGAGCAGGTTTTATTTGACTGATTTTTGTCCTTGTCTTTTCTAGATTTTGAAATGATCTGAGATGTATAGGAGGAATTCATTTCTATACCAGTTCGAGAAGAGAATATATCAATTGTTCCTTTAATACTTTTTTCTCGAGATTTTGGTTTTTTAAATTTTATATCGTCAATCTTAGATTTATTGGTAATTGGAGAAGATTTCTTTGTACTATTAGAAGTTGATGGTAAAGTGGATTTAGATGACAAAGTTGAAAGTGGAGCAGATTTAGGTAAAATACTCTTCTTTGCTTAATTATTGTTTATTTTGGTATCTGTTTGTAAACTAGAATAGGAAATGCCAACTTTTGGTGCTCTGTTTTTTACTATTTGCCTTGCTTCAATATAATATTTTGCTTTATCTTGGTTGCAATCACCTCTTTCTCCAAGACAAGATTGGATTTGACATACAAGGCAAGATTTTGAAAATGCAGCAAGTGCACCAGAGCAGTTACAATACTTGAAAACGTCTGAAGTACAAGCATTACTTTCAAGACCAGATTATGCACAATTTTGACACATAGGATTAGTATTCCTACATACTTGTTGGGAGTGACCATATATCTCTGACATTTAAAACACTTAAAAAGGTTCCAAATGTATGAACGAAGTTTGCAACTTTTATAACCTGATTTATGGATTTAGGTAATATTGGTGTCTGAAAGGTTAAGACTACAAGTTGGGTGGGTATGAGTCCAATGTTATGTTAAATGTTTATGACTTGCTTAACAAACTCCTTGATCATGTAGTTCTTCAAAAAATTCTGCTTCTGTAACATAAATGAAATCGGGGTTAGAAAGGATATCATGAGAGTCATTTAAAGTTTTATAAAATGATGTTTAGACTGGAAATGAATCCAAGCTTTTAAATTACTGACTACTGAAGCTTATTTTTTGCCAACTTGAACAAGATCTCCCAATCGTATTGTTTTAAAATTTTGTATGTCACCAATAGAAGATGTGAGAGGTTTTTGTCTAACAAAATATGATGCTTTATGAAAAGTGCTCAATGTTCTTATTAACATGTAATGAATATTTTAATTGGTTACATTAATGAAAGTATTAAAACCCATAGGATATTTATAAAGGCTCGTGCTCGATGGCACCGCCTACCACGGAGCTCAAAAAGGGATGGCAGTCACAAGCTCTGAACATTTCCAGCCTCGATGCTTACCTTAGGGCAAATCGACATCAATATAATGGGAGTTATTCCTGAAGGCAGTGACTACCCTTAGCTCCAAGCTTAAGGATGTCACTTCTTTGTTTGATCCCTAGTACACTGGCCACAACTGCAGCAAGGTATCAGTTGACTGATACACTAGGGACTACAGTGTACCATCCGTCCAAAAGGTTTCCATGCACAGCCAACACATGGGGATCTTGACTGTACATGAGAAGCAAGAAGCAAACAGAATGGCAACAGCTACTCATGGAGAGCTCCCTCACTTCCCCTCGAGACTTGGAAGTGATAAGAAAAAAATTAGAAAGAGAAGAGAGAAAAAACAGAGAGAATATAGATCCCTGGATACCTCAGGATTGGGACACCCTCACTCACCAAAAGGTGAGTTCCATGAGGGGTTGGTAAGTAGAAATTTCATTACTGTGGCTGTAAAAAATGAGTGATCTTTCTTATGAAAAACTACTGTTGTATTTACAGTATTTTAATAAAATGCAATATAGTTTCTTTGAAAAAATCTTTGAATAAAATTCAAACCAATAGAATTGAAAAGGCAATGTGTCAATGGACATTCAGAAAATATTTTAATATTTACAAGGAGAATTCTTACATTGGATTTAATTTCAATAGGATATGACAATAGGTCCTTTACTTGCTAAGTTCCTGTTTATTATGCAAAGAAAATGTACTTTTCTATAATAACATTTAAGACTAAAGATTTTTTTTTTAAAAAACCTTATTATTTTTAATTAATTTTTTTGCAGTAAAATCTTTTAAACTTCTTAAACTGCTATAAGTGAATAAAATTTAATCATGTGAACTAAATAACACAATTAACCTCAATAAACTTATTTATATTTAAAGATTTGTAATTTAGAAAATTTTCCTTAATTTTTCATATCCTGTTGTATAAGAAAAATTCTAAAGTTGAACATTGCTGCATTTCTACAGTTTCTAAAATCTAGATAATATAAACTGCACTGAAAGTGTGAGTACATTTCCTAACTCAGAAACAAAACCTGCCACTTTCTAATTGAAAATGTTTGGGTAGTGATTTGGGTATTTCTTAAAGCTGTGTAAAATGATGAGGGATTAACCCAGAAAGGGAGATATTTTGACTTAACTCAAGCATGTGCAGTGCAAATTAACCTTACAAACGATAAAGCTAAGAAAAATAAGTTTTGTTCATTATTTTTTCATTGTAAAGGAAATTTGTCACTTTTATAAATATGCAATATGGAAAAATATATTTAAATATTCTTTCTCACACTCAAATAATTGCTTTGATAAATCTAAATATTTTGTGGAACATCTCAATATAAAATTTGATGAACATTAATATAAAATAATCATACAGTGAAAATTAAAAAAAAAAACAATACAAAATAGTCTTTTTTATTTAAATTACTTAAAAAAGACAGTATAAATGTTTTCTATTGTAACTTTTGGAAATTAAATAAAAATTATTTTGAAATAAAATACTCTTAACATGTGATAAATTAAAAAAAATATATTTAATACTTTTATTCAGAAGTTTGATTTTTTTAAATTTTTTATAAGCTTAACTACAAATTTTTTGAAAAATTTGATACCAATAAATAAAAAATACCTGAGAATTCGGAATTAGATTATTTGAAGAAACTGATGATAGCCTAGAGACGTTGTTCATCATTTTGGCCCTAAGAGACTCCAGTATGCTTTCATTGGTATTTTGCAATTGTTGTGTAACATTGGGAACATTATTATGCTCAGATGTTGGGATCCAAGAGCTATCTATAAAATGGTTAGGAGATTCCTTAGAAAAATGGTGACTTAAATGTCCTTGATGCATTACATCTGAATGAGTTGGTTGTTGAAGAATATGCATTGCAGAACTAGTTTGTGGATAATTTCCTAAGGATGCTAGGGTTGTAGGGAACTGCTGTTCAGATGAAAATATTTTACCTGTAAAATTCAAGCATATAACTATTTAATATATAATGAAACACAAAACTTCTTGAAAATTATAATGATATTGAATGGATTTCATGAATAAAAATAAAGATAATAAAATAATTTTGAACTGAAAAGTTAATAGTTTTAAAATGTATATTATATTGTCAAATATTAACTGTTTATAAATTATACACATCATAAAGAACATGTTTTGAATGGTAAAAATAAGTAAGTGAAAAATAATTTACTTTGAAAAGTGTTTCAACATCAAGTGTTGAAAAAACATTTGTCATAAGTTGTTTCCCTTTACAAAAAAATCTTAGACAACCTGATTATCATTTAATACTCATATAACTGAGAAAAAAATTTAAGAATAATTTTATTTTATTGATCTGAATAGTCAGTTTTGTTCATTTAAACTACTTTCAAATTTCACTAATATTTTGTAGATTTGTGTGGCTTTATATTTTGGTTACAGTGAAAATGTAAAATCAGGTGTAGAAAAATAAATAATTACTTCTACAGTATTAGTGAGCATATTTACTTTTGATTTTTTTCCCAAATAATCCACTATAAAAATAAAATGTTATTTGGATAAATTATATGAAACCCTTTTGTGTGGAGGTTTACAAAATTTAAAATCAGGAAACACATTTACGTAAGTTTCAAAGACAATTTTCTTTATTTTATTTTATAATTATAATTTAACTCAGATTCTTAATAACAAAGAACTGTTGTACCTGAAAATTATAATCAAATTTAAATTATATGTTGGAGCTAAACTTGGAAATTTTACATGAGTCTAGGAAATTTTAAATCAGAAACAGGAAACAATTACATAACATAATTAACTTATATTCATTATTAAATAAACACTATTGCTTTAAATTACAATGAAATACTATGAATTATCGAAATATATTAAAAATATTGCAAAAACAATATTCAGAGAAATCAAGGATTACATTTTATTGACTTCTCAGAGAATTTTAAATTTAAATTAAAGCTAATCTTGATAACGCAAATTTACTTTATGTTTATGAAATTATGTATAGTATGTTTTATTAAATTAGAAACAGAATAGAAATAAAATCTCATAAGCAAATCACATTGAGTCAAAATTAAGCAAATATGGTATAAGACAATGAATATATTTCTGAATAAACACAGGAAGTTTAATAAAAGAATGTGCAAAAAAATTTGAAATAAATATTGTAGTTAATACATATGAAATCAAAGTATTACTTGTTATATAGTAAATAAAGGTAAGTGCAATCATTACTTGAAAAATTTTCCTTTCTCAAATACGTAAATAATGAAAAATGGGATTTTATTTTTTGACAAATAGACTTCATCAGTGAGTTTTCGTAAATGCATCATAGAAGAATGCGTCAATACTTAACTATGGTTAAATATACTTTAGCGACACTTTATTATTACAAAGAGAATAGAAGAGAAGTCAAAGTAAGTGAACTACGTTTGATGCACTCTTCTCGCTCTTCGTACACCATCACTTAATTCTTTTTATAAACAAAAGCTAAAAATCTAATATAGTGGCGCCATCTGTTGTTCTTTAGAGATAAAATATATATTAAAACAATTTTTCAGATAAAAGTATGTTTGTAATAGAAATTAATTGTAGGAAAAATTTTACTTTCTTTAATAAATATATGTGTATATAATTTAAACAAAATTTATTATTTACATTTTTATCTAATTTCTTTATTTTATAATTAAAATTTTTATAATTTTTAATAAATATTAACAGTTAAATTTTTTGTTAGCCAAATTTTAAAATTAGTAAATTTAATTTCTTTCGACTCACTTTATTTCGTTAATATTTAAAAACATATAATTTTACCAATCATTTTAGCATGAAAAATAGTTTGATATAAATTCAGATAATTTATTTGTCAATATTAAGTTTATTAAAATTTATTTTCAAAAGTAGTGTTTTAATTACAAATGTTGATAAATTTTTTATGTATTTTAGATTATAAAATTCGCAAATAGATTTCTAAACCCTCAATTGCATAATGCAGGCTTTTGTTTTGCACTAGGTTTAAAATTTCTTTAATAGTTAATCAGGATTGTGCTTTAAACAAAGTAAATCATTCATTAATTTTTATATATATGTACAACAATACGACAATTTAGACACTGATATTGATTCAAAATTAAAATACGGGATGTATCATACTTTGAAAATGAATTATTTTAGACATTTTAATTGGAAATTTTGTTTAATTCAAATATTTTTAATAAAAGCAGATTTGAATACACATAAGAGAGAAATATCCTGGCCCTATGCCTTTGGTATTATACATATATAATGTGTATAAAATAAATAAATTATATACATTTGTATATTCATGTAAATTTTTCAAAATTAATTTAGAATTCAACAGTATATATATATAACATTATATACACATATTTTAAGATATATGAATAAATATTTTTGTGAGAGTGGTGTGATAATATACATGTACATTACTGAATTTGAAAATAAAAACTTAAATAAATTTCTTGTTTTTTCTTTATAAATAATAATGATGATTTCGAGTAGTTTCTCTTTAGGTACACAAGTTAAAATATATTACATTTGAGACATAATTTTCGTGAACTATAAATGCAAAAAATTTCAAAAGTTTTAAAAATTTGAAAGGCACATTTGAATAAAAAATTGCTAAATGATAGTCTTATAAATATTATGTTACTTTGGATTTAAAATAAAGTGAGTATTGCTTCGAAATTTTTAACTATTTTTAAAGAAATAGTAACACATTAATTATAAATCAGTAAAATCTATTTTAGTGATTTGATAATTTAAATACATAAATGAACAAATTTAATATACATATATATTAAATAAATATGTATGAAACATGTAAGGTTGATGTTGAATATAAGATATTCGGCAAAATTTGATTCACACGTTTTTAATTGAAATTTTTATTAGAAAGATATGAATATTTAATAGCAAAATATGCAGTAAGTTTTGTGTTTAATTTTATACGTAAGTGACAAAGTGTTTAATATAGTTTTATTTATTTTTCACTAAATAGTCTAATTACTTTTAAATTAATTGACTGCTTGAATTTTGTTTTAAAAATTTGATGAAAACAGTTGCATTGCACTTGTTAAAAATTACAAAAATTCCAGGGAAATAAATGGAATGAAGAAAATCAAAATAATTCTGTGACTGCTTATGTAACGTTAAACCTAGAACACTTGTTTTTGTCTCTGGAATGTGAACTCAATCTTATGGCGTGAAAGTCTTAAGGGATATGTGCCAACTCAGGTGTTTACCTCCTCATTTGATTATGATTCAATATTTGATTTTACAATAGGGAAAGAAAACCAAAATCATAACAAAATGAATAAATATATAGACCGATAATAAACTATACCAACTCATATCCCATTACAGTAAATTTTATTGATTCTTATTCAGTTCTTTCAATTCAGACAATACATCAAATATAAAGAAAATAACGGCTAAATTAATATTAAAGTAATCGCCGTAAATGTAGCAATACAATTTTCGCAGAAATCATTGAGATCATGGACTCAGCTATTCTTAGATGCAGTATGAATAATGGACAAACGACAAAAATATTTGGCAAACGTTGTTTAGTTGGGGAGTAATGAAAATGCAGCCAAAAGAAGTATTGGAGTAAAATATCTGGGATAAAAAAAGAGGTCATTTTTTCCTAATCCAAAGACAAAGCTTTGAAAGAATAGTCGGGAACTAAAGTTAGAATGATGAGAGTCAGCTACAAAACTAAAAATACATTCCATGTTCATTGGATGAAACATATATCTAGTCAAATAATTTTTTCGTATAAATTCCGAAGAAAAATTCTCTAATACTCACACGACACATATAATGGATTCTACCTTCTTTTGGCGATTAATAATTAAAAATTAATCACATTCTCCCTGTATAAGAATGTATTCTTGTATTTGGAAAACAATATGTTAGACCTTGTAAAGTAATATGTTAACTTTACCACTTTTCTTTCTTTTTATATAACTAAGATAAATAAAAAAACAACCTTCATATACATTAGAATTTAACAATTCCAAAATACGTGTACCACGTTAAAATATTTATTTATATTCATAGATTTTAGAATTTAATATTTTAAGAATAATTTTACATAAATCAAAAATTCTCCACATTAAAATTCATACACCTTATAAATTTTAATATTTTTCAAAAAGTTTTCTTTGAGAACTTTTTTTTTAAATATTTAAGTTTAAGGAAGAGGTAAGATATTCTTCTTATTTTTTACAACTTTTTTAGCTTAATTTTTTTAAAAAAATGTGTAGGTATACGATAATGGTAGAACTAAATAATTTTTTCTAAAAATAACAAACTATCCAATTCTTAATTCTCCATATAAAGTTGTTAAAAACGTTAATAAAAATTGTGTGTTAAAATTTTTTTCTTGCATATATTAAATTAAAAGAGAAGCCGTAGCATTTTAAATACAATCATGAGAAACAAAAAGGAGAGAAACACATTATCATTGCAAAAATTAATTGTTTAGTTAAAAGTGTGAAAAAAATCATTAACTGATACCGTGAAGTGTCAAAGTTAAGTACTGCTATTTAGAAAATTTGACTGATTGATTCAGCGAAGAAAAAATTTTCTCCAACAATTTACTGATATTTTTAGAGTATCAGTAAATTGTTGGAGAAATTTTTACAGTACCAAATCTTAATTGATTATACAAGATTAAAATAAAGTTATAGTTTTAAATAATTAAAGAAATCACTGATAAAACCTACTAATTTATTAAATTATTTGGTAAATTTCTTATTGGTAATATTAGATTTCTTAATTAGCAGTAATAGATTATGTTTATTAAAATGGCATCCAATCCTTTGTTGTAAAAATATTTAACAAAATCATAGAATGTTTAAAAAATTTATAAATAAAATTCTTATAAAAAGTAAACTTTTTAACTCTTTCTTTTACTATTTGTAAAACGTGAAAAGAATTTATACATTTGGACAATATAACTCCATTTTACGTGCTCCAGGAAGTTTATTTGTACCGTACATTTAAATAGTTGTACAATTATAATTTTAATTATTGAAACAAAATATAAAGGTGAGGTTCATATAGTAAGTGTTTTTCGAATTTAATATCGAATTCTTAAACTTTTTTTAATCCTGCTAATCACTCGAATTTTTTTCTTCATTTAAGAAAAGTAGAAAAGCAAGATGGGAAATAGTATTACTGCAGAATAATTTTACAAATATGTTATAAAATAAATATTAATTAAAAATATTTTAACTGAAGAATTATGTTTTATTGCATTAACTGCAGCATAATTAAAATTTACGTTAAACTCTTTTCAATTTGAAATGCATTAAAATTTTAAGTTGAAAATTTTAACGCAGTTTTTAATTGAAAAATTCTTAAACAGACGAAAAACAGATTTTGAAAATTTTGCGAGATCTTTCTCTCTCTCTCTTTTGGAACTGTGTGAGTGTCTAATATTATAATAATAACAATATTAAAAGCTAGAAAATGTGTCCCTTAGCATTCTTCATGTAAATATGTAAATCAGATTCGCACATTTTACAAACCTATAATAACAGTTTCAGCCTGACACGATAAAATAATTTTTAACACAACATAAGTTTAATATACTTATAGATAAATATAAAAATATTTACCAAAAACTTCTTAATAAGATGAATATAATTATTATTTTTTAATGTAGACTCTATTCCTTATTAATATTCATTCTTTATAGTCATTATTATTTAGAAATTAAAAGTAAATTGAGATGTACAATCTGCATTGAATTAAATATTACACAGAAACTTTGGTCACTCCCATATGCAGAGTCCATTTACAGTAGCATGAAGTTTGGTCACGGAGGGGCCTTGAAGTCCCTTTATCTAAGTTTTTCTTTATTTTTCAAATATTAGACATAGAAATAAAAAAATTTTAAAATATTGCAACTTTTACGTTGGGATATTGCCCTGTGTGTGTTGCTAATCTTATACTTCAGTTTGTCTCGAGTTATATTATTTTTATTGCATCATTCTCTGTACCGAACAGTTAGAAATAGCGGGATTCTTTATAATTTAAAAACAGAGAACAACCCTAGAGGTATCGTTTTACTTGAAGGTCATCGGGACCACGACTTTAACATGTCCCAGCCGCTTTTAGTGAATACGTCGGATTTTCGGTTAAGACGGGATTCAAACTCACTACCTTCCGATAATAAAACGACCAGACCACTGAAGCCTTATGCGCGGAATCTTTTTACGGAAGAGTGAAAGCACTTTTAGCAGGTGAAGTGAAGCGGTTCAAGATTTATGCCTTTTTCTCTTCGTAAATTTAAAATAATTTGGTATTCATAGAATCCTATTGCAAGAAAATTGCATAAGTTTAATAACAGAAACTAATATATTGGATACAAAGGTTTTTCCGAGGAAAAGATGTTTCTATATTTATCTGTAAAGACTTTGTAGCAAAAATATTTCTATACAACAAATTTTACAGCAAGCAAAATTTTCAAGCAAACACAAATTTAATATATTTTTATTGACAACTTTCACGTAAATTTTATACTTTGGAATTTTATGAAAATAGAGTAAAATAGGGGAAAAAATAGGACTCCTTTCCCAAGGGAAAACAAAGTTTATCAACATTTTGTTTGTGTTACAAAAAACAGCCAAAAAATTTTTCCGAAAAAAATGAAAAGATGAAAGAATGCCATGAAAAAAAGATATTTGAAATGAGTGAGCGATGGAAAGAATCCGCAAAAAGTTCTATTTTTGTAACGGGACCCGAGAATTCTCGCTCTTTCAGCAGATTTTTGAATGCATTATTAGATAAAAGTGGAAAGCTACTGTTGTAGGCTTGGTTCAAAGCCAAAAGGGTGATTCTCAAAACCATTTTAACAATGCATCGAGACAAAAGTCAAGCCTCTATATTAAGAAGTACTCTGGTGCGCCCTACTCTTCTTTTGGCAAAGGGACAAAGTTTGATTCGATGGTTCTGCCTAGCTTATACAAATCATGCTTCAAACTGCCATTGAACGGGTGGGGGACATGCAGTTTTTCTTTGAACAAACATGTGATCTTCTTTTTCTAATTTTGCTCACTCTATCATAAGCACTTTGAGGAGTTTAGTTGGGCAAAGATTTATTTAAGTAGCATTCTTAAACTTTCTTCTTTCCTTTCATTTCGTTTTAAAGATGCTCTTGTGCTAATTATTTTGCATTTTAAAGTAATAGAGCAAACATTAAATAACTGCAAAATGTATTTTGATTTCTGATCAAATGCGAATATTTCTTTTCAGATAGGAAAATGTTATTGAAGGGGAACTTAGAATTAAGTGTTGTGGGGTAATGATTATATCATAATGGAAGCAAATTTAGGTTTTAAATAAAAATAAAAAGTTAATTATTTTGTTTCATACAAAGGAATTTAAGAAATATTTTTATTAAATATTCTTAAGAGTTATAATTTATTAAATCAAAATTTAGTTTTTTATTAAATTTAAATTTCTTAAAAATACTTTATAATTTAATTACAAATTTATAGATGCGAAAAAAATAATAAAAAATCAGAAAAACTAAGGAAACGCTTTCCTTTTCTATTTTTATAAATGTATAAGCGTAAAGATCATTTATAATAACAAATTCAACCTCTGGTAATTTTTATTTCAATAACGATATCCTAAATATTCTAAAATAACATATTCAATAACGATATTTGTATGGATTCTGAAGCCTGAAATTTTAAAGTACAGAAGTAATCGATTTTCTTCATATAAAATATATTGAAATAACTATTATTCAATTATTAGAAGTAAGAAGTGATCAGTATTAAAAGAAATAATAACAACCAATTTCTGTTAAATTTTATTTTGATCAAAATATTACTCATTAACTACAACTGAATTTTTCATAACTTGTAATCTGATTTTTTAAACAGAATGAGTTAAGCAAATCGATATTACTTAAAAAAAAGACCAAAATACTGTGTTTTGAATAAAGTAATCTCCTAATAATAGAAATAAAAATTGGCCTGGGGGTTTATTGCCGCAATCTCATTACATAAGAAAAGTCCCTGGAACATGAGACAACTCTGGGGAGAAATTGGTGGAACGTGAAGGAATGATCAAGCGAAGAGAATGGGGACAGGTGGGTAACAATTATAAAAGATGGTATCCTTGACATTCTAGCTTTCAGAAATCTAGCAAGATCTGAAAGGAAACGACCATTCTGTGAAAAGACCGACACCTGAGTTGCTTAACAAAACTCAAGTTCGCTCTGACACAATGAGAGATAACAATCTTTTCATTTGAAAGACAATTAAGACTTTTATTTCTCAAGATGGGTGGTTTTTTTTTTTTTTTTTTTTTTTGCGAGCTATCAAAACGACTTGTGTCAACTACAATTGAAAACAGTTTTGATATGTTCGATCAATATATTAAAGCATGTGCGCACTCTATATTCAATCATTTATTTTTAACGATATCCCTTAATTACATTTGGTTTAAAGGTTAATTGTCCTTTTAGATGCTTCATATGACGTCGTACCTTGAGAGTTTCAGCTGGTTTATTAGCATTTAGAACAAACGTAGACAGTATAACTTTCCAGATAACTCGAACAATCATTCAATTTATAAAAAACAATTTTGACCTAATTGTAGTGTCGATTTCTATAAATTGAAAGAAGATATTACATTCAATGATTTATATTTGAACGGTGTTGCATACATAGAAAGTTTTAGACATATAAAACCGAGTTATTAATTAGTGAAATAAATAGTATTCTTTCTGAAATTACACTGAATCGGTTCTATGATTTACTCAAAATAACTTTGTTTTACAGTAAAACAAAGTTTCAATAAATATGAAGTCTATGATATGATATTAACAAAATATTTATATACGATATATAGAAATATTTTTTCAATTCAAGCACATAAATTTTTTTAACGTGGAAAACGAGTAATAAATTCTAAAACTCCATTTATACTTTCAGTCATTTTAATGAAAACTAATTTGAATAAGGAGGAAATTACATAAAATAATTATAAATATTTATATACCAAAATTGAAATTTCCTGATAAATCAAAATAAATTCATAAAAAATATCTACACGTATCATAGACTTAAAATGTTTGGTTTCATTTTTATGTTATTTACTTTTGTTTTCATGATTTATTAGCGAAAAATTCAAATTTGTTAAGTTATATTATATATATAGGTGCTTACATTTATATAACAGGGTATGTATTTATTTTGATTGAAATAAAATAAATTGAATATAGTAAGCAAATGGAATATTGGGCACACAGTCAGCACCTAAGGGTCGAGCAATATTCTGCTCTTTCAATTCCCATTCACTTGTAGGGGTTCGTATGAGAACGGCTCTAAGGAAGCCGCGTTTCCACAAAACGCGGCAGAAGTGCAGTCATTATCAAAAAATAAAAGTTTTTAGAATGTATTGGTTAAGCAACTGTACTATTGATTACTGGTTAGATTTAAAACTCATCATCATTAAAAATGGATTAATTAGTCAAAAATACAGTAAAACTATATAAATCTTAAAATAACCGTTATGTACGCAATTTCTTTCCTGGTCAAACATTTTCTGAAGCATATATTCTACAATAATTTAACAAATTCTTATTATTTAGTTTTTCTGTCCAACATATTATTTTCGTTTTATTTGCGCTTTCTATGTTTATGATAGACTTTCTAGATGAAGCAAAATTACAATTCCTTTTAGTGCATACCAGGAAAATGTAACAAGGGGAAATCGAGCAGACATTTTTTAATGCAATTCAAACAATATTTATACACAAATTTGAAATTTTGGTATCAAATCAGTAATTAACATAAAATAAAATTCCATTAAAAATGTTTAGCAAATATTTATTTTCATATATGTGGAGTTATTTTTCAATAGAAATGAAATATGAGAATGCATTTTTTAAAATAAAATATGGAGTTCAATGTAAGCCCATAAGAAATAGAAAACTGCATAAAATTATCACGCAAAATAAAATTTTGAGAAATTTAAGGGAAATGTGTGAGAATAAATGAATAAAACTCAAGGAACTGCAAATTTCCTTCAATATTACCACAAAGATTAAAATTTAAAAAATACAATATAAGTCAATCCTAAGACATTGCAATATATATAAGTGTTTATTTACACACCAGTCATTGTTTCTGTTTATAAATTTGCAATTAATTATCGTCATACACAGTCATTAGAATTAATAATTTGTGAATTAATAATTAGAATTAATAATCGCTAGTGAAAAATATCGATAACATAGAAGAGTAAATCCTATCATTTAAAAAATAGAGAACGCCTTTTCGTTTCTTGAAATTAAGCTACTTAAAGCCCTTTACGAAACTCGATAGCTTTATTCTTATAAAACAACAATAAAAATGAAAAAAAGTTAAACTAAATTTTTGCATACAATTTCAGTAAGGCAAACACAACGTTCTGATTAAGCTTATTTAACTTTTAGTGAAGAATATTTCGTGCAAGAAAACGTATCACAAATATTATAAATGCCTGAAAATTCTTTTGCATACAAAGTTTAAGATTTAGAAGACACACTATGCAAATAAATTGATTGGAACACACAGTGTTCGGAGCAATGTTCTACTAATAGAGAATGACACCAAGAGATAAAATGAAAATGCAATTTATTGACAAAGACATTGCCAACACAATTAGCAAAGACAACTTTTCCATTAAGACTTATTTGATATAACGTGCAATAAAATAAAAGCTTGCATACATTTCTAAATTTCATCGGGAAGATATGATTTGCTAAAAATTGATAAAAATTTTGTTTTCTTTCCATCAAAATGAAGAATAAAGTAGTGATGTTAAATCAACTAATAATCAACTAATAATTTTAAAAAAATGTCATTTGGAGAACTTAAGATTTCGGAAACAAATTTTTCCTTTGGATTGTTTGAAAAAAATTGTTCCTCGACACATGTTGCTTTTAACAATAAAACATACAATTTTGCTCAACACTTCACTCTTATTTTTAATAATTTGTTCTTATAACAAACTCATTCTTACAAAACAACTGCAGTATATTATTTAAAATAATGTTGTATCATCATATTTTACTGTAAATTATAATTTGTAATTATAAAAATTTTCAAAGTGTAATTAAATGAATATAGTGAAATATTTATCGTGTGTGTGTGAAATACAAGAAAACTATGCCTAAACAGGAAGCAAGAATATCAAAGAAAAATGTAATTTTGAAGTTCTTCACGTGGGGCATATCACCACATAAATTTGCTATTGTATCCATGCCTTTGAACCCTAATGAATGTCGAAAAAAAATATTTCTTATAGGAACCAACTTTCTGTGTATTTTATTTCCTGGATCTGTTATATCTGTGATTGTGTGATGATATTAAGATACTAATTTAGTTAAAAGAAGAGCGCGTCATTGCTCAACTGTTTTTTGAATCTGCTAACTTTAAGGAGACAGTATTACTATCATGGTTGGAGAATAAGTCAGGTTGCAAACTTTATATTTAATATTTTAATCCCAATACCTATATATATATATATATATATATATATATATATATATATATATATATATATATATATATATATATATATATATATATGAAATCTAGATTTATAAACCTGCATGGATTTACACTATATAAAGTAAACCTAAATTTTAAGTATGTGTGTCACCTTTATAATTCTAAAATGTAATACCGACATTAATTTTACCAAAAAAAGTTTTTTGATAATGTGGAATGCGTCTCGGTAAAAGTAAACCAAAAGGAATGAAGATAATCTGGATGTATTCCCTCTATATTACAGTTATGATTCACACCTAGGTAGTTAGGCGAAACGTATTGCAAATTTAACACATACGTCTTTCTTTTAAATAGTTTTTAATTCCCAGAAAATTAATAGTAATCCTTATATAAAAAATCTTAAACGAATGTAGAAATATGCATAATTTTAGGTCCAGATGATATTTTTAATTGAAACGACAGTTATTTATGCTTTAACAACTGAGTAATGGTTATCTTTAGTTTCTGATTACTTTAAACTAATTAATTTAATTTTAATAATTTAACCCTCAAAAAACTTATTTCACATGAATTATTAAAGTTGAAAAGTGTTTTTCTTAAATGTTCATTGATCCACATGATTCTCAAAAAAATATATTTTCAACAAAAATATTGTCAAGGAAAAAAAATTTTTTTCCTTATTTTTTGTAGAAATAATATTGTGTTACATCACAAGTGTATGCTGAAATTATTTTATGGAATTTTACAATATGAATTCATAAAGTGTTCAAGTGTTAGCTAAGCCCAGGAAACATATAATATGAAACCGTTAAAAATATGAAGGAGACGCCTTTTTTGAAGAGAAACATGCAAAGTTTTCTAAGTAAATGTGTTGTATTCAAACGTAGTTGTATTGCTTTATTAACTTTATCAATTATAACTACGCAAAATTTGTCTATCACTCTGTTATATATGTTAAAGAAATTGAACTAAAAAAATCCTATTAAAGGAAAGAGACAATCACAAAAAACATGTTTGATTGAATATTTTCATTGATGATTGACACGTCGTAATAATTCTGAGAATTATTTTAATTTCGGAAAAAAAAATCATAAAACTTAATCGGACGTCAATGTGTCTCGTCATAGTTTGTATTTTTTAAACAAACTAATAAAAATGAATTGAATAAGATTAATACAATGTGTAGTGTCTTCGTGGTGAAAGTGGCACAATGAGCATTTCATGATTTCCACAGTAAAATCAAAAACAGAATCATCACGTCATTATTAAATACTGCAGTAGCCACAAAATAAAAATCACCGTTTTTGCATTTTTTCCCAATCGAGAAAAAATTATCCTCCTGTTTACAAACAAATCTGCTGAAGTTTTAATTTATTTTTCTTTCTGCATATGCATTTTATTACTTAAGAGGAAAACCAAAGTTCTCAGAAAAGTGCACATATTTGCATTTCGGCTGAAATGAACACGAATTATGATTTAGTAATGAAATATCAACGATAGATTTTGTTATTTATTGTAAATTTTTAAAAGTTATTTCCAATAGAATGATAACATTTTTAGTGCAACAATTATGGGTGGAAACAGAAAATATTTCAAGATTTTGGTGAGGAAATTTCTTTCCTACATTGGTAAATATATTTCATTTGACTTATATTATCAAAAACCTAAAGTTAAATGTCGATTGAAATATAATTATTAATTTTCTCACATCAAAATTGCTTATAAATTATGATCAATTATAATTTTTTTTGAGAAACCATAAATATTCACTTTGAAATAGACATTCAGTTACTGAAAATATATAATAATGTTTTTTATATTTTAAGTTCATCAGCTTGGTAAGCGTTTTCACTTTATTGTGCTCATCACCATTCTCATGTTTCAATAAGGATTAATAGTAATGAACCTATATTGGTGTGTGTGTGTGTGTGTGGATTAAACGAAATTCAAATTAGTTTAGTGATATGTTTTGTGTAAATTAACAAATCAACATATTGTAACAGTAAAAAAGTTAATGTTACATTAAATATAAATATAAGCTTATTTTACGATGTAGACTCTGCACACACACAATATATATATATATATATATATATATATATATATATATATATATATATATATATATATATATATATATATATATATATATATATATATATATACATATATATATATTAGCCAGAAAATGATATTTTATTCAAAATATTATGGAGAGAAAGATATTTTAAAATTTTTCGTTTTGTTTTTGCTTGCAAATAAAGAGTTAAAATGTAAGGTTCTAGTACAATTATAGAAAAAAAAAGAATTGTTAGACTCAACAACAAAATGTCCCCACGTTTCCCTCCCCCAATCTGAGGGAGATAGACATATTTTTGTCAGAGTAAAAAATAAATTGGCTCAAGGACTATATTTTTTCATAATGTTCCTTTATTATTTTAAGAAAGGTAGTTAATATGCAGAGGAGAAGAGTTTTTAATAAAGAGGCTTTTTTTCTTTGAATGGCCCTAACAAAACCTTCTTTCCATAAAACAATACATAAAAGGAATGTGTACCTATATGTATATATTACAAAAGAGGGAATTGGTGCCGTTCATTGTTTGGTCTAAAAGGTCAGTAGAGGGGAGGGGGAATCCACCGAATGTTAAGATTAACAGGAATTAATTGTCGCTCTAGGGCAGTGAATTTTTTTCTGCTTCTTTCCTGTTTTCATTGTTTTTTAACCCTCACCTTCCGATCTGCTACATAATGTTTGCTTACCTCCTCGCTAACAATAGCCAAACAAGAAGTCGACGATTTTTTTTAAAGTTCTTTTTTAGTCGGCCATTTAGAAATCTAAATCATTAGTATTTCTTCCGTGACACAACCAATTTTCTGATGTATATACAATTTTGTTGGGGCCAGATAACAAACGCAATTTTCCACAAAAGAAAATGTCCTTTCTCATTCACACAATGGACTCGTCCACGACACCACGAGAGACATGTCAAAAACACCCTCAACCCCCTTTTCTAGCTATGCTAATAGCGGGGCGCCATGTCATAGGGCTTTTTTTTACTTTCCACCCAGAGCTGGCTATTGTTTCGCTTACAGTTCCCCTACCCACCCACTTACTTGGCCCATTCCCTCTTATTAGTCAAGTTTTATCTAAGACAGTATATTACAGAATTTCTTGCAGTTTCCGGTCATTATTTAAGACATGAGATTATTATCTTATTCATTCTAGAAAACCCCTCGCCTCCCTAAAGCAATTATTATTTTTTCTTCTCTTTTCGTTGTTTTCTTTGAGCTTTTCTCTCTCCAGCGAATGAAAAGGAGCTGACGTTGTGCATTTTTATAAATATTGGGAAAGACAACTAATTAACAGCGTCGAGTTTTCTGCTTGTTGATTCGAAACAGTTTCACGGCAATAAGCGGCGGAAGTTTTCTGAGAGAGGGCAGCAGTTTTGTTCTCAAACAAAGGACGGATTGTTACGACAAGCGGCCGAGCCATTTTTTATTTATTTTTATTCTTCTCTTTCTGGACATTGTCTTTTAAAGTTTCCTATAAGAGTTTAACAACAATTCCACAGCCGCCAATTGACTCTTGATTATGTAAAACGAAAATTATGAAGAAAATAAACAAATGAAAAAGCACGAAAAAGCGCAACAGTAAGGCAAAAAAGACTTTTCCAGGAGCTTCGACGTCACACAATGAAAAGCTAGGATTGGAACGGCTGAACAAGGCTCCGAATGAAGTAATAACATGTTTTTCAATGAGTTTTGGATTGATTTCAATTTGCAAAGAATAAATATAGAATTCGAGAGGAAAATACAGAAGGTAATTTTAAAGAGGCTATTTGTAAACGCGTGTTAAACGGAAAAACAAATATTAAATGCTTGTAACACGCGTGGAATTGAAGAATTCTTTATACGCGTACATCATGTGCGATTTTCATTGGCAGAAATTTAAAGTTATATTTTGACAATAATATTCCATAGCACTATTTTTTTAAAAACTTAGCGATTCATTTAACAATTTAAAAATCAGTATTTTTTTCATTATTTCATATAATATTAAATATTCACTAATTAATAAATTTTCTTTATTTTTTTAATATATGAATATTAATATATAAAAATTTTTATAAGACAATTTAAAAATATTAAAATAAATAATAAAAATTCTGAAAATGTCACTAAGATTTTTTTAGTAAATTCAGAATGCTTTTATTAATATATTTTAAAAAAAATGATTGAAATATTAAAACTGTGACAACAAAGCAATACAGTGCGGGAAATTAAAGAGAACATATTTAAGTAAAAATAGTAGATTTCTCACTATTTTTACTTAATAACCTTTTAATAATAACAGACAGCAATGTAATCCTCATATTTCCAAGTTCATAAATTACGAATATATGGATTATTAATTTTGCATAAACTTAAATATTATTATTATATAAATTGAAGCCCGGTGGCTTAGTGGCAGCGTTTCACGCTCCCTTGACACAGGTCCGAAGTTCGATCCTCGGGCTGGGCAAGGTTGACTCAGCCTTTCATCCCTTCAGTGGGTCGATTTGCTGAGAACCTAGCATGCTTGGGAACTAAACACTGGGTGTCTTACGTTAGGCTGACCACCTAACTGGGACATATGCTTCGCACCCCAGAGCCCTCGGTCATGAAAACAGTTATGGGCGCTGTAGGCCTTGGCCCACATGGGCTGTCATGCCATGGAGTTTAGTTTATTATGTAAATTATTACTATAAAAGTAAGTTTATATTTTTATATACGTTATTAAAAAAGGATACGCATCTTCAATCAAAAAGAGAGAAGTACTAATAATAATGAATGATTCTATTCAAAAAAGAGAAACATTAAAAATTGTGACAAATTTTGAGGATTAAAAAAAATTTCAGATGAATCAAAAATACATTTTTACCATCGATAGTGAAATGTCTAACATCTAACAGAAATCAAAATAAACAAAATCAGGTTTTGAGAATGTTAGTATTTTGTTAAGCTGTTCATTTACTGTTATAATAATAATAATTATAATGTTGGGAACATAAGATGGATTGAGCTGTTCTTCTATCGCATAGATTGGGTCTTCAGGACAGATGGAATCATAAATAAAGTGAGTGAATGGTTACGTTCAGCTAATTGGAGGCCCCATTTTTATTATTAACCATTCATATCCATGCATAAATTATAAATATTTATTTACTATTACATTTTATCAACTCATTGATTATATAATTTCTGTGTACTGCTTTTCATAATATATTTTTTGATGGTTAATATTTGATACCTAATTTATCATTTTGAGCTTTAAATTGCACAAATAAAATTTTAGTTGCTAAAGCTATTTGCTCTAAAAACTCTATAATTCATGAAAATACTATTTTTATGAATTGAATCATTCATCAAGGAAGAAATTATCATCAAAGTTTTACTGTCATTAAAAAAAAAGCAAAAACTTGCAAGAACATTTAATGATGGACATTTAATGATTTACAAACGGATATTACACTACCATATAAATACATTTGGATATGAAAAATTCATTTAAATAAATAATTTAAAACAAATATTAATATTCCTATACATAAATGGTAATAAAAAATGAATTTAAAGAAAGCGTGTGAACTTAGAAATTTTTCCATTCAAACAATTCAAAATGAAGAAAATGCTTCAAAATCTCACACTATTTTTATAAAAATAAAAATAGATAAGCATATCATATCATCGACGGATTTAGAATCCGAAATGGTGTAATAATTCTTAAAACTCGATGTAAACGATTCCCACAGAAAACGTTGCTATTCGGTTAATGCGGATGAAATGGAGAGTCCTTCAGCAGTAACGAGCTCTCGATTTTATATCTGCGATGAGCACTTTCTGCCAGCCTAGGAAAAAAGAAAGGAGGGGGAAGCGAGCAATTAACATATCGAGTGAAGTGAGCATACGGAAGGACAGTGCAATTGGAGACTGACCCCAGATCGTTGCCCTTTTCCTGGCCTGGACACCGAGAGGCTGATCGGGTGGGAAAAGATGGAATTGCGATTTCACAGGCTGCTTCTTAGCTTTCAGCAAAAAGCAGATAGGTAATAAAGCGCTGCTGCAGAAAGAGTTGAAATCCATCCTTCAGCGCCTTCCCTTCACATTCGTCTATGACTGCAAACTTTTTTTATGAGGAATTGTCATTTCGGAAACGATTAAGTATTGATCGAATGGTACCCGTGATAGGCTGTAAAGAGTTCGCCGGAGTAATCACGGCTTAGTAAATCATTAGGAGGAATTATTGTCAAAACAATGGCGGACATAAGCATTTCCTTTTAATGAAGGGCTTCACGGATAGACTACATAATAGAAATAGATCTGGCACGTCTTGTACGCGTTTGTCCATTTTTATTTTCTTCTCTTACGTTGAAGATCAACATAAGATAAATGATCATTGGCATTCAAGGATATTCATCGGCGAGTTGGCAGCAATGGGGCTTTCAGTTCCTGTATTCGAAATGTGAATGTTTAGAGAGTGGCTTGGAATTCATTCTAACAAGTCAGTAGCATTAGAAGGATCACTAGTAAGCCAAAAGTGACAGTAGTAGTAAGTAGAGTGATAAATAAATGGAACAAACAAATGTATATGTATATTCGTCCAAATATTTTATGAGTTCATTAAGCCTCCAATATATTAAATGATAGCTTTAACCTTTATCAAACAGTTATGGGCACTGTAGGCCTTGGCCCACATGGGCTGCCGTGCCATGGAGTTTAGTTTAGTTTAGTTTTTAACCTTTATCAGAGTGGATAATGTCTTTTTTTAATTTTTGTGACAATTTAAAACAGACAAATTATTTATCTATTACTTATACAGTATACTCTTGGAAGTATATTAAAAATATTAATCTAGATTATTTTCCCTACATTTAAGACATGAAAGTATTCATATAATTAAAAAAAATTAACTTTTAATCATTTTGCTCTAGAAAATATAATAAGCATGTAAGATAAAGATGAGCGTTTGCATATTTTAACAAAAGTATATATAAATATGTATGTACATATATATACTTAACACAGAGATAAAAGATGTGATATGGTGTTTTACTTATTTTATATTAGTTAAGTGTTATCATCAACGAAGTTTTTACGTAGCTGTAGTCAAAAACTGATAAAATTTGTTTATGAAAAATCTTGCGCATCAGGCAACTACAGATATTCCGATAGATATGGAAAAAATATATTCGAAACAATTTCATGTCTTCCTCCTTCCAATGTAGAAGTATTACATATTTCTTAATAAAATTGAGCATTCTTAAAAAGAAATTTTTTTTTGAATGAAAGCAATAAAACGAATGGAAAAGGTGTGAAATGGAGTACACTTAAATTTTTTCCATAATTTTATGAATAGGAGAGCAAAATAAGCGATGGAAAATATGCGAACAACAATAGAACTTACAAAAAATCCCTGCATTTATTATAATAGGGCCTTGGCAATG
Organism: Latrodectus hesperus; assembly: GCA_037975125.1. Classification (NCBI taxonomy): domain Eukaryota; kingdom Metazoa; phylum Arthropoda; class Arachnida; order Araneae; family Theridiidae; genus Latrodectus; species Latrodectus hesperus. The sequence goes on along the minus strand of CM075854.1, from coordinate 5,515,713 downwards.
AAAGCGAGACTGCCTGACATACTAACCCCAATCCTACGTGGGAAAACAGTGCAAAAAAATGCTCGCGCTTCGCCTTAAAAGCATTCTATTATAACGGTTTTAACGGCGTTGTTATGTATACTCAAAAGATGACATAGCAATACAATAATCAATTACTAAGCAATTTTATTTTAAACATCACTTGTTAAATAACAATTATAAAATAAAATACCCACAAATTAGAACAAAATATTAGATTAATATGATTTTAAGATTAATTATGTGTTCTTTATCATTAAAGTAATCAAATTTAGATTCCCACTTTAAGAAATTATACTCCTTAATTAGTACTTTTTAAGTCAACCCAAATATTTCGCATTTTTCGATTTTTAATGACAGAATGTATTATTATTGTGACATGGAAATATTATCTGTGCACAATGTATCCTTTTTAATTTGTTTCTCACATGAAAATTCTTACCTGAAGTTAACATTTGAAGTATATTTGGAATCATATGAGGGTAAAAGTCATTCTTTTATATACAAATAATACTTAATGGTCATTAAGAAATAAATCATTTGTGTGTGATTTAAGAAGTCATATTTTAATATGACTTCTTAGTCATATTAAAATTAGCTTAGTAAAAACCTAAGTTCATATCTGTACTTTTGCCATAGAAAATGTAAATAAAAAATAAAAATTAATATTTACCATAGAGATAAAAAATTGCAGATAATGTACATGAACATTTGCAGCCATTAACTGATATTGATTTATATTTTAAAATATTCATTTGCAAATAAATTTGGAGGTGTGGCATATGTAATTAACGAAGTTAATATTTATATTTATAAAGAAAATAATTTTATCGAATTTTTTAAAACCTAATTCATTATTAGATCCCTTATAAACAGTTATAAATTTCTTTATGTAAATAACATTTACTATATGAATATAAATTTAACAAAGTTTTGAAAAAGCGCTTAATTTGAGTAATATTATCTTTTTGTAAAACTGAATGTTATCTTAAAATAAAAAAGTTGAGTTCTTTCATGACCATAAAAGTGTCAATATTTTCAATTTAAATATAAGCTCACAAATACATGGGAAATTTTAATCATCCATATAAAGCATTTTTAAAAAGAAAAGTAAAATTATGAACAATGAGTGATTTGTTAAACTTTCAAACTTACACACTTACAGATTTCAAAGAATAAATGTTTTAATTTCAATAATCACACACAAAATAGTTTTTAGTTTCAATTGTTGAATGATTGATTAATGGAATTATATTTAATTTTAAAAACTTCATAGTAATTAGTGCTTTTATGTTGTAATTTTAGGTATTGAATTTTGCCACTCATATTCATACTATGTTTAGATAAAGTTTGCGTCTGTGAGTTTTGCATTCACTTTAAGGCGGGACTGAAGTTCGTCTGGAGATCATCCATCTGTTTACAAATTCCGAAGAGTAATTTTTTTATTCGTCATACATTGTTCTGACGCTGGAAACAAATTGGTGTATTTTTAAAATAAGTTCGTTCTCAAAGATAATATGCTTATTTTGGTTTTTTTTCCCTTAAAAAGTAAAAAGGGGAAAAAAGTACTATTGAAATTTGCGTGATATCTGTGATAACGATTCTTCAATTATGATAAGACGTCAATCAGTCAATACGATTCCTAAGTTTGAATTTAATAAACATTAATTATATTAATGTGCTTGTAATTGATATTATATTATATGCTGTACTTTTTACGGTTTTTTTTATAATAAATGTTTACATTAAATGTTTTTTATTAAATGGTTTTATATTAAATATTTATAAAAATCTCCCCCAGTCAACTTTTAGTATATATATATATATATATGTTGGTTTTCATTACTAAAGTATATATAGCAGTGCAACCTTTAATATATATACTTTGGTACTGAAAATTCAAAAGAGAAATAATATCTTTCCTAGCTTAAAAAATAATGCGTGACTTTAGAATTGAATAAACTACATTTGTTTAGAAATACACATGCTTTGTTTTTTGCAATGCAAACTTCAACTGATTATTGGACTCGAAAGGTGTTTTAATCATTGTATCACTGAAGTTATCTCAGAGTAGTTTCCAAATGGGTAACAATGAAAAAGGAATTCATTAAAAATTATTCCGCTTCAAACTCCGTTCAAAGAAAATAAGAGAAAAGTACATAAAAATAAAAGTATATAAAGAAAGATAATTCAGTAAATAGGAATGACGATAAAAATTTAAAAATTTTTTAAGGAATTTATACTAAACAGATAATTTTTAGAACTGTGCTAAAGCCAATTACGTTCTTAGGTGTTTGTTTTTACAGATATATTACTGGAAGAATTGTAAAATTTGTAAATCTCAAATGCAACACAGAAAATTTCCTAAATTAAACTATTTAAACTGTCAAAATAACTGATTTCCAGTTTAAATTAGGCCTGGCAAAAAAAAAAAAAAAAAAACACGCGTTTCGAGACTTTAAATATTCGTAATCTCTTTTCGGAAGCTCTGATATCCTAAGAATTGTGCATCCTCTATCCATATAACAACCTTGAGAATCCATATGCTTTTTACATCTGGTACCAGTAAAACAGACTTTTCCTAATTCTTGTTAAAATAAAATCTAGCGATAATTAACCGCGGCATTTCTTATCGAGGAAAAAACATTGCAATCATTAGCAGATAAATTAAAACGTAGACGGACACGCAAGTCTGGCAATTCATTTAGAAAGTACTTTGTGTATTGTTTTTGCTAATTTAAAATGATTGCTATAAAAATATTGTTATTAATTGTTAACCAAGACAAGAGAGACAAACGGCATAAAAAAAGAGAGCGCTTTAAATCATATAAATGGTATTTGTGACATCATAGATTCCAATAAAAAACGAGAATAAAATTTGAAGAAAAACCTCGTAACACAATGAAAGAAAAATAATTATTGCAAAACTAAGTTATTAATTAAAGTAATTTATAGTTGCATCACATGTTATTGAATAATAGGCTATTTCTTATTATTTAGAATAAGTACTTAAAAGTATATAGTGATTAGACTTTAATTATCCTCTATACGTGCTTCCATTATCAAACGCAACTTGTCTTTGGTAGAAATAAATCTAACAGAGCATGAAATAGGTCTAAAATTTATAGACTATTCTTTTTGTACCTTTTAAAGCCATCTCCATCTGTGAAGGAATAAAATCAATTAATAAATACAATTTACTTAATATTAAGTCCAATTATTAATTTTACATAACAGGGTTGGTTGATTTTTCAGTGTATAAATACTTACGCACGCATTAGCTAATTCGAAAACGTCGGACTGCTTAAGGAAAATTCCGAAACATTGTATGCATTCGCGTCCATGGTGGGAATGGAGCCCATGAACTGTGTAACTGAAAATCAGATTGCTACCATTGAACTATAAGTTTGGTTAACTTAACACGTAATAGCATTTTCATTACGAACTTTTATGACTTATTTGTAAAGTTATTCGGTTTTGGTAACCATAATAGCCTGAAAAAGCTAATAGTTTATTGGTAAATTTAGTTTGTACGCTCTTTCTTTTCATTTAATCTGAACACATGCTCATAGATGAGCATTACAGGAAATGAATCTAAATTGAGAAAATTGCTAAGTGCATTCAATCGAATTTTCTTCCTATTTTAGAACAAATTTTATACAATAACATTGTTAACATGTGAAATGACTTTTATATAATTTACATTTATATTTTTTGATGATTAAAAAACTCAATTACGAAGAGGATTCAAGCATAGCTTAGCTTTAAAAAATATATTTAAAATATAAGACACACATAGCATATATTTTAAGAATAGATTTTGAGAAAGTAGCTGATTTGTGTGTGTGAGAGGATTATTTGTTGTTGGAAGATTTAAATACACGATTTGATAAAAGTAAAATGTAGGTCGCAAAACCCTTTTCTCACACATCACAAAACTAAATCAATTAACGTGGCAAATTCACTTACTCTCGCGTCCTTTTGACGCAAATTTTTTCCCCGAAGTGGGTACTTCTACCAAAGAAAATTTACAAGAAAGTAAAAATAATAACAAGTCCCCCTCAAAATCAGTGGGTCAAGTCCTTTGATACCACCAGGAGCGCCTTGAAGTCTTATAAAAAGAAAAAACTGACCCCAATCGAAACGTCCGTTCGGTTTTTTTTCAAAGAGACGACCTTCCACATCTATCGTGGGAAGATTTATAACCAAAACGAGGCCGAGACCCCGCTCGAAAAAAGGCATAAAAGGGTGATAAAAATCTTATTATGTGCTTTGGAGAAAGGGCTAAAATTTCGGTCACAGAATTCTTATCATTATCTACTTTTTTTTTAATCTGCTTTCTCCCAGGCGTTGCTTTCCCCAACGTTATGCGATGAGGTTGAATCAAATTCATTTTTTTTAAATTTTGTTATTCTTTTCCATGTCATTGGAAGCAGAATTTATTAAAGTGACATAAGGCTATAAATTATCAAAAAGATTCCTGGACCAAGACTAAAACGCGAAGCATCTGCAAATAAATTTTGAAGACATTGGAAATGATGTTAAGATGTTTTATTGTGAACTTTTTGCTTTCTTTTTCTTACTGTTTTTGTTAAGTCCATAGTATATGTTTAACAAAATATACTTATTCGTTTTATCATTGTTTTTATCGAAAAAGCATTCATGCTGTACACAATTCAAGGGGAAAATGTTGAACATTGCTAACTAAAAGAAAATATTTTATTGTATACAAATATACTAATGCTTATATACTTTCTATAAACTATATCTTACGCAGAAATAACTTCAAATACTTTTATTTCAAAATGTTTTGTGATTTCATATTTCCTACGCTGAATATTTTATACATTATTAATGAATTAATGAAAAAAATATATTTCATTGACAGAAAAATCTTGAAATTACAAATTTTCCTTCAGAAAATTTTAAAATACATGTATCATTTGCTAAAATTACTTTGAGAAATAACCATAAGCGAATTCAAAAGTATCAAATTATGTATCAAAATTAGTTTACTTGAAAGAATTATATAGTTAACAAGCAAAAGTTAGATTTCAAGAAATGCGAGCATTTAGTTAGATTCAAGATACATAGATGGCAGCACCACGAGTGTTTAGAGTAAAGTTAACGAAAGTTGAAAAAAAAACTTGTTGAATAAATGAGAGCAAAACTTCACATGAGGGAGAAAGAATGCCTTTTACGCAGAGAAATTTCTTTTTAGTGCGAATTAAAAATTAAGTAACATTAAAAATATTCAAAATTAAGTGAAGATATTGTTTAATGCTCATATAATTTCATGATTTATAATTTGCGTCGTTGATACACGGAAACAAAATCATGAAAAGTTTTACCTTTTGAGATAAAACAGTGAATACTTATATAAATGCTAGGAATTTCATCCCTTGCATAAAACATGACAAAATTTAAAATACACTGAATCTGATAAAGCTGAAATGAGTAAGAATTTTTAAAAAATGTAGAAAAATATGAAAGAAGATAAATGAATCTTAAGAGCTGCTTATTAATTTAAGCAAACATTATGATGAATTTCTTTTACTGACACAGAGTTTATTGATATAGTCCGTTAATTTAAATTTGAAACAATTTTTATCCATTTATGTAAGAACCACTATTAGAGATAAACAGAAAATTAACATATTTCAAATCTCTGAAGTAATTTCAGATATTATAATTGATATAAATGGGAACAAAAGATAATTTTATTATGAAATTTATCTTCCATCTAACTAAATGGAACAATTTTTGCAAATATAATTTGCATACATAAGATAGGTTATTACTTCTACGTTACATTTTTGACTTACTTAAAATCAAATAAATGCATTCCCATGTTAAATAATAAATATGTAAAAAGAATGATAAAAATTGTAAAAATGTAAAACTTGCTGTCGTAAATAAAATCTGTACATGTTTGTGATATAAACAAATATAGTGTATGACGTTCAGCCTTTCCAGACAATCGTATGAAACTGGAAGACAATAAATATTGTTATCATCCTAAATATAATAAGAAAAAGGATCTTCTTTTTCAATTATTTTAATAGGTTAGTAACATAATTCAGCAATGTGACATGTATTTACACATTGCCACAATTGTTTAGTTCTAAAATCTATTATATTGAGCTTATCTTATGCTAAGAAATAACTTTCTGAATTGCACATGCCTTTATTGACAACTTTCGATATAAGAAAATTCAATTCATTTTGCGGCGTCGAAAAAGTTATAAAATACAATTTATATTCAATGGCATACGAATAACTTAAAAAACGTTTTACAATATACAGAAACTTAGAGCGGATGATTTCTTGATTATTGTTGCTATTCTATGACGGAGAGAAGTTTTTATCCAATGGAGAATTCAGAGTCCCCTTCACTTTTCGGAGTTATATAAACTCTTACGTAATTCTATATTTTAATAAATATAAGCATGCAATATATTACTTTACAATAACGCTGATATTAATTACTATAATAAGAAATTTTAGCACATATTATTTCTTGAGAAACTAATACTTATTGATATCCTTACCTAACTTAATAACCTTACCTAACTTAATAAACTAATAACCTTACTTAATAACTTATTGATATCCTATGATAGGCAACGGAATTTTAGACACAATGTCAAATTTAAATTATTTTAAATTATGAGTTTTACGTTAACAAATGACTTATTCTGCAACTTATTTCAATGAATTACTTTACAAAAAATTCGATTTAATCAAGGTAATTTCTTTCTCGTACTAAAGTTTTTCTTGTACTACCCATTCTTTATTATTATTTCTTCACTATAGTCTCTACAAAAACTATAGGCGTTCTATGAGTGGGGTTTCGACTCCTGAGACGCGAGTTTCAATGGGGTTCCGCGCCGCTCAAGCGACTCTCCTCCTGCAAGCACTTTTGCGGTCCCAATTAAGGAATCCACTGCTTCTACCTAACCACGAGGATACGCATCGCAGAGAAGGATAGCTTCCTTTTAAGCCATTTTTTTTATGCTCGGCTTTTTCTCGCGTCCAGTATTAAATGTCACGAAGTCAGTCGGAACGTTTAGTTCTCAAATGGAGGGGAAAAGAGAAGTCTTCAGCAAAAATAAAGAAATGTATATGTAGTTGGAGAATTTTACAGACCACGCCGTATGTCGGTCAAATGGCTTTATTCTGTGTTTGTGAAAGTTATTAAGTGACAAGATGTTATGGGGGATGTTTAATTATACATATATACATACATACATATATATATATATATATATATATATATATATATATATATATATATATATATATATATATATATATATATATATATATATATATATATGTATGTATGTAAACGTGGGAAAACATGAAGAAGGAAAAAAAAAATGAAAAGGAAAACTTTCATTTAAACAGAAGATTTGCTTATATCGAGTGGATTATTAAGATAAAATAATTTATTGAACTGTTTTATTTATTTATTTATTTTTTTAAGATAAACTGAATTGTCTAAATCGCATAGTCAAGGGTTAAATTTGTGGCTACATATTTCTAAGAGATATAATTCGTTAAAAATTAAAAAAAAACGGTCTAACTTAAGCTCCACTCCTTTTTGTAATGAGTGCAGCTACTGTGATGATAATTAACTAAAGAATATAAAATTAATCTAAGCAGTTTGTAAGATTGATTAATTTTGATACAATTTTGTATTTGTATTTGAATGAAATTTCGTAAATTCAGTCGAATAATTTGCACTTTAAAAACTTACAGGAAGCTGATTTTGTCATTATTCAAAATGACTGTTTTCATTAAATGACAGATAAAAAGTGAGACGAAATCTCTTAAAAATAAAAATAATATACATTTTATAAAAATAATATGAACTGTAAAGAGTACAATGAACAAAAATATTTCTGAACTGTCCTCTTAGAGGGATTAGATATAAAAAGTGAATCTTCTAGAAATGACTGATTTAGTAATTTACGTACGACAATTGTTATTTTAAACAATAATCAAGAATAAAAAAAATTGGTATGATTTTTATACTTATTTTTATTAGCTAAACTAAATATTCAATTTGATATTTGCTTAACCAAAGTCCAGTTCTATCCGGCAAAATAGTTTGAGAATATCCAACGTTTTCAGGAGACTCAAGCATCGCCCGCCATTCCTCTAAAATCAATTATTCAAATAATGCATCTAAAGAACAATGATTGGGGGCTCACAGGGGTCTAATGGGGGACTCTTCGGAATGCAGAGCCAGCCACGAGAGAGGATTTTTGGTTTCTGTCGAGGTGGGTGCTTTGAAGTTTCCTCCCGTGCGATACATGACTACGGCCCACTCCATATGAAAAAGTCCTCCCAAAAGGGAATACGTGACGGAAGTTAGAATAACTAAGTTGTCCGTAAAACTTTACTTCAAAGATCGGATTCAAACTTAAGTATGTGTTTAATACGAATTATAATGAGTCGATTGCGTTCATTCATTTGAAAAAAGGCTTCAATTTATCGATCAAGAATCAAATAGAAATCATATTGAAATTTTTTTCAAATAAAAATTTTCTTGGTAGAAGAAATTCAGAATTTGTTCAAATTTTTTTATTTAATATTTTCAGTCAAAACCTTTGTGTAGAATACAATCGGAGCTCTATTATTACTTCAGGCAACAGTTGAAACTCATCCCAAAATAGGGAGTTTAGCTTTTAATCTAATCCACAAATTACTTAAAAGTAAATTTGGATGTCATTTCTTAGAGGTGCGCATACATTTTAAATAAATATTTTTCAAGAGGTCCTCCAATCCTATAAATTAAAGCTAAGAAGCTCATTCATCACACATAACGGCAAAGTAATGAAACGATAGTTTGAAATGGTTTAATCATTTTTAATCAAATGCTCTGATTATTGTAATGGTTCTCTTCCAAATGCAAATGCATACATACATCGTTTGTGCAAGAGAAATAGTAGAATCAATTTTTTGGGAAACATAATAAAATGCATGATTACAGTGGTTTTAGTACAAGAAAAGTGATTTTGCCAGAAACAGTTGTAGACGGACTTCAAGAGATAAAAAAGGAAGAAATATTGTCAATAAGAATGTAATTTGTGACACACTTCAATAGCTTGAAGCTTTTTAATCTTTTCCTGCACGCAAATTTGAGCTAAACATAAGTGAAATTATTTGACTACGAATTTTGAAAACAAAATTCCTAAGATATTTTTTGTGTGTGTCAAAAGGAATAACATACGATTCACTCAGAAAGTGAGGCGATTGAGTCCATTTTTTTTTTTTTTTTTTTCATTTTCGGATTTCAGTAAATAGGAAGAAATTTTCGGTAGATAATACTTTAATTTAGAGATTATTTAGCTGTGCGTGTGTGTTATGCCTGTTCACGAGAGAAAGATTTTGTATACCATTTTCATGTAATATAAATAAACCAAATATTTTTAAAATCAATCCTTTAAAAAAATTAATTAACTTAAATTTTATTCATCCCAATAATGATTTATAAGAATCATACTGTTCAAAATGTAATTCTAACAAATTCTTTCACAATATATTTTCCAGCCCAAGAGAAAATTGTGCGATTAAATTCAGTTCAATGGATTGAAGGTTTTAAAAATAAGCAAAAAAATTATTTTACATAATTGTTTTCAAATTTAAACGCAAATAGATATTTAAAAAAATACTTAATGGGTGTGCTTTCTTAGGATAAATATTTTCTTTAAATAAATGTTAAATATTTTGTGAAAGAAAACTCTCCACACTTATATTTAAAAATTTTAGTTCTCGGATTTTTATTTCCTTCAGAAAATTGTTTCTATTTAAAATTATTATGTAAATCACTCGTTGTGTTTAAAATTATCCCCCTCCCCCGTGAAATGTTCTGTTTGCAAATGATAATTTATTTTGTATTCCAAATACATAGTAAATAATAATTTTATTGTTGTTTCTAAGTCCTATTTTAGTGAATGCTTGATTGGCAACATTATATAAATTTAATAAATTATTGATAGTTGCTGCTTGATGAAAACAGTCTCCAAAAATATGATACTAAAAATTCTACAGAATGATATCAGAGACGTGAATGTTAGTAACGTATGCATATATTCTATGTGTGCTTTAATGATTTTTAATGTCCATAATGAATCGATTTTTTATGTTATTTTCTACACATTTTTATTAGAAACTAGAAGAAGTTTTTACTTCAAACAATCATTCAATACATTTATCTATCTACAATCGTATTTACTAAGAAAGTAGGAGTAAAAAATGTTTTTTTTCTTGATTAATTTTATAGTCAGATATACAGTTCTAGCTTTATATGGCAAAATAATGAAACTGGAATACCTTTTTTTCAGAACAATTAAAATCACTAAAGTTCATTAACACTCTATAAAATCAAGTTCAGATATAAAATATGTAGCATTAGGTACTTAAACATTTCTGAATTGTTGTATTATGATACTAATTGTTTTATTTATGCTAATTTGGAGTCTTTAATGCACAACCAAATGAGACCAATAATTAAAGAAAATACAAATTGATCAATTTTTTAAGAGTATAGAAATAATGACATGTGTTCTCTTCATAAATAAACCCTAATCGACTTCATAGGGGGTTTAAAGCTAAAATAAAAGCCCAAATCGATTTTATAAACAAATTAAATGATATTAGTATCAATAGAAATGGAACACTAATGATATATTTAACACTCGTGTAAAATACACGATTCAAAATCAAAACACTTGTCATCATCAGAAAACTGATAGTTAAATTAATACATGCCATCATTAAATTATCTGATTGGATTGGATTCATTATTTAAAAGCATTTTTATTTTTGTCCATTTCATTTAAAATGTCCAAAAAGCTATCTGGGATACGTAATCGAAAAACACTTATTATTACTCATAAATTCAAAATAAAATTTTTATACTTGTTGAATTTCATTTAGAAGATACAAAAGACAAATATATGTTAAGAGATATGATTTTGTCGTAGTTATGTTTTTAAAGTTGCAAGAGGAAATGAACACAAATAATATTGCCGATGATTTATAGATTAGGGAAGAAGTAGAAGTGCTCAGTTATGATTTTTTGAACTAAACATATATTTTAATGTAATTCATCAGGTGGATGCACACATAAAATGATAAAAAATGATTGCAAAATGGATTCTAACTATAAGATGTTTTGTGCATTTAACAAGTTATCTGTATAAGATTGAAAATTAATAAAATAAAGGAAACGACATTTTTTTAATAATTTTTGAGCTAATCCAAATAATAATAATATAACTTAATAAAATGGAGAATAATTTCTTTTGTAAAGGGTATCTCAATCACCCAATGGGAGATTTTTTAAAATAAATATTGTTTAAGAAATATGAAGCTAACATCTAAATGTAGGTGGATAGTCTTAGCTTAATAAAGGAGTCATTGTTAACAATGATTGGTCTTCCATAAATACATTAAGTGTTCAAATGATTACAATGTAATAGCAATGAACAATCATATAAGTTTATCAAAAATGAGCAAAATTTGTGAATTTTAAAGAAGCTGACCTCTGCTACACAGATTTTACGTAAAATATAATCTATGCAAAACCCGCTTTAGGTCCATCTATCTTCAACTGCTGAAACATAATAGGGCCTTTCCATTCTTTGCAATTTTTCTTTGAAAGTGTTCATCACTTGGCTTTAGTGAATGAATTTTATTAACAACTGATTACATTTGCGGATTACGGAAGAAGTTCAGAAATTGAAATTCGATTCATATCTCTTGCAGAGCTTGAGTCAGAGAGATAAAATTTATAATCAATAGTTTTTTGCTTGTTTTATAAAAATTTATACAACACATTACACTATAATATAATGCGAAACATTCAAAGTTCTATTTGATGGAAATGATATTTTTTATTATAAAAAAAATAAATTTGAGTAATAATATAGAGGATGGAAAAGTGTTCAAGAAAATGTATGTTACCAAAATACTCTTCAATGATCGTGGATACCATTCGATTTGACATTCAAGAGTGTTGTAGAGAGCCATTAGAAGTCCTTGCAGCTGTATCGAATCCATGATCATTTCCTCTCTGTCACCGGATGACTCAATATTTCCCCACTGTGAATCTTGAGCTCAATGAAAGTTTATCAGAAAGGTAGAGTCCAATAACCTTTAACACTTTCATGGGAAAAAATTATTTATTTCTTGACGGCGCTGAAGGGTTAAAAACACGCTGATTAAAACAATTTCCCATCCCTTAATGTATCCAGCGACAGAAGAAGGTAGAGAACACAGATGTAAAAAAAATAAACTTCCAAGATGCGTGTAAATAAGGATATAAAAAAAAAGAAACAAAAAGTGGTTGTTCTGCTAAAATTCGTGCCCCCCCTCCCTGCTCTGCGTTGTCCGCATCCTCCCTACCCCAAACGATGTTATTAAGCCTGTCACACACTTCGAAAAGTTCCAGGTTCGTCCATCCTAAGCCCGTGGCTTTTGAAATTTTTTTCTTCTTCCTTTGACCAGTTCTCAGAGTTGGTTAGATGAGAATAAATAAATACAAGGTTTCCCACCAAGGCGTAAAACGGCCTCTTCTCTCTGCCAAGGCCCAGACAGGTTTTAAGGCCTGTTAATATATTGGGAGATTAATTACTCCCCCTCCACCATTAATGAATGACAAGCAGCCTTATTCTCTTCTTCAGGCGAGGGAAGAACCCGTCTCTCCCCTTTGGCTCTTCTTCCCTTCCTCAGTATTTTATTTATTGAGTAAACGTTTTGAAGATTCTCTTCAATGGGGTTTCGTCTGTTTATAGATCTTGATATGGGGATGGCTTTAATGGGTGGATATATTTGTCCAAGAGTCTGAAAGGCTTTCTTTCTCAAGGAATAATGAGTTCCTCAGGACGTCAGTTGATGGCACCTGCTTGTTTGGCTTACAACATTTGATCATAGATTGAACTACTTAATTTGATTTGATTCGTGAAATAGAACACTAGAATGGAATACGATGAATAAATTTTAAATTTATTCAAAAAGATTTTTGACACTATTGAAGCGCAGTGTTGGTGGCATGGAATCCAAACCCAGTATTTGTTAACTTTATTCCGAGAACGTTAAACGTTTATCTGGGATCCTTATAAATCTTTCATGAATCAAAAAATTTAAATGAATGAATCGTTTTTTGTTCATGTAAGAATGTAAATTATAACATATAGCTATTAAACTTGCTTCTCTGAAAAATTCAAAATTCTTATTTTCCCCTCAATTTCATCACTAAACCTTAATTTAATAGACACATACTTTTATTCGAAATGCATAATTTACTTATGATATAATATTAAAGAAAAAATATGTGTTTTATAGACATAATGGCTAGTGTTTACGATCAAATGATTCACTGAGAAAAAAATTGTAACATATTGGAAAATTAGAATAATCACTTGCATCATTTTGAAATATCAATGTATAATATAAGCAGAAAATTTAAGATTCTCTCATATCGCTTAAAAGTCAACTACTCACAAAATTAAATTTTTAAATGGAACTTTTGTTTACGATATTGTTTAATTCTAGTCTCAACATTCTCGAAAACATTGACTAACATTAAATTATATTCATATATTAATTAATGTCAGCCAGTCATTCATTCAGGTAGATCATCGCGCCTTCATTTTGTTTTAGTTGTTAAGAACTTTTTATGTTATTTTATAAATAATTTAGCATTCTTAGTCTATTATCAGTCATCTAATCATTATGCCATCTTAAGTTTTGGGGTAAATTGAAAGAATTTTTATACTTTACAGAGAGACATTTTTTGTTTTAGTAAACTCAGTTTTAAACTATGGCAAAGTCCAAAGATGCTGAAAATAAGTTTTGAATAAGAAGCATAAAAGTTCTTTTTCACAGTTTATATTTTGCAAATTATGTATTTAATATATGATTATAAATACACCAGAAAGACTACTTATGAGTCTGCTAGAGTTATTTTTAAGAATTGGTCCTATATCTGGAAGGAAGATTCCACATGAGTTGGTTAGTTAACTTGCAACCATTACAGGATAAGAAAGCAGCGATTTAACGTGGGAAAAAATCGAGAAAACCTTCAATACACTGAAATTGATTTATAATGAGATCAGACACAAGCTTGCAAAATCATGGAGAAATGTTTGAAGCATACTTTTAAAATCAGAGCTTTCATGAACTCTGAGAGATGAGGTAAGTTTAGAATTATTCCAACTTTCCTACAAGGTGGAATATTTTTTTAACGCAGCTCGAAGAGATGAAATGATTCAGTCACGCAGTTTAATTTGTTGAGGCTGGAAACTATCTCATCATTTTTAACCTTTTTCTTGTATCATGACAGATTTTTAGTTTACTTTAATTATATTTGATAGTATTCATAATATATACTATGACACTGTAGCTCTAATTTTATTTTTTTAATATAAAGTACCTGTAAGAATTAAGAAGAGTTCAATTATATATAAAAAATCACTAAGCAAAGAAAAATAAATAATCAGGAATTTCTTAAAATAGAGAGAATTATACGGTAAATCCATGAGAGAATTTTCATTTGAAATAAAACATTGATGCGAAGCAGAAAAAAACAATTCTATTCTGTCTTTTCAATACTACAAACATTGCATACTTCCTTATTGCTATTAACCATAATCATCAAGACAAACAAGACCACCAGAACTGCTATTAAATGATGCGATACATTTTTCTTTCCATGTTAAATGATATTATGCCAACCACATTTAATCTTACCTTTGGATGGGACACACAATCTTTGCTATTTAATAAAAGGCGAAAGGGCATATTTAATGCTTCGCTTCGTTAATGATCTATTATGGAGGGAAATAAACGTATAAAATTGGATAGCATGACGGCCTAGATAGTGGGTGGAGCTGGGCGGCTAGCAATTTTCAGACATTAAAAGGTTTCATGGAAAAAAAATAGGAGAAATTTCGCAACACTAAAAATTAAAACTATGCTTGTATTTAATTCACTTGTTACTTCTAGCCTGTTGTTGAAGAATAGTTCGCTGAGCGATAATTATTGCATTCGATATGAAATTACATTTGACTAAACTTCTTAATTAATTGCCTCATGAAATCAAATAATTTATCTACTTGCATTTTGTTCGTCATGGAAAATGATTCTATAGAGGAACAAATTAAGTCACAAAAATGCTAGATAATAACTATTTGATGCTTGACGTTCATCAAATATAATTTCATGCGAGTTTTTGCTGGCTAACTGCTCAAGGAAATAAAGCTGATAATCATTTCAAAACACTGTAAGGTGGCATTTTTTGCATTTATTTTGTACTAATAAAAAGAAAGATATGGTCTCAAATATTGTAAACCGCGGCAAAATATACTGTTCTATGCGGTTGGAGAAGTAAAATTCGAATTGATTGCTATTTCTTGTTTTAAGAATCAAACTCAAATTGCTAAATGGAAAAGGATTTCAAGCGAATCATTCCGTGAACTAAAAGCAATAAAAAATATGAAAGCGAATACATACTCAGTGTTAAGGGATTGGAATAATTGTTTTCAGTTTGCAACCATGATGTACTTCACATCAATTTTTTAAATAAATCTTCCTGATTTCTGTTCGAGTTTAAATCCATGAATTCACTTAATATTCCATCAAGAAATATTGTATTTAAGCATGCTGTTAAAGTGTTTCAGGCAAAATAGCGGCATACATCCTATTCAGACTGAACGTTACTATTCGTTCGTTAGGAACAAATTAAAATCTCGAAAAGTAACCGAGGAATAAAAATTGTAATCAAAGTCCAGAAGTCATTTGATATGGTACAAATTTTCAAAAGTGATAAGCATCATGTATCGATGCCATCGGTAAAACTAACTGAGAAGACTTGACTGTTTTCTGTGTTGCCAGTGATATCATGTGACAAACATTCCTGTCGCCGATTCAACATGCATTCTAAAAAATAAAAAAAAAACGCTGAATCTTTCAAATATTTGAAAGTCCAGAGTGTTTTACTTTTATGAATTCCGTGAGTCGAGAAACTCTGACAACACTTTGTATAAACTTCAATTAACTTCATCTGTTCGACACCGAGTACACTATTTTCGATTTTAATAGTCTCCTTTAGGCAACTGTTTGGCATCACATCTAACAAATGGAACTTGTTGTTAGACGTTTGAACATATTATAAGATGTTTGAAGACCCATTAGTTCTCATTCAAATGTATCGATAAATGCACATCTACCATTTGTACTTTTAAGTGTATTAAAGTTTTTAATAATTTCAACTTGCTATTCCTATGAAGTTCAGGCAGCTTAATACATATTGACCTACAGCAATCAATTTTAAATTCTGACAGACGCTTGAAAACACACTGGTATTGACATTACTATGAAATCTTTACTGAATGGCAATGTGCCGATCACTGCGAAATCTATCGATCGAGGGGTAATGGGTCGATAACTGCGAAATCTATCCGTCGAATGAAAATGTATCAATTTCACTAAAATCTATGGAATACAAATGCAAATGAATGAATTACAAAACTGCCATGCAACATAAAAATTGTTTTGAAGTCAAGGATTTTATTGGTAAGGAATATCATCTGAAAGATGCAATTATTCACATCTTCATAAAAACAAAAGCCTATTCGATGCTGCAAAAACTGCACAAACTAAAAAATATTATTTAACTCCTGAGAAGTACATAATTATCTGGGCATCTTTTTTTTAAAGAAGCAAAGAATGTGGAAACATTTTTCTTCAGCCATGAATAACCGAAACTGTATCCGCCACAGGCAAAAAGATGCAGTAACACACATCATTGTTTACGTAATTACTGGATAACTGCATGTGTAGAATACAAACGAAGTCGACTAATTATCTAATCATATGAGACATTTTTTAATAAACACCTTCTGTGTCGAGCAAATAATGCGAAAAATCATAAAGAATGATTAATTATAAAAATAGCGCTATTACTTCATTAACATTTGACCCATCACGTTTTGGTTTACTTTTATGAAGAAGGGCTACACATGAAACCAATCGAATGGACTTTGAAAAAGGATTCAAATCATTCTCCAAGCGAATTTTCTCGTGTGAAGAATGGGAAACCTGTTTCTACTAATAAGAATCAATTGGAATTGTTATATTTTAGAAACAATGATTAGAAAGGCACGTGATCCTTTAGCGAGATGTGTTAATTCTGTTGGACGAATTCATTGGAGTGCGAAAAAAATGGCAACCGAGAAAAACATTCATTCCATTGTGAATGGAAGCATAAACTGTAAGTTTAAATTATTGAAATGAATTGGAGGAATTAAAATTAAATCCGGTTTCTAAGAATTAAAACTGCGGTTTGTGCTGCAAAGCTCTTGTTGAGATAGATTTCAATGCCCCAAGCACAGTCTAAATTAATTTTTAATTAAAGAGCAAGAAAGATGCACTTTGTACACAAAAAGATTAAAGAAATATTTTTCCCTTCAGAATTTAACATCCTTTTTAAAAAACAATTAATAGCGTCAAATAAGGGGAAAAAATAGAAGCATTAAGGAGCATTATCTGCCTTCACAAGATTTGAAAGAGTAATTATAGTTGGGGACTTTTTTTAAAATTCTTTTTTTTTTTTTTTTTTTGCTAATATATTATTTTTCATTTTGTCATTAAAAAATTGGATTTTTATAAAGATAGTTGAATTTTACACAAAGCGAGGGAGAAAAAATTTTGAAGAATGAAACCTAGGCAAACGTTTTTTCTCCTCTTCATTAACAAAAAAAAATCGATTGCTGGATAAAAAAACGGAGGGAAAAAACTGAATGTTAGAGCGTGAAAAAAAATGGTATTCATTCAGTGAGATTACATATTACAAAGCCCCAGTAATAAGCATGTTCTGTATTTATCAATATTTTATGCAGGCGCAACTTTTATACTGCGCTTCACCGCAATGTTTGTTATTTAAAATGAATTCCACAAAACGGAGGAGGGTTTTTTCATGACAGCATAAACTTCGATTTAAAGAAAATTGCGTTCGTTGTTATTTTGCATCAATGAGTTATTTTATTCTTTGCTTCCTTTTGACTTTGCCGAATTTTCACCATAAAAACATTGACTTCTTTAGTAAAAGTGCACTTATGTATACAAAATATTCAAGAAATACATGAATAACACTGAAAATTGTTCAGTGATTAAGGGGTTTCTATTTCATTATCTCTCATTCTCATTCGTTATTATAAGAAATGTTGTGAATACAACAAGTTATCAGAGCTTCATTATAAATTAAATGGTGAATACTTCAACTATGCAAAAATGTTTCTCATTGCTCGAAAACTTGTTTCCACAGGTATTTCTGTTTTCAAAACTACAAGAAAACTTTTTACTCTTATTTGTCTCTAGAATCTCAAAGCTTTGGTTTGCAGTGGTAATTTATGAATTCAATTCCTATTTCAAGTATTGATGTTTGTTATGGTTTAAGTTGAAGTTTAGGTCTCATTAGCGGTCACGCGTGAAACATGACCACTCATAAAACCAATAAATCAAGCTAACCCTTAAAAATTATTTTCACTAACGTTTGATAGCTCTGGTATTAAAGAGAATTAATTCCTATAAAATTTAAAATTTCCTTTTCTAATGAAATGAGTTCTTGTAACTGAAGAAAAATGCTTTCTCCCAAGCATTATAGTTTGTAACTTTTATTTTCAATTGTTACAACGATTAAACTAATTAATTATCTTTTAATTTTTGTAAGAATAAATGACTGAAACTTTTGCATCCTATTTGCCTTTTAGAGGAAATAAAAAAATATGGAATAAAATGTATTTGTGAAGTAGGCTCATCGTAAAGTTCAGCTAATTGAAAATGTTAATTTCCTTATTCACATCAACTAAGACATGTAAGCTGTCAACCACTGAACTAGAATCTTCTTAAACAATGGATTTTAAAGACTAGAGATGGATAATGTTTGATTTATAAGGAAGATGTTAAATATTTAAAATTACTGTTATTGGTGCATTTGTTTTTATTCGATTTTTAGAGACGCTTGAAAAAAATTAGTTTTTTAATTCTAATATAAATTTTGAATTTATTGATCGAGTACATTTTTTTTTGATTGGTGTTGCTTATATTGGAAAATAAATAGAATTAAACATTAAGTAAAATTTATGCTTCTTTTTTTTAAAAAAGGTAAGTTTCCAACAAATTACAACCTACCTTATTTCTCAGTCACTGTTTAGGTCATTCACTACATTTCATGTAGAGTTTTTTTTAAATCTATGTTTGATATTAAAACGGGAAAACATTCTTGTAAGAAACAGAAATTTCCGCATGGTTAAGATTTGCTGACACTGTACGATTATTTCAGGCACATAGAATAGCTAATACGACTGAGATCCAAAGTTTAGAGGAGGCTTCTTTATCACATAAATACTAGAGGGAATCAAACCCACACTAGCTGTTGAGCTGAACATTAGTTTAGGTTTTACCTGCGCAGTTCAGGTATGAAGTTTTGCATTTTGAACATAAAGTTAGGTCCCTTCACAGCTTTCCTTATAATTAATTTATTACAATTCATTTTCCTCAAAATTTTACGGCAAGTCTACAAAATGAAATGTTATGTATTCGAAATTGATATAATAATCTAAAATTGAATATGATTAAAAAAAAAGTTTATTAAATATCTGGAGACCAAATAAAACAAGGGTTTGCATTTTGAGAGAATTTTTAACAATTTAAGAGAGTGTTTTATGTAGACATCGATATTTTAATGATATAATTTCAAAACAACACTAAGTATATTTAGATCACATTTCTAAATTTTGATTAAATATTTCCTATTTATGAAAATTATTGAAACTTCTTTTAAAAATATGTTGTTTTTCAGTTTTATAAAAACTTAATGTATATATTTATCTTTTTGCCGATTAAAAATTTTATGTCATAGAATGTAAATACAATTGTTTCATTAAATAAATTTTAACGGAATTTTAATTCATATTAATTTGAGAACTATTCCCATCTTAAAGATGATATTAATAAAACTAATTTCACATAATAACGGTTCTTCACTTTAATAAAAATAATTCTTAAATGTCTCTAAAAAAGAACAGAAACTTTTTCTATAAAAGATTAATTTTATCAAAGATCTATACAAATTTACATATTAACATAAAAGTAATCAATCCATTGTTAACTATTAAGGACTGACATACAATTACATTAGATGTTAAGAATTTAATATTATTTTATGTATTTTTAAGACACTTTTATATAGTCATGGGTAACTTGTAAGAAAATGTAATTAAACCAAATATAATTATTTTATTTAATATCAGTAAAATACCTTTAGTATCCGATATTACTATTTCGAGTAAAATATCTTATTATTCTAGTACTAAAATGCCATTGTTGCAATCATATTATTTCTTTTAATAATAGAATGAAATGAACTTTTAACTACAAGAAGTAGAAAAACAGCATATTTTGTGAAGTTAGTTAGCATATTTCTATATTCGTTTAACAGCATATTAAAAGTTTAAACAACCAAACAATACTATCTTAAATGAATATAGCATTTCCAGTTCTAAAATACAATTTAATAATTAAAATTTTTGTTTTTAATGGTAAAATATTTATTCCATTTTTACCGATCTCTGAATAAACGTTAGCTGATATGTAAATCGTAACAATCAAAATTCTGAAAAAATGAAATGTTGAAGCATGTTACCATAGCAAATGAAAGTTAAAAACTCTTAAAACACAGTACACGCGCGTAAGAATTCCTCATGAAATTCATCATTATGTGATATTTACTATGAATTATTTTCATAATAATTATACATATGACATTAAATGTTAGTATTATGTCGAAGGGGAAAGTATTTTCAAATTCTTTCAGCAATTTCTTCTTATGTTCAATACAAACTTCTTATGTTCAAAGGAAAGACATAAAATCGTTCAATAGATTTTATTATTCCAGAAACAAAATAATATAAAAATTCAATAATACATTCATTTGTAAAATGTATAATTGAAAGTGTTATTTTTACTCACACAAACAAATAATATTTTTAACGTATGTTAAGTTCTTTTTAATGTAGAAAAACTCACAAAATATGACAAAAAATTCGATAAAATTTTGTTATAATGAAATATTTCGTTACATGTTTCAGTAAGGTAGGGTAGGATTGAAATTAGACTTGTACCACATCTTAGTATACTCTTTTTTTTTTTTTTTTTGAATTGTGACATTTTTTTTACTTATAAATACGCTATATCTCTTAAATACCTTAAGAATGTCGAATCTTGGCCAAAGGAACTATATTTGTGAGACCCAGGAAGAATCTATTTTTCTACCTCTACTTTTGTTCTTTCAACAGTTGTTTCAAACGATTATTCTGCGTAGTTTTTAAATGTTCACCTACCCTGCCTCCCCCCTCCACTAAAATAGAACAAGTAGCGACTCCGTTCTTTTTTCCATTACCTACTTTTTAAACTTTCTGCCTGCACTTTTTTTCTTCTTTCCGAGTGCGCGCGACATATTCTGAAGATTGCCATCTGCTCTCAATCGTTCCGATGATGTCTGTCGATAAAACCGCTGTCAACCTTATTTTAGCGTGAAGAAGGAGGCAGAGAACTGAGAAAAAGTGCAGTCGAAGATCGACTGCGGCCATGACGTAAAAAGAATAGCATTCTAAAACAGAATAGCGAATTTGAAAAGTATAGCTATAACTGTTAAACAGTCTGTTCAAGCTTGTTAGGTGATCATACTTTATTATGTGAATCCTAACAGCTCTGCGCTTCTTCCATGCTGATTGTGAGGTAACAATTGAAGACCAGTGATTTAATTTCAATTTTGGGGTAAACCATGGGGAAACTAAGCTCTTGGCTTTTCCAAGCAGAGCCAGGTTGAAATGATGTAATTGATTTTCAGAGTAGGGACGTTTTGGTGGACTGTGCTGCCAAGGCAGAGATCGGGACCTTCATATTTCTCTCATTATTCGTTTACCTTGATGAGAATTTTAAGAACCTTCCAAAATCGGATAAATAACTAATAAAACACGATAGTATTGGGTGAAATAAATTATGAGATCATTTTAAATTGTTTAAGTGTGTTTATGTTGTAATAAACAAATAAATGGTGAGGTACTTATGATGTTCAGCCATTTTATATAATTCTTAGTTTAAGGGGAGTAACATAATTTTATATAAAAAGTATTTTTTGTGAACAAGAAAGGACTGTTATACACATTTTAAAAGTGGTTATGCATTAATAAGATGGGTTAATATTCTTATAGAAAATCAGTTTGAAGAACTGGTATTTAACTTGAGTGCAGAATAACTGTACAAAATCAAATATAAGAGAGTAAGCAACAGTATTTGAGCGAAAGAGAAATGAAATGCATTATTGTATATAAAAGTTTCATAAATTTTCATTTAATAAATTATAATTTTAGTTTCAATGTAACGTAAAGTGAAGAGTACATTTAGTGCCCATCAAAGAGAAATGTAAAAATGTTATCATTTGCATATTTATGGAAGAGAGTGAACACTTTTGTAAGCCCATGCACAGTATCATTGATGACATTATATATTTTTCATTATGATAAACAATTAATGTTGTCATTGATAATTTGTATATTTTATTTTTAAAATATTTCGACGGGTATGCTCTTCAATCAAATAAGCAATATATTGATTTAAAAAGAGAAAATATCTGTGGACAGTCTCCTATAAGAAACGGAATGTTTTTTCATTTGATTTAACGTCCCGAAGCCAGAGGATAATCGAGTGGTCAAACTTCCATAAAAGATATAAAAGCAAATCGAAATTCTTTCCGATGCCACTGGGAGATGAAAGAACACAAAATAAGATCGAAATATTTTTAAAAATAAAACTACAAAAAAGAAAAAAAAACTCGATTACTTGTGAGAAAATCCGTAAAAATTTACTAAAAAGCACGCCAATAGATAGTCTCTATATAAGAGTCAGAAATAAAAATAGGGCGTCTATTCCATCAATAGACGTGAGAATGAAGTGAAGTGAATGCATTCCTAAGAGAACCGGACTTGAAGGCGATGATCGCTCCCTCATGGCTTTTTCTTTTTATTGGATGGATCATAAAAATGGAAAAGTACTCTGGAGGAGGGGGTGGTGGATTTCATAAATGACGCTATTTCCACTCGACCATCTCACGACAAGATTTTTTAGGCATCCCCCTTTAAACGTTTCCTTTTATTTTCGCAGAATGGCAGTTATTTTGCATTCGAAAAGGCTTTTGGGCGCCAGGACCAAATCCTTGAACACTAACCTGGGAAGAGAAATAAACCGCAAACAATTTTGTGGCCTTTAACTGTTTTACGCAACAAAAAAAGATGTTAAAATTGGGTGGAGGACCCAACGGAGCACGTAAGACGATACATTTTAAAGTATCTCAA
This sequence comes from Latrodectus hesperus, assembly GCA_037975125.1. Taxonomy (NCBI): domain Eukaryota; kingdom Metazoa; phylum Arthropoda; class Arachnida; order Araneae; family Theridiidae; genus Latrodectus; species Latrodectus hesperus. The sequence goes on along the minus strand of CM075854.1, from coordinate 5,492,266 downwards.
AAGAGTTCCATTATTTTTAGTTCTTCTCACTGAAAAGTAAGATTTCTAAAAGGTATACCCTAGAACTTTGGTGACGTTGATAAGACTGAATTTCTTAAATTTTGCGAGTTTTCTAGATTCCAACATGTTTTTAAGAATATCCTCTTTTTCCTTCACATTTTTTTAAGTACTTCTTTTTGTGAAAAAAGTGAACTCATTTAACTGAATAATTTAACTTTTTTTTGAAAATTTCCAATGCTGCACTGTTTACATTATTTGTAAAGTTTTGATGCTGAATTTTTGAGGTGAGCAATTGTTATGTTGATAGAAAAAAAAAAACGATTTTCAAGGAAACAGTTTCATTGAATTTAGAGATTTCCGTGACTCTTTTTATGTACGAGGATTTTTAAAGTATCTCTCGTAATACAAAACTTATAAGAGCATCTCAAAAACAAAGAATAGTCATATTACTAAAATAGAAAAAAGTTTTTTTTTATATTCGTAAATAATTTACATATTTCAATTAAAGGATTATAATATCTAAAAAATTTTCATTTATAATGATCGAATCATGTAAACAGACGATATATAAAAATAATATGCTTTATTTTTATGTACAATCTTATTAAATTATTCTTGCTCAGAATATTACCAATAAATAATTTAAAATGATTTAAATATGCATTTTTACTGCTATTTAGGATTTGGAGACTATTTTTTGCATTTATTTATCGTTAATATTAGCCTAATTGTAAAACGTTTCAGAGATTTTATAATTTTAGAAATATCATGACATTCTAATATCTCGAAATAGTCTGTATCTCTGCTATAAAGTAATTTTTTTCATACATTATATTTTTTTTCATACATATATTTAAATCTTTGAAGATGATTAAGGATTAATAGAATTAGTGAACTAAAAATGATGTAAAAAAAATGAAAATAATAATTACTATTCTTCCACTCATTTTATTGTATTTGAAATCTCGTTTCTTTATTTTTCTTTCTGAAATTCATGTGACGGATATTATTTAATTGAAAACATAAAAGTGAAATATATGTATATAAGATTGAATAATTAAACACTAATAACCTAAAATAATACAAATATTATAAATTTTTCGAGAAAAGTGACTAATATCGATCAAAGTGACTATCATTTATCAGCCAAAGAGCTAAAAAAATAGTATAAATACACTCTTAAAAAATAACAATTTTATAAATGAAATAATATAAAAAATGATGAAAATTAGGAAAATTATCTAAAATAAAAAAACCATCGATTGAAATTTTATGAGCAATTCCTTTCACTTTTCGCAGGATGCAAAATTCCTATAGCAAAAATTGAAAGGTCAGAGATAAGTCATTTAAAATTTTCAAAAAATTTTATAATTAAAATATAAAAAGAAATGTTAAGAAAATTCAAAAATAATCAATAGGAATTTTATGGACATTCAACTTATATCGCATGACATTAAGTGTATTTTGCTTAAAATATACAACAATTTCATAAATGAAATACGATAAGAAATGTTTAAAAAATACAAAATGTAAAATATGTACGAAAAATATGTGAGAAAATATAAAAATAATTGAATATAATTTTATGTCCATTCTCTCATCGACGTATCGAATAGGCAAATTTTAATTTCCTTTAAAATATGCAACAATTTTTTAATTGTATAATAGCGTAAGCAATGTTGAAAAAATCCGAAATCTCATCGCAAATAATCGAGTGGAATTTGATGGGCGTTAACTTATCAGAAGCTGCAAAGAAGCTGTTAACAGCGAAAACAAACAAGCAGTGATTCAAGGCGTTCCATCCCACTAAATACACAAAAGCAATTAGTGGAGCTCCTCCCATCGTCCACAATTCTTGAAGAGCTCGCATTCACAGTAGCAGAAACATTTACAAGGTGTTGCCCAAACAGCGACTCCAAGCAGACTTAAAAAGCATCATTTTTAGAGCATTTTTCTGCGCACATGCGCTTGAAACTATACAAAAGCGCTAATTAAAAGAGATAGAAGTTCCATAAAAAATGTGAGTATTTCTTCAAAGTGATAGCGTTTCATGCTTGAAACTTTTCAAAAGAACTTTTAATATTTATGAGAATTGTGGTGAAATTGTCAGAGAGAGCGACTATATTACGATTTGATTTTCGTATAAAATTATTTTCTAAACTTTTAATATTATAAGAAGAGAATTTTCGATAACTTATTTATAGATACTATGTATTTCTGATAGAATACTTATTTTGATAGTATATAAAGGTCTAATAATTATTTCCTGATTTGAAATTTTCTATTTGATGAATTTATAGTAATTTATGTATAATATATTCTGAATGAATTACTAGGTAGCTTTATATAATTATTACGCTATAAAACCCGTCCAACAGAGAATGGATTACTGACAGTATCTGATAAAATATTCTGAATGAGTTTTTGATTTTATTAATAAAACTTTATCAAAATACAATTTTCTAATTCTAAATTTCTGCTCAGAAGAATTTTTCTGGAAATATATTCTAGAAATTGGCAACGATAAAAACGACTCTACCTTTGAAACAGTATAGTTAGATACCGCGTAGAGTACAGTCAAAAACTATTCTAGAGCAATGGTATATTTTCTGCCTTTTAGAGAGACTCCTTGAAAATATCTGAAATCAGAGAATCTTTTGGAAGAGATTTTTTACTAAGATTGAAATGTGGATAGGGAGAGAACCCCCAAGCACTCCCTTCCATCGACCTGTGTTTCAACACTCTGCTTGCGGCTGACCAGTCCAAAAAGGCCACCTGCTATCAAATTAAGATAAGTTCCATACAGCAGAGCTCTTAGAATAAAACAGAAACTACTTTGAGGATTTATAAGTATGAATAGAATGAATTCAATTATTAAAATATAATGTTGCTTTAGCTTCTGATGCTATAGAATGATTAAAAAAAATCTTTCCCATCAAGAGCTTGAGAACAATTACCAAGAAAAAAGGGCCAGATACTAATCAATATTATGTCTTTGAATCGGGTCTACATTTTGCCTCCGCATATTTTCATAAGATTGGAAGCTAAACATGATATCATATATTAATTCAATTTTTTAATTTTGATAAGCAATTGCAGCTCAATAAACAAGAGACATTTGTTCAACATTTATTATGAATCAAAACAACAATTAACTTTAAATCTGTTATTACAGATTTAAGCATTTAAAACTAATTGTTGCTTTGATTAAGAACTTAATTTTAAATCATGAATAGTTTATTTTTTAATGAATTATTATTATAACCAGATCCACACTTTGGAAGCAGAAATTAGATTTGGGCTGATTCAACAAGTTCTACCGAAGTAATTGGTGATATTGATAAAAACTATTCGCCGGTGGTTTAGATCAGATGGAATCTGGAAGTTTTCGAGTATCACCTACAAATACTGGTTTTGATTTACTCATTCATTTTTGTTGCTCACGAGAATTTTTGAAATCAAAAAGAATGAATGACGCCCTGACTCGTCTCGGAGCCGTCGTTCGTGAAGGGAAATCTGGAGTCAAGTGGATTCGAGCAAAGGCGGGAAAAGAGGCGATCGGGCGATTCTCAGCCAACGAGGGAGGATGGTGCAGCGTGAGAACTTCCCTCTACTGGTCAGTAAAGAGGAAGCAGCGCAGATTTAATGAACTCATCCCGCGACGATATGAAAAAGGATTTTTTTTTCCACCCCAAAAATAACAACAAATCTCTTGATTCAAGTGTGGAATTTTGAGAGTGTCATTTCTTGGATAATAAAATTCTCTTTCCATGCCATCCGGATCGAGTGAGTGGGAGCGATGCCTTCATTATAAATCTTATTTTTATTAGTTGAGTTCACTGTTAAGTCTACATAAAACCTCCGCGCCTAACATGTAGTCAAATACTAAGTATTGAATGAAATATTTTACACATATACACAAAAGTTCCGAACATTTTATAATAACAGTTTAGAATTTTTGATAGCAAATTTTATTATCTTTGGAAACACTATTTTTCATAACAACCAAAATTTTTGATGACATTTTCCCCGATTACTTTTTTGCGCGATGTAATTTAACAAATGTGCTGATTCAACAAAATCTCTTTTCATAAATATGCATACATTTCAAAATCATTTCTTCACCAAATATAAAATTGTCCAATATTTTGGTTATTTCTTTTTAACTTAGAAAGAGGTTGTCTTACGAAAAATATGTTAAGAAAATTAGATCAAATTTTGAGATAGTGAATAAAATATAACACTATTCTAGAAAATTAAACGCTTATTAGAAAATAGAGGCAGTCCATCTGAAATTATAGACTAAATTTTAATGTTAAATACTTAAGTAGTGGATAATAAATTAAGATTATTACTTAAGAATGGGTATGTTTGATAGGTATTCAATATAATATTTTTTCTTATATTAAGACATTTATGTATTAGTAATCAAGTAAGATTTTATATCTAAGTAATTTAATTGAAAGCTACAAAAGAATATTACATTATTTAAATAACGATTCGAATTTATCACACCTAGTTCCTTTAATGGGTGTTGCAGTTAAAATTGAAAAAAAAAACCTATTTTAAATTTAACAACAAAAAAATTAATGCATTAAAAGGAACCTTAAAAAGTCAACTGGAATTTGAATTGCTTTATTGTTAGTTTAATAGATTTTAAAATCCCATGGTGTGAGAAAAAAATAAGTGAACTGAATGCAATGAAGTTTTATAAGAATCAGACTGATCAATCATTCTAACCGTTATGATTATGCAGCCAAACATACAAGCTTCTGGACAAAAAATATAATGGAAATCTCTAGAAAGATGTAAAACCGTTTAAAACGTTCTTAAGACATTTGAAGAACTCGATTTGTGTAACGAAATGTGCCAATAGAAACACAGAAGAAATTATATGTAGCTATTGCTGTGTTTTTAACTAAATTTCCTATCTCGAGAACGACTTGATAGCATAAACTACATATAAAATAGTTCCTGCTAGTAAGGGTCTTCAATTTACCCCCAATTCATTTAGAATTGACAATGAAAATGAATCCTTAAACATAGACAGAGAAGCCTTAAAAGAAAAGAGTGGACTTAATTCAATTAATGCTCCCTGAAGCTTCTTGAAGGATATGCGAGCTTTATTCGGGCTGTCATTGTAAATCAGGTAGAACACAATCCAATCTGGGGAAATATAAAACTACAAACCTTTTTTTTAAAATTGCTCCTTTAGAAAAAGCTTGTGAAAAACACAATCGCGCTTAAAAATAGCATCTAATAATGGCAATTGGAAACGGTGGGTCACATGATACTCAAAATATAATTCATGAGTATTTAAATTAAATTTAGGTTTCAAAACGAGTACCTTTTCATTTTCTAGACACGTCATCATGAAAGTAAAAGAATTTGAGAGAAGTCAGTGTTTCTTTTTTTAGCATAAAAAATATTCTAGAATGTTTCTTTATAAGTTATTTGGTTGTCTTGGGTTTTAAATTATTGTTTTATAAGACAGCATGAGAACACTTTTCTAAATGTTTTTTCTACTTTACTTTTTACAAAAATTTGGCGACTCTTCAAGTTTTTTGTTCGACATCCTATTTTTATGATGCATTCATCGACTGTTGACAGTGGGAGAGACTTTTCGACACACTGGGGAGAGCGCTTTCGCCTTGCTACACTTGGGATTCCAGGGATTGACTTCAATATCCATCAGCTTTACAGGGAGAGGTTTTTAATTTTTTTACTTTGCCCCCCCTAAGGATATTTTATTTTAGTTTTGTGGAAAGTTGGTTCAGTTTTGTTCAAATTATATAAACTACGCATAAGTATAAAAATTACATTAAATTTACGTACATTATTTATATAATTTACGTATAGTTATCAATCTGTTCCTAATCAAAGTATATTGCAATAAAAACTTAAAACACTGAAAATAAAATTATTTAGGTATATAATTATTGCCAATGCAAACATCTCAACAAATTTTACTTTTAATTTTACTTCAGAAATGAATTTTTGCATGACTTTATCAAAAACCAAATAGATTTTACCTCTAGTATAAAAATAGCATATATATAACATACTAGAAAAGCAAAATAAACACGATTTCGCTTCATAGACTTTTGTCTTATTATTTTAGCGTAAAATTTTTCAGAAAGAAAAAAATATTTGTTCGATAGATGATACCAAAGATTTGAACAAATAAAAGAACTTACTATAAAAAAATTCCCCTCCCGAGTCAATGGCAAATCCCTTTATGACAAGTGCAATAGGTCACACGACAACAACAACAAAATTCTATTATATAAAGTTGAAAGTTTTAAAATGAATGGCGAAACTTTTTTGTATTTAATTTCATTCAAAGTACTGCATAAAATATTAAAAAAAGATTATAAATCCCATGATATTACTAAAATGATATGAAAAACTATATTTAGGTACCCAAATGAGCATCAAGCAAATGAAATTATTCTAAATATTAGATTGCTTTCCAATGAGTTGAAAGAGAAGCAGGTGTTCAGAAAGCTTTAAAATCATATTCTAAGCTATTGGATGGAGGGTCTTTTTACGAAAGAAGGAATAAAAAAGTTTTTTTCAGGGTCAAAAAATATTTATAAAAGAAGAAAGCATGATTTAGAACTAATTTTAACAAATAAATTTTATATAAAATGTAAAACTAATAAAAAATAACATAAATCAAGACTCAGTTTTGAACAAATAGAAAAATGTTAAGGTGGGAAAAACCAAAAGGTAAATTTAGTCACTTGAATAATTCCAAGAAGAAAATCTACTTTATCCTTTTTATATTCATAAATCTGTGAGCAGTGTAATAAATAAGAAAGAGGAGAGTCTGCTAAAAAAAGGAATGCATGGTCAAGAAGTAGTGTCCCACACTGAGAGAGTGCAAGAAATTAATTATTTTCCACCGAGTACGTCATCAACCTCTGCCTTTTAACTTAGAAACGTAACCTGACAATTATTCTTTTGCGATAAATGTTATGCATCGATTTGGTAATTCATTTTTTTTCTCCATCTGAAGGTATATTCTTCTAAAGTTGCCCGCCCATTTAGGCTTTTCGAAAACACGTTTTCTCCCTCATCCTCGTTAATGTCTGAGCAAGAAAATGATTGGCATAAAGGCTTATCAATTTAGCTCCACCCTTGAAATATTTTTTTTCTTTCTTTTCATTTCTCTCCCCTTTCAATTCCTATCTTCTTTCTTTCTGTATAGAGAAAAGCAAACCGGATTATTTTTCTGTAACATTTAATCACCACTTTAAAAAAAAGAGGATGCAGATGGTGAAGAATTCGCTTCTTAAAAGAAAAGGATGTATAATTTTTTCTTGTCTCTTTAAAAAAAATGATAAAAAGAAGGAGCTTATCTTAATGAAACAACTGGTCCAAAAGCAAACAACTCTTCTTCCACAAAAAGACCTTTAATTTGTTAATATTCTCTACTGATTCCTCTTCACATGATTTGTACTTACAACTCCATTCTCTGGAGTAAATGCATTTTTAATGGACGAATTGTATTTTTTATTCCCGCTAGCCAACGATTTTTTTTTTATTTTGTGGATGTACATGCACAGATCATGGCCGAGTTATAGCTTGTGCTGAAGAGAATGCAAGTCAGATATCCAATAAATGCTTTTTCTTCGCTGCTGCTGTATCTGGCGACGACGACTTTAAAATACAATTAAACGAAGGAAATCGTAAATATCTCTGCTTGGTCGATCTATTGTTCTTCGTCCACTATTGGCACGAACTTGACTGACCGCACTCTTACATGCCAACATGATTCATATAAACCGCAGACTACAGATACGGAATAATAAAACTTTTTTGGGAATTCTATAAAAATACTCATTAAAAAAATCATTAATATACTCATGCATTTCATTACCGGAATATACTTTGGAACTAACGAGTTTTTGAGAATGAAACTATTCATCATTATCCAAGAAAATAATTGCCTTCCTATAATAGATTAATTCTTTCAAGATTAGCCCAAATTAAATATAAAATACATTATTATTTATATTATATTATACACACATTATACATTTAAAACGTTTTAAATGTTTTGTAGCATTTTTTTTTCATTGTAAGATAGCGTGTCTACATGAATTTAGGTTTTTAGATGAAACAAATGATGCTTTTATTATATATTTTAGTTCCTTTATTTTTACACGCATGACAATTTAATCAGTTGATTAAAAAAAGGAAAGGTTAAATATTTTTAAATAAAAATTATCAATAAAAGAATCAATCATTGGTGTGACAAAATCAAAAGCATTGTAGGAAATTTTTTAGTGCTTTAAGTACCTTTGTGTGTGTGTGAAAACATATTCTCATGTGACTTTAAGGCAAAGTTACTACTTTAAGTAACTCAACAGATCTGGTTCGCTAAAACGTTATATTTTTATTCCTAAATTTTATAATGCGAGTCTATCTGCTTCTTATCAGTGAAAATAAGAGTGAGCATTGAAGTGAATAAACACTCATATTTTTAAATACATAACTTAACCATAGATGAAGTAAAAACATGTAATATGAATTTTTTTTGTTCACAATAAAGCCGAGAAAACATTACTTTTAAGGCTTTATTTGAAAAAATATTTCTAATTTATGTCAAATTTCATATGAAAAAATCAGCTGGCCTTTAACATGTGGTAACAGGTTACAAAAGTAAAATAGAAGCTATTATTCTTAAATAAGTACATTAAAGGCTTTTAAATAAGAGACAAATTAAGTTCTATAATATGTAGTATTCTCAACATAGGATTAATTAATACTTGACATTATACTTTTGTTGAATGAATATGCTAAATCTATTTTCTATATACATAAAAATAGAATCCAATAATGAAATTTTATTCCAAAAATTGTTATTTTTATAGGTAAATTAAAGTAAAATCTGAGAAAAAATATGCAATTAAAATTCTTATGTTCACAGTGTTTAAATTTGTAATTGGAAATGAAAGTATTTGAGGAAAATCATCAAGCATTTACATTTTGTTTAATGACACTTAAAAATTGGTTTATTTAAAGTTTCTTACTGAAATATGAAAATTCCCGGCTTTGATTGATTTTACGAATTACATTTCATTTTTAAGTGAGCCTCATGATAGTTTAGAAGAGATATCATTATTTTGACCCCGAAAATAAAAGTCTATTCCAAATCTAAATTGTTCCAAAAGGAGTTTTTTGTAGCAAGCAATTCTTTTGTAAATTCTAAAATAACTCACCAGTAGGGAAGTTGTGACGTGGCACCTCGGGGGCATCATTCAGTCCGTACATGCCCAAGAGTTCCTTCATGGTATTCTCTGCGTAATCCTTCATGGTATTTCTTTCCGAAGTTATCTGAGGATCTCCCGCATGCCTTTTTGGTGGAGGATAAATTGAATGACACAGATTGTGGGGACTGGCCGGAGATTCATTTGTTCTACCAGTAACAGAGTGATTAGGGCTAGAACTCGATCCTTCCCGTCCACTATTTCTCGACAGGTCCATGACAGGTGTTCTCCCACGGTCTTCTTCCATTGCTGAACATTCTTCCTCTTCAAATTCTGAGTTATTGAAGTGAGCAATTTGGGGAGAATTCATGGTATCATTCAACTGGGTATTTTCCTCTCGGTCATTTCTTAGGTTCCAGCGAAGAGGTCCAGCGTCACTGCTTAAATCTAAAGGCTGTTCGCCACCGTTTCCATGTTCCGACATTCTGGAAGGTATCGGCGATGATGGTGATTCCCGATGAGGACTGGATTTGCTGAAATCGGTCTGATTCTCGAAGCACTCTTCATCTGTAGTGTACTCATCATCAGCATTGTAATGATAGACAATATTTCTGGGTTTGAAGTTTTTTCTTTTGTTTCTAGACTGCCCGGGCAAAGAAGGTTGACAATCATCTCTGGGCGTGGACCGTGGGCTTTTAAAGTCTCCCTTCGAGTCGTCGTCCTCGTCCATCGGACACAATGGTGAGCGAATCGTCATTACTGCTGTGGATGGTGTCCGGGCGATAACACTTGGTATGAGGTCAGAGTTTGTGATGGAAGGGCTGCTACCATTCATCAATGCACTGCATGGTTCATCATCACCACCACCAATGGAGTTGCTGCTAACCATGGAGGCAAAAATGGAGGAGCAATGGGATGACGTGACGGAAGCAAAAGAAGGTGAGGAAGGTCCGGTCGTCGAGGTCATACTCGCGCCGGATCACACAGTTCTATCTCGTCGCCTCTGATCATCTGGACAGTGCTCAGAAATTCTCTGTTGGGAAATAACAGTAGAGATTATCTGGTATTGTATGATGCATGTGAGATAAATTAGTATTTAATGAAACAATTTTCAGAATAGTTTTAAAATAAATAAAAATGACAATTAAATAGATTACTCATAAAACATTTGCAATAATTTTCAATATTGTTGTGAGTAAGCATTATCATTTTAAAATTACATTTTGTCACTGATTTGTAAGCAATAATTACTTTTTAAATGAAGTTCATTAACAAGGATGACTTACATAACCGTAAAAGAAAACCAAGTTTAAAAATTATTAATAATTCACATATTGTAACAGCAATACATAAGCTACAGTATTATAATTCAATCAAAATAATATCTGAAATTGATCTCCTTATCGTAATTAATAAAATTTTCTGTAAAAGTAACATTTCGAGAATGAATTGTTGTATTTTCAAGAAATAACGAAAAAACTATTGATATAATATGCAGAAACTATCAAAACTTTGCATGCCTCATAATCATAATCATCATCAATATGTAGTGCTTAAAATTAAGCAACGCGTTTATTTTTTTTTTTTTACCTTTTTATATATATATTTATTTATTTATTTAAATTGGAGTTTTGACTTTTCGAATATTGAAAATCGGGACTTGTGTTCAAGGTCTCATGAACTGGCCTATCGTACTACTCTAGAGTAATCTTAAATTTTCATTTTTGAAAATATTTAACTTACAATCAGGGCAAAACAACCAGAAGCTGGGATGATAGAAAAAAAGTTCGAAGTAAGCTGAACACCCCTGGGGCGCGCTCATCATTTTCAAGAAAACAAATAACAGGTGACCGACCCAATAGCTTTAAAAACTTGTCGTTCCGGGTTGATTTAGCTATAATCAATAGTGCTATAGCGACGTCGAAGAATCGCGGAATGAAGTCTATCTGCATATCAAGCAGCTTTCTCTTCATCAAACAGGATTTAAAGACAATCATCAACCTAATCGTTCATTCATCTCATGTTCAAAAGTCACTCGCTTATTTAAGAGCTACCGAAAAAAAATTTTTCCAGTGAATTTCAACAGCAAACAGTTATTGTAATTTGTTGCACTAAAAATACCAACTATACATTAAATTTTCTGGAAATTGTTAAAACTTTTGGAACTTTTTAAAAGAAATAATATATTTTTTATTTTCAAATAGTTAAAATTAAATAACTTGTATAATATTTATTAAAAATTTGAAAATAATAAAAATATACTTAAAGAAGTAGTAATATGAAATTTTATTCAAATAAAATTAATTTAATCAATTATAAATTTAATTATTTGTAAAATTGCTCTCTTGACATGTAAAGAATAACTTTCTGTAAGGAAAGTCATATGATACAAAGGTTATCTGAAATACATGTGATATGGAAATAAAAATTGAAAAAGAAAAATTCTCTGTACAATCGATATTTGTATGGACGAAATTTCAGTATCAGGAACGTTTTCTAAGAATCGAATGAAATCCCTATTAAGTCACAGTTTATAATCAGATTATATCGTACAACACAATTCTAATATCATAAATACGCCATTCAAACCATACCAAGAAGACAGGATGGTATTACTTGTGAGAAACTTAACTTTTGGCACATTAAAGATATTGACATTTAATGAAAAGGATACCACAGATTATCATTATATAAATATAGAATATAACTATATCAATAATCGCGGATCGATGGCGGAGAGGTTACCACCCCTAACTTCGAATTAGTATGTCCCGGGTTCGAATCCTGGCATGGAAGTTTCTTTCTCGCTTTGTGTTTGTATTTCTTTATCATTTCAATTTCGGGGCAAAGATACACTGGGTGTCCCGCTATATTAGATGTCATCACTTCACTCATAGAGCTGAATTGGGCAAAAGCAGTCGGGCAATAGGAGGGGGAAACTATATTGATAACCGAAGTTTAAAGATACTCAGAGCAAAAACATACAACGTGATACTTTAATAGTAAGCATTATTTCGCAAACATTTTCTAAATTATTATAATTTAGAATAATATCTGAAGTTATGGCTGAGTGCTTTTTTTCATATATGTCAAATTAGAAATGCAATAACTTTTGGAAAAATTCTTCAATGGTAATATTGAATTGCGAAAATGTTTTATAGAAATGAATGCCTTTTTATTTCAATAAACACTACTTCAAAGGTTAGTCTATTAAATAAATCTATTATTCAATCATGTGAGTGACTTTTAATAAAATTTCAATGAGTTTATTGCAAGATGTTCATTAAAAGAAAAGAATTGTTTTTTTAAATACTTCGATAATTAAACAAAAAAAGCATAAAAGTAAATTAAAAAAAAAACCTGTAGGAGTTTAAAAGTAAATGCGTTGCAGAGTTCAGAACAAGAGAGTTGTGAGATTAATGACCGAAAGATATTACCCAAAGACTTTCTCTCTTGCTGAAAAATGGATTAAAGTAAAAAAGAAACTAACCGTTACGATATAGAAGTAAAAAACTCTGCTTGCAATAATTGGAGAAAGGAGTTTTATTTACCAGAAGTCTCCAAGCGAGGGAAATTTATGTTCCCGTGGAAATGCAGTTTTGTAATTGAGATGGAGCAAGCTCCAATTGATCTTGATTGGACATGATCCCAATAAGCGCAGCTGGACTCCCACGACACGGAGCTGCACTCTCAAGTGATTCATATTTTCAAACTCCCACCATTCCTCGCGCAATGAACGGGTCAAAGGGCAGACTTTAAAAAAAGCGGGGTTCGAATTAAAAAAAAGGCTAGAGCTTCTCACTTTAATGGCAATGGAAGAAAAGAAAGCATGACGCCACATCCGCGCAATTTGAAGAAAAGTGGGAACTTTTGTATCTGAATGCTTCATTGGTCGAGGGAAGGGGGAAAAGACACTGGAATCATAATACCAAACATCACTCCAAAAAGATGGAGCAAAAAGCTTAATGATGCACGGGGTAATTACATCTTAGGCGTTGACAAAGCCGTTGGTAAAAGCATATCACATTCTGTTCCGCTGGAGATGACGAAGGACACGTGCGTTTGTCCGACAGCGTAACATGTTTCCTGCGATTCATCTGTACATTTCAGACGTACTTACCTCAGTGCAAAGAGCTACGCTAACAAAATAATGTCTTCAAATTAACATTTGAATCAGAAAAAGAAGATGCAGACTGCAATGGAAACTTTTGTAAGGTTCCTTATAAGTTGCTCGGACTACTGACGAGCATAAGTCACTGCCATTTTTCCAGCAAGCTTTTCATTGCTTGAATTGTTATAAAATTTTATAAACTTTACTCTTCAATGCGATGAGGAAAAATTAAAAATAATTCAATTTATACAAAATGCACTTTGACAGGAAAGAATGTAGAACTTTCTAGTATATTTATTTACTTTTAAATTCCAGAGAATTCTTTTCTAGAAAATTCTGATTTTGCTGAAATTTATAACATTTGTTGTACCATGAGAGATTTTTTATATGTAAGAAAAGTTTAAAAAATAAAATTTAATAAATTAAAAGATAATTTAAACGGCAAAAGTATTTTTATGTGCAAAATGAAGAGTGCTTTTAAAGCATTACTATTAGAATATATATCGTGACAAAAGAACTCTATAACATTTCAGTAAGATAAGAACAGTTTCAACGAAAGTGGATACATTTTTAAGAAATTTTTTTTGTAAATTTAGAAATCGCATTCAAAAATATATTAAATCACGAGCGCGCGTACTTATTTTAAAAAAGTTTACGAAATTTTATGCAAATGTGAGGAATGCTTTTTCATAGAAAAATTTGATAAGTTTCTAATATTTTTAATGTCCTTAACAGCTTGTCCAAGTTGACAACCACATGTAAAAGTGACACAAATATTAAATTCTTATATTAAAGATGTAAAAGTTAGTAACTCACATTAAAAATTAAACCTGGAATAGAATAAAGTATTTGTGCTATGCAACCCTGATGAGGGCATTTTAAGTCTATTTGAGCATTCGGTCAGTGATGTGAAAGAAAAAATGTTCTCTTGAAAAATTAAATGTTACTTGGTTTCATGAGTTCTGATATTAAATGTATTCACACACTTCAACTTCTATTCGTTTTTCACATCATTATGTTTTATATTTATGTCGTAATAAAGCCATATCAGTTAAGTCCAATTAGTTACTTTTAGCCAATGTTTAATGTTAAAACAACAGATAATATTTGAGCTTAGCGGAAAGTGTGTGATTTGTTTGTCACTCCACTATCAATTTTTGAAAACGAGAATTAAATAGAACGGGATCTAAACGGGAGTTTAAAATGGATTAGGAGTAGAAGGTTAAACGTAAGATCCTGCCATTGTTGAGCAACGGATGTTACATTTCTGCTTTATGCATACATATCCATCGATGGTTGGTTTGTGTCGTGTTTATGGCGAGAACTGAAGTGTGCAGAATACAGCTGGCTATCCCCTTGCTAATGTTTGGAGTATAGACTCTATTCGATGTCGAGGGGTTTTTTCCCAAGCTGAGATCTTAAAATGGCAGTCAAAAATGTGTCTTGTTGTTAGTGGAATAATATTGCAATGAATGCAGAGGCGGTAGGTTCTGTTGCCATCTCCCTGGATCTTCGTATTTCGATAGTGACTAGTTCTAAAGCGAGTTCTAGCAAGGTCTCTATTTGCGTTTATTTCACAAATCTGTGCATTTTTTATAATGGTGTTTTCTCTTGCAATTGCATTCACACTGTCAAGAGTGATTTTGATGGTATTTCCATCATTGAGTTTTCTCCCTTCCTTAGCAAGTTGATCTGCCTCTTCATTTCCAGGTATGCCAATGATATCCACCGGTGTAAATTTTCTGGGTTTCCTCCTTTGCGACACATGAATAGGGTTCATTATCGATGACAAGTCCTCCTGGATGGAAACATGCGGTAAGTATTGGATTGTCTTTTAATGGCTTCTGACTGTTAAGCTATCTGCTCCACAAAGTCAAAACAACAATACTTGAGGGTGGGGTTGATAAAATTCCTGAGTTGCTGAATTAAATGGCAAATCGCTAGATATTGAGCAGCCAACTTGACAAAGTGATAGAAGAAAGCGATAGAGAATTAAATTCTTGTTACCATTCAGCAAATCTGCCCACATAATTTTTCCCCTCATAGTTTTATCGATATCAAAGGATGATTCGTATTTCTACGTGATTCATTTTAAGACGAAGATTTCACTATTTCAGTTTTTCGAAGATAACATCTTAAAATTTCGTGTATTTTCTTTCAAGTAAGAATATTTGACAGAAATAATCGGAGCTGAATGCAATCGGTGAGAATCGAAAGTCAAGACATTGTAACTAATCATGTATAAAGGATAAAACTGCTGTAAAAAAATAATTACAACCTGATTTCTGATCGAAATTTTAGAAACTGTACTTAAGTATTAAAGTCTTTTTTAATTTAATTCTTACAATAAAATTAGAATTCAGAAAATGTTACTATATATTCAGCAAAATTTTACAATATTTCAAGATAGAAAATGAGGGTTTTTTACATTTATTGAACGAAATTTATATCATGTCTCATTTTCATTAACCACCGAAAAACTTCATTTTCTATGGAATGAGTTCATGTATTACATTTAAAAAAATCAATAGCTTAATTGCAAGAATTTATCCAGAAACTTTAATTTCTCATGATCAAAAAAATAAATAAATAAATAAAAAATAAAGGAGTGGATTTTCATTCAATTTTTATCCCTCGTTCTTATATATTTATAAGTGTCTTAACCGCAAATCATAGCCATTAATTCAGAAATTTGGGTCATTTCAATCCTGCAGTAAAATATCAAATAGAGAAGTTGGAGACATCAACATTCTTCTTAACCGAAATGTAATGGAACGTCAATCAAATGCCGAAGAAGAAATTTCGTTTTTAGGATGCTTTCATATTTTGGAACACCTTCTGTTCAGTGACGAGCATTAAAATGTGGTAGAAAAACAAGTGACGATCGGCGGGATCTTGAAGAATTTACACAGGCTTCTTTTTGGGAAGACAATTAATTATTATGATAATTTTAAAGTTGGGTGCGTGTGTCAGAATGTCATGACATAAAATTACAAACGAATGATATAAAATCACCAACTATATCTAATGATTACAACACAAAAACTGAATTGATAATATTGTATTCTCAGTATTCTACAATAACGAAAACATTTAACTAAAAATTAATTATTTATATTTGATTTGAGATTATTAACATAATAATGGAACATCATTCGATTTATTTGTTATTTTTAACATAATAAATACAGATACCGTAATGAAATTAAGTTTAAAACTTACAATACTCAGATTCTTTGCTGAAAAGGAAAAATAATATGAAGAGGGGAGAATCTATTAAAATGATTGTTGATTAACATATAAAATAGATACAAATAAATTAAATACACTATTATATGACATGGTTCATCCATGTTAACACACATGGTGGAGGTTCAATTCCCTTTCGCTGAGGCAGACACTTCAATTATGGCATATTATCTGTCGCACAAATGCTACAATAATTCTTGATTTATTGGAATCCAAGCAATTCTAAAGGGGAGTGCAATGAGTTGTCTCGTGAAGCACACATTTAACGACTGAAGAACGAGCCATGACAGAAGTTTCACATTCTGCAAGGATTATTGTGCTGCACCGTGTGTTAATGGACCTAATCATCATGAGGAAAAGAATAATTATAAACAGATGTAAATAGAAAAATTTTCTGAATGGTGTTGATATATATACTAAATCTATTGTTTGAGATAATTGGTATAATTCCAACTTCAAATAACAAGTGCAACTGGTGGCTCTAAACATCAAATAAAGGGATAGAATACAGATGCTAAATGAAAATATCGTTTGCTGCTGCAGGAAAAGAAAAGTCAGAAGAACATTCGGTTCACCAGAGTGATATTTTCTAACAGATTTGCTTACTTAAGAGAAAATAATAAATCTTTTTCATGTTCCTCTTTAACGGTGTTAGTAGTACCATAAAAATTCCCTTAATGATAATTTGGAATTAGAAACATTCATTTTAACGTAGGTATACTGTAAACTATTAGAAATTCCATACACAACAAATGCAACAGTCACTCGTTTTTGAAGCGTATAGTTAATTTTATTACTTGACAATGCCATTGATTCCGTGTCAATGAACCCTAATATCACGTGCCCATTCTACCAGATATATATGTCTACTTGTGCGAAGTGTTTGATAGGTGGAAATGTTCCAGTATTACAAATGCTTTATTTAATTTGTTGAGTAATACGATAGTATGGGAAATAGGCTTTGCGAAATTACACACTAGGTAATTTTCCTAAAAGTACGATAACCAGAAACAGATCTAGAAATCTTAAGACTATGTCAGCTATGCTTGAAGGATTAGTTAATTAAAAAGGAATGAATATAATGTTCCCAACTAAAGTTAAATGCATAAAGGATATGATGGAATAATTTGCCATAAATTGTGAAAGCTTATATTAAAATTATAGTTAATTTTATAAATTTTAAAAAGTTGCTATATTTTTAAGCCCCAGGCATGGACCTGGTACATTTTATCGAAAAAAATTCCCTGATGATAACTATTAAAATCAAACTCATTTTTTCATATGCATTCATTTGAGCCATTTCAGTGTCTTTCCAAGTGCTTACTATCTCTTATAAGCACGGTAATACCCTTTACTATATTCTTCAAAAAATAGCGATTGTAACTTTTATACTAGTGCATGCGGTAAGACAAGCGATGATTTATTGGAAATGATATTAGAATCATATCGTTACACCTATTTGTACACTAATCAATTAGCATATACAAATTTAAAGATAATGGGGAGTTGCAATTAATTTTGTTTCCTTTTCCGATCATTCTCGGAAAATGGCTAAGATTGATTAAAATATATAAGGCTGCAAAAAATAAAAAAATAAAAAAAAACTGAATAAACTACATTAAACAAATTTCTTATATAATCGTAACTTTTAATTAATAATTTATTTTTTATTTTTATCTATAAATTATGCATCTATTTAAAGTAATTACACTGAGTTTTCATTTTAAATTGGTGCTTCATACTTTTTTTTAAAAGGAAATTGATGGAGGACATTTGTATATTAATTCTTAAATATCTCTAAAAATATATTTCAAAATATGATGGATAAGCGTAATTTTTTCACTCTAATTTGTTCGAACATTTTTGAATAGTATTCATAATTATTTCTAATATGAACTGATGCAGAAAAGTATCATGTGTGTGAGATTATTCAACTAATTAAATATGGATCCCAAGACAAATGATGATCAAATAAATATGCTTTGGTGATTTGAGATCGCTTGCTCTAATCTAAATGAATAATTCACTCATTTTAATAAGTTAAAAGTAAAATTTGATAAACATTATCACTGCAAATATTTATAAATGAAGTGGAAAAAATACCAGCAACATTTATAACTTAAAATTTTTAGAGAACGGAAACTAATAAAAACTTACAAATTATTTATATGAAATGAGAAACAGCAGTTTAAAAGCTGCATCCTATTTTGTGTGGCTAAACATGGCACCTCTTTTGATTTGGAAAATGAGTTAAAAATGTATAAAAAATACCATGAATTAGAAAGCAAACTTTTTTCCAGAAAACAAAATATTTGAATAATAATCTCGCGTCGTGTTTTTAATCTCCTCTCTCCAAGGAGTTTAATTATATTTAATATTAAATTTCAGCCACCTTTTCTAGTTTTCCTATTTGCAAATAAGAAATCAGCAAAAGTCCTTGAAAAATAAGGAAAAAATCAAGAAAAACTATAATTTATCCAAAAAAGATAATAAATAAAAACTTATCACTTAAAATTTACGCATAACAGTACAGCTCATTAAATTGAAGGATAAGTTTGCTTTCCCTTTAAAAAAGAAGACGAATAACAAATGAAAGGAAAGTCTTAAAACTGTGAAAAGTCAGCTATATAAAAATCAATACAAATTGATTACTAAGCATTTGATTTGAAAAGGGAAACTTTAAGCTTATTTGTTCCAGCATCGAAAAAATGTAAGATTTTATATCCTCACATAATTTTATTTAAAAAGATACGGTTTTTTAAAAAAATCCCTTTTTTTAAATTTGGACTAATTAAAGGAACAGAAATTCCCTATATAATAGGAATAAACATTTCCATTTGAACAATGGTCTGATTCTAGATTTTGCTAATTACGCTCAAACTAATATAAAAATAAATTTTATTGTAAATGAATAGTGAAATTATATCAAGTCCTTCTTCCCCAGACGCTAAACAAAGTAAATTTTCCAATAATATTTTTAGTGGATTTTTGTCTGGAGATGAAGACCGCCCTTTTGGAAGGACACGCAAAAATTATCCTTACGTTTTATGATCCCAGGGAAAAGACTTTCAATTGCTTAGCCATTACTCTAATGGTAAGGTCACGGTCTTGGACCACAGTGACTCTTTCCTTTCTAGATTGTTTTATTTATTACAAACAAATGTGTTGCATTTTTTTCTTTCGATATCACCTAAAGGTTAGGTATCAATAATAACAGATATAAAAAAAACATCAACATCTCGTTTATTGTGCACGAAATAGGAATAAGGTAACATTGCAGTCTAAGCAGAGGAAGCATTTTTTCTTTCTTTCTCTTTTTTGTTCTACTCCGATTCCTATCCTCACGGACAGCTGGCTCTCTTCATTTAAAATTGTAAGAAACTACATAGATTATTGCAGTAATTACTGTTATTTGTATCATAAAGTTTAAAGTAACCAACAGTTCCTCCCCCTAGTCTCATTTATTAAATGGCGTTAACATATAAACTGCTTATAATAATATTTTCCTTTAAAAGTGCACATCGCTAGCAGAAAAATTTGCCAGATCATCATGCAAGCTCGCCGTAGTATTTATTTATTTATTTTTTAACCATCATTATCAACTTTATCTTGGACAAAAGGTAAAGTGAATACAATCAGCCTTACATATTGAAAGATTTGAAAGAAAACAATTTTTATGGAATCCAAAGTGGGTAAAAGCATGATTCATGTTCCCTAACAGTGCTATTCTAGTACTTTTAAGATGCAAATAAGCGTTGAAAAAGATATCTTTTAATTAAAAATAAAATAAACAGACATTTACAATAATGAATAAGTTGACAGTTGACACCAGCGAAATCCTTTGTAGCAAACTCCAAGGAGCTTTATCAAATAATTAATAAGTATAATCATTTCAAATACTACTTTTTAAATAATTTTAAACGAATGTTATTTGGTTACTTTAATCAACAATGAATGCGAGATAATATTGCGGTATAGAGAAAGCAGTTGAAATGTTTCTTTGCTTATTTTTTTTATAATCCTCCCTACTGTTTTGTATGCAGGGAAGATTTTTCCCTTATATTTCATTGTATTCACAGCATGTACCTTAAGGGAGGACGCCCGAAAAACCATACTTACCTTGATGGACATGCATGTAAAAAGCATATATTAACGCATCTATATTTACCATTTAACTGTAGCTATAATAAAACTTAGCATATTTCCTTTCAAAGAGTCTGCAACAGCGACATGGTGAGCTCAATTAGCAATGAATAAAAACATGATAAATTAAAACAACATTTTACGAACTTGATTTACATTATGTAATATTGGATAAAATTAAAAGAAATAAAAACAACAAAAATTCCATATTTGAACATTTTAATAAAAATACTGATTCCGATGATTATTTTAAACAAACAAGAATTCAATCCCAGTTAAATAACACACTTATTTACTTTTCCCTTAATTTGAAGAATTTGGAAGCTAAAATCTCTACTCGCTCTATATATCCTATCATGTCAATGTGAAAATTTATGTACTTGTTATGAATATAAGGAGACACAATTTCAGCTTCGTTCAATTTATTTACTGACACGTCACCCTGACTTATCAACATTTGTAGTGTCCCAAGTCACGATATAGTTACGCATGTTTCTTCCTCATTTCATCATTTATCAAAACAGTTTGGTTTGAAAAAACTTATTTTTCTCAAGAAAAGATCTCAAACTCATCGAATGTAAGAATATCTTAAAAAACTTTCAAGTTTGATGCTAGTTTCAGTCTCCAATTAGAATTCGAAACCAATACATCACTTGAACTGAGGCGAATTACCAAAGCTTCCCCTGATACCACTCCTTTGGAAACGGCAGAAGAGTGCGTCCGAAGAGGCGCATAAAATATTTCGATGGGAAGACTCCTGGCACTTTTAATTCAGGGATTGCGTTCGTATATTATTAATTATTTTCTTGTCATTGATATTAACGACCTGTAGATATTATAAAACTTTGGGACTGGAAACAAGGATGGGTCCTTTTATATAAAATTATCTCTCTTCTACATAATTATAAATTTCATTCAGAATTCTATTTAGACCATTATCACCGAACTTTTTAAAAAAAAAATTTGCACGCCTAATATTGCCGCTCCTACAGAAAATGGCTCTGTGAGAGCAGGCAGTTGGAGGAGTGCACACATTAACAATGGTTCGAACTGTTTTAAAGCTTTTTGTAACGAGTTGCAAGTGCTGGGGGTTTTCTTCATCTTGTCTCAAATTTGGCCAAGATAAATGTTTCTTTCGGCGATTGAAATCAACTTTTAATTTTATCCCATTAGTTCATTAGTGCCGATATACAGGTGTGTCCCAGGCCTTAACCCCGTCGACCCAACAGGAATTCATTTGAAGGGGGCGGGTGGATAGGGAAAGGATGGATAAAAGCAAATTACACCACAAGCTATTTTTTTCTTACTTCTAAATGGACGTGTATTCGGGAGGGGGACACCCCGTGTGAAGAAGAAAGTAAACCAGCTTCCTGACATTAATAAAGACAAGGACAAAGAATGAAATGCGTGTGTGTTTTGTATCTTTGGAAATGTTTGAACTATCTTTTTAAGGCAGCTTTATGAGGTAAATGAAGCTACAATACTTTGTAATCAAATGCATGATTGTTACTTCTCCAATAATTTTCTTAAAGAAGTGCACACTTTACACATGCAGCACTATATAATTTAACAAGCAAAATTTATGTTCAAACTGAGTAGAAAAAGGCGCTTTTTTAACATAGTAAAATAGCGAAATTTCCGATCACAAAAAATCACAAGAATAGGGTCTAAATAAATTTTGAAATATATAGAGTGTATTAAATGTATTTCAAAGGACTGAATAATAAAATTCATTTTTAAAGTAATTTTAATGTAAACTTTAAACATACAGCATGGTGTGTTTTTTTTTAAATCCTATGCCATGAATTATTTTTATTACATTTGATATGAAAATCTGGTAATAAAATTATCTCGAGGAGATTTAAAAGAATTGCATAGAAACATTTCAGTTATGATGAAACTTTAGGATGGTTTCTTATAAATGCAATTTCTACATGAAGTGAATCAATCTAGAGTTGGATAAAATATTCTTCTGATCGTATAAATTGGTGTTTTACTAATTTGACAGAAATTACTGAAAATATTCATCCCTTAAGGAAATATAATTGGTCAAATGTAAGTAAAAATGTATAATAAAATGATAACAGCCACAAACTTTAGTAGACATGGATTATTTTTACCATGACACACACTGTCCTTGACTCCTTCGATTTACAATTAAATGATGAGAATTCCAGAATCTCATGCATTTATTTATCAGCAACAGAAATATTCACATCGTATGATAACGTCATCATATTCATCCGAGTATCATTTCATGGTTGTTTTGGTATAAGAAACTAAAGAGAATACAAAAAACACTTCTTTTTGCTTTTAGAGTAGTAAAACCTTCACACAATTAATTGAATAATAAATGTACACAAAGACAGTTAGCAATTTGTGAATGCTGCAAAAATAATTTCTCACAAAAAATGAATTAATTGTTTAATCATAAATATAGTTGTTGCAATATAAGTTAAGCATTCAAATGATAAAATAAAAATAGATTTCCTAATATGATAGCTCAAAAAGGGTAGTTTAGAGCTGAAAGTTGTACAAGACATTTACTTGAACACGCGCCATCTTCTATTTTTGAGCTTTTTCTAGACATTCAAAGGTTACATGGGAAGAATACTCAGAAACAAAGATGTCACCGATGAGTTCGCAGCCAAGTTAGCAAATGAATGGCTCTGGACTCAATTCCAAACTCTAGAGTAGTTTTTTGACACCATATGGCCCAACGGCCGAAAGCAGTTTTAATGCATTATAATATCCATTTCACGGCCTTATTCATGTATCGCAAGGGAGAAAACCTGTAAAATTTCTCAAGCATCCACCCGATCGACGTACAAGCTGAAGATAGAACCGTAACAGCCATCTCCAGCTGTTCAATAATGGCTGAAATCGAACCGGATAACTTATATTCCAGAAAGCGCTATCCTAACACTAGGCCACGGTGCTGAGAGCAGAGATATTTATAATAATTAGGAATTCACTCAAAATTGTAGGCCCGCGTTGAATTGTTTCGACTTCGTAAAAAAACAGAAGTAAAGTAGCAAAATGTTCATGCAAAAAGAAGAAGCAAAACCCTATCTCCCGTTTTTCAACAGAGTCTGGGATCTAACCCAGTACCTTCTACTACGAAAACCACAATCATTGTGATCAATGAAATACTTTGTGATACATATCCAATAATTTACTTA
This sequence comes from Latrodectus hesperus, assembly GCA_037975125.1. Taxonomy (NCBI): domain Eukaryota; kingdom Metazoa; phylum Arthropoda; class Arachnida; order Araneae; family Theridiidae; genus Latrodectus; species Latrodectus hesperus. The sequence continues at coordinate 5,468,363 of CM075854.1, read as the reverse complement.
AGTTGACAACAATTGGAAAAATAGAAATAGTATATTACCCAGATATAATTTTCACCGATAATATATGGAGCATTAGTCATATAGTCCTCTTACAGCAATTTATAATTCAATTTCTTATTTTATACATTTGTGAGCAAATTATTTAACTATAAAGACGCCAATACTAATATAAAATTGCTTGCTAAGTATACAATGACGTGTTTGTGTGTGTTCTAATACTTTTGCGAAATAATTGGTAATCACTAGCGTGTTTCAGATTTCGTTAAGAAGGAATGCATTCATCAACAAAGAAAGAAATTGAATAAAACTAGAAGGACTGAAAAATAATGAAAAAAATAAAACTGCCCACTTCTAAGCAGACGTGTAGGAAATTAAAGTAATAAGAATCCTTCGAAGGATTGACCTTGAAAATGACATATTTTCAGATACTTCTTACTTGAATTTATTTTTTATTTAAGTTTGCTTAGGACATCATTAGACAATCGGTTAAACATGTTTTGCGATAAAAATGTTGCGAAATTGACATAAAATAATGAGGGAGATAAGGTTTGAGCAAAAGAAAAAAAAAGATCACATACAAAACTCATAAATTAAAATATGTGGGGAATGTAGCTTTTCTATGTGCAAATGGTCCTCCTCCTTTCTCGTAGCAGGGCTTTGGAAAACATTAACAATTATGTGGAAGGAGAAAAATTGTATATCATTAAAACAAATTTTTTTTATAAATGGATATCTTTTCAGAATAATTACAAATTAAAAATATCACTATGAAAAAATTTTGAGGGTAATTTAGCTGATTTTTCATTAGCTGTTAGTTAGCATATAACATCGTTTATGTTTCAATGATAAACGGCATATTGACGGCAAACAATAAGAAATTATTATTCAAGATTTTAATACGATATTTGAATCCACTCATTCCTTGAATATCCTTAAATGAATCTTTCAATTCTCGATTATATCCAGACAATTATTGCGAAATGAAGTAAATTACAAAATTTTTTAGTAACGATTGCATTTAATTTATAGAAACTTTCAGAAATTAAAATTTTTATGATTCTTTGTATGTTGATTATGGATTTGAAGGAGTGAATTCAGTGAAGACGCCAATTTTGTGAATGGTAGGTAGAGGATTCATTTAATGTCTGACACTGTAGTGGGGAAATGTGGAGAAAAGGGTGACAAAAAATGAAATGAAAACTTCAATGTTGATAGCACCACTTATTGGTGGTTTAAAACTACGACTTAGGATGTTTATCAGATATCTTTCAGTCGTTTGTCAGTAGCTATAGTGAAACGAAAATACAAAATAACCAATGAATAATGGCAATGTAATGAGCTTTTTAATATCACATCTAATGGAATCTATCGGAAAAAATTAATAGTTTGCAGGTGAATTTTTTGAGAATAATTTCTAATTTAATGTCAGCCACTTTTCAATAAGATACCCAAATGTTTCATGATGTGTTGGTAATACAAAAGTTTCAAACACTTGAATTTATAATTCTTTCATATCTATATAGGAATATCAAATTCCCTTTTAGATCTTGAATTGAATAGTAAATGAATCTCTTTAATTTTGTGCAACTATCTATGAATATTTGTATGACATAAGCTTTCTTATCTTCAGGAGCGTATGGAGTATAGGCCAAAAGTAAGTAATGTCTAGTTTTCTGCTATGTATACGATTTGAAATTAGACTAAATAGTTTCATAAATTAAATTTGGGATAAGAAAACAAGATATATGTAATCCGCTGTTTGTTCTTTTTATCTTTTAACTCAAAGGTAATAAAGAAACTCTTTTGCCTTGTATTAATAAAACGGTTTCATGTTTTGTAAAATAATTTAATCAACATTTCCTTAACTTAGACATATCTTAAACACGCTACAATGAATACTATCTGAAATGTATATATTTATCAATTATAATGGGTTCAGTTTAATGATAATTTACATATTATATCCCAATTTTTCATATATTTTCATACAGAGGAATGTAAAAGTACTTTATATCGCTACATATTAGTGTTTATACAAAATACATCTAATTTACTTGTAGATGAGTGTGTAGCCATGGAGCTACAGAATCCCTAAAAAATAAATTTTTGACTAGTTTCAGTTCTTAGTTCTGCTCTAGAATTTGAAATATTACGGTATTGAAGCGGAGGATTCAAAATTTATCATAAATAGCACCAGAAAAGTTTCAAGGCTTTCTTTTCTTTTCCTTTCTTTCATCATTTATTTATTTATTTTTCATAAAAAAATTATATAATTGACTGACACAAAACCAACAGTACTGACGCCAAAGTGTCAGCTCCTTTTAAGCAAGACAACAGTTAATATTAATGTGATGATGATGATCATAATATATACTAATGAATAAGATTATAATGAATAAGAATAATGGAAAATGATCAGCATAATAAACTGAATGAAAAATAATCAGTTTAATAAATTCCTTATCTTTTATATATTTTTTATTAAAGAAAGGAAATTTAGACACCAAATCTTAGATTGTTTCTCTTATTTCAAATTAAAAAGATGCTTACAATATTGAAAAAATAATAATAGGAGCACATATTTTACATTTGCTCACACTTTGAGGTTTAGAAATATTTTGAAGTATTTTGAAATAACAAATAAAAAAAACTATGATCCTTTAAATAGCTTTCTATAATCAAACATACTGAAACCATTATACATATATATATGTATATATATATATATATATATATATATATATATATATATATATATATATATATATATATATATATATATATATATATATATATATATAATCAATGGTATTCATATTTAAAATTTAAATAAAATTAATCACATTGTTATATACAGAAATTATAAATGAGGAAGAGATTTTTAGTAAAAAAAATGATAATGCATAAAACCAATTTCGCGTAATAATTTAGAAGAACAGGTATATTTAATAGTGTAATATACATTTTAATTACTATAAATCACTTAGCAAAATTTTGATTATATTACTGTATATGTTGTTATACACACAATCATACTCTCATACATATATATTTATTTATAAATTACTACTTATTTACTTTGAAAGGCATTAATGTTTTTACAAATTCATTGAAATATGTGTGTGGCATATTTGATAAGTTCAGTAAGAAGTTTATAATGATTCTCTTTTGTGGATATTTATAGGGAAAACATCTTTAATGGGAGATTTAACGGATTAATTATATTTTATATAATATAGATAATAGATATATATATATATTAAAGTTAATTGCTTTAATATTATAAGTTAAAAAATTAAACAACTTACAATTTATTTACGATTGAACAGAAGTAAAAAAATTAGGCACTATTTTTAATATTTTAGTTATAAAATACATTATTTTTCTATTATTAGGATTATATCATCTAATAAAAAATGATATATCTGTTTAACCTCTTTATATATTTAATAGCAAAACGTATGTGTGAAATTTCAGGGTCAGATAAAGTAAAGGAAGTATAATAAATAGCACATAAAAGTTTCCGAGAAATCTTTACTAAAATTAACCGATGCTGCTATAGGAGGAATTTCCTTTTGACGCCTTCATAGAATGCACATGTAAGTGCAATTCGACGAATAAATAAGAAAATTAATAAAATTTAATTTATTTTCAATTCCGAGAAACATTTCTTTACTTTAAAAGGATGATGCTTCTAGAGTTACACTTCAAAAGAACCTTCTTTTTTTAATAATAAAAGCACTAAAACTTGTAGTAAAAAGACTACAAACAATTGAAATTTGTATACCAATAAGCAAGAAAAAAATGATTATTTTATGTTCTTATTTTTATTATGTATAATTGATTCAATAGAATTTGTTGTTCTTATTTTATTGAAGAAACGCAAGCTCCATGAAAAAAATGATGTCGTTTAAATGGTAGGGTGGACAGGTAAAAATGTATTTAGTCGAAAGCGCCCCTATTTAATCGATATCTAAAATAAAACCCATTTAATTCTTATCATCGAAATTTTTACTCTTATAAAAGTGCAGAGAAACGACACTATCGCTCTATCTCCCTTTTTACGCTCTTTATTATCGACTGTTCAAAAATTTCTTTCGGGGAGGTTTAAACAAAAAATATCGCTTCATTTTTTTTCCTACCAAAAAAATCGATTCTATAACCGAGAAAGAATTTTTAATCCCAGATAAAAACAAGTTGCGAAGGAGAAGGGAGAAAAAAATATGTAAAACGAACATAAAAATCGATGATCCCATCCTGGAAAATAAAAAGAGAATAAAAAAAGTTCTAAAAGAAATACCAACAAAGATCCGATACATTCAGTGAAGTGGAATCGATACAAAGGGAATTGTTGCGGCGTGTAATGCATAGAAAAAACCTCAGCAAAAACTTCAAAAAATTATTATATATATTCATGCAGATGGAAAAAAGGCGCCAGCTGCTATAGCTGTGAAAACTAGAAACAATATCGGCCTAAAAATATGCCGAATAGCAGGTTTTAAAAACCAATGGCCTTTAAGGGGTTTTACTCCGCCTTTAAAAATTTCCATGCAAATGCAGAACAGCAACTAATCACTTTTACGCACCAACTAGAAAAGTGATCAAAATGCAGTGGGGAAGAAGGGGCTGCCAAGAAAGGGTGGGAAGGGGCTGCCAAGAAAGGGTGGGGAAAGTGGCGCCAGTCTTTATCGATTGATTAATAAAAAATATATATATAAAATGATGAAACACAACTTCGAGTCCCTTTTTTTAATTATTTACATTTTTTTCGTTACAAATATTTGTTTTTATACATATTCAAGAATTTCAGCGAATAATCAGGATGAAAAAAAATGCGAATAAGAAAATGCTTTCCATTAAGCTGGGGGGAAAAAAGTGACGCATTTATACAATGTAAACATCGCTCGTTTGATTCGGCCCCTGAGAACAGGAATATTTCTTGATATCAGAGATTTTATGATTAATTAAAGAATCTGCAAAATTTGCGCTAAATTGCAAAATTGAAAGTCTAATTCCTCAGCCATTTCTCTTTGTGTACAAAAGAACCTTTGGAGCTTTTTCTTGAAACAAAAAAATTAGAACTCTTATCTGTACATCAAATGTCTTGATAAATATGAGAAATCTTGAGGCATTTTTTTCAATATCTACCATTAAAAAACGAACAGATGAAAATTTCTGGTTAATATGTGTGAGTCAGAATATTTATACTTAAAAACAGTAACCGAAAATTGAAAAATATTATATGTAAATTATTTAACACAATATGAATTTTAATTATTTTTTACTATTTAAAATTAAATATTTTTAAATAAGTTTGGATCATATTTTCAGTGACTGTCAACATAAATCAAAATAATAAACAATATTTGAAAATATGTTTTTAAGTAATTATGTACCAAAATATGATATTCTTAAGAAATGATGTGTGTTTAATTTTTTTTAAAGATATTCGAAATTCCTATTTTCGACTAATGTTACAATAGCAATTTTCATGCAATTGATTTGGCTTTAATTGAAAATCTCAGTTTATAGATACACTACATGAAACACTAGATTTAATAACTAGATTATACAAAAAATATATATAATCTAGTTATTAAAACTAATGTAGTGTTCTCACTGAAAAGAATTAAAAGTCCAGTATTGTATTCAATCATAAATCCTATAATTATTAGTCAGTTATGATATAATTTTTTTATGAAAATTAAAGTTCAAATATTATTTTTTTATGAAAATTAAAGATCCAATATTATTAATTCATTTCTTGTAAAAAGAAGATTGCTTTTCATCGGGAAAAATTACACTAGAGAAAAAGTTCTCAAAACACTTAAGTGAACTGACATGTGAAATCATATTATCTGTACGAATGCTTTTGTTAATTGACAAGGTTTATAACAAGTAAGGAAGACTTTTTTATTAGACACATTTATTGCATTCGGAATAAAAAAAAAATTTGTCTATAAAATAATCCGAAAACTTCATTCAATAAATACGCTAAAAATTATTTCCCATTCTATTTCAATCTCGGACTCTAAGAATTAATTAAAGTTCTCATTTATGGACATATTCAAACTGAAATAAATAAAAAAGTAAAAGGTTTAATATAATATTTTCCTTTATTTCTTATAAGTTCCGAGCCATAAACAATTCAAGCCTTTAAGTGTCACGTATAAAGTTCACATCATTAATATTTCTTTCATACTTTTAGTTTCCACCAATGCGCAAGAAAAAACTTCTCAAAGCAGAATTCTGTATAAGCAATGACACGAAACCCTCCTCCTGCTTCATCACTGAAATTTTCACCTGTAATTTCAAACAATCCAGCTCACGTATTCAGAAGCTTGCTATTCAGAGAGCTCTGTAACCATCGAAATTGGATTTCTGCTCATGCAAATCAAACCGTGACCTGGGGTTACGATTCGATGCTCAGTAACGATTCTATTCTCCTGCGAGGCTCATGGATAGCTTCCTCATATTAATTGAAAACGGTGTACTTAATTTCCTCCGTGGAAAACTTCATTTTTACACAAATCTTCGTGGCGATGGGCAAAAATCGTCGACGCAACAAGTCTCGTCGGTACCACTGAGCTTTCATTGAAACGCTTACGAAGAAGGGTGCAATTGTCTTTACAGAATATCGGCAGCGAAAAAGGAGCGATCACTTGATGTGTTTTCAAGTTTGAGAAAGGACTGTAGTAAGATATGTTTAAAAATAAATTTTAGATGAATAGAGGCTATATAAATATTTCATATTTGAATAATATTTCTAAGATATAGGAGTAATCCGACACACCTATTGGCTTAAGGGAAATACTGCTGATTAAATATTGTAAGGCTCATACAGTAAGAGAATGCACATTTTCACATTTTTATCGATTTAGAAAGACTTCTGTACTTTTAAATTCCTCATTACAAGTCTCAATTAAATATATTTGTTTTTTTTTTACTGGAATTTTTCAAATAATACTGCGATTATAATCTTTATCACGAATTTTTAACTATATAAAATGATTTTGCTGAATTAAAACATTAAAACTGGTTCATTTATTAAAATCCATGACACATAATATATTTTTAAAAATATATTCAATCTAAATTAAAAGTGTATTTAATGTACAGTATAACGCGAATAACATTGTCACTTCAAAGCATAAAAGAAGGAAATTACCGTGTTACTATATCCCGGAACACACAAAACCAAAATGTAAAAAATAAAAGAAATATAAGTAAATCGATAAAGATGATGATCCTCTGTTAAAATTACATCACGAATAATATAATAAATGAAAATATTTTTCGAAAATCGCTGATGCAAAGACAATATCATCTTATGGAAATGAAAAGAGCCATATATTATTTTCACTAATGTTTGTCTCGAATAATAGAAATGTATATATGGACACATAAATAATGCTTTCAGACGGCGGCTCCTATCCAATACACGTTACCTAAAGATCAAAACTTATTACAGTATACAGCTGCAAAAAGAATAACTTGTTCTTTTCTCTCCCTCAAATTATACACTACTTAAAACCAGTGCTTATCTAGAGGCAGAGATCCATTACCTCTCCCTTGATGACAAAGGAAACCCGCAGTTGAAAAGAAATGATTCACTTTCAGATTTAGAGAGAGAAAATCACACCTCGCAAAATAATATCGAAAAAAACCTTTTCTTCAAGAATCGCAGAGGACAAACAACACAGTTGGTAATATTTTATCTAGAAAGCTTCAAGGTGAAGGAAAGAACTAGTGAGGATCTAGTGCCATTTTTTAATGCATTCCAGTGTTGAGTAACATCGAGAGCAACTAGAGTGACTATATATATATATATATATATATATATATATATATATATATATATATATATATATATATATATATATTATATATATATATATATATATATATATATATATATATATTATAGAAAGCTCATTTACTTTATTTCAGAATGCTTAATGAATAAACCACTAGATTTTAGTCTGAGACGTAAACATTGTAATTATGTACTACATACAATTTGATTCAAATATCAATCTGTCATAAAAGTACTACAATAGAATTGCTATGTATGTTGATGTTTTAATGCATTTGCAGTTAAAAATGCAAGTCGCATAAATAATAGACAACATAAGTAAATATTATAAGGTATTCATTTAGCACATTGATTTTACATTCCAATAAAAGCGTTCCTTTATTTCTAGCAATGCGAAAAAGTATGTATAATACACAATAAATTTGTCAGTATCTCAATTTTCTTAGAACCATTTGTAATCGATTTGAACCTGGAAACTTATAAAGTTAAGTTCTGTCGTGCAGCATTAATGGCTAAGAGAATTATGCATCACGCGATGTAACCCATTGAAGTGATAATGGATGCAAGAAGAAAGCGGTTCTTCATCGCATGGGCATTGTTAGTCAGTAAGCGGTTGTAAGGGCAAAGTTTCCCTGAAAACAATACGAACGGGAACAGCATGATCCAAAATTGTATTTAATTTAAGCGTTCCAAAAGCGGTTGACAAGGGAACCTATTAAACTCGAAGCACTTTATACAAAAAATGGCTGATTAGCCATTGTCTTTCGTCCGGACTAGACAAAAACTTCACTAATTCTTGTTCCAGTAAAGCGCTGGTGACAAACTGGTCGAGCTAATTAGAAATCTATGCGGCCGCTGAACTCATTGTTCTCCAGAGTCAGTATCGGATACGATTTAATACACCATTCAGCAGATTGCATCTCTCAGGGAACGATTGACACGATACTCTCTTCGGCACTGCATTCACCAAGATCACGCGATGGACTGCTGATTCGATGAATGGCGATCCCTCATACACGCATTTATGACTCGAATAGGATTTATCACTTTTGACCATCCCTAAATAAATATTCCAGCTTCTTTTTCTTCTCCTGCGAAAACTGTGGAACAATGTATGAGTGAAGACTCTTAACTACTCTTGGTAGAATAAAATCTCAATAGGAACTGTTCCTTGAGCTGAAGACCCGGAGAAAGCTGAAAAAAAATGGATTAAGATGCCTGCCTGACAGCAATCGTTTGCTATTCTGATGGTATGACGAATAACATGCGCCTTCATTCAATAATAATTAGCTGGCATTATGTGTTCATTGCAGTTAGCTGTACTGAAATGAAATTCACAATGTTCGGAAGAATCACAAAAAACTATTCATTTCTAAAATTTGATCATAGCTATAACATTTCAATTATTTTTTTGTTAAAGATCTTTTAGAATCACAATCTTGAGTAATACCTGTTAAAGTTATTCCGTGATTGCGGCCAGTGGAGGGAATTTTTTTATGACACTTCTTATATTACATGTAAAGCGTTTGATATGGAATTAGAATGAATTTCATCGACGCTTCAGTTCTTCAACGGTTTAAAATTAGAAATAATGAAGTTTTGTGTGAAAAATTTAAATTAACAGTTCGTTAGTAGCCGACAAAAGACCTCTTCATTTTAAGAAATAGCGAGGCACAGATTAATGCATAAGACATAAATCTCTGCTAAAAATATTGGCTAATTTTTAAAATTGCATAAAAAGAGAGAGAGGTTTTGAGCTTCTGTTTTTTTTTTTTTTTTTTCTTTCACAGATTTCCAGAAAAAGAATAATGAGGCTTTATTCTTATACAAATTTAATTTTTTTCATACACCTTAGGAAAAAAGTTAGAACATTCATTAATTTCCTTTCGTCGAGAGTTTCCGAAACTAAAGGTATCGATTTTCGGAAAGAGAGGTAAAAAACGTTATATAACACCCACCCTCGTGCACCCCCCAGGGGAACGATCGTCTGCATCGATTATGGAATCTGCCGTCGTCCTTTCTAGTAGCCGGCAGCCATCATCATCATTCAAAATATATTTCAGGCAGGGGTGGGAGGACTTTGTATGTGTAGACTAGGAAAAATTAAGGGGGGTAGCAATCCATTTGGAATTTTGGAGATAAAGACTTAGGTTAAAAAAAAAATTCTCGTTTTTTATTTTGAGGCAAGATATTATTTTTTTAAAATGATGTTTATGTCAGCATTTTGAAACAATACAGTCTTTTCAGATCTTCGCAAGTAAAGAAAAAAGAATTCCACTTTGCACAACGTGCGATGGTCAAAAGTCGATTTTTTTGCATTAGTTTCATGAAAAGTTTATTTTTTAATATAGCATGCATTTTTTCTACCTATGCTGCAAATTGTGATATAATATTTAAATGATGTAACGGTTCACTAATATTGAAAACTTCCTAACCCTTAATAAATATACACAGTATTAAAACTTAATTTGTGTTACGCTTACTTTTTAAACTTGCGCGAGAGAAAGGATTTCTAACATTTTAATTCGTATTTTCGCAGTTTATTAACTTCGTTTAACTTTAAAGTTATAATATCCTTAAATTTCAGAGCAGCTTTAAAAATTACTAAATGTTTACTGGAGTAAATTTTACATTTCAAATATATTCCTATGAAGTTATTCTGTAACGAATAAGAATTGAAATAAATAAATAATAAATTTGCAAGACGAATGAATTGACTTCAATAAATTAAAAGCTATTCTGATTATCAATATTTAAGATAACACTTCTAGTATTAATTCAAGAAGGAAATTCAACACTGCAAATAAGCAATGATCACTATTCTTATAAAAAAATTCCTTTTTTTAAATAAGAATTGTAATTCTTTATGCGCATTGAGAGTTGCATGAAACATAAATCCCGCATACGAGTTAATACTTTATTGAAACAGTATCAGGTTTTTAAACAAAGATTAAGTTTTTATCACATTCAAGTTGAGCCAATCTCCCTAAAGGAAAGAGTGTTTCAACTTTCAATAAACAATCAAAACATTCACACGTTGTTTTATTTTTCCCCCCTGCGAATGAGTTATTTTTAATGTTTGTATGAAAAAGCTTACAAATCTCTCAGAAGGAATATAAAATGGACGAAAACGGATTGAGTCGGGGGCAGGAGGAGGTCACGTGGATATTAAAAAATGTTTGCAATAATCGTCTTTTCCTATAAATCCCGTTCCATGCTAAATCCCAACTCCTGATAATCTGTTTTTTATATTTTTAATGCCGGGTGTTGTTGGGCCCCAAGCGGTGCACAATAGCAACAAAACAGAATAAGACCCTGCACTTCGCTTGGGGGAGGGAGGTGGGGCGAAATGTTTCGCATTTATTGAATATGCAATGCGAAAAAAGAATGTTTTCCGGATTAAATAGGAGTCGGATAGCTTGTTTGTGTACCTTAAAAGTAAAAACCGGTTTTGTGGGGAAGCCTTAGAGATTTGTCCAGGAGAAGAATCATAGAAGATTTGTATTACTTTGCAATGACGATGTAAATTCAAGAAAGCATTCTTTCTGGAAAATCTCTCCCTGTCATCCCTTTACGAAGAGATTATAAGTCACCAACTTTTCCATATTCTTCAGAGCAAAATAGAACTGCAAGTTATAGCATTTAGATTTAAATAATCTCTTTAAAACTAGAATTTAAAAATCATTTTATGAGATGGAAAGAAACAAAGTAGCGTTCTAAATTCAATATTCTTAAAAGAAAAGGTTGTAAAAGAAATTTTTGAAAATGTGTATAAATAAAAGCTATCTCTCTGCAGTTAAGAATAATCACATGTTTTCTTATATCATAAAAGCTGTCTCTCTGCAACTAAGAATATGCACATGTTTTTTTTTTTACTATTAAAATATGTCTCTTCTTATCGTAGATTGGAAAATTAACAGATTCCTAAGAAAGGTGAAACTCTTTATAATAAGATTAATTGAAATATTTTTTATTCTGAAGAAGACACTTCTGATTCTTTTATTACATTCTGACAGTGAAAAGGTGCTTCACTCTGTTGTCCGAAAATTCTTCACAGGCAGCTATCGAGACCCACTTACTAGGTTTGATCATTAACTACTCATGGGTCGTTTCTGCTCGTAGAGATGAAGGATAAGAACATTCTTTTCCCCATGCAACACATGGATATTCTTTTTCTTTTTTAGCTTGAAAATGGATGATTTACAAGGTTTCACAGTTTGACACTCACTTAAGTGGTTAAAACTCACAGAAAAATATTTATGTTAATAATTACACTGGCATAAAGTTGAGCTTAAGAATGACTTTATAAAAAAGTGATATTTGACCTATCATAGTCACAACTTCAAAATCATAAAACTATTTTTATATATACAGATCAATACTTTTCTAAGGAGACATAAGGTCTAATGTCAAGACCGCACTCTTTTGAATTGAAGATTCCAGGCTCGACCCTGCCAATATTTTAATATTTGGAGGTAAATGTTGTTTTTCTGCTTTCTGCGTGTTTATTTCATGTTGGTGGGGTTTTTTAGAATATTTTGGAGGTTTTCTTTTTTGCGATCGATGAATATGGTACCCTATTAAAGAAAAGTCTTTTTGAAAACAGTCGGAGGATGTGGGAGCAACTTACAAAAACTTCCAGCTGTTCGGATGTCGCTCTGCTGCGGATGAAGAGAAACACTCCCAACAGCAATCAGCAGTAAGGCTGAATCTTACGCGTTGTCCAAAGGAGACGAGACCAAGTAGTTTTCAGTGGGATTTGAACTGTTGAGCAATGTTTTCTCATAAAATGTGTGTATGAGTCAGTTCATTCCATCAACTAATTAATGCGTTTTTTCTAAATGTCTTGCAACTAATGTGAATTTTTTTTTATTTAAAATGTTTTTCTTGTCATTTAACATGCTTCTTTTGTGTGAGGCACAATCTGCTGAAAAAAAATTAACGTTATTTAATCACAACGATTTTATTTTATGATTAAAAATAACCAGAAACTCTCTCCTTCATTAGAAACACAAGTTAAACGTGTATTTTGATTTGAATAATATTAATGTTTTATTTATTAATTCAAGTTTATGCAAAGAAAGAAACATAGATTTTGATTTTAAATTAATTTTCTTATATTCTTAAAATGTTTAAAAACTAATCATTGTAAATTAAACAAAATCTGGCAAATAACTAAGATAGTAATTTTTTTGAATTGCCTAAAATTGCCATTCGTGCCTAAAACTGCTAAGAATATTTGAAATAAAGATACAAAACTGTATTATTTGATAAAGAATCATTTTTGCACTTTAAATTCTTAAACTTAAAGAAATTCTTAAACTTCTTAAATTCTTAAACTTAACTAATTTAAACTTTAATAGGAATTCCTCAATTCTTAAACTTAAAGAATTATTTCTTTTCAATGAATAATTATGCACTCGAAAATTTTTTGATCCATTTGAATTCTGAAGTCGAAGCAGCGTCTAAATAAATTGCATAGAATTTGATAGCAAATAAGGTAGGTAATTACTTTAATTAATAATACGGTAGAGAATAGCGTATAAGGTAATTCATACATAAAAATTAACTAATACTTTCTTTAATGTTAATTTTTCTATTCACACTTAACTTACTGCTTAAGTTTTGGAACAAATGTTAGTCTCGAACTAAAGCTCTACAATTTCTTAAATATAAAATCCATTGAAAAACAAGCCACCATTAATTATATTTGTTTAAAAATGTGAAGAATGTGAATTAGAAAATGATGAATGAAAATATGAATTAGAAAATGATATTTATTTAATGAGTTGCTTATTCACCATTTAAATTTCAAGAAGTTTATATTCTGTTTGTATTTACTATAAGAGATATTTATGCTTATTTAAAATTGATTTCGTTGCATATATTATATATAAAAATAATTAAATAAAATAGATAATAAAGAGTAGAAAATATTCCAACTCTTTATTATCATTTCCTTGATATTTTAATCACTTGAATTAATTTCAATAAATTGAATTTTAATTTATTAATAAATATCTTTTATTTTTTAAATATTATGAAATATTAAATGAAAAATTAAAATTTAAGCATTTATCATTAAATAATTTTATTTATTATCTAAAACAAACACGCTTTTAATAACAAAAATCTAATTTTTAAGGATATTTTGTGCTGGCTGTAATTCATATATTTTCTTATTCTTTCTGTAAGTAATTACAGAGTCTTAATTACATTTGAACTATATTTGTCAATGAAAATATTTTTATTATGTTACACATATTATGAATTTGACTTTCAGTTAGAAAAGAAGCAAATAACAAAGCGAAGAAAGAATGCTCTACCAAGTGCACTCTGTGGAAGCACTATGAAACACTACGCGAAAAAGTTTTTTTCAGCATCAAAAGACGACATTTTGTCTTGAAATGAAAGTATTTTTATGAAATACCTAATAAAGAATTTTCAGTTTAGTTGCCAAAAAAAAAAAAAAATTCCAAGAGAAAAGCCATCGAAATAAAAGCCTTCAATAGAGCAAGAAGCTTACTCCGCCAAAAGACTTCGTCAAAAATGTGGTCGCTTTTTCTCCTTGTTGCTTAAATATGGATATCGTATTTCTAATGTCTTCAAAATGACCAAATATGCAGGATAATGTAAACTTTGCCTTTAGGGGAACTTCCGAATTCAGTTACTCAATTCAAAAATATTGTATACAATTTAATATTCATGAACACAAACATTGAATTTTTAAAACTGCATAAACTTCTATGAAAAACAAACGAACTTTTCCTAGAGCAAAAGAGTTGACAAATCAGGATCGAATTCCAGTTTCAATAATCAAAAGATCGAATACTAAAAGAAACACTGAAATTTTCAATATCGAAACTATAACTTACACACATGTTTAAAATCATTCATTTTATCCAAGGGAGTTATTAAAAATGTTGATTATTTATTACTTTCTAAATCAAAGGAATGTATTTAAAGCGTCATTAATTATAAATAATAAAAAAACTAGATTTGGAATTAATAAAATGTGTGTAAATAAACTATTTATACAAATTGTTACAATTCCATGAAATAATCGAATTACATGTAATGGATAAAATTTACTTTTTAAGCAGAATATAAAGCTTCAAATTCGAAAACAGTAATTAATAAACAAAGAATTAAGGAACTCCTCAAATTATATCTCCTTTTCAATTAACAGTTATTATTAATAATAGTATATTAAAATTTAGCAGGTACAGTGTATGAAAATGAATCTATTCTTTACGATAATTTAACTTTTAAAAATGGTTGTTATTTTAGAAAACATATAAAATTGCTTTAATTTTAATAATTTTTTAAAAAGGAAAAAAATAGAAATAATGATAACGCACATATAAAAACCATATACTAAGTCCAAGATAATTTAAAATTTTCAAAACAAAATACTAAAATACTGACCTTTAGTGGGTGTAAGGCTAGAATTATAGAGTTTAATGTAATCTATAAGACACACAAAGCACACTAAATTCGATTTTAAGCAATACATAGATAATAAAAGGAAATGCTTAACCTATCATTTTTTCTTAATGCAGAAGGAGTTTCATTTTATTTTAGGTTTCATATTTTGAAACTTATGTATTTTGTCGTATCTTAGATTATAAAAGAAGAAAATTTAATCAAGTTTGGCGAGAAACTTTTAAAAATTGACATATAAACGAAAAAAATATTTTTCATGTATATTAGAATAATTATTAAAAGCGTTCCCAATTTGTTCTAAGATAGCACTTTAATGACAACATAGAATTTAAAATGTAAGGTACTCTGTTCATGCTAATTATTGGAAAAAAAAGGATTGCAATGAACAAAATCTCTAAATTGTCTTGAAAGGTTTTAATATGTAAAATAAAAATGTCTTTTTTGTAAATTCTTTAAATAAGATGATATCGATAAAAATTTTGATAGTTAATTTATTAATAATTAAAATAATTTCAGAAACAGGATTTAAGCTATAACTAATTTTCTTTTGGGGAAAAACAGATGATTATAGCCGCAGAAAATCTTGTGATAAATTTTAATGAAATAATGTATTAGCTTATATATATATATATATATATATGTATATATATATATATATATATATATATATATATATATATATATATATATATATATATAAAATGTAGTTTTGCACTTAAATAAATTTTTTAAGTGATCAATATGTAAAATAAGAATTGTTAACTATTTTATTCAACAAAAAGCTCAAAAATTGTATACATATTTATAATTATATAAGAGAGGTTATCCATTTGAAAGCGAACTTTATTATGCTTATATATATTTTTATATACTATGAAATAATATATAAAGCCAGTTAGGCAGAAATGAAGTGCTTTTAAATGGATATACTTTTTGACTTGACTCTGAACTCAAAGGACAAAATAAAAATCTTCGAAGAAAATATGACATGCTTGAAAATTATACAATGAATTTTCAATGCGAATGTTTAATTAATTATAAAATAGATCTTTTGTAAACCTCTTAAAATGTTAATGATCTTGATGTGAAAAATTAAGTAACCTATGTTAAATTGTGTGTGTGTGTGTATATATATAATGTAAATAAATTAAAAAATTATTTAGGTAAGTTCCTGATATATTAAAATATTTTTCTTAAATAATTTGTTATGAGAGTAAAACATAAAAATTTAAGAAGTTTTGGAAAAACATTTCGATACCATTTAAAATTTATGAGCGATAACAAAATAATACTTGAATAGAAGTCAAAAGCAAATACCAACTCGAGAAATTATAATCTTATCGCAAAAAATCAAATGAAAGCTATAAATAGCTTTTGCTTCTACAGACTTCGGCTTATGTTGAAACGGCTTATAAAGCATAAAAACGACAATAAAGAATTACTTTAACAATAGAGGAAAATCAGCTTGAGAATTAAAATAAAATACTTCAGATAAAATTAACTTGATTTGAATAATTAGTTAAAAATAACCATTTACTCTGAGCATATATATATATATATATATATATATATATATATGCATGTATGTATGTATTCGCTAATTAAAGAAGTGAGAAGGTGTTTTAACTTTTGCAACTTCAAGGATGCTTGTTCAAACAGTGAAACACAGTGTTTTGATAATCATTGTATACGCAGGAAATACAGCGAGAATATGTTGGAAAGGCTCTGCTATTCTTGAACGAAATTGTGATTTTTGGGTACAGACGCCTCAGTAGCGCCCTTCTTCCTGTGCACCCAACTCTATTCAGGAAACTAGAGGTTACCAGGAAATTCACACTTTTCAGTCATCGAGGTTTTATTTTAATATGTCTAGCGGTAGTTGATAAGAAAGCAGTTGCATCTATGAAAAACAATAAAAAATACACATTTCAATCGGATGTCGGGCGTATTATCACTCAGACCACGAGGTTTTTAGTTCTGAGGTAAAAGAGCTTTCAATGCGGATGTTTGCCGACTTTCAATCACAATCCTTATTTCCGGAAACAGGAAGAAGCCAATACAAAGTTACTTGGCCCTTTTCAGCAAAAGAGAATATGCACAATGAACTAGAATGAATGCTCATCATTGCCCTCGGAAGCTTTTTAGAACGAATTTCTGCGAAACATCTCCATAACAGATGATGAGACATTATTTTTGGGTGCATTTTTCTAGGCCATCTCTCCAGGTTCTGTTGTACTTCGTAGAGATCACATCTGTTTCGAAATAGACATCTCGTTGCTTTCAGTGTGGCGACTCTTAAAAGCAAATTTTATACATAGGAAAATACATAAACTCTATATATTATACGGAAACCTATACTCCTTTTCTCTTGTTATTTTTCCAATACTACCCATGAACCGTTAAATGTGTTCGTCTTCCAACAATTTCAGGGTGGATTAACAAGGAACAGAATTCACGGATTATGGGTGACCATGAAACTTAGCAGAACCTTGACTATTAATTCAATCTTAAATGAAATCCAAGAAACAGGAAAAACGGAATATTATATTTAAAATAGAGAAAGAGCTCTTTTTATCTATCAGATGAATTACAATTGTCATTGAATGACTTGAAAAGAATGGAGAATTCATCAATAAATTGAACTCTGATTATTAATTGGAAGAAATAAAATAATAGCCATGAACAGAGAGAGAGAGAGGGATAAAACTAAATTAAACTGAAAAGTTGGTGGAATGAAACTATTTAAAGTTGAATAATAGAATAGGCTTATGTGTTTCTTTTATGCTTCAATTATGTGCTCAAGTTTAAAGAACAGCTTCCGGGTATCTTTAACAGGGTGCTTGCTGGGACTAGTTTATTTTTAAAGTGGAGTGTATATTTACCCTTCCCAGATACAGCTGCAGAATTTATGTAGTAAATTATTCAGTTTATCAAAACTATATAAACGAATTCATCATATATCATTACCATTCAATTTTCGTGAACCTTAACTTAATTATAAGTAAATAGATTTATATTTACTTTAGTCTAGTAAAAATAAATAATTCATTCATAGGATTTCATTAATGAGAAAAAAATTTAAAATAAAATACGATATATAATTTTAACTATATAGGTGACAAGAAGTTTTAATTACATTGGTAAAATAAATTAGTTCTGCAAACACAATTATTTTGTCATTTTGATTTATAAAACTGCAAAATACAATTTTAAATGATTGTTGATAGCCTCGATCAACTGAACACAATTATAGGGTATTTGGAAATTTCTATTCATAGACAGACGTCCACATTCAGGGTCCTAAAAAGGAAAACTAATAAAACATCTAAGACCCTTTCTGACAAAGGTGCACCCAAAAAGTAGATGGATCAAACAGTCCCAAAAATTTTTTGTTTAACAGAAGTTTGCATCGAGTCAGGAACCTTTTGTTTAGGAAGGGTAGTTGGGATATAGAGAATTCTTAAAATTAGTAAGCTTGATAAAAGTCTGTGGCAAATATGCGTATTCGTACTATATTAAGCAGCGATTTTTTTCGAACCTTTGGTCTGATAAGCTCTGAGGATCACGAAATGCATTCTCGAAAAATATGTTGCTTCAATTAACAGCATCTGTAAGGTTATTCAGTACTCTGAGAATTAGATAATAAATTATTCAAATAAATTGATACGAAAACTGTTTTCACAAATAAAATAAATCCTGCTGTTACATAATTTTTCTAGATGATGGAAGGCTTAGTAAAAGTACAGAAGAATACATAGAAAGTACAAAAATTTGATCGTGGATTGATATTGTTCTAAAATGTCATAAAATTACTTCTAAAAAATATTACGTGATATCTTCTTTGGGTTTTATACCACACCATCACAAAATAGTTGTTGTGTACCTGCAGAGTATGATGTAAATGTACTCTAAGATTACTTTTTGCACAAGAAGGTTAATTTGATCAGATGGTATGATTTAAAATGAATTCAAATCTTCTTAAGATATCGAAGCCAAAGATGGAAAACGAACTCAAAAACAAATGACCAAAAGACTAGAGCGCTATTAATACTGAATACAAGCAGTTAGCGATAGGAAAAAGTCAGGGAAATAATAGTGTAAGATATATTTAAAAGATCCGCTGATGAAACTAAATGTCAATCAAAAAAAAATCCTATCATGTTTTCAAATTTATTCCGCAGAAAATACTGATACCTATGTAGAGAGATAGATGCTATCAGCAGCTTTTATCTCACCAGTTCATGCGTTGCCTCCCACATTTGTCGTGGGGAATTTGTAATAGCTCGGGAGTCTTTTCTAACCATAAGCCCTTCATTCATTAATCCTCTTAAGTGAATACAGAGCAAAAGAAGTAGCCTAGTAGACAATTAGGGGCTGTTATCTGAAAGATGATGCAATCCATTCGGTAAACTGTGAATTTCATGGAAAAGAATTTGGATTTTTAAAGGAAAGCTCTTTCGGATTAAAAATTTTAATCCCAAAAAACTTCAGGTTATCTTATGCTTCTATGCAGTGATTTAAAATTTTTTGAGAAGTATTTGAAAATACGCACAAGCCGTTTTTGTATAATATATATTATAAATACTAACATTTGACATTGTAAATGAAACAATTTTCTTCTTCAATTATTTAACACAATTGCTTAAAATGAATTAGATCATGATTTCACAAATTGATTGTTTTAAAAAAAGATTATTTCTTTTTAAATAGATAACTCAAGATAAATAAAGTACATTTTTATAAGAAATCCGCATTTATTGGTAAAAGTACTAAAATGTAAATATTTTCTTTTGAAAACTGCGTAATATTCCTGTATTAGATAAATTTCTTTATCATCAGACAATTTGTATAATCAGTCTCAGATTTCTTAATTCAGGAAACATTTTTAATTTTTATTGCTTTTATTATGTGAGACACAATAATAAGTGTCTGACGAGTGACTTTATAGCTTGTGAGTGAATTCTGATCAACAGTCAAGAAGAATAACGGTCAACCGAGAAGGCGAATCTTAAATGAGAAATTGTGGCTGAATGCAATTAACAAAGGGAAACGAGTTTTTGCTATAAGGATATTGCAAAGCCAAAAAATATTTATTTTATGTCTATTTTTATATAATTACCTATTACACATCTTGTGTAATAAATAGGAAATACATTAGACATACATAAATAAAAATTATATGAAATAAAATATGCATATAATTAAATTATATCTTGAGTTACTATGAAAATATCATGATTCGTAGCACAAACTGTAAGCATTGATACAAATAGAACGGGAAAAGTAACAAAATATCGTGAAACACTATAAGAAAGTGATATTTTCTTATAGTATATTTCACTAAGGAAATATATTCAAAAATACTAAGATTCCTACAGGAAATACTAAGATTCCTCCAGATCATGTTATCGGTTATAATTTAAATTTATTCTAGGCATCATGGATTAATCAAGGTATATGCTAAATATGTGTGAGTCATACATCACTTTAACTTGCAATTAAGTTAGATCGAGAAAATAAATGTTTCATTTTTGACGGATTCAGAATAAGCTCTTCATTGCAAAATGAGCTCTTTGATGTTTAATGGAAGTAAAAGAAGCAAAGAGAGAATACAATCCTAAATAACAAGAAATAATGTTTTAGAATGAGTAATGAGAAAATTCAATAAATATATAAATTAATTATTGCTCAATTATGATATAATTTAATGAATATCGGTTCAGTTTCGAAATCCGTTTCGTGAGTAATTGCATGTATTGAGCATCTCTAGTGATTATTTGGGATCAAAATAACTGTTCCTTTGAAGAGGAAAGAGAAGAGAAATGGAATTCATTCCAGCTCTATCTAAAAGCAATCCACGAATCGTACATAAAATCGTTATGATTTATTAGCATTTGACTTAACCGACATCCTTGTCAATTGAGAAAGTCCCACTGGTCTCTTAAATTAGTATAACAGCAAGCATTTTGATTTAGGAATAGGCTATTTTTAGTATTCTTTATTTGGACATCCTAATTGTCAAAGGCTTTTTTTAATGTCCATCGTATTCATTAAGTTACCGGAGTTCTTTGCATAGAGAGATGGCTGTAAGATAAGAAACCCAGAAATCTCCCTAGCACCCACCCTGATAGGAATGTTGAAGGAGAAAGCTCCATTTCCTATTGTTGAGAAGTAACTGAGATTGAACCAGGGACCTTTCGCTCCGAAAAGCACTGTCCCACCACTAGGCGACGGTGAACCTATAGCACTTTTTACTTCAAAACATTTTAATCTCTTATACGACGGGCGAAGTTTCTATTGCCCACTATAAACTCTTCGATGGACCATTAGTGATTACGAAAGTTACTATTGAACTAGTCATATTACATTTCAATCTGTTATCAACTTTTTTTATAGCTTCACTCAATAATATTTGCACTTTTGTTCCTCTCATTCTGTTATAAGATATTATTTTCATAGGTAAATATTGTTTTCATAAGTAAACCATTAAAAGAAGGATAGTTTCTTATTAACAAAATAAGAAGAAACCATAAGCACATCACTTTCCTAAGGAAAATTGAAAATGAGATATTTACGAAACAATAAGAGAATTATAATTGTTTCTTAATAAACGCTCACGTATACAGTTAAAAAAGTTTTAATTTCTAGTTAGAATGTCCCTTCTATCAAAACTATAGTCCATGAAGAAAATGTCTCGTTATCAACCTTCAGAAATGCGAAATTTTTCTCATTTAAAAAAGAGAACAAACGAAAGTTTTTAAAAAATATTCTTATCCGATGTTTTAACAAGCTGAATTTTCATACTAGATGTAAAGTGAAAAACGCAGGCACATATTTTGTAGGTTTAAAGAAGTTTAGAATGGCTATGTTTGAACGGAGATTAAAAACACGCATTTTTAAACACAGACGGAATTCTAGGATAATCACATAGTATTACAAAATGTTCTCAGAGTTGTAAAGCGTTTTTTTCTCAGTAAAAGAACAATGTTTCTTTTATCGCAAACAATTCCAATGAAGAGTTCAGAGGCGAAAATCTGTAACAACGTTTTTTATTTGTCAGCATTATTGATGTGTTTATTTTTTGTCTGATTTATATGTTATACAATTGAAGTGTGCAAAAATGTGGTGGTCGAAGATAAATAGAAAGAAGTTGATAGTTTTGTTCCTATCAGAACAAAATTACAATCGTAATCGGAAACTGTTTCTAATTAAATACATTCCAGAAATTTCGGCATAAAACGAAATACGATCGTTGAGTTGGTGTGTGTATGTCTGAACACTCATATTTCTTTTTAACAGTATAGTTTTATCAGTAGTCAAGTATTTAAATTATAGAAATAATGAAATTATATTTTAAATGTTTTTCTGTGGAGTTTAAGTTTTAAATATAAAATTCAGTAATATTCCTTCCATAAATATTAATAAAAGTACATGTTGTTTATAGAGAAGTGGTATGATTAATTAAATTTCACTTAAAAGAAAATTGTGATTACAATTTTTATCTGATTTTTATTATAACTCTTTGAAAAAAAATTAAAATAAATGCCTTTCACGCAAAAAGTTAAGATTGTTACTTCCACAACATTATTGAACTATTTGAACTATCTTTCTATTAATACGCTGAAGGTTAGAAATAATTTGTCATTATATATATATATATATATATATATATATATATATATATATATATATATATATATATATATATATATATATATATATATATATATATATATATATATATATATATAAATTTTACAAAAAACACGCACACACATTATTCATAAATTGTATGAACTTAAAAAATTATACTTTTCCCAGATAAGTTACCAAAAATTTTATAAATGCTTAAATTTAGTATTTCTTGTATTTCTTGAAATTACATAATACAAAAACCGAAATCATTTCTAAAATTATGAATTTTCTTGTAACAATTATCATAGCAATCATTTTATTTATATAAAGAACTCAGATATCAATTATTAAAACTAGTATATAAAATCTAAAATACATAAGAATTTAAAAAATTCAAACGAAGAGTAATCATATAATATTAAAAAGTGATTCAATTTTTGTATATAGTTATATTTCGTAAGTTTGAGTAATTTATATTGTATTATATAAATGCTAACAATTGCTTTAAATAGTTTATTACTTTACAAGAAGTTTCCCTTTTTTTAAGATTATCTATTAATCCTAAAAGATTTTTTTTGATTACCAGTGTGACCATTTAAAAAAAAATGTTCACAAATAATTTATGCTAGTAAATAATGAAAAAAGGAAAAAGCTATTTAATCTCATAATAAAAACAGTTACATGAACATTTCAACAATTGATAATCAGCTTTTCTTTGAATGATGAAATTGTTTATATAAAAATCGCTTATAATAATTAAAATTTTAAAAGTTTTATTTAAAAAAAACCAAAAGTTAAAATTTCATTTTAGGCACTCATCTTTTTATGCATTTTATCTCTTAAAATAATTTTAAATAAAAACGCAAAAAAATTTTCTCAAATTCGTCTACTTCAAAATTAAAAAATTAAATGCATGTTATTAATGTAAATTTTCATCATGATTGCTAGTTTTAATTAAAATCTAGGGTTCATTATTTCATCGAAATCCAATAAAAATATCTTTATATCCTGCATCCCAAAATATCTCTTTATGCAGAATTTTCGCTAAATGAAACCAAAATAAAATTTATTTCAAAAAATGTAATTACTCCGCTATGATAATGAAATGAATTTCAATTAATTTTAGAGAACACAATTCCTTATAAGATTTTGTTCAAACAAATTGATGAAACACTTTATAATAATTTCGAAGAAACATGGTTTCTGACAAAAAGTTTTTCAATATTTTTTTAACTGAAACATTTCTATCGTGAATATAAAATATTAACAAGAAGAAAAATCATGATTAATAATATGGGTTTATAAAAAGAAGAATCAGAAAAATTTTCTCAAGAAATTTAAAATTTGATTATAATTGCTTATGGAATAAAGAATGTCAACGACAAAATAGACAAGAATTCAAATCATTATCTATAAATAAATAAGGATTCCAAATTGTTGAAGATTATTCATTTCGATTTAAATATAAGTAATTATGCTTTAATAATTATTTCAATTTAGAATTTATAGAGTTCGCATGAACTCATAAATTCAGCAAAATAGTTTAAATTATTCGAATAGAATTTTGCACGCATCTTAATTCATTATAGAAGAAAAACTATTTTTAAAATTATTTATAATTTTAAAATAATTCAAGAGATTATTTGTAACTTGTATTATTATATTTTGTTAATCTTATCATTTATCATAAATTTGAATCAAACTATATTAGCTATATCTATAAACTATATCAAAACATTACTCAAACTCTATTCATTAATATTATGAATAGATTTTGAGTAATGTTTTGAATTCACATTCGCCGTTGAATTTTAAGTTGTAAGTAAATAAAATTTAATGGTCGCATTTATAAAGTTCATATAAAATGCAATTGTTAAATTTTATTTACTTACAACTTTATTGTTAACCAAAGAAATGTTAGCGAATGATTTTATGCATAGAAATATATAATTGAAAACTTGAGAAATACTTTCAATCACTCTTTTTCTAATGAATTTTTAAAGTTCTGGTGTATATGATAGTGAACTTAAGAAAAAATAGCCTATTATAATTACAATAGAACTAAAAGTAAACATTTATAAATATTTTATTAATAAATGACTGTTGTGGTTTGATTGTTTAAAAAAGAACGATTCTTTTGTTCGGAATAGATTTTGTTTTCTGAAATATTAGTGATGCCAAATGATTAAAGGGAAATAAAATCGATGGGAAGTATAACAAACTCAATTACTTTCTGTTATCTCATTGTTTTTTAAACTTTATTAAACTCTAATTCCCCACTGATGATATCAAGGGAAAATAATTTTAATCATAATAAAATATAAATGAAAATGTAAATATTTTTTAAAAACTATTTGTAAAGCTAAAAAACATTTGTTGAACTTTTTTTTCTTATTTGATATAGCTTTGATTACAAAATTAATAATAATTATTCTTTGCTAAATAAACATGCATGTATAAGAATTTTAACGTAACAAAATAAATATAATTTATTAATAAAATATGTATAATAATATAACTCTGATTATTCGCAGAAAAATATTTCAATCATCATGAAATATAAAGAAAAAGAATAATTACCTTTCAAATAAGTTAAGTCCAGTTGAAATGTTTTCTCCAATTTTAAAACTTAATTGGAATATAAACGGTCGGCCCACTTATGATTTGCGTCATCTAATAATCGGTAGTTAAAAAACGATCTGAATTTCACGAATCCTCACTAGAAACTCTTAGAGTGACTAACAAGAATATAAAAAAGTTTTTGGTCAGGAGTAAATGGTCGGAAAGGAGGGAGTACTTATGAAACAGGACGCATGTTGATAAGTATTCTCCGAGATGCAGGTATTGCACACGTGACACGCGGAATCCCGCCCACCGAAACAACAACAGGGAAGGAAAGAGGTGAACTTACTGCTTGCAACGAATGCCAGGGATCGAGGGAGAAATCCCGGTAATCAGAGTCCCACAGGAGAGAGCGAAGATGATGTTGAAGGGACCGCTCGCACACAGCAACTGGTAGTAGGCGTCCGACTACGCGAAGCCGGCGTTAAGCCCATCCCACCTAGAACCCGTGATGTAATCAAATTCAGCCACACATAATTTAGCCTCGGGCCGCTCGCTCGTTTGTTCTTGGCGTTCTATTATTCTTCGAGCGGCGGAAACCCACACCCGACCCATAGGATTTGTTACATTGCTTTCCCCCTCTATGGATTAGTTTTCCGGCTTAAGGAGGGGGGTGGGAAGATGTTTAAAAGGTTTTTTTTTTCTCCCGGATCGCTATGGCCACACGTGAATCATTTGCATGTTAATAAAAATATTGCCATATATATTGAGATTTCTACGGGGCAGAGAGAGAGAATGATTTTAGGATTTTTTTCCCCTTTTCCCGAGTTGAATTGGGAAGAATAATTTTACGGGAAATGGATAGTAAATAATCTTTTTAGTGGCAGTTTAGAGTGACACATGGATTCTTTGTTCGCATTCAATAAATAGCGATACATTATTGCCAATTAAGTCGACCTTTTTTTGAAAAAAAATAATAATGATAATTATATTAGAAACAATAAGTTATTTTTAATAGAAATACTTTAAAGTATTCGAAGAAATTTTTAAGTACAGTTTCAGAGCTTTTATAATCCCATCACATACAGAATCTAACTTTATCTACCTTATGTATATATTGCAAAGCAATATGATCGTGAAATATATGCATCCAGGCTGTACAAGTGAGTTCTCTTCAACTAAAATCATTTGATATACCTAAAATATTATAAATTTTTACATTAAAATATGAGATTCCATTGAATTTCTTTATATAAAAACACACAATTATGTGAAGTACATATTTAAAATTGTATACATCTCGTAAAAATAATACAAAATATATTTTTCAATTTACTCTCTTTTTTCTCTTTGTATTATTCTAGTATTATAAAAGATATATATTAAAAATTAAAAATAATATTGCTTCGTTTAGAAATTTCTAGAACTTTTAGCCATTAATAATTAATTTTATTCATGCGTTTATTTTCATTGTTTATAGAAATGTTTATCTTAATGCAGAATAATAATAATTTGATAGTTAAAAT
The DNA here is from genome assembly GCA_037975125.1 of Latrodectus hesperus. NCBI lineage: Eukaryota > Metazoa > Arthropoda > Arachnida > Araneae > Theridiidae > Latrodectus > Latrodectus hesperus. The sequence continues at coordinate 5,441,378 of CM075854.1, read as the reverse complement.
ATTCTGAAATTTATGATTGACCTTGCTCAGAAATATGTGTCACGCATAAAACATATAATTGCTTTAAAAATTAAAAGTAATTAAACTAATTATTTTGAAGTCGTGGAAGTAATTTCTCCTTTTTTGTAGTTCTTTCTTTTTAAATGTTAATACTTTAAAAAAAGGATTAAAAGAAAAGGTTTCATATTTATGCAGATTTTCTGTTTGTATAAAATGATACAGTTTATAACTTTTGTTCATTTCTTGAGAAGTTCATGCCGGTCATTCATGCAAAGCTCAACAATACATGTTGATTTTAGTTAAAACTTTTTTTCCACAATTTGTATTTATAATTTGCACTATTTATAGCAATTTATATTATAATGATGAATTTATCAGCTATTCTCGTATAAGAACAATTTAATTCTGTTATATAAATCTAAGTAATATGGAAAATATAAATATTTTTGCGTTTTATTAGTTCTAGATTATAGTTGTTAATTTTGCTTAGTTGAAAAAGATTGTGCTTATGATTTAGCGGAATTTAAGACTAGCCTAATGAAAATCTCAATTTCAGTATTATTCGACCCAAATATGTGATTTACATTTACATAATTTGCACTATATATAATAATGATGGTGCATATACTTCAATAATTGAATGATTGGAATTTATAATATTATTGATAGGTATTATCTCATTAATATATTGTATCAATGTAATTTTATTATACATTTCTTCACAACTTTGTCGAAAATATTATTCTGTAAAACATATTTTCAGGGCTCGTATTCTTTTTGCTCCTCGACAATCCCAACTCATGGAGGCTATAGATAATTTTAGCTAATCTCCAGCACAATTACAAAACTAACATGGTGCAAATCATCATTGTTTTCTCCTAACATACAATTTACTTTTATAATTTGCAGCATTTTCAAAAATTTACTTCGGAATGATCGAATTTATCATGTTTTTAGGCATTCTATGCATTATGTAAGCAAATACATAACCATCATAATTTTGTTATACACTTCTTCACACAGCTATATATAAAATAAAATTACATAAAACATAAATAAAATTTTCAGTTTTTATCTCACTAACTGTGATTGCTAGTTTTGGTTCGTAAAAAAATTTGCTGTATATTTAGTTAAAGTAGAATTACAAGACAAATATAGCGAAAGTTTTTGTTTTTGTTCTGGTTGCCCCAAGCACGTTAATGGGAAATGATTTTTTCTTACAAGAAAAGAAAATGAAACCTTTAGAGAGATATTGCTTTGTCAAAAAAATCTACCTCTCTAAACAAAGTATGATGACAACAGAAAAAACCCAGAAATCGAAAACAAATGCAATATTTTTCTCTAACATTAATACTTGCCAACATTTTATGAATGCATATTTTCTGTAATTCCTTTTCGGTTGCTTTTCGTTTGTAAAATAATTGGTTATCATATATATATATATATATATATATATATATATATATATATATATGATTAGTTGAGTGTTTGACGAAAATAATTTATTTCATTTTAAGTTTTCGAATAAAAATTGAGATTTTTATTACCTACTAAACACATTCAAAGTGTTAAATATCTTATTTTAAATATTTTCCAAAAGAACTTTTTACTCTTCTAGTACTTCTTAAAGTATTTGTGCAATACATACATGGGTAATAATAATTAGAAGACCAGTAAAATGCCCTTACAAATCATTTTTAGGGATTAAAGAAAAAAGCGTCATGAACAATTCATTTATTTTCCTTGCTAACCGACCATTTGTCCATTTTACTTTTTTAAGGAACTATTAGTCAAATCCAAAAACTTGTTTTGTTTTAAACCACAGGCACACCCTAAAATTCCACCGTTCCAAAAGAAAAGCTGAAAGGGGGAATGGCACGCTCTTTAGCTGAGAAATAAGAGAAAAAATGATGGATATTAGATTTTTAACTGCTGAGAATCAATTCACCACATTTTGAAGTCTCTTATAGAGTATTATATAGAAAAGATCTTAACTGTTTTTAATAAGGGAATGCAAACTAAGCTTGAATAAAAATCAATGGATTATGGAGTAAATTTTGATGAGAATAAAAATAAGCAAAAAAGGAATTTTCTATTAGAAGAAAATTTATATACTATAAGAGATATCGATTATATAAAAATACTTTATATAAAAATTATATCTTTACTTTTACAAAACTTAGTCCTTAAAAAACTTATTTTAATAACTAAATATATTTTTTAAAACGAAACTTAATATACAACAATTTTTGTTCGCTTACTTTTATCTCATATATGCACACACAATAGTTCTCCCGATTCCAACGCACTTTACATTTGAATTCCTAATGATCGAATTAATTATTCAATAAATAAGCGTTTTATTTATTTATATGTTTATTTTTTGGCATTTTATTTCACTTATTTTAAGGTCACTTCTGCAAGATTTGTTTTGAGATTGGAAAGTTAATCAGATCGAAAAACAAAACTAAAACCAAAATTTGCCTAGGACTGCTATTTCTTCTCTTCTGTTGTGGTTAACGTTATTATAAGCAACTATATAACAGGTAGGTCTTTAATTCGGATCTTGAACAATCCAAAAATCGATGTTTTCATGACTTACGATATTCGCCTTATGATGCGATGGAGATCAGTTAGTAGCCTCTGTGTGAGCGCTCAGTGGAATTATGCTTGAATTGGATGAGTAATTGGTTAAGTAAATAATTTACTATAATAGGCATTGTAAGTTAAAAGAATGAAATTGAAAGAAAAGAAAATAGTTCACTACATTAGCGTGTGTTTTGCTTAGTAACTGATAAGCGAATGATATTTTTCCGGAGTCAGAATAAAAGGCAAATTCATGCTGCGAATTAATATTTATTCGCGATTTTTAAGAGGCATACATTTTTTCTACGCTGCAAATTAAATTAATTTTTGATTTTAATTTCTCTCATTTTCTATTAAAAACTTTGTTAGGATGATTTCATTGAAAGGAAACATATTAATAAGTATAGAATTGCTTACATTCTAAATTTTAATCTCACACTGTCAAATTTTGGAAACGATGTCAGTCATTTTAAGCGTGAAAAGAGCTACAAATTTTGTGTACATTCTCAAAAATTACCTTTAAATAAGTTCATCGATAAGAGATGAATTTTATTATTTTTTGACACTCTTTAAGATAATAAATTATATTATTTTTAAACAATCTGAATATAATATGCTATTCATTAAATAAGGTTGCAGAGGATGAACAACTGATTTTAAAATACACGAACATTGAACTTTTATGTGAGGTTTGAGTATTTAATAAAAAAATAATGATAATGTTAATTCATTTAATGATCTATGTAATAACGCTTCTTTTTATCTCTATCGAATAGTTTATACATTCATTAAAATTATTATAACAAAAGAAATGTGGATATTTCCTAAACATTTTCTGCCATGTAAGTGGAGCGAATCATTCCTCACGAGTATTTTATGTTCGATATGTTATGCTTTTTAATTACAAATGACCCAATGATTACAAATTTCCAGTTTTACTCAGATCTAACGATTTTTTGAAAGGATGCATTTTGCATAAAATTTAAATTCTTACGATTCTTTTGTTTTATTGTACTAAGCCTTTTAAAATAAGATAATACTAATCCTACTATAGAGTGTCAGCTCAATGTGAGTCAATACTTCAAAGTTTTTACCTGCTTTGAGCTTCCCTGTAGCATTTAATACAGATTTAATATGAATACAGCTTATTCTGCTTTAACTTTCAGTTTACTGATGCTAAAGAAATACATTTTTGCACTATTTAAAATTTTGTTATTAAAATTCCTTCTTATTTTCACTTGACCGCCGATTACAGCTCAGTTATGCTGTAAATTATTTCTTAAGATTAACTGTAAGTCTACAAGAAATCTTATGGAACCGATTTATCTCCTTTTTTTTTATCTTTTTTTTACAATGACATCGAGCTCTTGGATTTCGAAATTAATTATAAATTTTGCTTTTATGACCAAAACTTGAAATTGGAGTTGTCCTCTTCGACAACTGTTTTCAAAATATAAATCCTCTGATGACGCGAACTACGAAGAAGTGCTTTTCTACTGACTTGCGTTCCGTTGCCTGAAGTTGTTCACTTACTTTGCCTCCGAACTCGATCTTAATTGAGAAAACAAGGTGGTACTTATTTGTCGGTAAGTTCAATGGTCAAATGTAATGCAAATGGTTGAATCCAAACTCTCGTGAAAGAAATTGATACAATGCTTCTTTGACACCTTCTGTTTTTAGGATTATATAAGGCATTGGATTTTTGAAATGTCAGGATCGATGGTCAATTTTATTTTTTTGAGCTCCTTCTAGAAACTGGACAAAACAGATTCTATCTTCTTCCAGATTTTTGTTATTCTATAGAAATGTTCCGCCAATCCTTTTGATTCGCAGAATAAAGTTGTTCCTCATTATAGTTGAACTCGCTGAGTTCCCGATGTCCTTTAGCAAGGTTGTGACTTCGGAATTTCTACGGGTTTAAATCAGGGCCCACTCCATTAATTTTAGAGTTTCCGTTTCTGATGTACGTGTTACCATAAGAAAGAGATTTTATTCCAAATTTTTTGCTGTTTTGACTGCTTCTAGTTTTAAATTTGTTTACTTACGAATTTTATGAAAAAAAATAAATTTGTCTTTAATAAGTTAATTATTATTAAGTGATTAGTTGCAATATTGTATATTTTGAGAATATCCTTAAACATGTAATTTAATATTGCGAATATGCTTTCATTTTAGTTTTATATATATAATTTGAATTTAATTTTTGTCTTTTGTGTAATTTGTGTAATCTTTTGTGCAATTGTAATAAATAATTTTTTATTTTTAAATAATTTATAAATAATGTTTTATATATGTGTGATATATATTAAGAAAAAAATAATTTTCGAAAATGACTGGATAATAAATAGCAATTTGAACTAAACATTAAATTAAATAATAAAAATATTAATAAATATCAAAATATAGTGAAATTTCACATTGATATTTATGTGGAATTATGTATGAAAATAAAAGTAATTAATTAGTTTATGCCATCATTATATTTCTGTTGACTTACTTTATAAAATTTACTACTGTGAGAGAAAATTATGAATTTCTAGGTATGATAAACCTCATAACCTTATTCTGCTTAGAAAAGAAATTATTTCTGTTGACAATGAGTAAGTTGGTCAAGCGATAGCTTTTACTAATAAAACCATCAGCAGTTTGATTAATAAAATATATCAGCTGTGTACAAGTTGTTAAATCATTATCTGCTTACAAAATATTGAATGATTATTCATTGTTTTGTAAACATATCCTTTTTAAAGATTAGTTTGCCTTTCTTTTTCGTTCATTGATACAATACCGATATTTTCCAACAAAACATTAATTTAGTTCATGAAAGGTTAGTTATTACAACGTGATACAATTTTTTATGTTATTACATTTAGCTACTACTAATTTTACCCTCGTTTTCATGTCTTTTAAGTCTTGAAAATGTTTTGTCTTATTTCATGCATTTATATCAGCACATATACATGGAAGATTTCAAAGACAAGTACTCTAAATAATAATTAAACTGATGAAATTTAAAAATATGTATGTGCGTGTGTGTGGTGATGCTTCCATACATTATCACAAAGATAAAACAAAGTCTCCCAAGTTATACACTCTAGAGCTAAAGTATAAAACTATCTCTTCTTACTCTTTCTTAATTATCCTTTAAGTACTTATTTATCCGCGACTGCGAAAAGGAAGTCATATTTTCTCCAACAACCATTATTGGCCTAAGTAGTTTATGATAAAAAGAATAGAAAAATTTCATTTACCGAAGTTTAGATACTTCTACCATCAACTTTAATGCTGAAGGTTCTACTTTGTCCCCTCTTCCAATCATTGGACTATAATATTGCTTTTTATTTAAGTTATTTCTTAACTTTAAAAAACTGATTACTTGATTTCAACTTATTTCGCTACTTTTGCAAATTGTGATGATTTTGTTAAGGATTTAATATGTTTAAAATTTCTTATTAGTCTTCTTTCTGCATATACTTTCAACTTCCTTCTTTTTTTTTTTTACCCGTTTTCCAGTTTTTTTCCTTCTTATTACAATTAAATATTGTCGTAAGAGATTTTTAGCAGATTGAAAAAGTTTACTTTAAAATTATTCCAGAGAAACCACAAGGAAAATGGTATATTTTCATTTTTTGATGATTATATATTTGATAGAATTTTTGTAAATTTATAGTTTGATATTTTAAAATTTATTATAACTGAAATGCACTGTTATAGTTTAAATATTCCCCCCTTTTATAAACTGAACATAAATTTGAAATTTTATATGTTAAAGTTCTAAAATGTGGAGTGGTAAATAATTTACATTTAATTTTTCTATGATAACAGAGATTTTCGGAAATAAAAATTTCTTTGATGAAGCTTTTTTACAATATTTTAACATTTTACAAAATTTTTTCTAATTGTCTTGGTGTGAGTAAGGGTTTGCTCAATAGATTAACCTTAAAGTTGACTTAATATATAACTATGCTATTATTTAGGCTAAAAGTTAGCCATTATTGGACTCCATGAAAATGTCTGATTTTAACAGATGAGGAGAGAAATAGATAAATATTCTCATTAAGGTATGGTCACAATAAAATACTAAATTTATAGCTGTTAACAGAGGTGGTATAGAAATTGATACTTCATTTTATTACTGCAATATAATTATAACCTTAATTTATCGCATAAATAATTTCTGCCGGATGCTTATTTTTTAATATATATATATATATATCAAAGCTAACATGATATGATTATAAGCATTTTATGTTTGGTTTATATGCTATTATCCTAACTTTCTTAAAATATTTTAATGTAATAATTGTAAGCTTATTAAATGCCTAATATTTTTATCGAAAATTTTATGTCAACTATATGATTTGTATTTTTTTAGATGCAGTGACAACACAATAATTTTATAAAAAGATTTAATTAATTAGTTACTATTATAAGATTTTTTAAATACGAATATTATAACTTATTACTAATTTTTTTTTTGCTTAAATTAATTCTATTCCAGTGATATGAAATGTTCCGAATATATTGTTTTCTTAATAAACGGAAAAACATTCCTGGTAACTAAGCTTTCAAATAAATGAATTTAGGCTTTTAATTTCTCTGAAAGACCTCAGGTCCTTGAGATTTGAAAATTATATATCTATGTGCTTATAGAAGTAAGAAACTTCCTCAAATGTTGAAAAAGCGTAAAATCGCATTTGTGGCATAAATGCCCCAATCAATTAATAAGTCAGTTGAGAAAAGCTATGAAAGGAGCAAACGTTTGCGGAAAATGCCATTATTCTTACAGCTGCTATAAAATTTCAAAATCTAGGATTTTTATTTTCAGTATGAAAGAAAAGAGTTGACAAGCAAATGTCAACTGTTTCTATGGGAACTAGAAACACTAAACAAACCGAAATGGTTTTAAAATGTAGACAAGAGCATTTATCGAAATTTTACGAAACATACTTTACGATATTTTGTAAACGGTTTATTTCTTTATTTTCACAAGATTAAAAAATATATGAAGCCAAGTGTTTATTTTTATTCATTAATGCTTACAGTATATTTACTTAATTGGTCATATTTTAGAGTAAACATGAATATGATGATAGAAATTTTGTTAAAAAGCGAGAAATATGTATTTTATAATTGTCAGAATGCATACGTAATAATGAAAGAAAGAAAACTTAACTCTGAAACATATAGAGAAAACCGCTCGCCTGATTTAATTCGAAGCAGCTGAATAATTGAGCAATTTTCACAGAGTTCAAAAAAAAAAAAAGACTTCCTATAATATTATATATAACTGATACATTAAAAAGACTTCAGTTAGTTCAAATTACTTCATAAAAATAACAATTACAGAATTAAGGAAATTTTAAGTACACCAAATTTTCTTTCTTTTCATAAATTTAAATTGTATTTTATACGTAATTTAATTAATTAAACTTTAAAGCAGACAAATTAATTATTTAATTTTTAGTCTAATTACACACACACACAAACACACACACACACACACACACACACACACACACACACACACACACACACACACACACACACACACACACACACACACACACACACATATATATATATATATATACATATTACAAATAATTTTTATTATTAAAGAAAAATTAATTTGAAAGTTTATATTATTATTGAATCATATAATCATTTTTTGTTCTTAATGAGCACTTTCAAAAGAACCGGTATGTAACAGTGTTTGTTATTTTTATAATACTCAAAATACATTCTTTTGTATAACATATAACACCTGTGATTTACCTAATAAAGATAAAAGCAAGCGGGATAGAAAAAATATACAAATTAAGATTTATAATTTAACAGAAGTGAAGACACATTGGCATATTCTTATATGCATAGTAAATTCTCTTTTCTCAGAAAAAAAACTACAATTATCTCTCAAACTAAAGATACAATGATTAGAAAATATTTAAAATTACATTTATTTATTTCGATTGTTGATTTAAAAGAAAAAAAACTAAATCACTTGAAACATCACAAAGTTATTACACATTTCACAACATTGTGTGATTAATTTTTTTTAACAGAATCAATTTTTTTAGATTTTAAATTGTCAAGTTATCTTGATTTTTTAGATTAGATAACTTTGCAAAAGTGTTTTATGTTTTCCTTAAATCTTAACTTCTTAAATACTAAAATAAAACTAAATATGTAACTTTTCAAGAACTCCCACAACGCCTTTCAAGAACTCGTATGCTTTTCAGGGCAACATAATACTTTTGAATCGAAACGTTCAATATACACTGTTTTGCAATAAATTATTCATTCTAAAAGTAAATTTTTCTCGAGCTTTTAAAAAGCCTATTTTGGAATATGTTATAGGCTCCTAAATTTTCTGCTATGCACACGAATTCAGACGAGTGCGAGTGGTGTTGATTTTTTTTTCCGAACTACAGCTTTGCGAGGCAATTCAGATATGCTCACTAACGTTCCTGTCTAAGAGCTTAGGTGGCTAATGGAAATATCACTAATCTAGTGACTCCTATTTGGAGTCTTTCGGAAGGACCTCTGGACTTGTGGGTTATCGCAGTGTACTGCTGAAATCTCCAAGTACGTCCGAATGCACAGTGGATAAGAATAGGTAATTAGACACAATGCTTTCTCATCTTTCACCCGACAAATTCGTCTCTGACGTATTAGGAATCTATTATCATGAATTGCTGTACAAGACCCATAACACATCATAAAGGCTCAACCAGCTTGAACAACCTCATGTTGACAAGCGGGTTCCAGAGTTTCATGAGATTTTTTCCAAATCTTGAAATTGGGAACGAGATTCACAGACTGACAATCCGTGTTTTTAGCCCATGCGAGGCGTAAAACTTCGCATTTTGCATTCAACAGCGGTACATTTGGAGGTCTTCCACTCAGAAAGCCCATATCAACGATGATCCTTAGTTTTTAAAATTGATCCCTCAGCCTTAAAATCTCCCACAATTTGGGAAAGCATTGCACGGTTAAGAGTTCTCACCTGTCACACACACACATCGATAATCCTGTTTTATCAGCCACAACAGTGTTTGAAAAATTTTATCAATAACACGACGAAATTATATGACCCACCTTACATACGTAAACAACACCATGTATTCAAAGTAATTAAGTTTTGATAATCTGATACTGTAGAAGCAATAATCACTTTCACAGCTTTGCCAGACATATATTGTCTTAAATAGTAGTTACATCTCATCGTAGATTGGTTGCATACCTCCCCATTATTTGCGTAGTTACGACTGTAGTAATTTTAATGTCCCTTGAGTATAAAATATTTAACAAACAGCGACTCTCAATGAAGAATGTGACTTTAATTGAAATTAAAGAGTTTATTATGCACAGACAGTTACGTCATTATAAAAGTAATTAGAAAAAAATATTGAACAATAGTGGTACATAAAATATTACAATTCATAAGGTTTGAAAAACAACTAACCAGCGAACAAAAAAAAACTGTGTGTTTGTATCTAAAATATTATTATGTGTATGTACAAAGCAGACATCATACAGTTACCTAATTATATACCGCAACACATTTCATCATTTGTTGTCAAAAATCAACACATCAAAAATTTGTTGTTCCAGATCAAGTCAATATTTTTCATTCCTAATGTAGATAAAACTTATTTACACAATATATATGGTAGATAATACCTTTTTACGTGTGTACGGACAGTTCTGAAGAAAGAATTTCTTCTAGCCAAGAGATCTGAGGATTGGATTCATCTGACTACGAGCTGTTAGTTGAATGAGTAATGTTTTGTTCTTCAGTTAAATAGTTCGTAGGTTTGAATCCCATATGGAAAAGAGGGAAGCTTTTATTAGCTTAGAAAATAATTTTAACCATAGATTTCGATAGATCACCTCACTTAATGAGTGGATGAAAATCTAAAGCACTCTCAGCATGGTACTCGAAATCAAATCCTGTCTCTCAGGAATAAAGTCATGCCATTTCTTCACAAACTCTTATCAAATTTCGGTAAAATAACTACCCTTTTTTAAATAATTTCGCTCAGGGAAAATATTTCCTTTAAATATCCTTACATGAATTTTGATAATTTATTAAAAAAATTATCTTTCAACCCTTTTTATTATGTATTCTGAGTTTTATATACAGAAGCTTAATTTTAAAACTTAGGAAGTGTCTCACTTTTAGTATTTTTCTCGTAAACAAAGTGCTATAGATTCCTTATAGATTCTTAAAGCAGATTTCTTAAGTGAGGATTTTTTTTATCTTATAATAGACAATTTACCTGAGAGTAATCACATACATATTGCATATAATTTTATATTTTATTTCAGACTCATATGTGTAATGTTACAAAATATGCTCATGCGTATTTTAACATTTCAGGAAGAGCATGTTTTTGATGGCAGAGTAATAAGTAATCAATATCTCCTTCAATGAAAGTAATATGGTTTAATTATGATATTAATTATTTATCTTCAAGTAACTGATTAGAACTTATTTTTTCCAAACTTAAAAATTAATCCACAAAAAAAGAAAGAAAAAAAGAAAAGGAAAAAAAAATCGAAATACGCATCTCAGTAAACATGTTCTATTCACAACTGTTTGTAACAACCTTTATAATACTTTTTCTTTTGTTTTTAGTTATTTTAAACCTTTTCTCTGCAGAAAACTCTTTGAAGTCATGCCGCTCTGTGGTTTCTTCAAGATTAAGTCATGATATACTTGCCTGAAAGTATACTCTACTTGAAAATTTCCTTTAAAAATACTCAACTTCAAGTCCAGGTAGCATTGATTCTAACTATGGACCTCTTCTTCCAGGCGTTTAGATATTACCAAAAACTTTAGAGGCCGAATATCAACCAGAGCAGAGGCATTTCCTCTTCAATACCAAGACTTTGTACTGGCCATTTCAAAGAAATGAGGATATACCCCGAAAATAACTCCAGATCCTATCTTTTGTGCAAAGGTTGTTCACAAATCCTATTAATTTCAGAGCAGGTCTTCATCTGCCCCCGGGTCAGTTATTATTGCAAACCTCCACAGAGTATCCTTTACAGTTTTCTAGCTCCAAACCTGCAAAGATTGACATCCAGGCTTTTGATTCCATTTAGTAATTTTTTGCCCCTGACAAGACATTAACATAATTTTTAAGGACATGGAACTCATAATTTGGAATCTCAGCTCCACCTAATAATCTTAGTGGTCTTTTGACATTTATAAACAAGTTGCAAGTTTTCCCATGTTTTTAAACCTCATTTCTTTCGTAACAACAACCACTATTTCTACAATAGATAGAAACCAGAAAAAAAACGGAGAGGAATTTCTGAAATGAGAATGCTTCAAGTGTCATAATTGGCAAGAGAAAACATGTGAGGAGAAATAAATATTCCAATGCTCCCATTTATTGAGATGTGAAAGTTGTTTTTCAAGTAATAACATAAAAATTATATTTTCCTTATTTCATAAATTTATTTTTATAAAAAATTAAAAATAGTGCTACGTTCTCTTTACAATTACATAACATTTTTTAAACTTGATTAAAAAGTTATAATTTATTAATTTATGATTATTAATTAACTAATTTTTATGCGAAAAGTTTTAATTACATTATGACTCCCAGTAAAAAATAACATCTTAAGAAGAGCATTTGTTACAAATTGCTTACTTTCCATATTAATTCTTATTTGTATCATTTGTATCAACTAATTATACAGAATAAGGAAGGAAAATAAAAGCTATGCGTTATTTAATAGGTTATAGTAATCGAAAGAAAAACCTTTCTTATTCCGTATCATTTACTAGAAGCATATATGATGTTAATTGCTGTATTATGTCATATGATTAATGAAAAAAGAGAGAAAAATGATTAATATAAAAATATCTGATACTCATAAGAATTTTGTAATTTCATACTTTTCCTCAAACATAAAGCAAATTATTTTCTCATGAGTTGTAAAGAATACTTTTATTTGATATTAAATGTAATCAGTGTAATACATTTAAGATTTTATTTATGTTTGAATTATTTTTCAATAAAAGAAACAACTTTATCATGCATGTTGTGCTCCAAGTTTCGTTCCTTCTCGACTTCTATAACAAATTCGTTTTATTTGTCCCTTTTTTATTTTATTTCTAGACATTTAAAAATTGCTTGCCAAAAGTTTACATAGTGGACCAGCAAGTTCAATTTTATTTTTCATTTTCCACTGAGAAATTCAAAATAAAAAAGCTCAAAAGAAGGGTCTCAAATTAAGCCATATTTTATTGCTGTTTCGATTCCTCTCGACGAAATCATCCAATTTATTAATGACAATAAATCATAATCTTGCATATTGTGCCTTGAATTTTATACATTTTGTTTAATAGAAAATCATTTTAGAAAACTGTATGTCAAATGTAAGTACGTATCACGAAATAGATAAAAAAATTTTGTTTGCCATAGGCAATTCAAAATAAAAAAATCCAAAATAAATTGAAAAAGTTCCCAATTTATATAAATTGAATTTAATTGAAATAAATCGAACTAAAAAAATTAAATAAAAACTTTTTTGCAACTATTTAAACTAATTTTATGTATTTGATAGAGCTACGAGTAAACATGACCCTTGGTGCATGAAAGTCTACACCCACCCGGGCACAATAGAGCCACGGCAAAGGGTAATGACAAGCACCCTTTTACGAAAAACTATGAGGGCTGGCTCAACTTCATGTAGAATCGAAATCAAGGAACAAGCAGAAGATTTCCAGAATTTTTAATTGATTATTTAGATAGAATGAAAAATTGAAAGTAAATGCTGACAGAGTGTGGCCTTAAGAAGACTTCGATTTCAAATGAACAATAGTTTTAAGCCAACATTACGATTGTTAGACCATGATTGCCGTATTTTATGCAACAACTCTCGAACCCATTGCACTTCGGGGAAATGTTTGAAAGACAAGTTCACACATGTAATATAATATTAGAAAATATTACGCAAATTAAAAGAAGAATCTTGTAAAAATTTTCTATTTTTGCAATCAGAAAAATATCCCAAAAAATAAATAGAATAATAAATATCAAAATTAAGAACAAAGAACATTCTAAAAATAGTAAAATATAAATTGAAAAATATTCATATTACTTGAAAACTTCAAATTACTTGCTCGTGTAAAGGCCTAATTTTTGAAGATATTTCTTTAAACTTTTTATAAATTTTTGAAATAAATATTTCTGCGATTTAACAATGATGGAAAAGTTTGCATTACCATTAGTTATACTTGCAATATTCTCAGTTCTAGACTACCAAAATATTATCTTAAAAATATTGCAAAACTTTAACAGTTTGCAGGTTTTTTCGAATATAATAATTTATCTCAATAATTTTTTATTGGTGAGAAATATGTAAATATGATAGTTAAGCATAAAGATTCTACAATGGAAAACAAACTTATATACTTGATTTAGATTATGTAATTTATTCAAATTTTTTCATCATTTATGCACATATTTTTTAAATACATTGCACTACTATTATTTATAACACTTTCCATCAAATATATATCACACACACATCATAGTAAAAATTAACAGTGCAGTTTTTAGTTGATTTTTGAAAGAAAAATAAGATGTTTTCTTAAATAAAATAATTGAAATCATAAAGATGTAAAATGTATTAAAATAATTAGAATTAAAGAATGCAGAGAAGAGGTAAATTAATTGTAGTCTATATAATATAGTAAATTGATTATAGTTGTATCACAATTTAAAAATGATTTAACGACTGAAAAATTAAATTTTATTTGTTTTAGATAATAGTAAAAAAAATAATAGTTTTTTTAGAAACTTAAATTACTATATGCTGCTGAACAATCAGGTTCGCACTTTATTTCACTGATATTATGTAAATAAATCTTGACAGCTAAATAATTGAAAAAAATTATAACTATAGACATAATAGAAAATGTAAAAAGGAAGCTAAGATATGCAAAGTAGTATGCGTGACTTTGAGGTAATAGCAAAAGAATAAAATTGCTGAAAATCGTGATTTTACCAAAGCTTGTTTTTTCAAGCTCATTTGTAAAACGTAATTGTTTAGAGTTGTTTTATAGTGAAAAATCAATTTTTAAAATATCTCAACTTGATATATTGGAATACATGCCTTGAAAAATTATTAAAATAGGCAAACATAAAGTAGAGTAATCTGCAAAAATCTTAATGATTGCAAACTTCCAAGCAGTTAATCAAGACCAGTTCAGATAACCATCAAATTCATACCCATATCGTCCATTCTAATTTTAAATTCTCACCGAATTTGATTGCAAGAAATTTATCAAATCAAAAGATAATATTCATATGTAAAGAGTAACTGAGTATGATCATTATTACTTATTATATCAGTGGAAGCGAAATATTTTTGGCAATAGATGAGTGACTGATATATTAAATATTTAAAGATAAAATACCTTAAATGTCCTTCAGTTAATCAAGATTAAATTTTTTATCATTATACGTTATTTGCTTAAAGAAGATCAGTATGTAAAAAAAAGGATGGAATGTGAATCAGAAATGGACTTAAATTTATCACACCCACAACTAAAATTCAACCTTATAATTCATCTTTTATAGTTTGAATGAATAAGAGTATTTAAAACAATTCAAAGCACATACTTATTTAGAAATTTATCTACAAAGATGAAACTAGAATCAGTGAGGGAGTCCATACGAGCTAGCATATTGCATTTGACGAGGGCGTAGACGAAATATTTACATTTTCTTTAAATACGCAAACAGATATAACTAGGTTAAGAGCATATAGATGATATTAATGCGACATTATCCGACATTATCAAGGTTGAATATAAGTAGTGTGAGTAAAATGTGAGTAAACTGTGTATAATATAGGCATATTTCATTTCGAGAGTTTTGCTTATGTAAATGCACGAAATAAAAAATTCAACGAATTCATATAAATGAGAACTGGATAAAAGGTAAAATTTCAACATAAAGTACAATTTAATGAAAAAATAAACACAACTGAAGCTAATGGATTACTTTGTATGTTTGGATATCACCACTGACATCACTGGATACTTCTCTTCTGATGATCTGACTCTTTTTGGAGGTCTTACAATTCACCTTTTGTTTTTTCATATTCTAAATGTCTCTGCTATATTTTTTAGATATTCTACACTACTATTGGATACAATTTTTGGATGATACTTGATGAGTAGCAAATTATTTAAATAAATTCATATATTCTGTATGAAAATCATTAAATTTTGTTGACAAAGATTGGTCTTTTTTTTAGTAATAAAATTGTTTCTTAAATTTTATGGAAGTCAAAGGATAACGCTCGTGATGAAGCAGAACAACATGGTGCAGCTGCTTACTGATTCTCAGCCCCGATCTTCTGAGTTTCTGTATGGAGACATTTTTATATCTCTTCCGGAGTATCCACTTGAAGTTTGGATAAAGGGAAATTTACAAAATATAATTTTCGATGATATATTTTATTATAATTAATAAAATATATTATTGAAAATAAAATTTACAAAATATAATTTTCCCTTATAGAATAGTTAAAGAAAACTTGACATTGCATAGGTATTTTTTAAATTTTAAATTGAAGCCAAAGTATTCATATTCAGTTGACATGCAGGAACGAGACCGTGGGTTTTTAACTATTACAACCTTCATATCAATAGGCATATAAAATTCTCCTTAAAAGCATCAAAACCCCCATTAGCTTTACGGGAAAATGTGCATATTTCATTTCTTTTCCCTTCATTATTTTCATTTCCTTTTCCTATATTTACCTTGTTTTGTCTGTTGAGCATAAATGCATGCATATTTCTTAATTTACGTCTCACCCATGCCCATTGTGTTGATATATGAATATAAATATGTTTCATAAATGCATGTGTAAAAAAATCTAGAATCCCATGTAGCACTTTCATTACTCTCTGTATTCATTTCAACAGTATGTCCGAGTGTCGAGGTAGTTTATGCCTCAGCTTTCGATCATAAATATTTCATTAAAGTCCGCGTTAGAATAACAACCTTATTCATACGTACAAACCTGACATCAACTTAATGAATTACTCAAACCTTGATGATTCAATATATTTTTTCCCGGAATTTTCCTTTCCGGTAAATTTGGTTTTAAACTTGGTAAGTTTCTGTGCTATGCAAGCGATATCGCGAGTGTCGAGTTCTTTACCAATGAAAAATTCTATATCTGTTTAAATATAAATAGTAGTTATTAATAAATACAAAAATAAAGAACAGCATACGCATTTTTCTCACTGTTTTGATAAGCAACAAACGTTTCCATTTCAGTTTTTATGCAGCATGCAAATATATTTAGGCTATTTCATACTGACGCTCATATTTTGTATATAACAACTAAATTTTTTAATATAATGTTGAATAACAGAATATATGTTAAATTGTAATTGTAATTTATATATTTACTCCAACGAAAGCTTTTCAAATGGACTCTTGATTGGATGAGTTGAATAATATGCTAATAGATTTGAAACATATTACAATTACTTGCATTGGTAATGTTTATTTAAAATATATGAGAGTAGGCATACTTCACCAAAGACTTTTCTTTCTAAATAGGCGTAGCACTAATAAAATGCTTAAGAATCATGTTAGCAATGAGCTAATGAAAAAAAAAACATGTGTTCAGTCGTTCGTTGTTAAATATAGTTGATTTCACGCGATATTAGTATTGTATGGAAATGAAAACATAAAATATCTCTTTACTATAAATCACAATATTTATCATCAATTTCAATTAGAATAATTTATAATAAAGTTTATAGAATATCATTAAGATAGTTAAATAAACTTATTTGTGAAGAGAGTTCCATTTATTGGTAAAATACTAGTTCATTCTTATGCTGATTGCATAGAAGGTCATTATGACAAAATATCTGTTAATTTATTGGGTTTTTTTTGACCAACATTTCTAAACAATGTACAAAATATTCCAGTCATATCATTTCTCATGCTTAGAGTATATGAATCCATTTGGTACAGCATAAAATTTTCAGAATAATACGTTCATGAACATTTCTCAAAAACAGAATAGCTAATTATTGAATCATAATATTTCAAGATATTATTAACAATGTATTCTACATGAGTACATCACGCTTTAACGAAAACATTCTTTGTTTTTAAACTTCCATTTTTTTTAATTTCATGAAACAGATAATAAAATAAATTAAGCAACATTCTATATTAATTTGTTATTTTATAAAAAAGGAGTATCATCGATTTTAAAGTAGCTGTTTATAAACCTTCTATATAGTAGATGTTTTTGGCTTAATTTAAGATACTTTTACTTTGAAATAAATTATTTTGTATATAAACTTAGATAACAAAATTTAATTTTAAAAAATTGATTTTGAATGTGAAAGTATGGCATATAGAATAAAATAATGAGATCATAATATGATGTACAAAATACTTTCATTAACAGTATTTTAGAAAATTGTTACTGAAATTATTCGAAATGTTTCCTGAAAATGCACACTTTGATTTTAAATATTCCATACTTAAATACTTTTAGCAAATTATTAAATATCTTTTATATGAATGAAATTTTCATTTCCTTAGTGTATTTAAAGAGTTGGATACTTCTTATCACTATTAAAAAGTTGCTTTCATTATTTCAATGCTCGCTTAAACTGCGAAATTTGCGCCCGAAAACTGAGAGAAATACCAATGGCACTGAATTGAATGAAAAAGAAAATGAGAAGATTGATAAGTAAACAATCTGAAAAATTCGTAATATTTAATCAGAAATCCATTTTTAAATACTAAATGAACAGATTGACGCTTATCAGAAAGGCAAATGTTATAGGAATATCATGTAAAGAATAAAATTATTACTATGGTTAATTATTAATAAAGACAAGAAGGTTTGTTTTACCAATAATACATTTCTTTCATCATCGCATTCTTTGCATCACGTATTACTTTCCACAAATAAAAAACCGTATTTGTGTATTGCCAGGTAAAAAAATCTATCATCCACTCCAGCTAGCAGGAACACAACACTAGTCTCCTACTGTTTAACAGCGCCTGGGATCAAACCCGGGTTTTTCCGTATTGAGGAACAGGATCGTAGAGCTCAGGTGAGCTGGGTGTCAGTTTAGATGCTAAACTAATGTTCTTATCAAGGCAACAAAATGTGTGCTTGTTTTCTCTGAAGAGGAACTAATATCAACAACCAAACGGCACTGAATACGAATAGAAGCTGCGTAATTACTATTGAATTCATTTATCCTCGTAAAGAATGTATGGAGCATATAAAAATTATTTTATCATAATGAAAGTAAAAGGTTCTTCATTTTAAACTTTCCATAGCTCTTATAATAAAATAAGTAAATTAAAAATTGATTAATGAGCCAAATATTCAGTGATCACACATACCGACGAACTTTAAGCAACCGCGATATCGATACAGAAATGCTCAGCTTTATTTTTTAAAAACACTCTTTATGATAAACTTTATATAAGTAAATTGCCATCTCATTATATCTTCCAAGTAACCATATAAAATCAGTGAAAAAAATACATTGAAAAATCAATATTCTCAGATATTCAAAATAATATAAGCATTGTCTTAAAGTAAAAACTAATATTTTCACGTTATTTAAATCATTTCATCCCAGAAATGTGTTCCTCGAAAAACTTCCTGGCATGGAAAAGGGTTAAAATAATCTTCCTCTCATTCTGCAGGCATTCAATCGACGTAATAGGAGGGGTTCGTGAAAAATGTACCAATAAAAATGAATCGTCAGTGAGCTCTTTTTTACTTTTAATCACATCCTCTTAAATTAACTGTAGAAGAAAGACATTTCCCGCTTAAATGGAAAAAATAGCCACCATTTAGATAAGAACACACACATAGTAAAAAAAATAGCAGTCAACAAGTACGATGGTGAAGCAACAAACTTGTGTCTCATCCCGCAGGCGAAAAACCGTGTCCGGAGAATGATTTTAATGACATTACGTGTGAGAAAATGCACCGAAATGAAGTGAAAGAATGAAAAAATGGCATGGAAGAATAGTAAAAAATAAAGATAACTAGAAAATGAGAAAAAAATTCAAAGACCGGTTTTTGTGGTAACTGTCCAGGAATGCTAATTTACACACAAACTCCACGCAACAGTCACAGTATATAGGTTTACATAGCAGATGTTATCTTCCTCTTTTTTGAAGAGTCACGTGGGACTTTCCCATCTCTTTTTATTTCATTCATTTTTTGTAGCAGCTGCTCTTTCTGTTTGGAGACCTTTTATTTACATTTAGAATACCCATTGCGCTTATTGCTAACCCTCTCTCTTCCCAGTTCATCCTGCAAGGATCGACTTCTCCTATTTCTTGAAACAAACTTCGATATGAACCTGTGATTTCAAAGAGTCGAAGGTTATTTTAAATCACCTATCATGTTTCAGCTGAGTGAAAGGAGCTATTTTCATGGGAAAACCAAAATACGCTGAGAATTGGAGACTTGCTGGAACAAAATCATGTTGAAAGTCCCAGTATTTTCACAATTAAATTAAATTGTACAATAATTTAAGAATTTTAGATTATAAATTTGATGACGAATTCATAAAATTAGTGCGAGTTATTATAATGAGGCCAAAACTTCATAAAGTAATCGATCATATTTTCAAATACATATACTTTGTGTCAAGGACTTTAAAACTTTTAAGGGAAACTGGAAGAGCTCTTCTTGGAGACCGAACAGGATGGATGAAAATAATTTGAAAGTTCGAGTACTCACATAATGCAATTAAATGACATAATGATGTACGAAATACCAAACTTTTTAACTTCTACAAGGTACTGATTTAAAATAAATTTCAGTTTGAATTTAAAAAAAGAATGAATTGGAAGTTATGGATATTCTGTTTTCAAATGCAGTTTGTTAGCAGCGCATATTTCAGTAGAGCTACTTTTATTAAAGATCTGAAGTGGATGATCTGAAGTGATCATGGAGTGCTTCGCACTTGGAGGAAGGTAACTTTGAATACACTGAAATAAAACCGTACACCAATGTACGAAATTAAATCACTTTAAGCCAGGATAAATACAAGCTTAGATGTGGTCTTTGTTTTATAAGTTGAGCAAAGAATTTTATATATTTGGGTGGTTTAAGTAAATTAAGCTTTTGCATATGCTCTCAGTTACACCTAATAGTATAATGTATCTAATTGTACAGTAAACCTCATTAAAACCAATTGCACAATAAACTTCATTACATCCAGTTGCACAATAAACAAAAATTATGAAAAATGTCATTAGATAGCAGAAATGCAGACTTTACTACTGAATGATTACAATGAATAAGTCACTAATGTTTCCCAAAAATAGTTTTAAAAAATAATCAAAAATATACATTTTTGAACAAAAATATAACACATTGTTTGAGACATCATATTCTGACTTCTAAATATTTAACATTTATTACTATTTCTTAAATGTTAATATTTTTTGTTACTTTTATGTAATACAACATGCATTAGAGTTAAAAATTAATGCCTTATAAAATAAAGCAATAATTAAAAAGGGTAAATTTCTAAATAATTTGGAAATAGTATTCCGCTTTGTATTTTCTCATAATTAACCGAAATTTTAGGGTGAATCAATTGTGATATCATTTTTATTCTATTCTGTTTTAAAAGAATAAACTATTAAATAAGGTGTAATCCTTAAGATAATTAGTATAAAAGGTAATATTTGAAAAAGATAATTTCGTGATTTTGACGTAATTCATGTAGTCAATATTTCTAACGATTTTATATTTTTTTAAATCTAAAAATTAAAAATAGTTAAAAAAATAAGTTTCTAGCTCTCTTAAAGCAAAGACACTTCATTTAGAAAATGTTATGAAAATATATTCTTTTATTTATCAAGCTTTTTGAACATATAATTATATTATGTAAGTAATGGATGAAATTAAGCATCTCAACTTATTGATTATTATTTTTTAAGGAAGCTTAAATTATTGATGTGACGAATGTTTGTGAAACATTAAAAAAGTACATAAATAATTCCGACACAAAATTATTTTTAATGAACGCATAATTTAAGTTTTATTCTTATTAAACTATTAATTAATTTTTAAAATACCAAAAGCCAAATGAATAATAATTTTTAAAAATTAAAATATTCAGTTCTGTTAAAAATCTACTTTTTTAAGTAAAAATGTTGAGAATTTTAACAAAACTTAAGCAAATATAAAATTTTGTTAAAAGGAAATTTTCTATCAATATCAAATATCGCTTCTTTTCAAGGAAGATAACTTGATCATCCATTTTCTAATGAAACGAATTTCCTGTAAGTTAATTAGAATATAATTAACGATATTTGCTTTTTCTAACCAGAAACACAAAGCATATCCATGAACGAAAACTAGACAAATACCTTAATACATTCTTAATAGCCCGATTACCACGTTTATTATAGCATGACTTGGATAATTAGTACATGTACAGACATCTAATAGATGAAGAGAAAGCGGTTAGAACAAAACATTTTAATTCGTAATATGTTTCAGGTGACTACCATGAGGATAGGATTCTAATGATTTCAAATAGCTGTCTCCAGTCACATAATTGGGGATGAATTACTTGAACTGCATCCTCGTTGCATTGTAGCTAATAAGCCCTCATCATTGCAAATGGAGTAAAAAAAAGTTGTAGCGAAAAGAATTCCTTATGTTCTGACCTCTGACACTACTAAGTAAGAAAAGTTTGGGGAAATTATTACTAGGCTGTGACATCATTATAATGAAACTTTATTAAAAAAATTTTTATTAAGAGACAAATGATCGTTTGTTGTCTTAAGAAACACAATGAGTCAGCAAGTTTAATATTCACTGAGAAAGTGAATAATAAAGGGTGGCGCATAAAAATGAATTAAAAAGCAAGGTAATTGTTCACGGGCTTAAAAGTTTTGATAAAATTCTTGAAATAAAATAATTTTGAGTTACATATGAACTTTAATAAAAGGTAGATTAATATTATTATCTAATGTTATATTTCAATTAGGTTGGAAACAAAACACAATGAAGCCCCGAAAGTGTCTAAGGTGTGGCAGATATCTCCTGCACTATGGACCCCACTGGTCATCATTTGGATTGGTGTACTTGTAAGGAATGACAGACCCATTTAATACATTTCTTGTAAAGGATACGAAATTTAAATGACTACCACGGACACTATTTTATGTAGATAAGCCTCTGGTCATTTATAGAATTTACAGATGAATCCTATAAATATATTGAATGAAGTATATTAAATCAATGAATAATATTTCAAACTATTACAAATTTGGATATCATTGATCTAAAATGAATCGGCAGCAGAAAAAAGTTGCTGAAAGAACATATTTTGTAAGCCACCGTTTATGAGATTAATCTAGTTAGGTATGCTATTTTGGTAGTCTCTGTTTATTTAAAAATAACTGCAAAACTTCAATAGATATAGCTTGCTTTTTCATGAAAATTCAAGCATTAATACAATCTGCGAATACTAAACTTTCTCACTTATTACTAAAGAAATTCTCTGAAATTATGACATCGTTTTCTAACTCATTATTAAATTTGTTTGATGGGTTTAGCACTTGATCTGTCACTTTATATATTATAGTCAAATTATATTTTAGGGAAAATTGAAATAAAATCTCAGAAAATATCTTCTTAAATCTCAAAAAAAAAATACCATTAAGATAATAGATTTTATTTTTGCAACAACTTTTGTTCAAATGACATTCACAAAGAGTAAATATAAAAATTTGATAAAATATAATGATAAATAATTGTACTAATAATGAATTTTACCTCTTAATAAAACACAATTTTCAAATAATAGTTTTTATTTATGTTACAATGACTCCTGTTCTAATAACGCTTGCATAATAGCAAAAAGTTAATAAGAATTTGAAAAAAAAAATTGTCTTCCTAAATTGTCCTATTTGGAAAAAAAATTGTGCTCTATTTTATATTCTACTTCAATAACATTTTCTTTTAAAAAGTAAAAGGTTTTCTAGAGAAAATAAAAAAGCTTTTACTACTGAACTTTTTTTGCCCTTTAAAAATTTAAGTTCCAGATGTTTTAAGATAGCGCAAACCATGACAGCCATGGTTTCATGGCCTACACTACCTTGAACCCAGGGTAGCAGAAAGTTGTTTTACTATACATCAACCAGCGTTTAATTGTGTTCCATTCTTGAAAAATATTGCATTAAAGTTCCAGGTTACACAATAGCAATACATTAAATATACATTGGGACAAGTTTATTATTGAAAACAAGTGCGATTTTCAATTTCTTGGTTTACTTTTAAATTATGGTAAATTTATTTACTATTTTCCTTTGAATTTTACTAAGCTAGAAACTTTAACATTTAAAGAATAATGGTGTTCATTCTGACAACAAAAGCTTGTAATTTTCTTTAGAAGAAATGATTATAACCCCATAGGAATACTTTGCGAAAGCTTTTCTACATATTTAAGAATAAATTTATTGTTGCCCAACAAAAAACTTTTTTTTTTCAAACTAGAAATACAAAGAAATTCTTATATTCAAATAAAGTGTAAGAAGTAATAAAATTTAATAAATACACACACGTATGGATTTTCTTTGAAATGGTTTAATCTATAAAAATTCTCAGCGTTTAGTTCATATAAAAATACTTTCAGTCATATTTACTTTAAGACATTTCCATCTAGTAAACAAGTATCATTAATCCAATGAATTTTATTCAAATAAAATTTGCTTGGAAATCAGACTTCAAAAACCAGAAACAGTTACGTTTCTTAAATGGGAAACATTTTAGAAACGTAATTAATTAAAATTCACTGAAATTTATATATATATATATAAATGTCCAGATATATTTAACAACAGTAATATTGACAGCAGCCTCACTTGCGCAAGCAATACACACACACCTAAAAGGATAGATAACTTAAAACTAAGTCTCTCATATCAGTAGTATTAGAATAATACTTGGAAAGTTTCCGTGATATGATAGTAAAAAATGACATGATTTTAACATGGAGTTGAAAAAAGCTCGAATCAGACCTAAATCGAAGCTGAGGTACGGCAACATTGTATGCTATCACTGAAAATATCAAAGCAACTTTTGGCTGCGTCTTGACTATCATTAAAAGCGAAGGAAATAAAAATTTTATTACCAGATATATAGAGATAGCAAATATTGACGCCCATAAGAAGAAGCTATTCATTTGTAAATATCTTGTCAATGTGAAATTTTATTCAAGTTGATAACTCAATGAATATTATAATCTATAAAAGAATAGATTAAGATTTTCATTTGAACTCCTATTCTGTCTCACAAATAAAATAAGGATAAAATTTGCATCAGCTAAATTTTTTCAACTCTGTTTTCATAGTTCTTCTGAATATCGTGAATTCTATTTACTTATCCAAACATTGGAATTGCTTAACACATTTGGAAGATCCTAATTATTGGAAGATAAAGACTTTTCTTGATTAGATTTGATTATAGAATAGAATTGATTTGTATAATCAAAAAAATATATACTAAACTAAACACTGTGGCACGACAGACCATGGGCCTTGAGTGCCCATCTCTGTTTTCCTGACCTAGGGGTACAAAGCATATGTCCCGATTATGTGGTCAGCCTAACGTGAAACCCCCAGTGTTTAGTTCCCAAGCACGCTTGGTACTCCGTTTATCGACCCACTGAAAAGATGAAATCCTCGGTCCTGTGCCGAGATTCGATCCTCCGATCTGTGCCTTGAGAGAGTGAAGCGCTGCCACTAAGACACCTTGCATCCGAGAAAATATAAGTATACATAGTTTATATGAAATTTTCTATATTTTACATGTTTCTATTTTAAGTTTGAAAGGTAACTAAAATAATATGGTAATGTTGTTCATGATATCTATTATAAAATATAGACCTTTTAGAGGGAATTATATAGGAACATTAAAACTATAATTTAAGAAATTTCTTTCCTTTTCACAGTTTTAATTTGTTTCGAAAATAAAAATTATTCCAATCAGAAAAATAAGTGTGAATTGCTCTCTTACTTACATTATTATTAATACAAAACTTTTTCTCCTTTTTCGTTTGCTTTCACTATTAATGAAATTAGACTTTTCAAACAATCTAATAAAAGATTATTTGTTCTGTTATTTTGGAATAAGAATTGCAGAAAATAAGTAGTTATTACCATCCATACGAATATTTCCCGATCAGGATTCATAGGCGCTTCGAGATTGAGGTAATAAAAGGACAATTAAAGTACTCTTATAATTTATTTGCTTATTCTTAAGTTATTTATGCAAATATATTCAAATTTTCCTTATAATTCCTATCCTTTTCACCGAATGTTTCATTTCCAAACATTTTTTTTCAATTTAAGAGAATGCTATTCAAAACATTTGCAAAAACTGTTAAAATATTTAGGATTTGCTTCAAGATAACTATGCAACAAAGAATACTTAACTGTTTCACAAGCGAAACAGAAGGGTAAAACTTTTAAAGAATTAAGATGGAGGATAAAAATCAATAATGTTATATTTTAGCAATCAATGAGCTATTTTTAAACTTTCCCGATTTTGAAGCTTAATGATGCGCGTTCACTTTACAAGTCCCTCTCCAAACACTTGCATAAGGCATTGTGGATGGCATTCTACTTGGAATCAATTATTCATTGGCAGAAAAGGGAGTTCACCCCTTTCTTCGCTAATGTCCAGATGTGTTTATCTTGTTGTCCAGAACACTCCATTAAGCCGGCTAAATGGAGGCGGTCTGCCAAGAGAGGGGCGTTCACGACTCAAACCGCGCTGTGGAAAAGCCCTACTTAAAGACAACGTTCTCAAATTGACTTCCTTTTAAAGATGGAATGTGTGTGTATATTTATGTTAGTACATATTATTTTTAAGTCTATAATTTTTTAACTTTTAAAATATATAATAAAAGTAGCAATAATATAATACGACATAATATTATTTCTATTTAAATACGAATTTTCTTATAAATTAAAGATAGATAATCAAATCTCTGAGTATAAATTTAAGCATAATGCAGGATTATACAAAAGAAAGGGTATATATTTATAAATCCTAAGGATCGGATGATTTATTGAGTTGTTTGTCTGTATATATATATATATATATATATATATATATATATATATATATATAAACCAAAATTAGAGTAAATCTTCAGGAAGAGTAAGGCGTTTCATTTATCTCTGAGTAAATTATAGGATGGAAAAAAATATCTATATATATCATTACTCACGCACTTAGAATCAAACTTATTCAACAATATTCATGTTTGAAACTAGAGACTTTATAGATGGCGATTTAAAATAAACTGACAAAATTAACTAACTTATATACATACCAAAAATCTGAGAACTGCTTATGAAAATAATTACTATAGCTTAGGTAAAAGTTAGAAAAGAATTATTTGAATTGTGTCAGCGAAATCCTTAATTGCTTATATTAATTACATTAAAAATTAAATTGATGACAAAATTAGAAATTAATGAAGAAATAAGTACAAAAGTGTAATGAAGGAAAAAGTAATAAGATTGCAGGAACAAATATGAAATTATTTTTATTAAACCCATTAACTTTCTATATTATTTTTCAATAATAAATTTATAAATATCAGTAGAAACAAACTGCGTGTGTAATGTTATGAAATTCAAAAATACTTTTCCCACAAATTATTATTTTTTTTATGTAAAAAAGCAAATAATCCTTTAAAATTTATCAGCGAAGCAACTGTAAACTTTAATACAAAAATGAAATTACTAATACAGTATTCATTGAATATTTGAAAACTATTATGTATAGTTAAGTATTTGGAGATCTGAATTATAAATTTCATAATAAAAATTTATGCTATTTTCAAATTATGGAAATATTCATGATTCATGCATTTGCATTCTTAAAGTTTAAGAAATATTTAGCATTTTATGACATAAATTATCACGCTAAGAATTCTTAACTACTGAATAAAAACTAACGAAATATAATCGATCACTGGAATTGAATTTAAAAAATAACTCGACCACAAACATTTTTATTCATTTAAGAATTCTGTAAGTTTTAACGGCATAAGCAATGTATTTTGAAAACTAAATATTATTTAAAAATAAATTTAATATGCTTTATTAAAGTTGGAACAATAAAGGATTCTGTGAAAAATTTCTTATTTCTCATAATAAATCCCAGCACTTTGTTCAATTGAAATAATTTTAATTCAGACTTTTGTTATGAAAAATCCAATATTTAAGAAAAATATCTGAAACCAATTCTAAAACTACAATTCGCTTTTTGTTTAAAAAGAAAGAAGTATAATTTATTTTTTCAGTTTTAGTATACACACGAATTAAAATTTTAAGTCAAAACAACCATAGAAACCTGATACGATGTGTTCATGCCAGTAGGTGATGGAATTCCAATTGCTGGCAATGAGCACATTCTTTTTCCGAAGAATTCTTATCTTCCACCCCCCTGACATTTCTCTATTCTATTTCCATGACAGTTTTCTGATACTATAAATACAGATGATTGGTAGTTTAGCAATGGAACTTCATTAAAGATATGTAAGCCTTAAGTACTAAATTACTTATATAATATAAGTAATTTAGTGATGGGAATGCATTAAAGAAATATTTGTTAATATAAAAATCTAATATCAGAAAAAATTTTAAATGCAATTTTTATATGGCATGATTCAGTAAATTTGTCTCATCACTATAATGAAATTAACTTAAAGCTTATAGAAAAATTCGCTTATGATAAGAAGCAGTATTTTGTTTTAAAAATTTTTTAATCTCATGCTTTTAAAACTAATGATTAATATTTTGTAAGGATTTAAATAGTCCTGTTCAATAAATTTATATTTTGCACATTAATTGTTATGAAGATTGAATAGTTTTTTTCTCTTTTCCTTTTTTTTCAGAAAAATTCATAATAATGCAAGAAGATAAATTACTTCATTGCTTTATAGCATAATCTGCAGACTTTAATGACTGTTAAAAAATTTCTAAGTAAAATTCTAAAGGAGAAAATACAGCAAATTTTCCATGATTTACAGTTTCTGACAGGATTGTCTCCTTAAATTATTTTCCAGTAAGTAAAACACTCCAAAATATAGTTCACTGAACTTTTTTCATAATCAACAGCAAAAGGCAGTGAATTGAATTCTCAAATTTATATCGAGTTGCTTGACAGTCAGAAATCTTCCAGATTTAATCAGGATCTCCGAACTTTGTATGTTAAGCATAAAAAGTCAATGATCTAGATAAAGAGTTGGAACTTTCCAATTTTTCTCTAGAACAATCGAAACAGAAATCGAGAAAATTGTAGACAAGAGGCTCCAACAAAGAACTTCCTCTAACCAAACCCGACGGAGAAGAATGAGGAACACAAGCGAAAGAAATCTCTCAAAACAAGTAAAACACCAGACAAAGCAAAAGATAATTGAAGTCCAGTAGTCTTGAACTTCAAAAAAGTAACAAATAGTTATTTTTCTTACCGAGTAAAGTGGACACCTGTAGATTTTTCTAATCGATGGAATGCCGATGTCCCGACGATGCGAAACAAGAGGATTGTCTGAAGGAAACGAACTGCATCGAAAGTCGGTGGGGGATAAAAGGCTTAAAAAGAAACATTTTAGTAGTCAGCGGTCAAGTTTAAGGTCAATCAAGAATGGCACATTGGTGCTAATCAAGTAAAACTTTTCCCCTCTTCTCATTAACACTTACCACAAAGTTTAAAAGTCGAGTACTGATTACAGCACTAAATCCCTAGACGTTACAACAATTAAGAAAGAATAAAAGAGATATGAAGGGTAAAAAAGCCCATTTCTTTTAATCGAATTAATTATTTTTGTTATCTTGAAAATGGTGCATATGTGATCATTAAGAGAATTAAGAAACATAGAAGTATGCCCACACACAAGTATCAGCATGATGTTTCGAAGCAGGATCGTAGATGTGATAACATGGATCAAATTGCAAAAAAAGTGATAATTTATTTGAATTTTTATAATTTCAAGCGTAATTAATGATATATTAAGCTTTACTATCATGTACTATTTGACGTTTAAGAATGGATCAAATTATATAATATTCAGTCATACCAATTCAAACTAAATACGAGAATATCAACATATTGGGTTATTTTGTCATTGATATTCAATTGAGTTTTATGTATTTTACCAGCAAATGTACTATTATACTGGTTTTGATTCTTATACACTGAACAATGTTCAAAATATTAATAGACCAGCAATGTAACATTTAATGGTTTCTGTTGGCTAAAGCAAATATTTCTATATAAATTAAATGAAGTTGTATATTTTTTATCTTTCAGAGTTTCCTTACTTTGTAAGAAGACAGGAAAAAATCATTAAAATGTTCCAAATCCTAAACATTCTTGAGAACCCTCATTCACAATATTCTTCAAAATGATCATTTTACAACATTTTTTTTTTGAATTTAATTTAAAGATATTACTTTGTTTCATTGATTATAACAATTTCAGAGAAAGAGATATAAACTATTTATTATCTTTTATTTTATTTTTTTGGTTTAGCTAAACAAACTACAACATTCAATTTTGATTGAAAGATTTTCAAAGAAATTTAGCGTTTATTTGCACACATTCCCTGATAAAAACATCAAAATCAATGCAAAAATACTGTGCAAATTACGTTCATTGCAATTCAATTTTTCTTAAATCATCATTATGTAAATATTCTGCATTTTTTATGACTACTTCTCACACCGAGTCTCCTTTCCTCATAATTGCTGGAGGTCATTCGTAAAAACTTTTAAACCATGCATTCATTAGGAATGAAATGCATTTCTTCTAACCGAAAAAGAAAAACTGAGCGTCGATTAAAATAATCAGAATCGAGAACTAAGCCCATCTTTCCAAGTCCTCTGACCCCCCAATGCATACTGCCAACAAATATAGAAAAGGGGAAAAGCTGGAAGGAGGAAAAAAGGCAAATCTGCAAATCGTGGGGATAAGAGATGGGTGACAGCGAGGGCCGAAATCTGTCCAGAGGAAGGGAAAAAGTGGCGGCATTAATTATTGTTAACAACAGGGCGGAAACCCCGGCAGAATAAGGATCAAAGCAACGGTGACGAGTGTCTGTTTTCGACAGAAAATCCAGTTACAGTTGGAGGAGAGCTGACGTTACAATTGTGGTAGTGTCTGTCTAAAAAATTGTATAATAAAAGCTTTAAAAATGTTCAAAGATTATTATATTGCTATTAAAAATGAACGATGTTATTTCTGAGGTAAATAGCACAGAATATTTAGTATCATCCTACTTTATTTTTATTTCTGTGGGGGAATCTTAAAATAAGTTACACAAGAGAGTAAAAGGGATTTCAAATACAAAGAGACAAATGTAAGAACGATTAATTATTAAACTATATAAGTATGAGTGATTTTTGATGTAATATCCAAATGAACTTAAATATATTACAGAACTTATATATATATACATATATATATTATAGTACTTAAAACTGTTAACAGTGTAAAATTTTCTGATTACTTTAAAGTTACCAGATAATCTTAAATTTTAATTCTACAGTTTACTGAATGATGGGCCTGATAAAGAAACAAGAATACTTTTCCATTTATGTAACAAATAATAAATGATTTCAACAAAATATTGGAGAAAGTAGAAAATCTAAAAACAAGCTATTTATAGACGAAATAAGTGAGCATAAAAAGACTAATTATATTGCTTGTAAAGTTATTTAAATAATTAAAATAGGAATATATATATATATATATATATATATATATATATATATATATATATATATATATATATATATATATATATATATATATATATATATATATATGTATATATATATATATATATATACACACACACACACATATATATATATATATATATATATATATATATATATATATATATATATATATACATAATAGAGAGTAGTGAGTGAAATATTTCAGCATTTTTCCATTTTAAAAACAATTTTATTTAAATAACTACCTCAACACAAACAGGAATAACTAAATGACGCTTCTAACTTTTTGAATCAAACTCGTTCTTATGGATGTCTGATGCGTATGAGTTTTCTTGAAATGAATTGAAATAAATGAATGTGATGAACAACATTTATGTGTTACGCAACGTTTTGAGAATGGTTAAATGGAGCGCAGCTATATTACCTATTAAACTGAATGGGAGCTATAGCCGTTCTTTGAAGAGGACTGGGACAAATGCATGTGGACAGTTTCTTCTTCTCTTGGCAGAAGCGAATTTTGATATCTATAGAAACCAAAACTTTCTCTAATAGAATAGAAGAGAACTAGAGAACGGATCGCTTATTGATCAGTAGCATTCGCTTGAAATCACCTCCTGGCGCCAGGAGATTTATTCTCAGAAAAATAAGAACCATCATCTTTTTCTCGGCGGCCCCCTTTCCTAGCTTCAAAATGTGGGAGGGGTCGCATCCTTTTATTGTTTTACTGAACGTAAGAGATTAGCGTATTTATTACCGTAGATATTTTTTCTGTGCACTCGCATCCGCGAAGGTGGACCGGCAAAGGACTATCGTAAAGACAACTGTTCCCCCTCAGATTTGGTTCGGATGTACTGTAGAATGATAAATGTTCGAATAACTCAAGACAAATGGTCTTCATCTCGACCGAAACTGGATTTATGGAACTGCCACCTTTACTGTATTTGTAAAGAAGCTTCTTGAGAAAAAAGAAAGGAAAAATACAGCTGATGCGTCCCTCCTTTCCATTGAGATTTTTTTTTTTTGCTCGCGCTCTTCCACTCCAGTATTTGAATTTTAAAACTTGGAAAAATGTTCAGCGAGAAAGATGCAAGAGTAAAAAGAATGGAAAACATAAAAACGGAAAATATAAAGCTAGGACTGATTTTATTGAAAGCAATATATCTAGTTTACATAACAAGCATAATTTTTCTTCACCTTATTTTTTTTTTTTAAACTCAAAAGCAGTTTTGAAAATTCTTTCAACTGTCATGATTTAACTTCTCAAAAGTACAAAGAAACTTCGCACATGGTTATATCAATTAAATGCAAAAACTATATTTGAACTGAAAGGAAGGGCAAATGTAAAAAAGCTTATTTAATATCGTTAACGCAGTTGAACAATTTCCTTCTTAAAACATTCAAAATCTTACATTGCTTCTGGTGGTGTGGTTAGAAGCGATTTATTAATGGACTACACTCGGTTACCACGGAATGTTTGGGCTGAATAATAAATGCAAAAAATATAGAGACTAAATTTTGTAGCGGAGGATTATTTTGATCCTGTATATTCAGTAAAGTGTTAAATTCTCCGATGAGTACACGGACAAAAATAATCTTTTCGTTCTGGAAATATGTTTGGCTATCTACCTTCGATGAAGAAAAATCAAATGATAAAACACGTGTTAAATATATGGGCATTTTACAATAATTTGAGTTCTATGAAACAGCAATATATAAATATATTTGAAAATGTTTCACATACTCCTTAAAATGTATGAAAAAAGCCACTTATTAAAGAAAAATATTTTTCCCTCACATTCCCTTTATGACTCTTTATGATTTGATACCACATAAGGAATAACCTAAGCGATGAAAGTTGTAAGGTCCTTTCAAATGTTCCTTCTGAACTTTCTGGTGGAATTTTTCAGTGACAATAGGCCATATTTACAAGTCGTCAGGTAGGAAGCATGAAAATTCTCAAACACTCCCTGACAGTATGTGAATGCAGAACGCAAAAAGTAATGTTTTATTCCTATTGTTCAACACATGACTAGGATCAAACTAGGACCTATATACCACTATGATCTAGGACTATTCTGGTAAGCAAGGACATACTACTAGGTCACAAAGAACCATTATTCTTGTTTCACTCATATGATACAAAGACTATTTAATTATTAAATTAATAGAAAATATACCAAAAATATATTGTTAATAAAAATTGAAAGCCAAGAAGATTGTTAAATAGTTACTCCTTATATTTTTAGTCCAACAGTTCGGGAGTTTACCTCGGCTGCGTGAGTTTCTTTTGGTTTGAAGTTCATTTTAAACTTTAAGTTCTAGTCGAATTAAAAATCATGTACAAAATATAAAAATATAATAGTAAATAGACAACAAATGAAAATGAAACTAAGATATCAACTATATATATTAGACAAACTTCCGATTTGAGTGTGGATATTTGTAATTGTTTTAAATGAACTTGAAATTGTAGGTACCACAGCAGAATCAAACCGAGAGTGTAAGAATTTCCATCAGTGTGAAAAACTAGTGATCCGAGCAAAATACAGAAAATCAATTTAATTTATTGCTCTAAATTCTCAATAATTTCTTCCCTTTATCTCAGATACTTTTTTTTATGTCCTAATATGAAAATTAGCTAAGCTGCAACAATCTTTTCTCTTTTAAGTTCATAAAGAGAGTGGTTCTAAGATAAAAGGGAATGCATACAATTAATGCAATTGCTTTCTACTTATTACTTTAATTAATATAAGAAAATATTAGCTACATCTGTTTGCAGTTTCAATTAAATGATGCAGGAAAAAAACATTAAATCATTCCAGCTTATATACAAAATTATTTTTAATTTAAAAGAGGATATATTTAAAAAGATACACCTATACTTTTAATGATTTAATTCATATTTTAAGAGACATAAAAAGCACGTGCATAAAATAAGTAATATTTGAAAAGTAGATAGCTGTATTTAAATAAATCTAAATGAAAAAAAGAGAAAAATAATACACGGAAAATAAATTATTTCTTTATTTCAAAATTTTTTCAAAAGCCAGATTGCTTTCAAAAATAACCGTACTTACTTTTTTCAACATATTTTCTTAAGTTTCTAATGAAACTTGGCTTTTTGTTACAGCTCTTCATCAAATTTACTCTTTTTAACCTAAAAGTAAGAAAATAAAGGTCAGAATTTATATACAAACTCTTCTAATGCCAGATATGTCTGACATATTATAAATATGATGCGCTTTGAGGAATAAATTAGTCGAAAGTCCTCTCATAAATCTTTAAATAATGATGCAGTGTTACAAATTAAGCATGAAAAGAAATAAAACAGACAAACCCATCTTCTATTAATGTGTGGAATAAGTTTAATTGGATTCCTTTTTAAAACGGCTGAAGTTTGTTTTTAAAAACTTGCTGTTTTTTATGATATAGAAATAAATCCAAGCTTCATTCGAAAAATTGCAAATTATCTATGAAAGTTATTTGGAAAATATATTAATTATTCCAGCTACTATAAAAATAAGCGCACATTTATTTTTTTCATACTTTACTTTTTTAAAATGGTTTTTTAAAATAACCAGATGGCTGCCATTTTTTCAGAAAACAGTTCTCACCAATAAAGTGATTTTTTAACTCAAATTTCTTAAGTAGTTAATATACAGGCCTATTTAATATAGTAACAAATATTTTAAAATTTTAAATGTTTGTATAAGATTGTTAAGGTTACTGTTGATTTAAAACTTCAATCTCTATTTGAAATGAACAATTCTGAAAATTAAAAAAGTTCTAATTTTTTTTTAACTTTATTTTCTTTGAAAGAATTTTCAGTATTTTTAACGATACCTTTTGCTATAGTTTGAGAAACTGATTATTATTTATATATATAGCTTTCATTTAGATTTTAGTTTTAATACATACGTAATCTAGTGGTATAAAATCGTAAAACTATTTTGTAATAACTAATATTTGACCATAAAATATCTATATAGAATGTGTGCAATTACAATATCGCATCTTTTAAATTTTTTCAAAATTTTATGTAAAAAAAGATACGATTTACTTATTTAAAGTTTCAACTGATTTCGTTACTTTTATTTTACAGGAATTTAATAGTTGATGAAAAGCTGATTAGAACGGTGATATAACATATTTTGTGGGCCTGCCTCAGCTAATGCGGGTTGTAAAAGTAGAAATGCATCTTTTCCCCCGTGGAGCAAGCTTTGTTACAAAGTGAAGCAATGTCTGTCAAAGGAATGCCACCCAATCGGAATCATGCTCAAAAGTGAAAAGAAAGATTGTTACAGGATCATCGGATTATGTGGGAGTACCGAGCGCCTTCCCGAGGATAAATGTTGAATCAGTATGGTATTATACCAGCCCTTTTTCAAGTTTCTGATGTATTTTCCATTGCATCGCCTGTTTCTTGTGAACTCCGCTCTCCCAGCATTTCTTCCCGTTTTATGGATGGCATTTATGGCTAAAGAAGCATTTCTAGCACTGCCTCATTTATTTATTAAAATATGAATAATTTATTAAAAAATTAAGTTTCATAATCAATTATTAAAGTTTTATTGAATATATTACATGGGACGTTAAAAAGATGTTGCATTTCATTTTCGCTTTTATTTTAATAATTATGAAAACGGAAAGAATGTTTCTGTTTGGGAAAAACGCAGATCATTAGAGAGATTAAAAATATTTACGATATTTTCTCATTACTTATTGAAGAAAAGATCTTCAATAAGCAACTGGTGTTTTTTGAGTTTGTTTATAATTCTAAAAACTCTTTGTCTATTTGTTTTTCCTGACACACTCTTGAACTCAGTCTAGCAATTGTGCAGAACTCGACCACAATAATCTGACTTTGCGAGGGGAAAAAAACGAAGAAAGTTTATTTCTCACTGAGCAGTTTTTTGCAGAAGGCTTTATTGACTGGAACAGAGGACTTGAAAGGGATTCCAAATCATTACTATCATCCATATCCACGATGGCAATCAATACACATTCATCAGAGAAAATTTGGGATTAAGACTTCAAAAAGTGTTTGCTTGAGCAATATTATATCCCCAATAATAATTAAGAAGTTACTACGAGGACAGCCCTATAAGATTTCTTTATATAGACATAAGGAATCCTTGAAATAAATTTCGAAATGCTTATTGACTTTTAAATTGATTCACACTTACATTTCCCTAACCAACAATCGCAAACCGACGGATTGGGATAATTTCTCATACGTATCTCATGGTTTGTAATTTTCGGATTAAGTATTCAATCAATCTCGGAGCGAAGCTTATGTGTTTTTCAAAATTTCAGATTTTGTTTTGTTTTCTGGGAGTCGCCCTAGGGTTATTTTTCTAATATGAGAGCTAATTTGACCGGGACATACAATTTAAAGGGTTCCAAAGCACTCCCTGCGAATACTCGTTCCCGAGTGGAATCATGTTGAACTGAAAGCACACTGTTTAGCTTGGTTTTCTCGTCTCTAGAGTTTAACATTTGTCTACATAAAATTATTATCAACCAAATTTTTGTTGAGGGTTGAATGGAGAACAACTGCATGGAATGAGATAAAACTATATTAGGATGTTGGTTTCTGACTAATTTAAAGTAAAATTAATGCATCATTTAGAAATTTTGATTACAGCGTTTTGTAATCAGTTTACGGTAATTAATACTAATTTAAACTCCCTTTAAAGGCTTATATCAAGTTGTAATTAATTTAAACGATGTAACACTGATATCCGGAAATTTTCTCGCTTCACACACGAAAATGTGATAATGTGACTTATGAAATCATTAAAAATACGAAATTTTAATTTAGTTAAATAGTTATGTTATGAAAGAATATTCAGCTAATTCGAGAAAATGTTAATTTTTCACCTTGATACGTGAGTTCATTATTAATTTCATCAATTATGTTCTTCTTTCGTATCGATTTTATTTTGAGCTCGCTTATGACCTTCCAAATCATTCTTCAAATCCGAATAAGGGATTTTGAGCGTTATTTCTCCATTCTGAGCCATAAAGAGAAAAATACAGATGGTTTTTTTTAAATAAGATCTCTTTAGTATACTAGTAAAAAAGCCTGCACAAACGATAATAAATTTAAATATTCAGGTATAGCAATTTGTTTAGTTTGTGTTACCACGTTAGAATATGTAATATGGGCGCTGTCATTCATGAACTCAAGTGTAAAGTTAAAGCTTTATGGAATAAAATACCCGTATTTGAAGTATAATCCAAATGAATAACCCATGTCTAACATATCATTCAATTGAAGTACCCTTGTCTAAAGTATCTTCCAAATTCAATCCACACACAATCTAATTGCAGCCGTTGTTGATGCTAGTTATGGTAGCTATGAGTATTGAATATTGTACACTGCGCGTACGCCGAACTTCCATTTAATTAATCTCATTTTTTCTCCTTTTTACTCTCGGTATGTGTAAATTAATAAGTGGGATTGTACTTCAAAACTCGTTGATTGAAGTTATCATCATAAGATATAATTCAGCATTCACTTAACTACATGTAGTATTTTCAAGAAAACTGCTTGTACTGTTTAAAATATTTAGC
The DNA here is from genome assembly GCA_037975125.1 of Latrodectus hesperus. NCBI lineage: Eukaryota > Metazoa > Arthropoda > Arachnida > Araneae > Theridiidae > Latrodectus > Latrodectus hesperus. The sequence continues at coordinate 5,403,375 of CM075854.1, read as the reverse complement.
ATAATTTTTTTTACATGTTAATGGTATCATTTACTTGAGCATGTAGAAAATGATTTTCTTCTGGCTATATATATGTTACACATTTTATAATGTTTATTTTATGCATGACACATGCTGGATCATTAAGATTTCTGATACAATGTCTTCGGATTTATCAAAAAATAATTTATGAATTGTAGGATTACAACATTTAAGTTATAGTCTTCATTTTCCTAACTCTTTTATAAAAATATGTTATTTAACTTAATTATTCTTAAAATGCATGTTTCGCATGGGAAATATATTAAATAAACGTACTGCTTTCAATAAACTTCTCTTCGACGCATGTGTATACGAATGAATGTGTCAGTTAGAAAGCGCATGACTCACTATTTTTCTTAGAATGAAGACATTTGAAAGTAGATTTTCGGGCATTCACAGATCGGTAGAAGAAATCACTCGTCTGTTCATGGCCCGTAAAATGACTTTTAACACTTTTAATGGCTCAGTAACCACCGCATCCCCATTTTTCGTCGAGATTTCCACAGTATAACTTCTTCATTATTCAGACGTCAAGTCAATCAAGGCAGTCAAAAAACAGGGAACATCGATTTTTTCCTTTAACGTCACATTCAACAAGAATCGAAAACTTCAAACTTTCTATAATTAATGGAATTGAAGGATGACCTTCGGGATAAATATTAAATAAAAAAAATAGAGGCATGTTCCTCTACTTTGTGAATATGGGAAAAGAAAGATTAAAGAAAAAAATTGTGCGTCAATATAAAACTACAAATAACTCAAAACTGGAAGAAAGCGAAACAAAGAGAGATAAAATTGAATCGTGGAGGGATCATCCAAAAACTGAGAACAATGAGTTCATAAATGAAAAATAATTTTTTTTCGGATTTTAATATTAAGGTTACAGTTTTTATGCGTGCACACACATTTATAATAGTATGCGATGTAATTGCTAAAATGAAGAGTTTAAAGCTTTTTATATTTATTTGATAAATATTTTTCACAATATATTTTTTATACATTCAAAAAATAATAAAAGTTATATATATATATATATATATATATATATATATATATATATATATATATATATATATATATATATATATATATATATTAATAACAGATTTCAAATATGTCCATATTATAAGAATTCAAAATTACTTTTTAATATAAGTTTCTTGTCAAATAAAAAAACAACTAAACTATTAAGCAAGTAAAAAGGATATTTAAAATCTTTAAGGTAAATGCACTGACGAATAACTTATTGTTATGTATGCATTTTAATTTTCGATGTAGAATTTTTGTAAAAGCCAGTGTAATTTTATAATCGTAAGAGGGATTGAGATTCGATAGCAAGAGAGGCTTAGAGCATGTGGCTGAACGCACCTAAGGAGACCGGGGCCAGATACATAACTGTACTCTGAACCACCACAAGCAACGGTGTCCGAGATTTGAGTCGAACTCTTTTAACTGCTGAAGTGACCATCCCAACGCTGACTATTCATCAGCCTTTAGATTGCAGGAAGAAATTGTGAGATCAGTAGGACACATTTTGTCTACATGCATTGTGTTGGACTTTAGAATTATAGCGAATCGTTATTTTGCAGTAATTCCTATAAGTAAAATTTAAAATATTTAAAGGTATAATCAATTAATATTACGATAATTAAATGGAGCTCAAATTAATTTTAAAATTCAGTAATGTGTGTGTTTCACAGGGAATTATGACTTTATTGAACCAGTATTTTACAAGAATTCTTTTTATCTGGTTTATTTTGATATGGCATATACGAATCCCTAAATGCTCAAATTAATTTGTTGAACAAATTTGTCGAGGATAGCAAAACTTTTCACTTCAAGACTTTGCATATAAATATAAATAATTTTTTAAAAATTCGAAGTAAATAAGAATCATTTTCATCTAAGTTTTTGAAACTTGAATCATTGATAAATTTTGCAAGAAATTCGGCAACTTCCGAAAAAGTTTATTCGCTCTATTTTATAAGTGAAATGAATGACAAAAAGAAAAACATTAAATTAAGAAAAAAGTGCTAAATCATAAAAAAGAACATACATTAGGTTTTCTGGGGTAAGTGGTTAACGTCATTTAAAAATTCACAAAAATTGTATTCAATCAATGGTATCCACTAACACACGCACAGATCTGATCGACGCGGTTCATTTTGATACTCAATGAAGCTTCCTTCCGTTTAGTTTGCAGACGGTCCATTGGATATCCTACGGAAACACATCATTCAAGCAAGCTGGGATCCGTTGAATAATTTCACTCAACTTCTGTTAACTTCAAATCATTGGATTTTTACTGGCAAAAATCAAAATGAAAAGAAAAGGGAATAATAGCGTAGAAGAAATGTTCAAAACTAAAATAATAAGAGACAATCTGTTACTATCTGTAGTTAATGAGGAGCTGTCTCTGTGCGCAATTTTCATTTCGGGCTCACTTGATAGATTGAACTGGCGCTTTTACGGATGAAGTTGAGAGCTAATGAAAACCTTTCGGGGCTGTCACTCAGGGAACTACGCCTATCAGAATATCTCCCAAAGTAAAAAATGATTTCCAAGGGATAAAAAAAGAAATTCGAGATTGCGGGAAACTACGTGTGAATGGAAAATAAAAGTTTGCTCAGTCTACTCTATATTTTTAATCATGGGTCTCAGGAGAAAACAGCAATGGCTAAATAAATGGCTTTTGGCAGAAAAAAAAACAAGTGAAACTATCCTTGTAACAAGAACTCGCTCAAGATTATAAATAAATAGGAGCTATCACAAGTTCACACACAGTGTTTTAGGGCTAATAAAGAATAATGTTAGTAACTTGTTGGATTTTTTTTAGAATATGTATATCTTTTTATATACATATGTAAAAAATATGGCATTAATATAAAAATACAGGAAAGTTTTGCTATATTAAAATACTCTTTTTATAAAAAGCCCTCTGACTATAGCTCGAAAAAGCAGCATAATATCAAATTTGAACTCTTAAATTAATACAATATATTGATAGTTTTCAAATTTAATTTAATTTATTCTTAAAAATATTAAAAGAAACTATGTTTATATAGTGACAAGAAAAAATAATTTAAAACTTTTCTTAAAATCCTAAATTTTCATATAAACCTAAGTTTCTAATGATTTATATTAATATTATGAAAAGTGAAAACAATTTTACTTTTCTTAAATTTAAATAAATATACTATTTAAATCTCAAATCTTGTATTTCAATAAGCAAACGCTAAATATGAATCTATTTTATGTGATATTCATATTTATCCTAAAACATTTAAATATTCTGAGAGGGTTATACTATTAAAATAGCTCTTTGATTTCGTTGGATATTTGTTACGTGTGTACATTTCATAATTGTTTAAAATATTGTTCCAATGAAACGCGCAATCTTAAAACTAAAAATTAGTAGAATTTTCTTAGTTTATTACTTATGAAAAAATATAGATTTTTCGAGAGATGGAATGGTTAAAAATTTATAAAATTCTTATACATAGTGTTTGTCTCACATTTTGTCATATGTGAAGGAATAATGGGTATTGGTGAGAATTATGAGATACAATACTTTAAATCTATTAAAATAAATTAACATATTAGACTGTAATGTTTGTTTTCAGTCCTTTCAAATATATAATCTTGTTATCGATGCAAATGATTCATATTGATTACAGTTTGAATTTTGATGAATGGATTTGTAGTAATGTGTCATTCAGAATGCACTGGAAGAGCTATTTAATTCTTTCGCAAAGATCCTCTATGACAACGCAGTGATTCCTGGAGGAAGATAATGAAACAGAAGAAATCGAATTGAGTTCCGCACCATTAGTCCACTTAGTGTGTACGTTTTTTCGCAAATGAAGTTCCAATGGCAAAGTGAATCTCGTTAAAATTATACCATCCGTGGGTGTCTTTTATACAGGGAGCCATAAAACTGAGATAATGACAGCCATCTACATATCCTTCGGTTGGATTCGGATAAAAACATTTCGATCCAAAGCCGAGCAATCATTGACATGCAGCCAAGTATCGAGACGAGTTTCGATTTTTTGTGTTTTATTCTCGCTTTTTCAGCACCCAGTTGCGATGCCAATAAAAGCGTGCACGCAATGACATATCAGGAACTGTATAAAACACGGACACCAAAACTAGGCCATAAAATTGAGAGTTTTATGTTGCACTATTTCGTTAAGTTATGCATATTAAAAGGAAAACTGGAGCAGTAAAAAGGTCGTTTCTGCACTTTTAATATTGCAGTATGTAAGTCGCTGGGGTAAGGATAATGAATTCTGGTTTTTAATGCACCTTGCAAGCCTTTTCGGATTCAGGAGTAACTAGCCTTCTCCGAGGCCTGGCGGCCAAGATATATAGGTTCCCGAAAACGTCGCGCTTTATTGCCTTATAACGAGTAATGCTTATGCCTTTTGTCATAAAACTCCGGGTGATTTAATATTTCGCTGAATTCTTCCAAGTTAAGGCTCTGCCTTGATAAAAGAAGGAGCAAGAGGGGATTTTTATCTTCTTTTCGTCGCAAAAGTTATTTTCCCAAATATGTTTAATATTGTTATAAAATTTTACCCATTCCGCATACACAATATTGCACCAGAGATAGCCGCTGTTTGCTTTTCCTTACAAAGGGAGGGGTGGTTGCTTTTTAATATAAAAGACGTTACCCTGATATCGCTCTAACATGCGCTACGTTATCCCACCCTGCTTTTGAATGAAGGATGTAGAAATTGATTCTTTCAGCCTCTGTTGCCATTAGAAATAAACTATTTTTATGGCGGTGAATGAAAAAGTCCAATTTCCCCTCCTCTTCGGAATCGGTAGATTGCTTTTTGAAAAACGAAAGGATTATCCTATTCAAGACCCCCAAGGGTCTGTCTGTCGCAATCAAAGCTCAGATTTCCGAGATGTTGGAAACACTTCATTGTATTTGCATGTCACGACTTATAATATTGCAATCCTCGAGGTCCTAGCAGTGTTTCTCCTTCAAGGACAGAAGCTTCAATTCATATGGTAAACAGAATTAGGAGCATCAGCAGTGCAATGAAAGAAACGAATTTTTACATAGTTTTCATGACTTTACGAGAATTTCTTATTATTGCCGTTTCCTAAGAAGCATTCCTTCGTGTTTATAAATGTTAAGTACAAATAGACGCCGGAACATTAAGACGCAGAAAAATAAAAAGAGCAAAACATCGAAGAAAAATTTTGTTTATGAACGCATTCGCTTTTATATCAATTAAAGAGTTATGGATTAATTTCTTACCGAATATTCCCAGATTTTATCAAAATTCATACTGTATTGTATTCAATTAATGTAAATATACAAATATATATTCACTATTTTCATATTAAAATTAGTAGTAAGAGTCACATTGGTTCTATAAAATAATTAGGAAAAAACTATCTTTTAATTTGCTTTCTAAATGAATAGCTTATACATTTTGACAAATTTGCTCCTTAGACATTTTTGATGCAGGCTATATCTGACTTCCTAAAGTATTCCAATAATATGATTTCACTTCCGTTTTAAATAATTTATCTAATGCTATCAAAATAGATTTCCCGAATGCCTTAAGGCGTATAATCACCTCTTTTTTACGCTAGTAAGAATTATATAGGGGATTTTTGATGTGCATACATAATAGAATAAAAGTAGGTACACACACACATATACAGGGTGATTCAAAACGTATCGTACAAATCTCGTGGAGAGGTAGGGAATACATCAGGAAACCGATTTCACATAGGAAAGTATGTCCGCAAACGTCATCTACAGGAACAAAATGGACAAGTAAAGAGAACATAAGAAATGATTACAATTTAGTGGTAAGGAATGTGACTTTTATTACAGCAAGATAAAGTAGTTCACAGCCTTTGCAAGATCGTCGGCTACTTCATTCCCAGGCAGACCAACATGTGAAGGGACCCACTGGAGATGGAGTGGGTGTTGAACTGAAAGGCTTTTCTACTCTTGTTGAGAAGCCTTTCAGAAAAGCCTTATTCGTGCAACAAGGTCCATTTCACTGTCAATGGGAGTCTCATACACAAGGTCTTTCATTGCTCTTCAAAAAATGAAATCCATGGGCGTTAAATGAGGTGACCTGTCTGGCGAAGAGACCGGTCTACGTCTGCCGTGCTCATCGAGCTCCGTATGTACGGTTTATGTAATCACGCACAGCAATTGTGGTGTGGAATGGAGCCCCGTCATGTTGATACCTCATATCTCGGCGGAAATGTGTAGGAACAGAGCCCAAAAAAGTCAGTAACACTGTCTCGAGAAATATTAGATATTTCCGGCCGTTCAGTTGGTACGGTAGCATGAAAGGTTTCTGCAAATAGTCACCAATGTTTCCTGCTCAGACATTGACTGCAAAACGAAGGTTCGCCGCGTGACTTCTGTTACCATGTGGGTTGTCTTAAGCCCAAACAGGTAAATTGTGTATTGAACACACCTTCACGAGTGAATGAAGCTTCATCTGTAAAAAGGACCGAAACGGGAAAAATGGGATCCACGGCACCTTTCTGTATGAACCATTGTGCAAATTCCACACGCTTCGGATAATCTTCGGGTTGCAGTAACCGCACCCTTTGCAGATGGTAAGGATCCACACATTGCTCGTTCAGTATCCGCCACACTGATGACTCAGAGACCCCAAGCTGGTGAGAAATAGCTCGTGTGCTGGTATTCGCATTGTCTTCGATGGAATGTAAGACTTGTTCTGCAACGTTGACAGTCCGCATCAGTCGTCTTCTCCCCGTATCTTGCATGTTGCTGAGCAGTGAACTACGTGCACACAGATTGCGATGCACGCGTGCAAACATTTCATGCTGCGGTATTCTTCTGTTGGGGTATCGGTCTTCGTAAACTTGCTTAGCTCGGCGGCCGCTTTTGTCAGCTGCCCCATATGCGAGATGCATATCCGCTAGCTCTGGATACGTGAAACGATTTATCTTACTACTTGCAAGTCAGCTTACACACTGATGACAGCGTGATTGGTCGAACGAGCTGATTGTCTACACACAGCGCTCTCTACATACGTATGCGTACTTGTGTGCACATACTTTCCTATGTGAAATCGGTTTCCTGACGTATTCCCTACCTCTCCACGGAATTTGTACGATAAGTTTTGAATCACCCTACATATATATATATATATATATATATATATATATATATATATATATATATATATATATATATATATATATATATATATATATATATATATATATATATATATATATATATATATATATATATATATATGTATAAAACCATTCATAAATATTGGAAAATCGAAAACAGAATCATATATCATTAAGAAATATGTATATATATATATATATATATATATATATATATATATATATATATATATATATATATATATATATATATATATATATATATATATATATATATATATATATATATATATATATATATATATATATGGCGGCCTTAAACAAGTTATAAAATTTCTATTTCAACACTACGGTTTTTCGTCAGTTTTGAATTAGGGTTTGCCTGCTACTAATATGAAACTCAACGGCAAAAAGGAATCATTATAGGGAATCGAAAAACATTATAGGGAAGTAGAATGCTACAAGATATTTACAGCAAACACCAGATTTCTTTTAAAAACAAAACAATTTTTAAGAAGGCATAATTTTCCTTAAGAGCAACTGTGTTAACTTCATTGAAGTCTTAGGAAAATGAAAGAAATGAATAAAATTTAAATAATTACCTATACACAACATTTCCCTTTTCCTAAAATGGAAGAATTTGTTTGATATTCCTGCTGAAGGAAGTATTGTTCCAACACATATCAACTTATGAAAGATAAATGAGAGAAAACGTCGAAAAAATAGGTCGTACAATTTTTATGTCAAAAAAGTCTTTATTTTTTACACTGCATTCTTATCAACAGTTGATGTATCAAATTTTATTTAAACTAGAACTGCCAATAACAATGAATTTACTCCTATCTCTTGGGGGGGAAATAAAGATCAAAAGTCAAATAGTGACTTTTATGGAAACCTTTCATTATCAGTTCTTTTTCACGTTACTGGAATCTTGGAAAGGCCTTGAAAAAAGATACAGTATCACAAGGAGTTCAAGAATACAGAAAAAGATACTATCTTGCAATTTTCGAAACATAAATTAGAATGCCGATATTTCTTGCAGTCATCTCACTCCATCGGGCTTTCCATCGCAATTTCATTTCGTTTGTTTACATTCTAAGTTTAAATTCATTGGACAATCTTTGTGACTATCAGTAGTTCATAGTTTTTTCAAACTTCGACATGTTTGACCTTCACCAGATAAAATTTTTTATCGATTCAATAAAAAACTAATTTGAGAATTAATATTTAATTGTCGCCTCTCAAAATCTCCTAATCTGACTCATACGAGAATTTCAAGTCTCTCTTGAATAAGCGTTTCTGAACTATTCATTCATGAATTCATTAGAGTCAAAAATAAGCAATTAAGTTTGTGTATAAGAAAAATAACTTATTTTTCTTATACACAAACATTTTTTATATTTTTTTATTTTTTTTACAAAATGTTAATTCGGTTGGAGGTTTTTACCTTCACCTTTAGCGTTACAACTGAAAGAGACAAGTTGAAGGATTCAATTTCTTTTTTGATGGGGGGATTTGCTTTGGTTTACTTTGTCGATATACGATCACGTTTTGCTCTCGAAATTTAATTCATCCAGTCCCTACTGCTTAAAGTAGATTCGAACCACTACAAACATTCGTTTTCGAGAGGAGGATCGAATTCGTAAACTGTTGAAGTGAAAGCCAGAATGGTAAACATTCAGCTGCTGTTTCCTCTTTCAGTTGTATGTTGAGGCCAAAGTTGTCCTTGAATGCTATAATTCATTTTAAGGCAGAAAGCAATGAATTGCCTTCGCTATAAATATTCTTTTAGGCTTCCATATTTTTTGAATCCCAAAATTAGAAAGTGTATAGAATGAGAGAGAGAGAGAGAATTCAAAAAGTTTGCATATAACAAATGAGTGCGAACACACTATAGGGCTAACCGCACATTATATAATTACACAGAAAGAAAAAGTGATTAAAAAAAGTTAAAGTTTTAAATAAGGATATTTTTCATAACATTAGCTTCATTAATAATCATTTCATTTTAAATGACTTCAGTTTCTCCAGAAAAATACAAGTTTTTCTAAATAAATTACACAATACTATATCAAATTTTTATAAGAAATTAAAAGAACCAATGAAGAACTCAGTAAAAAATATGTTAAAAAGTACTTATTTTTTTAAACACTAAAGAGTTTCTTTTATAGAGAATTTAATTAATTTGTATATATATATATATATATATATATATATATACTCCATAAAATGCGCAAAAGTAAGAATACGTGTGCACTATTTTATACGTTCAAACGTTTGATAAGAACTTTTAAAATTTTAATACAGTGAAATAATAAATATTATTTGATTAACTTCCAGATTTACTTATCAATATAAACTTGATTGTTAACGTATATAAATTTTTGAGGAACTTTAAGTTGATTTTAAATTGATGAGACATAATATATTTAACTTATAAGTTTAACCTCGGATTCAGTAGTTCAAATGTCTATATTTCTAAAGGTAATACCCTACATATGTTTAAACATAATATGAATTATCCTTGCAGGAAATTTCTAGCTAAAGTTTGTGCATTCCTTCTAAAAATAGCACAAAAAATTCTTAAGAAATAATTTGTGTTATTTTTAGAAATTATTAAAGGAAGAAAATAACTTTTCATTTCGCAATTCTCATTCCTATGGAGAATTTTTGAAATTTTGATTTTTTTCTATTTTCTTGTATTTTGATTTTAAATAAATATTTTATCGTATATGAAAGTACATAAATTTTTTTAGTCACTGTCTCCCCGTTGTTATACATGGTATATATATATATATATATATATATATATATATATATATATATATATATATATATATATATATATATATATATATATATATATATATATATATATATATATATATATATATATATATATATATATATATATATATATATATATATATATATATATATATATATATATATATATATATATATATATATATATATATATATATATATATATATATATATATATATATATATTCTCTTTCGATAATGCATTCATTTGTTAGATGAACTAATGTTAAAAAATTAATAAGTTCCAAATAAATTTCCATTTCAAATAAGAGTAATTTTTCAATTGTTATTCATTTATCTTTTTATTCCTACATTCAGATACCTTTATATTGCATAAGTAATTAATCCCAAAATTGTTAAATAATTCTTTTTACTATAAATGTACTGAAAATTTCCCAAATATAATATCCCAAAATGATATATAATGCTTTTAAATATTATTTGAATTATCATTAAAGTACTGAAAATTTCCCGAATATAATATCGCAATGTTTTTAAGAATTATTTGAATAATCGTTCCTATATTGAAAATTTCTCAAATATGATGTCATAATATGATGAATCATGTTCTTAAAAATTATTTGAATTATCCAAAAACTGATGTTTGTGTTATGAATTCCTTTTACTTATGAGCATAATGTATAATCTTGCTTCTAAATAAAGAAGTAGGTTTTAGCGAAGGAATGCTACACTTAAAAAATGTCCAAATTCCCGAGAGAAACTTCCAGATTTACTTATGAAAATAATCAATATGTAAGATATTTATTAAAATTAATTTGGTTTCTGTATTTCACTTGATTGTTAAATTTGTATTTTCTATTAAAAGTATCCATAAAAACAATTTATGCCTATCCGAAAATAACAAATCTTGAATCTTTTAATATCAAGTTTCCTCAGAAAATAAACAGAGGATATTTTAATATTTCAAAAAATATTTTGTCTAGATCGAATAACAGCCTACTATAAGATACTCCTATTCAGAACCACCCCACATGTAGGTGACGACTTATTCAACTGCCCAAATTCCCCGTTAAAATGATCGCAACCACGAGAAACAAAACCCGAAATCATGCGCCGCTCCATTTCCATTAATAACCTTCATTCTTAAACTGCTGAAAAAGAGTCGGGTGGGGGGAAAATAGAGCTTCGGGGATGGTTATTTGGTAGACATGGTGCAAGAGAATCGATGCCATTAAAAGGGGCATCTTTGGCAATCATCACGAAATACGTTGTTCAGTAGGAAGCGCACAAGTCTTATTCACTCTCAATGACATTTAGAGCGAGAAGCGTTTTTAATAGTCTTTTTTTGTAACTTTTACTGCGGTAAAGAATTTTTATATACATATATCTATATATGTATAAATAATTGTCGAAAATTGCTCAGATATAATCAAAAACACAGCGATGAACCTGCTAGAAGGAGATAAAGCAATTCTTCATAAGTTAAAACTATTACAATAATATTATCAAACAAAGGCATTTTTGTATATATATATATATATATATATATATATATATATATATATATATATATATATATATATATATATATATATATATATATATATATATATATATATATATATATATATATATATATATATATATATATATATATATATATATCCATTCTCACTTTATACTATAAAGACTAGGGATCCTGACCGCAAATTAGTGCGATTTTATAAAATTGTAGGTGTCAGGAATTTTTCAAAAATACAATTTCCTCTTCAAAAGATATTAGCATTAAAATCCTAATCCGCTAGTGTTTACTGTTATATTAATTTAAATGATGAACAGATCACAACATTATATTTTAATTTTAAATGCAAATATACATAGAGAAATGCATTTTTAATGCAGCGCACAACTCTCTCTCTCCTTTGTCTTTATACCCCAAACGAATTTAGTTTTGTGAAGTAAGTGAAATACAAAGTCGGCAAATAGTGTTACGAAAAAGTTTAAAAAAAATGAAAATTTTAAAAAGCAAAGTAACGAAAGGAAAATTGAATACAAATTTTAAAAAAATGCATCACCTGTTTTTATTCATTTTGTCAATGGTAAGTGAATCTTATAAGTGCACCCATTTTGCTTGCCGGAAAGGTTTCACATACAAATAATCTTTTCCTTTGTTAAGTATTGTGTCATTATTAAATGAAAATCTAAAAAATTCAATTTTCCAAATGTATTATCAATTGTAAAATTCTCCAGAGAATTTCTGTATGATTGCTTATGTAACATAGGAAAAGTGATACCGAATACACAAATTATGTTATAAAGAAAAAATAGTTTGATTTTTTACGGTTCTCAAATGGCTGTTTGCTTAAAATTTCCAAGAGAATCTAGATTTTCGAGTATTATTGACTTGATCAAAAAATTTGTACCCTGGATGAACGGTAATTAAACAAAATCACAACTGTCTCAGAATTTGAATTCCGTGGTTGGTAAATATAATATTTGTTTTATATTTTTATACATTTAGGTTATACTTAATTCTAGTATAGTTAAGTCATACTGAAGCACATTTTAGCAATTCATACCCTGAAAACATTAGAAGGGATATCTAGACAAGAAAACTATCTAGAAGAGATCTAAAAAGCAAAACAAGACTGACATAGAATTGAACAACCTATATTTGGTTATTTTAATACTTATTCTTTACTTTTGTATACAAGAGGAATATAAAATATCCAGATATAATTAATTCAAACTTAAATCAAGTATATTTAAATCATACTCACAGCATACAGAAAATTATAAGAGATATCTAGACAAGATCCAGTAGGCACATCGACAATTGAAACGAAAAATTCTTATAAAAATAGAATTTACTAAATCATATGTTTGATAGGTTTTATTTTCTTGCTCTCTCTCATAGAAATATATCAAATGCATAATTAATTCTTTTTCCATCTGTAGACTTTATCAAAATCGAAATATCTATATAGACCTTAATCTAAAACTAATCTGAAAATTACTATTTAAGAAACGTAATGATTATTTCAAGATTCATGGAATCATAATTCTATGAATCTTAAAATTACTAGCTGACAATCCTATTTACAAAATGGGTCTACCTAACTATGCTTACAAATTATATTTCTATAAATGGGGCAAATGCAAATTAGTTTCTAAAAATATTAAGAGGAGTTAGTTTTGAAGTTCCATAGTTAAAAATATTTTAAATATTTGATTGTGTATAAAGTCACTTAATATATTAATAATATTAGTTTAAGTGTTTTGTTTTTAATTAACTTACTTATATATATAAAATATAAATACTTTAAAATGTAAATAACTTTTTTCGGAAATATAGAAACATATTCAATAAATTAATTAAATAAATAAATTTTTCAGAAACAAAATGATTTAAAAAAGTAGATAAATTAGCTTAAACTGATAATTTAATTTTTTTATTAATTTTATAGTGTGATATAATGTTAATACTTTTTTCATACTGATAAAGCAACAATGAATTATTCATCTCAAAATAATTATAATTGTTAAATAATTCATACTGTCATTCTCAGATCGCTTTTATTTCTTCTGAAAGAGCATTCTGAACACGGCCATTTTTGTTTGAGTTTTTTTTTTTTTTTTAATAAAATTATACTTAAAAACTTAACTTATTTTAAAGATTTTCTGACATTTTTATTTTTCCGTTTTTGATTAACTAATTTATTCCGATTTGATAAACTCATTAAAAATCAATCTACAAACTGATAATGCTTAAAAGTTTAATACCTTTTTCTGCAAGGTATCACAGATTCATGAGTTCATATGAGGATAGGAAATTGATATATTTTGTAACTTCTCCCATCAACAGAGCTGAAGAGTAATTGAAAAAATAGCGAGTGTGTTTGTATCTGTATTTTCATTTTAATAGCTCAAATATTATTTCTACACTGGATAGAAACTGATAAAGTTAATATAGATAGAAAACAAGAGGAATATAAAATATCCAGATTTCCAAAGAAACTCGAAAAATCATGAGAATTATACAAATAAAGATAAAATAATCACTTTTTTCAAGTACTTACATTCAGTTAGAATTATCGAAGCGATAGTAGCGTAGCAGCGGTAAATGTCTTTACAGGGGCAACTAATCTTCAATGAAAATATTTCATGCAGGTGAAATAATAAAAATAATGTCTATTTAATTTTGTTCAATGAAAAATTAAATTTATATCAAACAGAACAAAAAATTAACGTCCTTTATAATCGTTTGCGCACATGTGGCTTCCTACTTTCTGAGGGAATATGTGACAAACAAAATGGATTGACATAGAAAAATATATACAATATATACTTTGTGACTATTAAATAATTAAAAGGGTTATTTTTGTTTAATTTCCTGAAATAAGGGGTATTTTGAAAAGTCTTATTTTTTCAAAAATGATTCAGTGGTGATTGTTGAATTTTAATTATTTTATTGAAGCTACATTTTCCTGAATTAGTTCTTTGCATGTACAGAATTCATTAGCAAGAAGTATTTTTCCTAATTACAATTAGATTCAAGTTTACATTATGTTAATCATGAATGATGATAGCGTGAAATTTTTTTATCTAAATTTAACAAATGTAACGAAATTTACATATAAGATAGTTATCCACATCACGAATATATAATTAGAAATATTTCACAAAAAACATCTGCAGTCAAATTTTTGACTGTGAAGCAAACCTCTGTCGCTGTTAAAGCAAATATAAATTTATACATGCATTCTTGAAGGCAAACAATGTCGTTATTATAGTTGGCAAAAATGAATGAATGTTGAAATGTAAATCAGTAATATATGATAAGCATCGATAGATCAACTCTCACGATTCTTGCACACAATCTACAAAGAATAATTTATTTTAGATTTTTATTTCTTTTCCTAAACGTTTTGTATGGAGGTTTAGAATTTAGTTATGAATAGGTGATAAAGTTATTGCGCCAGAATTGCTAATTTTCTTGATGTCGTGCCAATCTCTTTTTATGACAAAGCTTCACGTGAGATTCAAATCACTTACTTTATAAGATTTCAGTTCTCCATTTTTTCCAAAAATAAGTTATTTTAGAGTATATCGTGTGTTGGATATTAAAGCTTTCTTTTCCTTTCTACATTTGAAAATGTAATTGAACAATGTCGATTGAATTTTTTTTTACTATAGCATGTTTCTTATAGCTTTTAAAATGAATGTTAATTCAAACATCAAAATTATAGTTCATGCAATTTAAAGTACTTGTACAAGTTTTAATTCTCCATTAATTTGTATACATTAATACCTAGACCAGAAATATAATATGTCCCAACTTTTTTCAGCGCTGTTGAAAATTCAGTAGCAACTGACACCTAGAACTCGGATCAGTCAAATTAAATCATATCGTTGTTTCGTTTCTTTCAAGAAATCTTGACCGAATTGAGATCCTATCTGTGATAGGACATTCACTGTGACAGGTCACTTAAAGTACCCAAGTATTTCGTTTTATTGCATAGAAATTGCACTTTTGTTAAATACTGGAAGAATCTGAATATTTTTACAGGATTAAAGGAAAATGCAGTCAAATATCAACTCAACATCCGAGTTAGTAAATGAAATAACAATCATTTTTCCAAAGTTTTCACCAGAAACAAACAGTTTATTTCAAAACACAATAATTTTTTAAATAATTCTTTGGTGGAACAAAATTCGTAATTAATTAAATATTCTACAAGTAGTCTCAACTTAAGATTAACATTAAAAGTGAAAACATTTTGACATTTTTTAATAGATAACCTAAAAATTCAAGGCTCTTACGACATTCTTTGAATACCCAGAGGGCAAACCACCAAAATTTTATTTCCTTCAATTTGGTTTGGTGGTAGCTCAATAATCAATTTTGGGGGATAATTTGATGGCGATGTACAGTTAAAGGTGCTTTTTAAACCCCTATACAAACTTCTAGCCTCTAGCTGTGAATTAAAAGCAGAAACTTTCTTTTTCCTCTCATTTCTTTGTATACATTTAATAGTGTTGTAAAAAATAATAATTTTAAACAATTTTCAAATAGTTTATTGAAATTAATATTTCATGAAAAAAACAAGTTTAAAGAAATCACACAGTCATTCAGGGTCTAGAGATTATTAATGATTTAATTACCTTTATCTCTAATTATAATCATGTTTTTAAATTTTGTCTAGCGTAACTTATTTAAAACCTACGAAACTGTGTTATTGGTGTGATTAAAACAATCCGTAGAGGCTTTCCAACAGCTTGAAATAAAAGATTCAGTCTCTATATTTGTTAAGTTTCCAAGTGAATTCTTTGCATTTTTGATTCAACAATTCTTTGATCGATTTCCGCCATGAGTGTGGATACTTATAGTGGTTCGGATTCCATTTAAATAGTAGGTCTGTATCCAGTTAGCTCTTGTAATCAAAAAGCGACAGTAGATTAGTAAGCAATCCGGTCTATAAACCACATATTATAATAAAAAATACAATTGGAGAAATTTAAGTGATTAAACAACGACCCCCCTATGACATATACCTTATTTCCTTAGCAGAAGATTTTTATTATGGAGCGGAATTTTAATTTCAAATGTTAGTAACATTCTAACTTAATAACATACAAATTATGCTTTAAATATGAATTGATTCTTAAAAATTTATGAATATAAGTTTTTTAAATTTACTCTTTACATATTGGTATTTGCATAATTATATAACTTCGAATGACTATTTTTTTAATGATGTTACAACTGCAGTCCGTTTGCAGTTCAATTAGTGTACATTGTATAAAATCTTAGTGAAACCTTTGAAACTAGTTAAATTTTTACGCTTTTCTTGTACGAATTTTGTATAATATAAATTTATGAAAACGAAATCAGTAACATTTACGAAAGAGAACAATATATAAATACTGTTGTCTTTCATAAAAATGTATTTTTGTAAAATTATGCACTTAAAAAAAAACTTATTCTAAGTTTATGAAAATGTATGTTATATGAAAAAAATGAAAGGTTTCTGAAAAAAGAATATTTCAGACGTTCCTCAATCAGAATACAAATCAATTAAAAGAGGAAGGGAAAGAAATGAGTTAAAAATTATTTTGCGATATGTAGAAAGTACACACTTTACAGAAAACCGCGCATATTAGAAACATGCATTTTAAAGACAGAAAAACGTCTCTGATCTTCCCAAGAAAACTCGAAATGTAACGGTTTTCAAAACCTAATGGGCTTGATTAATTGTTAGCTAGAATCATTTGTTCAAGACAATTTATTAGTGACATTTTTACCAATGAAATTCCTTGCATTCCTAAAATTGAAACTTTATTCATGAAATAATACTTAATATGATAATTTTTGAATTTCAATATGTCTAAATTTTTATTGTAACATCTTTGATGGTTCTTTTGAAGATTTTCAGATAAAATTTGCTGATATCTCAAAATAAGAAATCGTGTAATTTTTAAACTATGTATTTATTCTGCATCAAATATTTGTCTGAGCAGTTTCTCGGAATGGAGGAAGGAAACTTTCTTCTTCATGAAGATCCCTGACAAATATAAAATCGCTTCAGTATGAAATTTTGAAGTATTTTGAATTAATATAAACCGTTGTTAACGCAGGTTAAAATTCCTTGTCAAGTTGCTTTAGGTTGTGATGTCATTAATTTATAATATACGTTGTACTATATCATTCTGGAGCTCTTCACACTTCAAGAATTCTTTCCTCCTCTTAAAATTGTCATCAAATATTCATGGTATTTAATTCGCTCTTCTTTCTAAATTGCCACTGTGTATTTTTTTCCAACAAATAACGATATTTACTGTTGCTTTTTAAAAAATTTTGAAAGGTATTCTATTTTTTCACGGCTGAATATGTGCTTAGGCTTTTTTTATACGACATCGAAAGGAAATGTATCCGAACGCATTTGAAAGGATTATTGACTTCAGAATTTCATAACTTTGTAATTGAAAGAAATTTTCAAATATTCAATCGCTCATACGCGCTTCTTTTTAGATGACCTACACATGGAATTTTATTTCGTGGTGAAAAACGATGTTTTGGACAAAATTAAATGAATAGTAAATATTACTTTTTCACAGATCGGAATTATTCCCCAGAAAACGCTACATATACTTTTTTCTACTAGAAGTGACAGATGTCGAGAGCTGGAAGGTTTGTGCAGCTAGTAAACTGTAATATTATTTAAGTTCATCAAAAATAATAGACTCTGCAACAAAGATCAAGAGAGAGAGAGAGAGCAAATGAAAAGGAATAAATGGTAATTTAACTCCAAAACTATTTTAAATTTAAACGATGAAGTCAATAGAAAATTAATATTAAACTAAATTAATCATGATTGATTTATTGATTAACACAAATTTAAGTTGTAAAAAATTCCAAAAGATACAGATAATTAAATACTTAATAAAAAGAACCAAATATCGAAAAAAATGAAACTATTAAGTTTTTATGTTTTTAGTGCGAGCCGAGAATTCGTGATAAAAACATAAGAACTTATAGTTTCATGATCGGATAAAACTGTTTATGGGAAAGAAGCAAATAAAGATAAATATGTGTACTTCTAATGTTTTACGTGTAAATTAACGTTAGAAACATTCGTCTTATTATAAATTAAATAATAAGTGAAAAATTTTTTGAATATCCTTTAATTTTCAGTAAATGACGCAAAAATATAACAACGAACACTCTCTAATATATTTTTTCTTAAAAATCAAGCTGGAAATAATCTTAATAAGATAAAAAATATTGTGGAGTAAATTTTCAACATTTTTTCGAGAAATGCGTTCGTTATTAAACTTATGTTATGAGAATCAACATTTTTAGAACAATAGAAAAATATTCAACGTTTTAACAGTTAACATGACAAAAATAAATTTATAATTTTACTTAACTAGTAATTGAATTTCAAGTAAATAATACATAAAGCTTTGTTTTCATTAATACATAAGAGAACAGATTTTATAGATTTGAAAATGTTTGAATTTTAATGTATTGACTTTTATGTAGTTTTTTAATGATTTTTTTTTTCAAAAAAAAAATTGATTGAAAACTAGTTTTTTCTGTTCACAAAAAATAATTAAGTGAAACAAAAGAAATGTTTGGATTACTATTCCAATTAAAATTTTTATAAATTGATTACTCTCTGTTTCTTCAGAATTTTCTTATTAATTAATAAGATTAAAAGATAAAAA
Organism: Latrodectus hesperus; assembly: GCA_037975125.1. Lineage (NCBI taxonomy): Eukaryota > Metazoa > Arthropoda > Arachnida > Araneae > Theridiidae > Latrodectus > Latrodectus hesperus. The sequence goes on along the minus strand of CM075854.1, from coordinate 5,384,178 downwards.
ATGAAAACTAATTGTTTTCATATAAAAGGAAATGATTTTATATTCAAATTTATTTACTTATTAATATGAATAGATTAAGCAATTGAAGTCTTATTGCAAATTTATTTATTTAAATTTTATATTTCACTTAATACCCAGCTTATAGGATTTAATACATTACAGAAAATGCAATTTCACCAATCTAAAAAAAGTTCCTCTTATAAAATAAAAACCAAATTTCAAAATGTAAAAATAAATTTTTAAATCTAGATTAAATTTTTGTATATATGAATTAAATATACTTTTTCCAACAGTTTAAAAGATCATGGAAAATACTGATAGTGCATTCTTCCTGAATATTTTGAACTATCATTTTTAGCTTTCAAAAATATTTTTTCTCCTATTTGTCTAATCAAAGTGCGAAAGAAATTAAAAGAATGTAATCGCTATTTTTTCATATATAAGTCGTTGTAAAAGAAAGTCTGTAAAGATTTGTCATGTAAAATTCCTTAGGTAATGATTACTTACGTTTGATCCCTTTCACGGAAATGAAATTACAAAGCAAGCCTGTAATTCTGAGAGATCTTTAGTGCAGTTTCGTAGATTTTGGAACTCATCTGTAGCGTTATATGAAACTTACACGAATTTATATTGTGTCATTGTAGAGATTACTGGATGAACAACGTATAATTACAACCCTGTTTTATTTATAAATGTAACACTGTTAATAGTCGATGTTAAACTTTCCAAAATTCACGTATCAGGAGAGAATTGCTGGTTAGATTTAATCCTGAATTGACTAAAATCAATAATTAGGCAAATAATACAAATGGAAATCGTAAAATTTGAACAGCAATGTGCAATATTTCGTGCTCCTTTGAAGTAAAAAGTGTAATGATTAAATATTATTACGGTTCAAAATACCACTTTTGAATTTGCTTTCATGCTTTCTCCAGATGAATTCTAAGGCTATGTAAGAATAAGTCTTTTTCACAGAGTTTTCAATTTCGAAAATATTGAATTCTCATGCTTTTTTACAAAATGATTCTCTTTTTTGAATGCAGTGAGCTGCTATAGAAAGGCTTATGATAATTATTGAGAAGGCAAATTTACATAGTGAGCTGTAGGATAATATTATGATTTGTGTAGTAGCCAACTTGAATATTAATGCAAATTGACTACAAAACTTGCAGAGCATGGTATAATGAATAATTTGGTTATGAGGATAATTAATTTAATAACTGTTAGAAATACATCTTTGTGGACACTAGAGAAACACATAAATTTATTAACTTACGAATTGAAATTCTCTAGATAATTTTTAGCTAATTATTTCATACTTAATAAATATAAGGAATCTGCTTCATTTAGAAAAGATTATTATTTTGATATTTTTATGATTTTTAAGGTAATTAATGATTTTTAATTACTTAGAATGTACATTCAGGTAGAAGAAAAGTAAGTATTTTTTTAACTCAATGAGACTCCTTTCTGATGAATCACTTTGAAAGAGGGATTTAAAAAGAAATTTTTCCATAGATCATGCATTCAATGTATTTCATAACTAATCATAATCATATTGGTTCTGTTTCTGTAACGCATCTATGAGAGGATATGATGCATAGGAATACATCTGTTTACTCTTTCTGACATTTCATCCACACATAATTATAAACTGAAATCAACGACAATATTCTTGAAAATGTCTGCTTAACAACAATATAATACCAATCTGTATGAAATTTAGGCTATTGTAAAGAATGAATATATATTCTATCATACATATCTGGAGCACCATTATTTGGCTCATATTAATCATTGTTTGATTGCTATTTTATGATGGCAATTGCCTGTCTTAATGATTTACATGTTTAAGAACTGTAGCATACTGGAACCATTCTCAAAAAATGACTATATGAAGTTTAGTAGCATTCCATGAGCAAAGATGATTTATTTTTATTTGTCTGTATTTCCAACTTCCAGTCTCTAGGACTATTTCACCTTTTGGCCCTGCAAGAGTTGTAAATGGTAGAATCGTATCTACTGGGTCATCCAGGGGGCGTGCCATCGTTGCAGTGTTGAGGGTTAATTCGGGTAGTTTAGAAACAGGGACAAAGCAAAATACTCGCAACTTTATCTTGCAATTCATGGCAGTATCATTTCACTTGGAGGAGATTGCGACCATGATTTATTTTGCATATCGCAGCCACCATTAGTGAATACGATAAAGAATTGGGTAAATATTTCACAACTTTTTGTGTTATCGAGAACGCTTTTTCTAACAAGCCGTATAGGGACCGAAAATGAAGCAGGAAAAAATTTTGAAAGATAAATTAATCAAAAACAGGGTTGTAAAACAATCAAATAACTTTATATTCATTAAAATAAATAAAAGATGCCAAAATGAACGACACAATTTTGCAAGTTTATACATACGTTTGAGGGTTTTAATTTAACTGGGTTTTGATAGAAGCATTTTGAGGAATATAAAAAGGGATTAAATTGCTTTCCATGAGCAATTTAATCATTTTGATAAATAGATAAATAGAAAATTTTAATAAATAGAACTCAAACTACAAACATAATATATAATATAAATACGAAAAATGTTACCATTTATTTCAATTTGAAAAATATTGTCCTTCATATATTAAAAAATGACTCGTTTATATAGAAAAACTTTGAGTACGTTTTAATTCTAAAAAAAAAAAAAAATTATGAGTTATAAAAAATTGTTAAAAATGAGAAAATGTTGCATGATCCGTAAAAGATAAAATACCATGTTCTTTTGAGAAATCAATTTTGTTTTCTTGTATATTTTAAATTGTATACTTTCCCTTATGCCTCATCCCATGTAGATATAAATTCTAAATTTGCCTTTTAATAATTCTTACATTTTTAATGAAAAATACAATATAAATTGACTATTGAATAACATAAAATTCTTCTTAAATCGTTATTTCATATGTTATATTTCCAGCCAATGAGATTCTTATTTGAATATTTGAACTGATTTAAAATGATAATGTGAATAACATTAATGGTAACAATGTAAAATATTTCGTGATATTCGAAAAATATATATATATATATATAACAAGGCAGTGTTTGGTGTGAAATTCAAATGAAATTCTAAAAGTAATATTTTTTTAATGAGTTTTGGGAACTTTTACAATATATTTTTGAATTTTTTGAGTTTAAATTCAAATAATAATTTTTAAAGTCAATCACAACTAATAAGCAAATTTTGAATACTTCTTTGCAAGAAATGTAAAACATGAAAGGTTAGATAAATAATATGAAAATTCAAAAAGATAAAACATTTATTCATATTTTAATCAAAATTATAGAATTTTTTTTAATAATCCAAACAAAATATTACGTTTACATAAATAAAATATTTTAAGTATCATAAATTGTTTTTTAGAGACTCGTTTTAATGAAACAAACTAATGTCAAGAATATTATAATTTATATCCTATGACATATAAATGGTTAAATATATATTTTTTTGCATTTGAACAGATTATTAATAAATGGGTTTTAGTTATTACAAAAATTAACAAGGATATATGATTTATGTACTTTGTCATACATAAAAATCTCTATTAAAGATTTTCTTTGCATTTTTACTTGTTTGAAATGTAGTTTACTTGTAGATAATGTATAGAATATATTAGAATATTTTGTTGAGAATATTTCGAATAGATTTACTACTTCTGTACATGACTTGCTAATATATACAGAATTATAATAAATAAACAGTAACCAACATTTTAAAGGAGTTAATTTTGAAAATATTTCACGCTAGGTATCTAATGTAGTTCATTCTAATTCAATTTGGTCCATTCTGCTTTGAAATAGTTATGATGAAATTAAACTAAAAAGAATTATTTAACATCAAAAATAATTATATATTACTTTTCCTTTTAATCTGTTATTAAAGCATTTGAAATTATTAATTCGATTTTTCTGTAATACACTAATTAATAAAGCCAAGTTTTCATCATGATACATTACCATGGTACAAGAAAAATAAGAATAAAAAGCTAAATTAAGCCCTTATATTAAAATACATACATCTAAAGCCAGTTTAAAGGCAAAAAATTCAAAAACAGACTTATATTTATTCTAATGATGGGATGGGATTTTTTTATGTAGTCTAACTTATACGATGTGCAAAAAAAAAAAAAAAAATACCAGCATTGAGATAAGTTTCAATTTCATTGAGTCGAACTATGATAACAAGAAGATATATTTTTTTCAAACAGTCGTTCTTAAGGTTTAAATACCTTTCCCTCTGAAAATGACAAAAGAAGCATAAAAAAAATTAAATAATCATTGGAAGAATTAAATTTTCACTGGAAGGATGGATTTTTCAGAAAAGCCGATAAATAAAGGATTAATATTTCAAAATAAGTATTAGGAACGATAAAAAAAATACAGTTGGGGAGTAAGAAAAAAGATTTTTTTTTTCGGTGGGGGAAGGGAAAGCGCGTGAATAACTGAAGCGGATAATAAATGACATTGTTCTCCGTGACTTGATGGCAGTTGTAATCACAAAGACAAATGAACCAGGCATCGAGGGTCATAAACAAGAATATCTTTCTTTATTTTTTCACTTTTAATCAGGAGGTTAAAAAGAATTTACCTGTTCCTTTTTTTACAAACAGGGGAAAACTCTCCTCAAGGTCCTTTCTCCTATTTCTATAGTTTTCTTGCTCAACCGAGCATGCTCGACTCCGAGGGATTTCATTTTTTGTGATATTGCTTAATTGTAACAGATTTGCGCACTGTCAGCCTCTTCTTCTTATGATAACCAGTCGTCTCTCCACTTGCAAAAAAAAAAAATGAAAAGAACCAAATAAAGTATTTCTTTTTGAGTTATTTCGGGTAAAGAAACTACTTCATGTATCACTTTTGATAAGCAGTTTTAAAGAATGTGAATCAGAAATTGCAAAAAAAGTTATCCAAGCTTGTGTTATTGAAATAATTTTACAAATGATGAAAAAATAATATTTATGCAATATTTCGTCAGAGCTAAAATATCAACAAAATGATAAATATATTTTATGTGTGAATGCTTTTGTCTAAAACTTCAAAGATAACCATTTATTTTTTCACATTATAACTTATTCAAAATAAACATATCAATATAGCTAATTATTGAAAATTTTATTCATTAAATGGGATGTATTTTTAGAAGTTGATTTGAAAGCAAATGAAAATTTAAAACATTGCTCTCATAAAAAAGCAAATATTCGATTATTCTATTTATGATATTTAGCAATTCATTATTCATCCTATTTAAAAAATATTTTAAGGAGCCGTTTCAGTGAGTGAATTTTTCTTTCAATTTTCATATTCCTTAGCTGGCATTTCAAAGAAACAATGCGATGAATTTTTATTGAATTTCATAACATGCATTTACATTTTCTACATCAAAAAACTACATTAGAAAAAAAATCTGCAATAGTAATGATTTTTGTAATCAGACTTTATTTAACTATGTTATTTTTACATTCTTGGCCTTTTTCAATTCTTAAATTAATTACTGTGAATTCTCTTAAAATATATTTTATTATGGCTGTAAGCGTTAATTTTACAGCAACAATTTCTGTGCCTAATGAAGTTTTTAAGTATCCTGCACCGTCTCTCTAACATTAGAATTATAGGTACATAATAATATATGAATGAAAATTTGCATTAAGTCTCATATATAATATAAGTCATTTTGTAGAACTATTTAAAACATATTTTATCAACCCTGTCAGATCTCGGAAAATATTTCTGAACTTACGGAATTATTTTCAACAACAGGAACGTGGAGTAGATTCTTTCAGATACTAAAACTCTCAATCAATCTTTTCTCTAATAGTATAAAAAAAGGAAAGGAAATTTTTTACATAAGCTTATTTTCATGCCCTTTTTTTAAGGTGTGATAGTGCAATATGTCATTATTTTCCCCCAAAAAAATCATAAAGCAAGCACTTTTGCGTAAAAGATGACCAATAAAAAACTTAGTAAAAGTGATAAATATATGCAAATGAGACAATATAATTAAACATTAATGATAATAACAAAAGTCTCGCTATATATTTAAGTAAATGAAGACAGTATAATTAAGTCTTAATGAAAGAAGCAAATGATCTTTAGCGTATTTAAGTAAATGTACTGGGATTATAACAAATGTATGTAAAATGTATACCAGCATGCGCTAATCTTATATGTGATTCAGTCACTTTAAATGTAATTTAGCCCCTTAGCGTGACACAATGAGTGAGAGAATGATGCTCAAACTTCAAGAAATGTAGGGAAAAAAACATTTTATGTCTTCAATGTGAAAGATCTACTTGATTAAATGATATTTTATCAGAAATATAACAGTTTATATATATATATATATATATATATATATGTGTGTGTGTGTGTGTGTGTGTGTGTGTGTGTATGTATGTATACGAGTATATATATAAACTTTGATAAAAATATATATATTTGAAATTATCCCTTCGACTTTTTTTGGGGTATTTAGTAATGCAATTAATTCTTTTGTAAAACGTTCAATGAATATCATTTAATATATATTTTGTTTGGAATTTTAACTTATTAGTTGTTAAAATCTTATGATTGAAGAATCAAAAATCTTAATCCTGTTAAAATTTAGATTCTTTTGAAAACTTTCTTCAGTTCTTACAAAATATGATTTTTGCCAACGAGCTTTTGGTGTACGGGTTATGCACAGTAGAATAAGCAATACGCAGTATAAATCACTATATATAATTCACTTGAATCGATTACTCCCATCCAAAATTTGCGAGTCACTATTTTTGACCATTTTTTTGAGTTTTTGATGAGAACTTAAGACGCGGCTGTGGAGCGGACCAAAGATAGGTCATTAGATAGGTAATGTTTCGATAGGGTGAGTCAATCACTAAACGCGCAACATCTTTTTTACAACAGTTCTTTCTCACAAATCTTTAACATGCTCAGTAAAATTGGATGGCGTTTAGGGGGACACAATAATTTGTTAGAATAATCTTGAATACTTATTAAACCGATTACTTTAGGCTATTAAGATCTTTTATTCTGAAAAATACTGTGTTAGAATATGTAAACTTATTGAAGGACTTAATATTATCAATAAACTGCTCTTTTTATCAATATCCATTTAGCGTAAGTTCCGACTGAACAAAAGATTTTATCGTATACCATGCAAGAACCAACACTGTTTTATTGACTATCTACCAACGCATACAATCTCCATTTGACAAATAAGTTTAATGACTTCATTATGTCCACGCCATATTTAAGAGAGATTCATTGATATCATATCCCTGATTTGATGCCGCATAGTAGAGAGACATTGTTGTAAGACATCTTAATATTCACATCGTAAATTGGCTTCCAGGAGGAATTTTCATCAATACTGGGCCGTATTCACGTGTGAAAGGAAAACCCTCCGGAAAACGTCGGAGCCCTCACCCAGTCAGAAAAGCAGAATCCATCTCCCACTTTTCAACGGTGGCTGGTATGGAACTCAGGATCTTAAAGTCTGAAGAGAGCTGTCCTACCACAAGACCACCATACACGTCCCTGACTAACATAATAGCATTTGACCTAATGTTAAAAGAATCTATCAGCGACCATCATGATACAAATACCATTTTGATCGATGTCTGTAGGTTACGTTGTTTGCTGATGGAAATTAAATGCCCCCCCTAAGTTGATACTTTCATTATATCCTTGAGAAAATGGTGTATCACTATCATAAAACTTAAATGTGAGAATAGTATCTATTTATAGTGTGCCTCGGCTCTTTTGCTCACTATACCCTTTACTCTTCCAGCAGCAGTATCCCACATCATATTGTTGTCAACACTTTAAACAACTGAAATAATGACCGCGATTTTCGCCACACAGCATAGAGTGCGGTGTCATGAAAATCTCTCTACTGGGAGTGATTAAAAGTTCACTGTCAATTTGATAATGTTTAAAATATACAAAAATTATACATTTATTACATGTTCCAATGTTAAGATAGGGAAATGAAAACAATAGGTCGACTATAATGATAATTCTTTCAAAAAAGTTATCGTTATAAATCCAGCAGTTTTTGGTTTTATTGTCGAATTTATCTTAGTTTTATTCCCATGTAATATTTTTTTATTATGGAGAGTAAGTGAAAAAAATTTAACAGCTGAGAAGCAACGCTAAAAATCTATCTCGAATGCAAAGCAATTGATACGAAATCAAAAGCAAGAAAATAAAATGGCATGGGCCAGATGATGATGCTAAAGCATGATTGCTAAAAAATGGGAAGGAAATTTAATTTTCAGTTACATCACAGCTGAAAATATGGCAGCTTGGAATGAAAACATGTTCGAAGAAATCTAACAAGAAGAAAAAGCAGGTGAAGAGGTTGGGAATACAGAAATAATTCCTTTTCATTTATCTTTTGATACAACATTTTAAGTGATTATAAATTTTTAGTTTAGTTTAAATGCACCAAAGGCCGAATTGAGTTGTTTTGACTATATATAAATGTCTTTGAAAAAATATTTAATTTTTCATAGCTGCTTAGTACTTTAAAAAAAAAGTTAATATCTATATTATCTGAATGCGGTTTACTTCTAATATTATAATGGTGTATTTCATACTGATACGAGTTCATGTAAATTAAATTTCCATTAATGAATTTTCTTGATTTTAATTTACAAGCATATTATAACATTGATTTGTCAATCCAATGTCAATTATGGTTATAAGGGATTTTTATTATATATATACATATGTATGTATATATATTTGAACGAGGAAATGATGTCATATTGAAGCAAAAACGATAACTGTGCAAATGATTAAGTTTACGATGATATACTTAGGCAAATTGTCTTATCATTAGATGACTTAGTATCATTTTCTCACTGAATCAGTATATTAATCCTATTTCTGTTTTTCATTACATTTCTGTGAGTAAGAAATGATTTATCACTTTTATAATGTCAGCTTATTTTTCTATTTTTAAAAGTGGCCAAAATGTGATAATAGTACACTAAAGTCCGTCCATTAAGTTTTATACAACATCTAGGTCATTCCCTAATGTTCTACTCAATGCCAAATAACGTGCGAACATAATTTGTCATTGATCTAGGTAGGAAACGCAAAAGGCCACTCTGAGGAAGTATTTCATTGATTTAATAAGAACAGTTTTGTTCATCTTGTTATGTGAATAGAAGGAACAGTTACCGCATATTGCCTTCCTTGAGGATTTTCCTAGGAAATGAGTTGTATTTGCATGTTGTAAGGAAGAAAACTTGAAGCACCATTCCAACCGGTGTACACATAAAAAGCAAAATCCTCGTATTTTCACAACTGCTGTGGGTGAAGTCCTGGCTATTTATTTATGGCCTAGCGGAATAGGAATTTGTAAAAGCTGGTCAACAGATGCATGGCACATGAATATTAAGTAGTAATACCGCACATCTTGCCTCTATATCCATGTAATAATATACTTATATCAGGATTACCAGAGGGTAGCATGATTTCAACAAGAAAATAACTATTACAATACTGCAAGAAAAAGTTCTTTACAGCTGACTGGTTGGTTTGTCATTTTACATTCACTTTTTGCACCTAAGAAATAAGAGATCAGAAACTACTATTTAAAGGTAGTACAAACATATTGAGGTAAGTCTTGTCTATATCAACCCACTTAACATGGATGCTTATATTTAGTTTGATAGAATTAACTTGATGAACAATTCTGGAAATCATATGTGAATTGGAAGTGAAACTAAGGTAATAAGGGATGGAGATATCGTAAGATGACATATGTAGCTTCTATGCACCCATGCCACTTTTTTGGGGAGTTTATATACCTTCTATCATTTTTGCAAACTCTATCATTTATTTGTTAATCTCGTATAAACTATTCAAGCTTGAAACTTTAATAATTTAAACATATTAACATTAAAAAGAATCATGCAAAATTTTCATGCGCATATGAAAATTATTTCAAGGGTATGATTAATTTATTTATCAGAAAATTAATGCAAATAATGGACTTCCATAGGTTTGTGATTATATCACGTTCTTGGTTATGAAAATGTAATGTGAATGTGTTTTATCATTGTTGGTAGAATTGAAATTTTTTTTTAAAAGTAATATGAATGGATTGGATAAGCTTCAATAACGCTCATTCGTTATTATGGACTCAGTTAGCTAAAAGGAGGACAACATATTTTATAAAGTTACATAAAGACATTCATAAGTAATGCAGATACTATATTTTAAAATGGATATGTTCCTTTTTAAAATAATTGGAGTATCGCTTTGCGTAGACACTATGTTCTTATACTTAATTAATAATTCTTCATTTTTAAGCTATTGTCAAAAGAAAAAAATCGACTGATGAGGTATTACTCTTTTGTTGTAGAGAGTAATTTTATTTTACAGATAGCAGTGTTTACCCAATTTTTTTCTTTCTTTGATGAGGAATTTTTTTTCTAAACTTATACAGCGAGAGCTCTGTCTTAATATCATAACACTGTACTTTACTAAAAAATGGCCTTTGCCTAGCTTCATGATCGACATCAGTATTTTATCCTATCGTCCGCTGGAGTACTATTTCATCATGAAGATGCCATTAATAAAAATCTCGCTCAAATCAAAAATGTTCTTACCTTTTTACAATAAAAATGAATACTTTAAAATTTGTAGATATTAATATTTAATAACGATATATCTTTTAAAAGATTGATTTATGTAAAACAAAACAAGATATGAGAATACAAGAAAACTAAGGCAATGCATTAACAAATTAACAAATGCATTCTATCATCCAAATTCAATAACTAAAACTTGTTATAATCAAAACATTAATCAACATGTTAGACCTTCTTGAAAAGTACGAAGTTAATACCCTTAGCGTAACTGAAGGCACGAACCTTTACAGGTTTGATTTTTAAGTAGGATTAACATCATTTATCCAAAGAAATTTTCATGAAATTAAAAGCTGTTTACGCTGCATGATTCTTGGAGTTAGTAGATATTCGAGCTACTTCGAATATAGTGGACCAATGGACAAATCCTCGCATCCAACCCTGAACCTGCGTCAAAGGGAAAAAATCATGTGCAAGATGCATAAAATGGTTCAATAATTTTCAAAAAAAAAATGACAATGTGAGACAATAATTACGATTTAAAAATTAGAAAACAATAAAATAATGAGTTAATTAATATGTTTTTGTAGGATCATTTCTGTTTCAGATATTCTAAATGAATTGAAGAACCAATTAAATATTTTTGATCTATGATAGTTAAAAAATAGAAACGGACACAAAAAATTAATTACTTCTTATCTTAAAAAATTTTTAATGAATAAAGAAAAAATAGCCCATACAATTACATCTTAAAATTTAAGCTAAAGCCGAAATAATAATAATCTTTTTTTTAAGTTGGAAACTTCTATTTGTTATTTTTTCATGATTCCCTTCTTAATCTTTCCATCTGCCTCATTATGAATTTTTGTCATTGTCGCACCGCGTTGGATTTACATTGTAGCATTTTTTCTAAATTGCTTTTTCTAAGCAATTTTTTCAATAAATAATTTGTTTTAATCCCAAGACTAACAATTAAAGATTGCATGCTTTTAAAATAACATGGTGTACAAAATTTTTGAACATAAGAAATGACATTTTCACAAAAATTTTATGTATGGAGATATTATATACTAATTATAATTAATGTATGAAAATTTAATATACTAATAGAGTGCATTGTGAAGAAATAGTAAAAAAAAATTGCAGAGGAACATAATGTAGACCAATATGAAAATTCCAGCAGCATTGGTCAAAATAAGATGCTTCAAATAAAATATTTTATTGCTTCGACTAATATGAGGTGAGGTCATCTTGTACAGATATAAACGTCAAAGTGAACTCATACTGCTAAAGAGTCTCTTGACCACTGATTGTAAAAGTAACTTCCATTCTTTCAAAAGACAGATTTAAATGCCTGGAGAATCCAAGAAGATGTTTGCCGAACTGCAGTAGCTCTTAAAACATCCGACAAGTGCTTTATGGGATTGAGGTCTTGAGATTTCTCTGGCTACACTACACAATAAATACTACACATTCTTCCAATACTCTTTGACAAGTACAGGTCTGTGTGATCGGGTGTCATCATCCATAAAACCGAAATGGTCAATCATAGCTCTCGATAGAGTCACGGTTTACCTGCCTTTATAGAAACAGAGGTAATACGAAGCGGTGTGTGTTCGTTAACATGATCTCTCCTCATTCAAATAAGACATTCGGTTTATCTGTTATCTGATGATGTCGATGTGAGCATTTTTAAGGTTCTCTCCTTTTTTGTTTTCGGGAATCGTTTTGTGCTGAATCTCGACTTGTCAACGGAGAGGACACAGCACCAATCTTGATCTATCCAAGAATGATGTTTATGTTTACAAGACTGCTTTGATTCTGAATGAGTGGAACCACATCTCTAGTCCCGAGGTTTAATGATCTCTCTCAGGTTGTCATCTATGTACGGTTCGTCTCGATTCTATAGTTATAGCCATTGCAGCGAGGTCTTGGGGACACTTACCAGCAGTTCTATCTCTAAGAAGCCGTGCATTTAAAGTCACGACAATCCTCCGAAAAAGGTATCGTGACTATTGGGCGACAAACTGCTTCTATAATGTGTAGACCACCATACACTGTATTGGTATCCAAAGAGTGTCCTCCGGTTGTGAATGTCCCCCATCATTAACCGGTCATCATCGCAATTCATTGTTCAAACCATTCCTGTCGTTTTAATTGTAGTCTGTGCGGCTGGGATTATTTTCTTTAAAAAATGAAATTTCACTTACAACTTTAATAGTTTCCTAAAATTTTACGTTTTCATCTTCAAACTCATTTTAACATTTCTTATTTCTCATTATTCTCTTAACCATTAAACGGATAATAGACGCATACTTTGAAATCATTTTCTAAACTACACAACATTAGTTTCTAAAAAAAAAATATACGTAATTTTTTATTGCAAAATGTATGTTTGAAACTTTAATTTTGGCAGCAATGCGCAACAAATATAAGAAAAAATTGAAGTAATTTGTAAAATCATTTTCTTCATTACATGCTAGAAATCAATGTATTAAGAGAATTACGCAATCCAATTAAGAAATTCCTAATCACAGCGATTTTCAATCAATGAATGGAATTGAGAGGTCACGTCACTTCATTTTAGATAGTAATTTACTAGTACACTGGGTTCTGTCGAGTACTTGTTATAAACACAGACTGTCAGTTTCTAAAAATTGTGAAAAAAAGGGTGGAGGAATCAATAAATAAAAAGCAAACAAACCAAAGTGCAATACACTTTCAAAAATTGAAGTAATTTCTAAAAGAATGTTCCACACATTTTTCACCAAAACTGCTTAGAATTCAAAGATTAAAGATATTTACTTTATCCAATTAAGAGTTTCCTAATCATAGCGATTTTTAATCAAGAGCGGAGTTGAGATGTCACGTCACTTCATTCTAAGACAATAACGTTTCTGCTAGTTAGGAGATACACTTGGCATCTTCTGTTGTGTCCATCTAACAAACCGGGTAACGCCAGTTTTTACAAATTGTGAAAAAAAAAGGAACGATGGGAGAGGGTAGTAAACGTAACAAATAAACAAAAAAAATCGTTTTCAAACTGCTCAAGTACAAGATAGAAAAGGAAAAGAGAGGTCTGTGACTTCCAATTCCATTGAACTTGAAAAAAAAATAATAATAAGAAGCCGCCTAGTAAAGTCAGTGTTTCCTCTTATTTCGCACGGCTCTTCGGCCAAGACAATAGGCTCGTTATCATTAAAATTCTGACGATAGCTTGTTGAGCACTGAGAGAAAATGATGGAGAGAAAGGAAATAAAACAGATGAAGGAGAAAAAAAGGGAGATAACAAAATAGGAATTAAAAGGACAGGCGATAAGGAACGAAGGGAGGGGCCAGCGTCATTAAATTCGATGGCAAGAGAGGCGCGAGGGCGAGACGACTAGCAAGCAGGCAGACGCGCGTGTCGAATCTGCCAACCAGAAAAACACCCTCCCCACACCGCGACCAAACTGCCGTCACCTCGGAACAAGGCATGCGCAGTGGGGGGCGGCCAGTTGGAAAATTGGACGCACCGCTCTATTACTTGGCTGAAGATACAAGTGAAACAAAAAGTTTCCACTCACTCCCTCCGAGAAAGTGCTTGGGAAAGAGCCGAGCAGTTCGGGAATCAATGCTGCAGCAAGGAGTCCACCTGAAGGAATGACAATTCAGGGACATGCAAGGATCGCTTCCCTTGACCTCAAATTTGTCATTCAGGCAGAAAAATGCCCAGTGAATACATTAATTTAAAAGCCGGCTTTTGCTGAACGACAGTAATAAATAGATTGTAAATGCAACAAATAATTATCTCTTTTATTAGAATCGATTAAAGCTAAAGTTGTTTGAATGAATATCGTTATTGTTGGCTCTCCATGCTTCCTAATAACAATAGTAGTTATTTTTTTGAACGCTATGTTCCTATAAAGCATTCTCTCATTATTTTCAACCTTTATAAAATAGATATGAAAACTGTAGTACAGAAATTATAACAAAATAAGTATCGAATATATTTTAATCTAATTTATTCGTACATTAAAAATCTTCAAGAATTCAACTATCAAGGAGAAACAATGTAATAAAATTCAGTTTGAAGCAGGGAGAAATAAGAGTAAGCATCCAATCAGAATAATTCAAACTGTAATCAAACTAAAATTTCAATAATATTTTTTTTGAACATATTTCGTTTTAATGCACTCATTCCCTCATTTTTTGGCGCACATTTTTATTAAAAGTTTTATGACACTCTTAAAGAGAATATTTATTTCATACTTTTAGAAATTAAATTATCTGAGAAGGCATAACTCTAGTATAATTATAATTAATTCTAGTATAAAATAATTTCTAGTATAATTACGATTTCTGATTCTTTCCTAGTTTTATTTTTTATATTTATTTTTTCATTCTTTCTAACCTTTTGCATAAGATTCTACAAAACTGAAAATATTTAAGGCCTCTAAAATGAAATCGTAAAAAAAAATAATAATAATAAATTATTAATAAACTTTAAATAACAGCTTTCCTACGAGTTAATATGTTAGAAATCATGTCTTAGCGGGAATGAAATATTTGCTAAATGATAATTTCTTACTGAAACTTGTGTGACTTTTGAACAACTTATAATTCTCCTTTCAAGCAAAGTATTGTTTTACGTTCAGCAAAACATTTGATGAGAATTTTACTGGATAATGCATTACATTTTCATCATTATTTTACAATTTTAAATAAAGTATAATTTCGATATTTTTACGATAGGATTCAATTACCTTGAGTACTTTTTGAAAGAATTTGTAGAATTAATACCGAAGATTAATACATTTTTTATTTTCGTGTATTTAATTTCTTTTTAATCTAACTCCTTCGAAAAGCCAATGGAGGTCCTATTCTTTTCCATAGTAAGCTTTCTCTTGAACCAGTTTACTTCTACATTGACAAGTATTTCCACCATAATTTTAGACTTGAGTAGTGGGATGATTTGGCAGCTGAGTTTTAAAAAAGCATAATAGTCCGTAATAAAATGATACCGCTTTTTCCGATTGAAAATGCAAGTCGGTTATTTAAAATTTAGGAATAATATTCGCAAGTATTCAGTTAGAGCTTAATTTTGAAAACATTTCTGGTTTGAAATTTATTTCCTTTCCGTGGAAGGAGCGAGAAGAAGGCATCACTGGAGCAAGTGATGAAGAAATGAAATTTATATTTATGGTTGGTGGGCGCAGCGCTGTTTTTATTGCTGAACGTAACTCAAAAATTTCTGCCCTTCACCCCTTTTTACCGTTAACGACTGGCAACACTTTTTAGCGTGAAAAAAGACACCGAGTCATTAAGTAAAGTTTATGTTAATTAACGAACGTACCCCTTCTCATCCACGAAGAAAAAGAAAGCCACCTTTTTTCTTAATAAAAAGTTATCTTTCGGGGAGCATTTTGTTACTTTCAAAAGGCGCCAGGAAAAAGACAGAAATTTTACGATATCTTTTATGCCATCTTTTTTTGTCCGTTTTTTCGGCTCATTAAAAATGGAGGCAGGCGTATTATGCTAATTAAGGCCCGGAAGATAAGAAACCAATGATCTTTATGCCATCCACTGGGAGGTTTATCGGAAAAAGGCGGAGAATACAATACACCCTCATTCCAGAATACTAAGAAGTTTTATGAGCTTAATTAAAAGTACAGATTTATTACCGCAATTAAAACTTTTCAGACGAGTGCAAAATATTAAAAGATGAACTCGACCACAAATTATGCAACTTACCAGACTGGAACCTTTTTCCCCAATACGCCAAATTAGATTCCCTGACCCTCCCTCACCCTGAGTCTTTTCAAAATGCCCAGCTAAGACAAAGAACGAAGTCGTTCAAAAATGCTAATATTACTATTATATGGATACCGACATTCCCTTTATTGATTGATTTCAAAGACTAATTTCAGCTTAAGTAAATTTAAAGAAAGATGTGGATACTAATGTTTTGAGTAGTTCTCATCGCTTGAGATTGAATCGACGGTACCTAGTTGAAACCGTTACTTACCAGATAATGTGAGAGAGTATGCATTCTCTGGAATAAGAGCTCTACATAGATTTATAATGGCAGAGTACCGAAACAGTTACAACTTCTGTTTTAAAACAGAACATAGAAGATCCATAAAAGTTCATTTTAAAAAGTTCCATGAATTTTTATTCATAAAATGTTGCCTAATAAAGATAAATCTTTAAGCATTATATCACCAAAACAAAACATTTGAATTCTAACAGTAAGTTGCGTACAATAAAAGAAATAAATAAATAAACACACGCACACACATTAAGACTGAGTAGTATTGTGGGTAGTGTTTTATTTTTAACTAAATTAAATGAATTACAAAAAAAAATCTCAGATTTTATGATTTGAAATAGATTATATATTATTGGGTTGCTTTCTTGTCTTCCAAGATTTACTGTGGTTCGATATTTTAGTTAGTTATACAAGCTTAAGATAAAAAACAATTAAAAATAAACAAATACATAAATAAACTTTAATTAAGTGCATTTTACAACACAGCTACCAAAGAAACATATTACAGAGTACCGATTGAATAACTCGTATGTTCATTCCCAAATTTTACCCGACATTGACATTGTTAAATGAGAAACTAATAATGTCTACAAAATAAAGTGTCAAACTTTCTTAGATATTAATAGTATTCATTTAAAAAAAAAAAGAAATGACTCGCGGAATGATTTCCCCCCGCTTTCAAGTATTGTCCTACGTCAAAGAAATGGATCCGAAGAGTGGACGCACAGGTCCTGGGAAGAGGGCATTTCTCTTGATGGCTATCTTTGGGCAGCGCTGCTGAGGTTGGGTGAAGTGTTTCTCAGGGAAGGACAACCGAGACTTGCACGCCATGCAGAGTGACTGACCTTAAGCTACTTGTAAAAGATACCGCGACTTGTGTCTCGCGACCATTGGCTTCAGTAAACACTCCATCACGCTAATTTGTTAAACAGGTAGACTATTTCGTAAAGTTGAACGGGAAGACTTTTAACTTCCAGCTACCTTTTCACCGGCACAATTACATACCTATGGCTTCCTTTTCGTAAAGAGAAAATTTGGAGCCATGCCGTTTTCTGTTATTTTGCAATATTATTAGGCTTTGCATGGACAGAGAAAAAGGCACCTGTAAGGTTTCCAACATAGATAAATAAAACACAGCTAATTTAACAGTTTTTTTTTTTTCAGTGAAAGATAAAAATATAAAGAAGAAATTTTTTCAGTCCTTCAAACATTGCTCACTAACTACATGGTATATTAAAATAAAAATAGCTTTTATATAGTTATATATATATATATATATATATATATATATATATATATATATATATATATATATATATATATGTATATATATATATATATATATATATATATATATATATATATATATATATATATATATATATATATATATATATATATATATATATATATATATATATATATATATATATATAAACGATTCCCTTTTCGGAATATTTTCAAAACAATTATATCCAATTATATACATTTTTTTTATAAAACATTTAAATTAACATAAGGAATGAGTGTGAAAAGTGAAATACGCACTATCTGTCTCTTAACTAATTTATTTTAAAATATCTGAATCTCATGTGGAAGAATAAAATAGATAATTTTATGTGTACACATTTTATGACATTATCTTTATAAATAACTTCATAAAAGATTCACGAGCAAAATTAAATATATTGTATTCAATTACTTTTATTTATTTCATTACAAATTCTCTAAAAATACATGTTTTATTTAATGTGAGATTAACTAAAATCTTATACCAGTGTATATATATATATATATATATATATATATATATATATATATATATATATTTTAACAAATTCTTCAAGCAATATAAGTTAGATTTTATGTAATGAAGTATTCAAATCATTAAAAAACATGGAATTATAATAATTTCTAAAAATATTAAAAGTGTAATTTTATTTACTAAACTGCGTTCTGTCCAGTTATCTCATAAATATGCAGGTTAAAAAAGAAATAAATTCATTAAAAGATTTTGTTTGTAAGTTTTGCCTGTGCCTTATAAATTATTTTATAAAATTGTTATTATAGACAAAAAGTTAATAAAAAAATAAATATTTTAATAAATTTATATTAATTACATGCATATATTCAATAAAAAAATTGAAAGATGCATTCAAAATATGAATTTATAGTTCGTCTTTAAGCCTTGTCGCAAGCTATCTATGGAACACAATCAAATTAAAAATATTTCTGTTCACATTTCAATTCGATAGGAATATTAAATCATATTCAGAAATGTTTTACAGAAATGCTTTTTAGAATTATAGAAATAAGAATGAAAATTTCAAAAAAATAATAAACCATCATTTTTTAAAATTTTTTATTAATATAAGTGTAATTATATTTCTTGTTTGCAATCATTGGGTGAATGAATGTAAGCTCACTCCTTTCATTAATGATCTTGAATAGAACATTTTCAATTCTATATTGGGAATAATTTCTTGATAATTGTTGTTCTGCGATTTTCATAAGCTAATTTTGAGTATATTATATATATATATATATATATATATATATATATATATATATATATATATATATATACACGTATAATTTGTTTGATATTTTCATTCAGATTCATCGTCTAACCTTTTCAAGTCTTAACCGTTGGTATAATGACACAGGATCTTCAGTAGAGAAAATATTCGTACGACTAATGCAAAAACATAATGATCCACCTAATACTTACCTATTTATAGTCAGTCATTCCTAACAAAATCCAACTAGTCTAAATTATACCCGAAAACTTCCCAATAAATAAATCCTAACATTTTAATACTGCTAACGACCAGAAATCCAAATTTATTCAAATAACGAACTGATTACTAATGCACTCAAGCATTCATAAGCATTCTAAATTCAGATTTGCCCAAAAAATCTTAGTGCTCCAAATGCTCATTTATTGAAAGACATGAGGATGGCTGGAAAAAATAACTTCTTTTATGACGTGGAGGCATTTCATTAAGTTTTGCATACTGAGGAGGTTCTAAAAGTGAGGCATTTAATGTATTCTGGAGACTATCCTCCCGCTTCATTTACGATAGGAAGAAGGTGTGGTCGCCACAAAGGGAGGGTGAGTTTTATCTGGATTATTTACTTACAAGGAACGAGCATCGTTTTTCAATTACAAGAGGTACAAAGAGCAGTGTCAAAGCAGAATCTATTAAATTTTAGCTTGTCTCGGGAATTTATGATTTTGGGCTGAAAGGTCTTCCCACCCCAAGATCCTGACTTTGTAGCAATTAGTCGGCAAATGATGTTTGACCTCGGCCACCCTTCATTAACCAGAGTGAGAACGGTGCCCTTCCCTTATAACTAGATTATTGGACAGTGAATCAAAAAGGTCCTCTGTCAACAAAAATTATCAAAGACAGGTTCGCTAAGGCTTCTTTTCCATCGTATTTGTTGACCAATTGCGTGTGGGGATTCTTTGAAGACCTCATTAATTACGTGACAGTTCGTTTGGCCAAAGAACTATATTTCAAACTCGGTCGAAGCGATGGGATGGCTCGAGGCTTCTCGTGCTGGACTTTCCTCCAAGGAATTCGGAGGAGGGGAGGAGGCCACTAATTGATTCGGAGGGATGAGAAAGAAGTTGCGGAGAGCGTTGTTATAACTTTTGACGAATAAGGGGCAGCGACAGATTAGATGGCAAGGGTCAACTATAGGAACCATATTATATTTTAACTCTCTCTCTTGCAGTCAAGAGATAAATATCGCCTTTCTTTACAACGAGGGCTCGTTTTACTATCAGAGCGGTTTGCCGTAAATTATTCTATAGATTTAAACTTTCATCGAAAAGGATTTAAAGCCTATTTTAGAAGTGATGACAATCATCGCAAATTATTTTTTCAATAAAAAGTATTTTACGAACTTTGTAGCAAAGCCGAGCAAACTATTTTCTCCTTGATAACTTATAGAGTTAATTGGAGACCACTCCTTTAAAAATTTGAAATAATGAGTATAATAAAATTTTAGACTGTAAATTTCAGTACAGTAAAATCTAGGAGGCTGAATTGTTTTTTATTAAAATTGTCCAAGGATACGTTCAAAAAAGTTTTATGCTTATTTTTTATTTAGTTTCTTTATTTTATTTAAATATATTAATATTATTAAACTAATTTATATTCTTGTGTGAGGAATATTTTTAAAGAAACCTAATTTTCTGAATTTATTTTATGATAGGAGTGAAATCTTGTACGCTGGGATGATATCGTTTAATCTCTTCTCAGGTATTAAATACAAAAGCGAAGTCAGCTTAATATATACTAACCAAATAAATACATATCTGTTCTTAAAACACTAAAAATCTGGATTATCTTGAAATTCATATCTTAAATTTCAGTTTTATTTTGGACATATAATGATGGTTAGTTAAAAACAGAAATATTATTAATGTTAAGTTATTCAGTCGTTACAATAAATAATAAATAAAAAACAGAAATCTCATTTTTTAAATAAATAAGCTGATAAAGAAGACATTTCAAATAATATGTATTAAACTTAATTCTGTGACAGAAAACGCATCGTTGTTGTTGTCTTATGACAGCTAGCCTGGCATTATGGGTGTGCTGCTCCACTTTTCCAACTGAACCATATTTTGGTGTGGAGTAAGACTTCCTCAGTACACACATGTCATAGGTAACCGTTGATAGGGTAGGCAACAATTCATATAAAGAAAGGACACAGGTAGGATAGACAGAAAGAGAAAGTACATGCGTGCCCGAACTGGGTTTCGAGTCTGGCACTCTGACCACTAAACTAGGTGGGCGGCGAAAACGTATCTTTAAGCCCTTGATATACAATTACCGCTAAAATGTCCCTCGCCAATGAATTGAGAAAATATTTCAGCAATAAGAAAATAGTGTTATTGATATCAATCCAATTTATATGTATTTAATTAAAGAAAAATAGAGCAATCCGCGTGTTATAGTTGTGATATCAGTTTTATAAGTTGAAGGTATAGATGAACTGATAAAATTGAGCAATTTCAATTTTTGCAGTAGAAATGAAAATAACACAATAAATTGCTCCATTATAATTGAATTATAAATGCATGGAATATATCATATCAGAAATAGTATTGGGTGGAACTTCCGAAGTAAATAGTTTCTTGACTGAAGCAAGAATGCAGTGTTGATGGTAAAGCCATCAAATTATTGAGTAAACTACAGAAGCTAAGTGGTTGACTAGGATTATGACTAGGTTACTGGTTACGCCTCTTTTGCATTGTCTCTGGCTGTCAAAAAGCAAGTAAACAAATATTCTGTAAGTTCATTAAGGAAAGAAACAATTTATTTGAGAACATCGTCATTAGAAGCCACATTTTACATTGCAACGTATTTAATTGAACAAGAGTCGCATGAATAATGCAAGGCTTTGACGCAACATAGTGGACTGATTAATGACCCCAGGTTGCTGAAAAGCATTTTGTAATACTCGCTCCATAAATTTCCTTCCGGAAGACTTTTCATAGATAGTGCGCCCATGCACGTGCCTCAAGGGAGAAACACTGGAAAAATCTCAAGCACCCACCACAACCGATGTGACAGCAGAAACACAACATCCATTGTTTAGTAGTGGATGGGGTGGAAACATTTGGCACTTGAAAAGGGCTGTCCAATCTTTAGGCCATGACTTCATGATGCCAAGTATGAAATATACTAGGTAATTTATTTCAAATGATATGTTCTCATGGTAATTGTTTTGACTCTATATACAACTATATCTAATATTACTGCCAATAAAAATCTAACAACCATTTGGTTTCAAGCATTCCGGGATTACTTTCTATTTTTCTGTGGGACAAAAAATATTTAAGATTATTACAAAATTCATTACTTCAATTTAACAAGAGAAATATTCGTTTATAATTTTACTGTCTTTTTTTAACATCACTCAATATCAAATTAACCGTTTTTAGTATAGTGGCCGACATCTTTCTACAGAAATATTTATAAAAAAGTTGATCATCACCAGACTACTGAAAATAAAAACCACTCTAGAAAATCTTTATCAATTGATTTAATAAGTTACATTGTTTTACTCTTACAATGAATTTAATATAAAACACCTACTAATCGTTATTTAGCTGACAAGAAACAGCGCGAATAATATTAAAAGATAAGTTAATTTCCTCTTCTAACGGTGCTTATCATTATAATAGTATACGTATTTCAATACTTTTATTGTTAAATAGTCTACAATACTTTTTATGCTAAATAGTACTTTTGATAATTAATTCTTTCTTTTAATATACTTCAGTTGATGATCATATCCATTTCATAAATATGATATCTCTATCTACCTATATATATATATATATATATATATATATATATATATATATATATATATATATATATATATATATATATATATATATTCCAACTATCCGGATCAATTTTGACAGGACCCCATTCCAATAATCAAATAAATTGAAAAACGGGAGAAAAACTACATGTTTTTAAAGAAAAATAACTTTTAATCAATTCAATGAAACACTTTGGCATGTTAAGTTACTTACAAGCACTGTTCATGAATACAATATGTATGTAGAGTGCTGTCAATGAAAGCTTGCTGAACATCTTGGTCTGAATAAGTGCCGGATATAGTAAGAAGTATGCATATGCGAATTTTTTTTTCCACGTCTGTTCATCACGTCATCACGTTCATAAGAGCTTTAAAAGTTTTGACGCTTGTGGACAGTTGTTGTTTCAAGTCAAAGTTTTACAGGAAAGATTTAAGAGACGAACTTGAAATTTTTGTCATGTCTTCCCGACATCACTTAGATGATTTTATGCGTGGCTGAGTTATTGGAAAACTCGAAGAAGGGCGAAAAATAACAGATGTTGCCACGGAGTTCGACATCGCTCACAGCGTTGTTTCACGGCTGTGGAAGTCATTTAAAACCACTAGAAAGTGGTAGGCGGCACGGGGAGGTCGTGTTAGAAGTACGACGCCTGCAGAAGACAGATATATCGTCCTATCAGCAAGAAGGAACAGGCGCACCACAGCTCAGCAGATGGCAAATCAGTTTCTTGCTGCCTCAGAAAAGCAGATCTCCCGAAACACTGTTGCCAGACGTTTGAGGGGAGGAGGAATATATGCCCGCAGACCTGTTGTGTGTGTCCCATTGACCAGACAGCACCGTACTGCCCGTTTGGAATGGTGTCGTGAGCATCGCAATTGGACTGAATAGGACTGGGCTTGCGTACTATTTTCAGATTCCAGTAGATTCAGTCTGTCATCGGATTGTAGACGCCAACTGATCTGGCGCGAAAGTGACACTGCTTATCGTCCAGAAAATATCCAGGAAAGGGACCGATATCCGACATGCAGTGTCATGGTGTGGGCCGGCATCATGATCAATGGCCGCACGCCCCTACATGTGGTTGCGAATGGAACTATGACGGGCCAACGATACATTAATGAAGTTCTACTTCCTCTTGTTCGTCTTTTCCGTGGTGCTGTCGGTGATAAATTTATTTTTATGGACGACAACGCAACATGTCATCGAACACTCGCTGTTCAGGATTGTCTAGACAGCGAGGGTATTCAACGCCTTATATGACCATCACGTTCTCCAGATCTAAATCCCATTGAAAATGTGCGGGATGCTTTGGCGAGGCATGTTGCTGGTCGAAACTACCCTCCGACAAACAAAAATACCCTCATCCGTGCACTCCCAGAGGAATGGGATAAATTGCCTCAACAGCTGCTGTATAATGTTGTGCAAAGTATGATACGACGTGTGGAATGTTGCATCACACTCTACGGTGGACATATCCCGTACTGATACCTTTCTTCAAGGTGCCTACTGACTTTAAGATGCATTGTTCCATTTTTCCGTATGCAGCATCAAATGAACTTTTTTTTTCTTTCAGATGTTTCGCAGCTTTTGTACTTTCCAGAACAATAAATATTCTTTATTCTAATGACTGAACAGTGTGGCAACTATATTTTATCCTACTAGGCCTCATGTCTCGCTTAATGTTATGGTACATTGCAATTTGTGATTCGTCCTTAGCAACTGTCCAGCAGTGTATATATATAGATATATATATACACACACACACACACATAAATATGTGTGTGGGTGTTTGTTTGTTTGTGTAAGATTTTATCATACATGACACTATTTTACATACATTATTACATTGATACATACGTGATTTTTACTAACATTAGTGCACCATATGTAATATATATTATTGAAAAAAATTTAAGAACTGAGATATATAGAAAAAAAATGAAGAGCTTAAATTAAATAAATTTTTAAAAGTTGATTAGCAATATTCATGAGTTTTTATATAAAGACTCTAATGTGAAATAATTTAAAATTTTACTAATCAATACTTTTAGGAAAATTCAAGCCTGTCATCTATTTTTGGAAACGAGAGAGAGTTGGTTTGCTTGTTACTCAAAGATCATTTTTTGAATAAGAAGACTAATTTAACAGGGACTTAAAGTTTAAAGTAGATTCCAAGCGACTACAGAGACATCCAAGTCTTAGGTGAATATCGAACACATGAACGGTTGAACGGAATGTCACAGCGATAATCATTCACGTGCCAGTTCGGCAGGGGAAAATAGATAGTCGCATGCAGTTAAATTATTGTTGTGAATAAAAAAAAAAAAAGAAAAAAGGAAAGAAAAGTCAAAACTGGAAATTACTCTATTTTAATAAATTTAGAACTATATAAATGTTTCAAAAAGCCGAGGAATATATTATGATTTCGGAAGCAAAGATCATTTAGTAATTTTAATCGTGTTGAAATATTTATAAATATGAAATCATTTTATATGAAAAGCATGTCGATTATTCTTGTATAAGTGTGATTAATTTTCCTTCGAAGTATGAAATTAACTCCAATTGCATGCTGTTCCTGTTCTTAGTCGACTAAAATGAAAAAATTCTTCTGCATCCTTAATGATGCGAGCGAGAAATTATGAGCATTTCTGGGAATGAAAATCTTTCTCCAGACCTGTTTAATGACCGATGCTTAAATAAATATTATTAAAATAGTTCACGCATTTATGCACGAATAAACACATTTTAAGAAAAATTAAACATTTTAAATATGAAAAATCGAAAAGATTCGTAATCAGCTGAAATTCTGATGAACAAAAGATAAGGTTTGTTTTTCTGATTTACTTCATATATTTGCAGAAGGGAAATTTTATTTTTTTGTGCAATTTCCTGTTTTATTTCAATGAAATTTCAGTGAAAATATGAAGAACTGTTTATTGTTTAGTAAGCAGATGTAAATACAGCAGAAAATGTTTTACATGATAATCACAGGAATGAATGAATTTGTCACACAACAACAATTCAAAGTTAGTATTTAGAAATCAGTAGGTTTCTTATTGTGTTCGATGGAACATTTAAATATATATTTGTTATAGGTAAAAATAATAATTTTGCATCAAATAAGAATACTTTATTATGTACAATAATTATCGCAGCAAAACATTTACTTGCATTTAGTGGTAAAAAGTCTCAAATCTGACAGTGCATAACAAAACCTCCAATCGACTATTTATCCTCAGATAAATTTTCTTAGTATATTTTTAATAGGATAGCATTTACTTTTAAATATTTGTATCTAGTATTGAAGCTTCTTAATAGAATTTTATTTAAAAAACAACTGTTTTATAGCTTTTTATTTTCCTTTTTATAATATATATATATCCATGCTACATTATTCACTCATACCAATAAATACTTGATCTCTTGAAGTAATTGACAGTATTTATACAGACAGCAGTAAGAGGGATGGATGCACTGGGAGTGGGGCTGTTCACAGATTAGATAGGGATGTAATTCATCTTAAACACAGGAATTCTGATAACTGCTCAGTTTTTGCCTCTGAACTGATCGCCATTGACATGGCTCTAGGCTTCGATTCTAGGCGACATTTATCTGGCGAGATCTGAATATTTTTCGGACAGCCAAAGCGCCATCCAATAAAGCGCCAGAAAAAATTGAAGACTGATAATAGAACAGAAAGGGGTTGTAATTATTGAAAAGCTTCTAGCCTACATCTTCAATGGAAGCCATTCAACGTCCCTTTAAAATACAATAAAACGGCAGATGGATTGGCAAGAGAGAGAACTGCCATGCCACCTACTGAGGGGGTTCCATTAACTTACCTTGAGCAGTACTCATTCAATAAGGTCTCAATAAACATCTCTTGGAGGTATCCACCAGAACACCCATGGTATATAAGTAAGGGCCCTGATATATAGATTGGCTTCGTCGGTGACAGGAGAGACCATACTGCTTTGGCTCGACTGTGCACTCGACATTTAAAAACCCTTCGATTTTCCAAAGGCGCCAAGACCTTCCAAGTTTGCATCGAATGTCACATTGAAGAGGGCAGTCCCAAACATCATTTAGCCGAGCTGGCAGCCGAATGGTTAGCGCTCTTGCCTTCGGTTCAACAGTTCGTGGGTTCGAATCCCACCTTGGGCATGGATGTTTGTAGTGGTTCGGAATCCACTTTAAGCCGTAAGTCCAGGTCTAATTAGCCCTCGTATGCAAAAAAATGACCGTTGAGCGACAAACAAACCAAAACCAAAAACCAAACATCATTTAGACAGCGCTGGTCTACTTCGTGAGGATCTCCTAAAGGAGCCCAGTTTGGTTGTGTTGAAATTAAAAGCAGACAATCTCATGGATATGATTTCAGATCAGAGGGATTAGTAAAAAGAAGCGAATAATAATAATAATAATAATATATATATATAAACAATGCTTTATATTTTTATACCAGCTCAATTAGTTTGTTCGTATAATATAGTATTATTTTTATTAAATTTCTTTCATTAAATGTATTTTAATAACAAATTTTTTTCTTTGAAAACATTTACAGTAGTGATAAGCCATATTGTGGAAATTTTCTCATTTTTTCAAGAGCCTACTAATACTTTATATTTTATTGTTATTCTGCAAATAATTATAATAATTGCCTTAAATTCATTTTTATGAAATCAAAGTATCATATACTTTTTAATATATCATATGCTATATTTAGCATATGATATATTAATAAGAAAAATAGCCTTTAAAATTAGATATTAGAATATGAAAATAATATGATAATTTCTCATTATAACAAAAGAATAAAAATTAATTTTTTGTAATTTAAATGAAGTTTCCTTCAAAATGGAAATTTTAATTTCAGTAAGAAATCCTTATATGCTTTAAAAACAAAAACTCAAGGAAAGAAACACAAAAAAGTAAAAAACTGAAGAAATAATTGCAAATGAATTTTTGGAAAACTCTTAACGAGATATTACAAAACAAAATAAAATTATCTTTAAATATATAAAGAAGATTCGGGTTCACTTTGCGTACATTTAGACAAGTGATATTAGACAATTGAAAAGAGTGATTAACTAAACGATTACATAAAAATTGCATAGTTTTACAACAAAAAAATTAGTAAGAAAGTCCCTCGATAAATAAAAAAAATCCTTTTCAAAATATACACACATGAAAATGCAAGCGGATTTCACCTACGCAAGAGCGATGAATAAATTGCGTCTTCTTCACACACTTTAAAGAACATGAGGAGAGGAATCCTCTGTCTGGAATGATCTGCATCAATATTTGCCAAATACCTGACAACTTCAGCAACGAGTGATGCAGTTTTACCACGCACATGTCCATATAATTACGTTTAAATCTTTTTATAGCCTATCTCTATCTGAAACTTTCGTGTAGAAAATTAAAGTAATAAATTGTTGAAATCAATCACGCTATATTGAAGGCAGTGAAAAATTTCACAGTGTGGCCTATTAAAACATCGGGTTCAGAAAGGCATGTAAACAAAGATAACAAGCCTCAATTATTCAGCATTTACCCAGTCACGTAGACATTTAAATTACTCTCCAAAAATGATGAGCTCAAATTTCAAAGAGGGCTTTTATCTATTAAATGGGCGAACCAACACCCCCACCTCAATCGTCCAGCAAAGATCATCTCATAATGAGTCACGACGCTGTGATTATACTCTCTTCAAAACGCTTTGAAAAGGATATTTTCAACAATAAGTATTTTTCAATAAAGGCTTTTTTCAACCACCTCGTGAATGTGTTTCAATTTGCAGTGTTTATATAGATTTCTCTTAAGTAATAGGAGCATATAATGTAGATTACCTTTAGAGTATTCTTAAAAAGATACTGCATATAGAACATTGAAGTCTTTCTTCCTGTTGGAATATATTCTTTTAAGAGTCAATTTGCACTTAATTACAGAACGTTCACAATATGAAATTTTAAGTATTACCTTTTCTCTTTTCTAATAATCTTAAGTATATGAACTATATTGGATTTCATTTGTTTTACATAAAAGAATAGCGTGAGTTAATCACTATGATAAAATGAATCAAATTATCTTAATTATAACATTATCGAATAAAAATATATACAAATGTACAAAATGCTTGTAACTTCTTCTTAGCAACTGCATATCGATAGCAATAAATGCCCTGATTTTTTCTGACTATATAAATTATTGAATAATACCATACAGCTTAAATGGAAAGAGTAGTATTGGATAGAAAACTATGAGTAAATTTTAAAACAGAATGACTAAGAAATTCTAGCATTTCTTCATTTGTATGTATAAATATAAATGTAAAATATATACAAAACGCTTTGCAAGTTCGTGTTTAAAATAAAGAAAAGATCATATTAATTGTTTAATGTAATTTATCCTACATAATAAGGATAGCTTTCAGAAAGAAAAATAAACATTGGAATTTTAATTTGTATATATATATATATATATATATATATATATATATATATATATATATATATATATATATATATATATATATATATATATATATATATATATATATATATATATATATATATATATATATATATATATATATATATATATACATACATACATATATATATATATATATATATATATATATATATATATATATATATATATATATATATATATATATATATATATATATATATATATATATATATATACATATATATATATATATATATATCACTAATAAAACTAGAATTCAGTCAAACTATTAAAAATAATTTGGATCATTGCAAATCATATATTTCTCCGAATCTGGATACACTTATCCAATAAATATGGTATAAATTTAATATTTTTTGCTGCTATGCAAGTGAAAAATGTTTGATAAAAAATTATTCCTAATTTTCAAAATACTATTGCGCAATGATGCAAATATTTTACTGATAAATTAACTCTCCCTTGAATTTAGATTATATGAATAATATGCAATAGTTATGTATTATAAATTTTTTTTACAAATTATGCTATTTGGTGTTTCTAGAATTTAACAATTATACGAAAGGTATTCTTAACTATTAACTCCTTAACTCGCAGTAGCAATTCTGTTTCAAAATAGTTTTACAGTGCATTATTGAAAGATAACAAAATCCAACAATTCTACTAAGCATAAAATTCATTTTAAATTAACAAGCAAACAATAAAACGAAGTTATTCGTAAAATTTGCCATAAAATACGAAATAAAAATAATCCCATAAGTACAATCATTAACGTTTGTACCATTGAAGAGTAGTTATAATATCAGAATGATGAATCATGGTAAATGTAGAAGTGATGTTTGTAAAGAGTTCGTGTTCCATTACCAAGACGGCTTTTAATCAACAAAGATCACATTTAAGATCCCAAACAAACCCAGTAAAAGCTAGCAATTCCAAATTTCTTATCAAAGTGTTCGAATCAAGTGTGATTGTTACAAATTATAGACCCAGAACTGTTTGAAAACTTAAGTGCTGCTGTACCCAATTCAAAATACGACTTAAGGCTTAAAAAGTAAAAACAAAACTCACGGCATCCATTTGCAACATATTTTCCTGATATAAAAAAAGACCTGCGCGTTCTATACGTTTTCTTTTATATCTCTTCTTAAGTGTTTTTATGATGTCAGCAAACTATATAGTTCGTTTGGTGCAGAATGAACAAAAGTAAAACTCTGAAACAGATAAGAAATTGTGTTTTTTATTTTTAAATCATTCAATGTGGCATGATCTTCAAGCATGGAAACACGAAGAGCTTTAACATGATGTGCAATTAGCATGAAGTGAAATAATGCGGTGAATCCTGTACACAAAACTTGCCGCCAGCTAGTTGATCAGGGAGGAGGAGCAACGCCCTCAAAGACCGATTTTATCCAGTTCACTTTGGGTTCAAACGGAAGAAACAAATTTCAAAAATATTCCCTATCAAAACATCAAAAAAGATATTTTGAATAACTTTAGAAAATATTTACTTTGTGGTTCACACAAGCATATATACATATTTTATTACTTATATAGTTAGCTATCATTGCTTGATATATTTTAAAATAATTAAACTGTAATAAGTGTTATTAAATGAAATCTTAGCAGTATATTATTAATATTTCTTTTTTTCAGAGAAAAATGAATCGAGTTTTTTTCACAATATTTATCAAATTTGTGAAATTGTAAAGCAGAAATTATTTTTTAATTTTTAAAATTTCTTTTCGGGTAGATTTTTAACTATAGTTTTTTTGCATTAATTACTTTCTATTCATTTTGAAATTTAAGAATATCCAAATTATTAAGAAAGAACAGAGGTTATTAAAGAAGGTATCTAATGCACAGATTATCCCTTTAATTTTGAGCTTGGAAAGAGGAAAACATAGAGAGAGAGAGAGAGAGAGAGAGTGAGAGAGAGAAAGGAACAGCGAAAGAGAAGGAGACTTCATTTCACTTAAAATTCTAAATGAAACAGAATTATTGGAATTTCGAAAATTACAGTTGCGAAGTTAAGATCTGTAAGAAATTAATCTGAGACTTATCTTGTAAAAAAAAAAAAAAAAAAAAATCGTTGGCTTGATGCCGTTTGTGTCTAATATTCATAGTTAAAGACTTTCATGCGTATCATGGTTTTAAATTGTAATAAGCAGTTTTAAACTTTTATTAACATCTCATGATAAGCGTGGATTAGTTCTTAATAAGGAAATAATCATTGGATTTTAGTCACTATTTGACTGAAATCCAACAATGTGGATTTCATTTACATAGAGATCCCTTTTACTAGATTTTCCCTCTTGTTATTAATAATCACACGAAACAGTCATTAAAAGGACGGAACACTCATATAATAATAGTTTATATTATTTAGTTGAAGTTTTTGGTGCATACGTATTTTAAACACTCTTTTGATTTAGATGCAAACCATTTAATATACAGTATTGAAAAAAATTAATGCATTTTCAATATTATAAATAAAGTTAAAATTAATCATTTAAATTAAAAAAATAATGTGTATAATAATTGAATTATTAGCCAACAGAATAAATATAAAAATATGGCAGGTTATTATGAAATGGTGTAACGTCTGCAACTCTATCTTAACAGGCTCGAATTCAATAGAAAATATCTATCTATAACACGCTTACCAGTTTATGTTCTCTAAGTATATATAGAATTACAACAATACTGGTATTTTAATAGATAATTTTAAAGATTTTAACAGTAAAATTAGAAATTATATCTGTATTGATTTGTGCCCGCCAATAATAAACAATATACTTCAGAGTTTAAGGAATAAAATAAGCTATTAAACATAATAAATTTTGTTGTGTATTTAAATTGTGTTTGAAAGTGAAGAAAAATTGAAATTTTACGCAGAGAGTATTTCTCATAAAAATTTTCTCAATTTGTAAGCAAAAAAATTACGTTTTTTGAGCAACATATAAATAAACATAAAAATTTATTTTGTTTTCGTTATAATAACGAGAAAAGAAAAAATTATTAAATTAGTATTACATCTTTTCTATTAAATGGAATTACATATAATAGTCAATCTGAAAAAATGATAGCTTAAAACAAGCTTAAAATGCTGCAGAAAAATAAAAAATTTTCAGAAATTGCAATATTAACTAAAAATTTTCATGAGAAATATATGTTTAAACAACAAAGAACGTTACAATATTGAGACACCACATTATGGACTAATTGCAAAGAAAAGATACGAATATAAGAATAATCATCTTAAAAATGACACTCACGATGTTTAAGTAATAGAAGCATATTTATTCCTTATAAGATCATAATGAATGGATAATATAAATACATGTGAATTATGCAACATATTCTTCATACAGAAAGATTTATTAATAAAATAATCTATAATTATTAAATAAATATATTGTGTTTTTTAAAGACTCAAAAAATAATGAGTGTGCAAATAAAATAATTTTTTATGCATTTTATTAATTAATTTGATGTATATATCTATCTATATATATATGCATATACACATATGTATGTATACTGTATGCATACGTACAATCTGACTCCAATTTTGTTTTCAAAGGGACCATAAAAAATTTCATAAATCAAGGAAACTCGAAAAAGCAAGGATAAACTATTGCCAAAAACTAAATATTAAAAATGAAGTGTGTGAAATCCATATTCTATGTATATACATATATATATATATATATATATATATATATATATATATATATATATATATATATATATATATATATATATATATATATATATATATTACAAACCATATTCTAAACAATTTAATTAAAACAATCATTACATTTTATTAAATTTCTATCACATAAAATTTTTAATTGGTTTAAATGGTTAATTACTTACATTTTATTTTAAAAGTTATGAGAAAAGATATATTTGATACTATTTTTATGCAATTTATGTCATTCAATATTCATGAATACAAAACTTGTATCTTTAGTATTGTAAATTATTATAATAATATCATTTGTAATATAAAAGTTGAAAAATTATTGATGCTTCCTATACCAATCAGTTGCAAGAAAAATTATTTCAAATTATAATGAAAAATAATGAAACTCTGTGTCAAAACTAATTAAATATCCGATCAAAATTTCTATCCCGTATTTTGTTTCATTTTCTCTTTACTGATCATTCTGTTCAATTAAATTATAAATAAAATATTAAACACACCACAAAAAAGGAATTGATAGGTAAAATGCAACATTATTGTTATATTTATTGAAATTTTTTATTTAAATTCATTTAAGCATTATTTCCCTAAATCAAATTCTTAAATCATTTGTTTTTCATTTACTTTATTCAAATATTTGAAGATATTAAATGATTTCATATGAATATCATATAAAGTTTTAATTTTGTTTCCCTTCCAAAATCTCCCAAAGAATTTATTTAAAGTAAAATATCACGAAATACAATGCATTTTGAGTCTAAAAATATGTATTCAAGTTATTAATAAACCTCAAAATATTCGATTAATTTTCATTTGAATTGAAATTATTCACTAAAATTGAATTCATTACGGTTTAGATTAAAAAATGCTTAGTAAATAGACTTTAATAACGTTATATTTGGCATCTTTCTGAGAGGTTGATTTTAAAGAAAAATTTTATTATTGAACACATAAGTATGAGAATAGATCGGTGTTGACACATTTTAGAAAAATGTTGCTGAAGTAATTCAGATAATAATGCATAAAACCGTGCTGTTGAATTGAGATGAGGAGAATTTTCTTCTCTTCCTCTTTTAAAATATTATGCAGAAGATGTTGCTTAAAAGTGAAAACAAGACTTCACAAATATCACAATTTAATATTTAAAAAACGTTAAAAGTTTAAAAGTAAACTGATATTATGTTCTCATGACTAACAAAATTGAACTTAAATATTCATATTTATTAAACTAATTCATATTTATTTAAACAAAAAGGTAACTTTGAATGCTGAAGTATTTTCTAGCAATTGTACTTTGAGTTTAATTGTTAAAAATGGAAGTTACATTTGTCCTTCAAAATACTATACGGATATATTTTCGTAAGTATATTTATACAAATGTAGTTATAAAATATTAAAATAAATTCCAATTAAATCAGTCAATGCATAATTAAATTAAATTTTCAATATAAATTAAAATTAAATAACAATTTTACAAGAATTAAAAATTTAATTAATTAATTTAAAAATGGAGAGAAATTCTCTAATGGTGTTAAAAACAAATTATAGCGACATTGGTGCCTCAGATATCATTTACTTTACTTTCAATTTTCAATTCAACTTTATACAAGAAACAAATGACATTGTATTATTATATAAGAAATGTTTTTGTCTACAAGAATATTTTGAAAATTTTAATAATTAAAATTTGACTAAAGTAAAAATGAATGGCTCATATTACTAAAAGCCAAGTGAAAGCTTTAAAACTGTCAAGTGAAGATTATAAAATAAATTCAACTGCAATATGTGCTTCTTATGTTGACAATAAACCCTATTACATGAAATTAACTTAAGCCATAAATTCGGTTGTTAAATATTTTTCATTCAAAATGCAATGTAAATTTATTTTTATATTGTTTTTATCACATCACCTTTCTGATAAAAATTTTATATATTTATTAAATAATGATATCATAATGATATTATTAAATGATTTCTTCAGCAAGTCCTTATATCATATCGATCTAGATGTATAGTAAAAATTAAAAAAATTTCCGAATATCTTAATTAAAATTGTAATAAAGTTCAGTTTATATATATATATATATATATATATATATATATATATATATATATATATATATATATATATATATATATATATATATATATATAATAAATAGTAATAAATAAGTAAATTCGCTTAGTAGGAAACTTACACCAAATTTCATCATTTTTAATTAAAAGAACATTTTTCGAAAATGGAAATCTAATTAACATAGAATGAATATTAGCATAGATATTTAAATGAGCTTGATAACTATGTTACAATAATGAAAGTTCATGTCTAAAAATTTAATACGTATAAAGTTATCTTACACGGCATTAGTTTCATGCACAACTATAGATGAATATAATTGCACAGTCTCGAAATGTATCTCGAGTCGCATAATGTAAAAAATTGTTTTGTAATTACACATAAATAAATTGCGTATTATTATTAAAGGCAGACGAATTATCGAATAGTGATTGTCCGCCTACTTATTATTCATGACACTTTATCGAGAAATCTCGCCATTTTCCGAGATTCATCAGATGGCGAAAATCCTATTAAAAAGAAATAGGTTCGAATTTTGATAGATGCAAACAAATTATAAAAAACCCATTTCCTAATCATGCGGATCACGGTAATTGAAATGCCGCCCTCTCTGCTTCGGCTGGGGGGGGGGGAAAAGCTGTTTTGCCTGCCGAAAAAGTTAATCTGAGCTATTTTTTAACCACCTTACATAGTCACGAAAATATTCTTTATGTTGCCTCCTATTTAAATCGTGAGAGTTGAAAAATATTGTATATTATTAACAAAGGTAATTTAATAATATTTCTCAACTAAGCAAAATTTAAGGAGTTGATCGGTTCAATTCGAAATTGAATCGGATCGCTAAGCAATTGATCTAGTAAAAAAGATTCATAGGATAGTTTTACATTATGATATTTTAATTTAAGAAACATGGATCTCATCATTTCGTAATTAAATTTTTTGTTTCACTGTAGGAGTTTTCGTGGTAAAACAATAGCCCAATTTTTAAAATTATACAATTTACGAAAAATACTTTCATTTTATCCAAAAAATCATTCTTATACGTTGTTATTCTTAAATGATATTATACTTTCTACAGATTTACTTACAACATAATTATATCAATTTTCGACCCCTTTTATTGATGTTATCCACAATATTTTTAAATAAGTTTAGTAACAGAAGCAACTTTCTTTATTTACCAAACATTTTTTTACTACGCATTATTAGTTAGATTATATAATTATGATACGTTCTCAACTATCTGTTTCTGCCATTCCCTTTATCTAAATAGAGTCTAGCACATTATAAACATTCTTAAACGTAGATAAGCACATCATAAACATATCCAAACATAGCCAAGCAAAACATAAACTAAACATAGCCAAGCACATTATAAACATATCCAAACATAACCAAGCACATCATAGCTTTCAGACAAGGACAAGTAATGAGGTAAACACCTGAGATGGAACTCTCATCTCCACACCCAGTCGACAGAAGCGTATTGGATTCCACAATAAATTATTGAGCCTCTCAACATGAAGATCTTCAGTTGACTGCCTGCCGATCACGACGCCCCATTGCTTCCGTCAACAATAGACTGAGAGGAAATCGGATGCAGCTCCTTTGGAATAAGAGATTTTTCTTTTCATTTCAAGTGACTTTAAAATCTCTTGTCCATTGAACACCAGCAAAATATCTACTCGAAATATCTGTAGGCGCCTTGAAAATTATGTTTAAGAGTTTAATTAAATTTATCATTTTTTATTATGAATATAAATGACTTAAAATTTTCTTTTCTTTAAATCAGACATGGATACTTTGAGGATATATGATGCAACTGTTTCTAAATAGGAGATTATTAATAAAAATAATAATAATCTAATTACAACTTTAAATTTATGTCAAAGAAAAATTTAATAATTTATTGTGAGTAAATACGACTAAATTTTGTAGATATAAATACTATAGAGAAGATAAAATTTTGTTAAAAAGTTAATATTATATTTCAATCTGGTCTCTGGGAATTCAAGGAGTAAAAACAAATTTAAATATTTTTTTAAATAAAAGAAGCACAACAATTCATTTTTTGTTTGAAGATAAGAATGAAGTACATAGTATTGGAAGTATTTTTATACAAATCCGAATGTAGTATTTATTTAAAGAATTTTTTATATGATTGTAATCTGACGCTATACAGCGTAACCAATGAAAGATGTATGGTTTTTTCTGGTATCCACACCAAGGGTTGCTTTCCTGTAGGATTTTGCCAAGAGAGACGGTGGAAGCTGAGGGGTCATTTCAACTTTATATAGGTTCTCTCTTAGGCATGTGGATGCTTATGAAATATAAATAGAAGGTCTTGGTCGAATTAGTTTTCATGTACAAAAAGTGAGATACAACTATACCGACAAGACTTGTCTCCTGCAGTATTGTACAACAAACCGTAAAGAGTAAGCCATATTCACAAGTGCATAACGGAGAAAACCCGAAAAGTTCGCAAACACAATTGGTAAATTTGCATGTGGAAAGTAGAAATAGGATTCTCCTTTCTCATTGTTAAATTTGATCATGATTGCTGATTTTTTTAAATTTTCTGTAAAACTAGTCCTTATAAGTTTATAAATAAATAATAAAAACATTTTGTTTTAAACTAAAAGGAATCCCCTATACCTTTAATGACAATTATTGCTTTAATTATACTTTATTTGGTGTGCCACACCAAAAGAAGAAAAAATATATTATTTCTAAAATAAGACATATTTCTGATAACAAAAATAAAAGCTTCTGATACTTTCAACATATTTTATCTTAAATCTGAAATTGACATATTTAGATGTAACTTAATGAAACTCATACATGTAATTACTTTGTAACTAATTTATGTTCAATTTTCTTTTCAAATTACGTCATTTAACTTTCATTTTTGTTTAAATACTTTTCGTAACAATGGAAAAGAAAAAATGGTTCGTAGGAAATTCAGAATTTTCAATTATAATTGAAATTAAGTTAATAGCTCTAAATGAATTTTTAAGAAAGTGCAAAATATGTAAAATTAATGCAGAAAGTATATTATTTTCCTTTTTGAAAAGATGCTCGTTAATTTATATATATACAATTAAACGAAAAGCTTAAAAAATTGTTTCTTTAAATTTTTGTTTATTTTATAATGATGAAGAAAATACAAGTATTATAATACTAAATAATTTTTCCGTAATGCTGACAAAATTTAAAAGATAAAAAGTATTACATTTTATTAATGCTTTATTAAATTTTATTAACACAGGTATCCATTCATTATTTTCTTTTCTCATAAAGGTTAATACTATATATATATATATATATATATATATATATAT
The DNA here is from genome assembly GCA_037975125.1 of Latrodectus hesperus. Classification (NCBI taxonomy): domain Eukaryota; kingdom Metazoa; phylum Arthropoda; class Arachnida; order Araneae; family Theridiidae; genus Latrodectus; species Latrodectus hesperus. The sequence continues at coordinate 5,345,524 of CM075854.1, read as the reverse complement.
ATATATATACACACACACACACACGCTCGTGTCCATAAATTAAAGATAATGCAAGTTCAGGCAAAGAAAGAGACAGAAGCAAAACAAATGTGACTTATTTGTAAAGTCTATTTATTAAACAAAAAGTAATGAGCAAAAAAGATGCTATATGTTTGACATCATTTATGAAAACTGCAATTTTGATTTAATTTTATTCTTATTTCAGTTTAATAAATTGATACGAATATTAGTTTTAATAAACATAACAACTAATGAAAGACTTTTTTAGAGCACCCTAATAAAAAACAAGAATTTTTAAAAATAGAGACTTCTTTCAAACTGACATTAAGTTCATTTAAAATGGCATTTAATTAGAATATATTCAAGAGAGACTGCTTATTATAATACTCTCCGTAATAGCTACCCAGATAGCAATTAAATGTAACGCCTTACAGTAATTTCAACAACTCTGAAATTTTTCAGTCCAAGAAAACGGACTTCGATTAATGATTTCTCTTTGATTGTCTATATCGATGCCTTAGTTATTTTCTTATTATAGTTCTTAGTTACTTTATTTCATTTTGATTTTACTTCCCTGAGACGGGATTTTTCCTTTCCTGAAAGGATCCCTTTCCTTTATAGAATTCGACAGAGAAAAGAATAACAACATATATTATAAAACTCCTCTCTATTTATCACAATTAATAATTCTTAACCTGGCCGATTATATTGAGAAGTCGCTAATAGTTTCTAAATCAACATCTTTACTACTAACCGTGGGAAAATAACTGCGAATTTCTAAATCAGTTATTACCCGATTACTGTCATCTAATTTAATACCGCTAATTTTATAACTATATTTTTAATACTCCATCTATGATGTATACAAAAACATAGGTATAAATTTATTCAATAATTTTTGTCATAAATATTTGAATTAAGTTAAACCAAAAGAATGCAAGTAAAGTATCTTGTAAAAATAAAAGATACACATGCTGTGCTTTTAAGTCAATCTCTCCCAGGAACCGCAACAGTCCAAATTCTAAGTAAGTTGTAGAAAAGAAAATTTTTCGTACGTACATTTTTCAAATTGAAATTATTTTTAATTATTAAAAGAAAAAAATATTGAAACATTTTATGAGATATTTTATTATAAAATCAACGAAATTAATTTGCTAAAATAACGGGACAAATAAGAATTCGCTAAATTTTTAATATCACACACTTTACGTTGTTATTTACAATAAATAAATAAGTCAATGATATATCTTTTTGATTCAGATTACAAAAATGTTTCAGAAGGGAATTAATTGAATTACGGTTCCCAGTGTTCCACCCTATGGTGTAAAATTGCTTGAATTACTCTTATAATTTGAAACACAGAATTAAAACTCATTATTCAACAAACTGCAGGGTATTCTTTATGTATTCTCATTTTAAACGATTGAATTAAAAAAGTTGTTTTTGTGAAAATATATATATATATATATATATATATATATATATATATATATATATATATATATATATATATATATATATATATATATATATATATATATATATATATATATATATATATATTCAAGGGAATCTACGATAAACATTTCTTTCATTAATTTAAGCTGATGTGTCACTATTTATTTAATGAACTATAAAAAGATGAAAACTCAACTTGATTGAGGAATATAAGAAACAAATGTCTTAATAGTAATAAATTTTTATTTTAAGACGTAAATATAGTCTTATATTCCAAAAGCTTTCAAAGGGAAAATGAATATATGAACAATCTGACCTTAAGAGTTACAACATTATTTTCCTCTATAATTGGAAAAAAGCATAATATGAGAAAAGAAAGAAAAAAAAATAGAATGAAAAATAATAAAAAAGGTTGGGAAAGGGTAAAATGGAGGAAGTGAAAGAAAATTGTTTTTCCTCGTAAAGGCTAAACAAAATGTAGATTTAATTTTTTGTTTTCTTTTCATTTACTGATGAATTTTGCTACTAATTGGAAAAACGTGTAAAAATTATAAATGTAATCAAAACACTTTTGCTTTGTAGTTCCGTGAAATTCATATTTTGCATTCAATGACTTTCTTTTTTGTGTTATAACTGGAAATTCTGGTTTTAGTGCTCATTTTATAAAAATCTATTATGTTATTGAATAAAGAGATATTTCATTGCTATCCCCACAAAATTAGCAATCATTTTTCGTAAGGGGAAATCGATGTGAAGGAAACACAGGAAAAAAGCCGACTTTTATCAGTTTTATTACATAGGGAAATATGCAACCATTTCGCAAGTTCTAATATTAACATGAGATTCCAAGAAACACTCTAAGAAATGCAAGGAAAGCGAGTAACATCAAATTTTCTTCACCTTTCACTTTTTCTGTTGAACTGATTTGCTGAAGAGATTAGCTGTGGACGATTGTAAAAGCAATAAATAGAATTTCTTTTAATCTCTAACAATATTGTTATTGAAATAGTAAGTGACTTATAAAATAATAAATAACGAATTATAATGTCATATTAAAAAGATACGCGTAACTTGTATGAGAATGTGAACAACATTTTCAAAAAATTGTTGTCTATTAATATCGAAAAAAGTCTCACGACCGGAGTGTCAAACAGCCGAAAGAATTCTCTTGGATTTCGTGGAGAACTTTACATAGATGTATTCACGAATCCTTTGGCAAAAATTTGGAAAACCTCCAAGCACCCACGGACATGAAAGAAGAAAGCACAAATGCATTTTTGCCTACATAACAGTGGCTGGGTATCAATCCTGTAATCTTTTATTCCAACCCTACTTTTTCTCTATATAGGAACGGTGAGCCAAACAGGAAAATTATCAAGTATATTCAATCAATACTATATCTAGTGAAATCTAAATCTCTGGTTTTTTATTATAAATATAATATTTATAGCATTATTAATTTTTAATACATTTTAAATTAAATAAAATTGATTTACTGTAATCAGTTCTTTATCAGTGGAAATATAAGAACAAATGATATTCTATCCTTCGACGCAGTAAAACGATGTACCATAATTATGAATATAATTATTCCTTTACAATAATGAAATACTTTTAAAAATATTAAAAATAAAAGAAATTGCATGGAAATTTAAATAGTTACTGTTTATTCTATTACCCCACATTTTCAAGCATTTTAAGCCTATCGTAAGTAAGCGCTTCCGTTTATACTATACAGTTTGTAGAATGACCAATCTTATTCCACAAAGAGGAATCTTATGCTAAAATAAAAGCAAAATAATTCAACTCAAAAAATATGAATAAAAAATACTAAAATAAGTCAAAAAATATCATACAATAAAAGTTTGAAAATGCTATTTTATTCGCAATCTAGGAATAAATCTGTGATATATTTTATTTGTAAGAGAGAAGTAAAAATGATACTTTCGTAGTTTTCAAAGAGTTAATAATGTATTTTATTTCCCGCTGTCCTTTCGAGTCCAAATATGTATTTTTGCTGTATTTAATAAAGAAATTTGTGGAAGTTGTGCATGTCTGAGCAATATGACAGTGCACGACGCGGCAACGGAAGCAAGTTTTTCTTTAAGAATAAATTGATCCTTTTTTGACATAGGATTTTTAGTTGGCATATGATGATGATAATGCATTTTTAAATGTTGCATGCTATTATTGTTTTAAAATCTTCAATCAAACGGATTGAAGTTGAAAGTGGTAAGTTTAATGCAATCAAATCATTTGTGTCAACAAATCAAAATAACTGTCGAAAAATTGAGAATAAAACAAAAGCAATCCTAATCAATATTCCAAGTAAATGGCTCGTATCACCTATCTCAGAAGTGGTATTTCTAATCTTTTTTCAATGGTTATGATCTTCACATTAAATATAATCTGTTTACGTGCCTGATTAAGATGGAAACTCTAGGCCACATATAAAGAAATTAATTGCTGGTTTGATGCATAAAATTACACACGCAGATCTTAAGTGCAAAGCCTAGGATGAGCCTGCTTCCCTACGAGGCTTCGGTGGTCTGCTAAGAAAGTTGTCTTCCATGGGAGTCCTCTGATCCAGTTTGGGAAACTACTCAAGGCAATTCTTTAAGAGAAGAAGTTGCATGATTGTGGGTAAAACGAAAGAAAGGAGTGCTTTTAAGTACTAATCATAAAGGCAGCTTCTGTTAACCAGAAAAATGCCAAATGCTTACTTTCATTTCGAAATATAGAAAACCTCTCTCTCTCTTCATAGACTTTTCTTACCTCAATTCAAATGAATGCATAAAAATACTTTTCCTGACAAAAGAAAACATTTTTCCCCTAGATGTGACAATTTCAAAGTATTTAGTTTCTTCTCTTAAAATTTCCTCTTTTTTCTCATTCAGTTTCTATTTTTTATATTTTAATTATTACATATAAATGAATGGATCCAAGAAGTAACAATTTTTATCCTGATTTTCTTTTAAATGTTTGTTGTGTACATTCCATTTTCATATTTTGTTCATCATTTAAAGTTAAAAAAATAAAATAAAAACTATTAGAATACATTTAATACGGATTTTCTTTTTTAGCATGTGATGCTTAATTAAATTTAAAGCATTTCAATCGAAAATGATAAAATATAAGATAATCTAATTATGATTTCAATATTTATGCTATTCTGAAAATATATATTATTGCAACATTTTTTGGATTCATATTACGTTCAATGTTAAATTTGGTAATATATGTAATTGAATAAACACACACACACACTATATATATATATATATATATATATATATATATATATATATATATATATATATATATATATATATATATATATATATATGTATATATATATGTGTGTGTGTGTGTGTGTGTGTGCTAAAGTGAATTAATCGTGTTAATCATGATTAGTAATTTCTGAATTGTAAATTTCAAAAATTAAAATTTTACACATTTAACTCACAAGTTCCTTTTATTTCTGATTGTTCTGATTTTTAAAACGATTTCTGAAAATATTTTGACTAAAAGGTGTGATTTTAAAGGAAAATATTCTCTGATCTATATGAAAAATAAATAAGTAAATATATATATTATTTATACTTATATATTATATATGTGCAAATAAGTAAATAATATTACAATTTTGAAATTTAATAATTTTTAATTTTATTTTTAACTACGTGATTACAAGCAAACTTTCCACGCGTTCTTCCAAATTACATTTACGATTCAGCATGATTTTATTAAACACAAATTTTAGTTTTTACAGCAAATAAAAGACATTCTTCGGATTTATCGTCTATAGTACGCAACATAAAAGATACTTGATTTTTGAAAGTATTTCTAAATATTCTTTTCAAAAGTGAACAACATTTTGAAATTTTTGCATAGAAAACTTGATGATTATGATTTTGAATGGTGGAGCAGGCAGGCGAATGCCTTTTGGCTTACAAGTACGTGAGTTTAATTCCAAACTCGGGTGAGGACAATTGTAGTGATTTAAAACCCACTTAAAACCGTGGGTCTCTCTCTGATCAGCCCACGTGTGCAGAAGATGGCAGGATAGTATCACAACAAACAGAAATTTACGAGGTTACTATAACTAGGAAATTTCCTATGAAATACGGTAAAAATTCCCTTCTAAAAATATTTTTTGCATACCATTTAATTACTTATAAGTTCCTTATTGACTCTGAATATTTTAAAAATAATTTAGCAAAATTAATCTCTAATTAGTAATTAGATGTCTTTGATAAGAATACTTTTAGTTTTGAATGTAAAAATAATATTTTTTTAAAAATAATCCTGCCTTATATAGATTTACTCTAAACACAAAACAAAATGCATGCGAAGCTTTTAATTCTAAACTATTAAAGGAAAATTATTTCATTACTATTTTCAGCTTGAAAAAAATTTATTTCTCTTTTCTATGAAAAAACTGAATCATTTGTTATTCTGAAAGTAATACGATACTTATTTTAATATAATAAAATTTTGATTTGCCTCGCTATAATCATTTTTTGAGTACATGACCTAATTTTATAAGAACCTGCAGTTGAAAGTGGATTCCAATACATTTCAAACATGCATATTTGTGACATGAATGAAACCCCTACATTTCAATGCAAGACCTAAAAAACCTCTCAACAATCATTTTTTTAAGTACATGACCTAATTTTATAAGAACCTGCAGTTGAAAGTGGATTCCAATACATTTCAAACATGCATATTTGTGACATGAATGAAACCCCTACATTTCTATGCAAGACCTAAATAACCTCTCAACAATCATTTTTTCAGTACATCTCCTAATTTTATAAGAACCTGCAGTTGAAAGTGGATTCCAATACATTTCAAACATCCATATTTGTGACATGAATGAAACCCCTACATTTCTATGCAAGACCTAAATAACCTCTCAACAATCATTTTTTCAGTACATCTCCTAATTTTATAAGAACCTGCAGTTGAAAGTGGATTCCAATACATTTCAAACATCCATATTTGTGACATGAATGAAACCCCTACATTTCTATGCAAGACCTAAATAACCTCTCAACAATCATTTTTTCAGTACATCTCCTAATTTTATAAGAACCTGCAGTTGAAAGTGGATTCCAATACATTTCAAACATCCATATTTGTGACATGAATGAAACCCCTACATTTCTATGCAAGACCTAAATAACCTCTCAACAATCATTTTTTCAGTACATCTCCTAATTTTATAAGAACCTGCAGTTGAAAGTGGATTCCAATACATTTCAAACATCCATATTTGTGACATGAATGAAACCCCTACATTTCTATGCAAGACCTAAATAACCTCTCAACAATCATTTTTTCAGTACATCTCCTAATTTTATAAGAACCTGCAGTTGAAAGTGGATTCCAATACATTTCAAACATCCATATTTGTGACATGAATGAAACCCCTACATTTCTATGCAAGACCTAAATAACCTCTCAACAATCATTTTTTCAGTACATCTCCTAATTTTATAAGAACCTGCAGTTGAAAGTGGATTCCAACATATAACAAATTTCCATGCTTATTATAGGAATTGAACCCCTACTGCTCTATGGAAAGTCTTAAGGCTAATGATCCTGCTGCCAGTTTAGCTATACATTTAAAAGGTAATGCGTCTTATAGGAAGTTACTAAATTTCTTATACTTTTGATCAAAATCTTAAAAAATTAAGGTATAACCGATAAGTTGAAAGTTGCACAAAAATTTATTAAATTGTCTACGAATATGTAAGTAAATAAATTACACAATTATTAAATAGATTTAAAACAGAAAAAATCAATAAATAAGCGGTTTAGATATGAAATATGAATTTGTAGATTTCATGACTATATATATTAAATTTTAATAAAATGATTTAAAAAACTTTTACAAAAATGTTTAAACTTTCTTAATTTTCATTATAATCTGACAGTTATGGAATTTCTTATTTTATAATCAGTAATTAATTTTTGTTTTACAGAACAATGACTCTCGTTATTCAGAAAATTCCAATATAATTTGTTCTCTCTTTTTTAAAATTACAGTTAATAAAAAATCTTATTCCTTTACACAAATAGCGTTTTTTCATTTATAAATATTGAAACTCATGAGCATCCTACTATCAATAGATACAAGTTACTAACCATTTCTCGGTAAAAAGCTCTTTTTCGTTTTCATTATTTCGGATCACTGGAAGTATATCAATATGTACTTTAAATGTATGCATAAGACAAACAAATAAAAAGACTACGTGGCAGAGGCGATTATTGAATAAAAAATCATTCGGTATATTCAATTCATTATTGTTGCGATTTGACTAATAGAATAAGAGAAATTTTCAAGAATGTAATGTATTTTAAGATATTTTTTGTATGTGTTCATTAAATTTATTTTAATTGGTGCGAGAAATAGTTTAACAAAGTTATAACTTTTAAAAATATTTATGATATATCATTCTTTTAATAAGATATAAAGAGGAAATAAGCACAAACGGTGATAAAAATTTGTTTAAAATGTTAACATTAATTTCTAATTTAAATATTTTTTAGTATTAAGACATAAAGGCATAAAAATAATGTTGAAGTAAGTTTCAATAAAAATTACATCGATATGTTTTACATTTATTTTGATACATTGCTTAACATAGAAATGACAACACCAAGTAGAAAAGGTGATCCACATGTGAGTTCATGATAATTGAATAGGATGCTCAAAGGCAAATGATAAAATAGTAGGAAATAAAACACTCAAAACCACTGGTAAATGAGTTCTCCATTGTAATATTTATTGTAACCTGAATTGCTAGCTTTTCAGCAAAATAGATTTGGTGCCACGGAAATATTTGTCTCTGGATTCTTAGCCAGTAGACCAATAGAAAGAAAACGTGCCTTCTGAAGATTGGTGTTATCACAGATGAACTTCCTGTGCGTACAATCGATTATTAATAATTACCATTTTTCTAATCCAGCAATTTGACGCAACATGTATTCAACTCTTACTGTTATGTATACTCAGTGATGTTTTGACAAGTGCCGAGGTAGGCAAATTTGATCAGTGTTAACATATTGGTCTAAATGTGTAGTGATTTGGCAGAGTGATAAGCCAACGTCTCCCAGTTTAAAGATTAATATTCTCTGTTTACAATAAATGCTGAAAAGTGAAATGTTGAAACTAGACACACACACACATCAAGCAGTAAATAAGATTTCTAAGTTCAACTGCTTTATATGAAAATTGCAATTCTATAGTTTTCTTAAAAAATTCTTTGAGATCAGGTATTGGAGTTACGAGCTAGCAAAAAAATTTGTTTTTTATCTATCTTACTTATACTAAAATTCCATGAATTTGTATAACTTCATGACTTTATGTTCTTCTAGTTAAAAATTGATGAGATTAACTAGTGTAATTTCTTAGCAGACATTTTTATGTATGTACATGAGTATATTGAGAAAGATATTAATATATCAAAAAATTAATTCCAATATTAAAAATTTTCTTGTTTACATTTAGTCTGATATTCATTTTGAATTAATTGTCGTATTTATAAAAGAAGATGGAATAAATAACTCCATTTCTTTCTCGAAAAATAGAAAAAAGCACGGGAGTTAAAAATAGCAGACCTAAAATAATGTCTTTTTCTTATGACAATAAAAGCAAAATAAAAAATAATTCTGAGCTCCAAGCCAAAAGAATTATAAATTTGTCGTCTTACAAACGGAATGAATTCTGCTATGTCATATGAGTTTGTATTTTTAACCTAGAAATCCCACATAAAAAATTGAGAAGTTTAAAGGAAATATTGAAAACTTCTTTCATTGTTTTTTTAATTACGCTTAAGAAGTCTTACAACAATGTTTTTTGAGGTTGCAACTTTTTAAGGCTTGTCAGTAGCTTGTAGCACGTCTGATAACATTTGAAGGAATAATGATTACATCAATCGCTTGTATTTCTAAAGTGACTTAGCTAAAAATGATTATGATAAAATCGTAAATAACAAAATTGGGAAAAATAGCATTGAAAAAAAAACTCACTAATGAGTTAAGTTTTGTAGGGAGGAATTAAAAGCGAATTCGATGTATTTATTTTATTTGGTTGAGAAGTTTTAGGCAATTCTGTTAATCACGGTAATTTGAAACCTAAAATTTTCAAATATGCCACTTTAGAATTAGCAATATTAAATCATTTTGGTTCATTTAAAAATGGTTCCAGTGATATAAATTGATTGATTGTTTGAAAGCTCGTGATTGAAATATTCGTGATTTTAAACTATTACGAATAAATTGTAATACCATATATGAAAGATATGTGGTGGGATAAGTTAATAATAGGTGTAAAGATGAAAGTGAATTAGATATAGGATTAAAATAAGTAAAATTCAATTTTATAATTATATATGTTTAGAAAAGAGAAGAGAGGATCCAACAAAATATACTAAAAAGGATTATTTAAAAAAACGCGATTTGCTTACGATAATACACTTTTTAATAGGATTTTCTTTGTTATCAGAGTGAGCATTTACTCTGCTTTAACATTCGAAATATAAAAAGTCAATATTTGACTTAAGTTATACATTCTTACCAAGTCTCAAATAATAATTAAAGTTGAAAAATATTTATTCTTAAAATAAACAAGATAAAAATACATGTTTGGTACATTTTTGTTTTTACGAATAAGTTTAACTTCTTCGATCAAATATCTAGTTATTTGCAAGCAGTATGAAAATAAAGGAAACTGGAATATGATTTTGGAATAGATTTCTATCCTGTACGCAGATTGTTATTTTTTTCAATATTTTATTTAATTTTTCTAGTTGCATTTCACAGCACATTTCCTTACAAATTATTGTTGTTTATGAGCAATTTTCATCAATAATATTAATTTTATTTTCCATAAATAATATATCACATAATTATTAGAACAGCTTCATGATTGTACGAAATCTATCTTTTTGACTGTTCAAATAAATAGGAATGAACTGAAAATAATTTGATTTACTAAAAATTATGAATAAATATAATAAAATTATAAATATGTGCATTATTGGTGACATATTTAAAATAAAAATATGCATATTTATGCATAGTTTGAAATATTTCGCATTCTCATAAATTGAAAAAGGATAAAAATATAATATTAAATAATTGATTCTGTGAATTTCTTAAGATGTCAGATAATTACATACTTTCAAAAGTGAACGGGATCAACTTCCTCATACAAGAAATTCTCGAAACATGTAAACAGAAAATAAAGTTAAGAAGTATGTTTTTGATATGCTATTTTGTAAATGTATTCATTATCATTAAAAATGAATTCTCTTTAAATTGTATTAAATGTGAAGAGAATAAATTTTGACACTTCTATATCAGATAAAAGTATTATGTTTAAAGTGAAAAAGCAAACCTTAAGGAGTAAGCAAAGTTTATTGTTATGAAAAACAGAAGACTTCTTAAGTAATGTTTAATGAAAACGTGGCATAAATTAAAATCACATCTTTAAAACTTGCAGACTATAAAACTAATTGTTGAATTTGAAAAATGATTTTGGATAAATTTGAAATTATGATTTGTAAAACATTTTCAATCTTCTTTACTAGACTTGAAAGGACAAAAGTGCATTGCACCCTCGCCATCCAATTCTTTTTTGAAGCACGATCGCTAAAAATTTATTCATTAAAAAAATTCATTTTGCAAGGAATCCAAAAGAAAAGATTAATATAATGCATCTCTCTCTTTCTGTTGGAATTAATTTGGAATAATTTTCTTCAGTCGAAATTGGAGGTGCAGTCTTCCATTCGGCAGTAGCAGGATTCTGATCTTGGGGTTAAGTTTATGGAGAGCACACTTTCGCGCTTATGGAAATGTTTTCAACACCTATTTCCCTCCACTTCTAGATTAGAAATTCGTGCTCAAAAACACACAATGGTATGGAATGGTGGAAAATTTATAAGAACAGCAATGATTTATTGACGTATTGAAGTAAGTTAAAGCAGTTTCAAGTGAGGCGGTCGTTAAAAAATCGTTATAAAATATTAAAAAATACCTGTCCTTGAAAATGGAAAGCATAATAAAACAAGTTTGGTCAGTTTTCACTTATTATACAGAATGCGACGAATTTATGTTTTCTGTTATTACGTGATCAGATAACTGAATTGCGGTGTAATAAGAGGCTTTCGAACCATATGATATGAAATAGGAGGCCTTTGATTGGAAATTAAAGCAGCGTGAATTCGAAGCTTAGGAAATGAGGAATCTACCCGCTGATTTGAGACAAAAGAAAAGCTTGGATGCTGAAGCCTTCATTAGATATGCTGGTTTTTGCTATTGAAAAATAAATTATACTTTTCCAAAGGATAATGAGAAGAAAGAACGCAAATTATTTGAAATAATAATTTACTTCTTCATATACATGATTCTTGTATATTATTTTATGACACAATAGACAAATAAAAAAATAGTGTGTGAATAAGACTCAATTAGTTTTTGTGCTCGTAATATTGCTAGTAAAGGCTGTTCAGCTTATTAAAAAGACAAGCAAAAAAACTATATTACTTTCTGGGTTTTTTTTATGTTCTATCTCTAAGATTAAAACGTACATTTATTTTTAAATTATTATAATTAATATATTATATTTAAAAATTTACAGTTGGAAGAGATTGTGTAGAGCATTTCTCAGAAGTAGATCGTTTTGTTATAAGTTTGACTTTTTGTTTATATATCAAAAATTTTGTCATATATAAAAACGTGTGGCGATAAATATTTGTTTGATAAAAATGTGTAGTTAATCATTCCTATCATCTTAAATGTTACATTTAGAATATAGAAAATGAAAAAATATATTGCATATCTCGGAAAATAAGCACGATTTTATTCCTGCACTTAAACTCAGTTGTCTATATTATACATTAACATTTTCTACAAAAATAATATATAGAAAAAATGTATGCATCGCAACTTTTAATGAAAATAATAAAATACTTTATTACATTGTTACGCTTTTAATCCATCTGCATCATTCGAATATGGGGCTATTTCTTTATGAAAAAATATAACTGAGCAGTGCTTTCAGCGATGCGATTGTAAAATGATAAGCCTCAAATTTTATTTCAGAGCATATTAAAAACACTCATAAATTGATTAAAAAAGAAGATTTGATAGACTAAAACTAATACATCATTATACGACTACTTAAATCAGTAAAATAAAAGCTAGTTAACTTTTATAATCTATCTTCAATTAAACATGAAAAACTTTAATTTATACTTTGTTTTTTGGTTGTTTAACTGAAAGCAGGTCAATTCTTTTTAACAGCAGAAACTTCGTAGCTGAAAGGTCAAATGCAGGTGCATAAATAGAAGAATCGGACAAGTGGTCAACATTCAAATCATAATTTTTATTGGTACATGTGTCTTTCACTAAGATATAAAGTACGTCATTATTTGTCAACAGTAAAAACATCCACATAATTTCTATTTATCACCTTACTGTTTATCATCATATCAATATAGATACAAAAGAGAATAGATTAATTTTCAAATCTCATTTATTTAAGATATATTTTTCGGCAAACCTCTCTTGATCTCTTGGTTTACTTCAATTTGAATTGCAAAAAATTTTCTTACTTCAAAAATTAAGAAACTGTTATCTTTGCGATTGTAATCTTTATGTATAGACGTTAAATGTAGCGCGTCTGGTTTTCATTTTATAATAAGGAAAGTTCTATTTTACTTTCTATTTTTATTTTACTTTTGAAAGTTGTATTGCACATGTTTCATCAGGAAATTTCTATTATGACACAAATACCATATAACTTCTTAGGAAATACACCAAATCACAGAGTTTAAAATGTATATCTTTTAACAAAGAAAAAAAAAGAGGAAATACTCGTAATGTAAACAAATTTTGAAAATCAAAAACGGTGGAATTTGCAAATGTTCAAAACTTTATTACTAGTCTTTTATTATGTTTTCAAGCTAATGTACTAATTGTATTGAAAAAATAAACGAAACAAAACTATGTTAACTTTTGTACTGAATGTAATAGAGTGTATTCCAATATATATCAATCTTATAATCTAACGTAGTAAAAGAGAAAAATCCAAAGAAAAACACCTCTAAAAGGAAATTAAACATTCATACTTGGTATGTATTTGTTGCAAATTGATTATAAAACTGAATAATAACTAAGCATCAATTGATATATGTTCCCTCAATGATTTCTTCTAATGTTAAAGCATTCCTAATGAAATCAAGTTACAAACATTGTTAACCACATAAGAAGATAACAGAAATTAATGCGCTAAATGTTTTCAAATATGAAACTTTATTTATTCAATGTTTCCGGTAAAGACAATCAACGCACATATTCATTGAAAATCTGGATTTCATACTTTTGCGAAGAAAAAGGTAGCTCTGTTCATAGCAAAGAATTCATGAACATTTATTTTGTTAATGTTTTGTGTTGAATATTATATTTCGATGTACTAGTGATTCTACGGTTACTTTTAATACAAAGTGACTAATTAGACCGAGAATCACGATTTAAAATAAATACTAGACTACGAAAATCCATGTTCAAGAGAGAGAGTTGGGAGTCAAACCCATAAACCTTTGAAATGAATGTTAAAACGCAGACCAGTCAACTTCGGCACAAATATTCAATACGTCCCTGTTGAAGAAAATGATAATATCACTTGTAAAAACAAAATTATTTTTTTAACAGCAACATATTTCAGCGAGGAAACTTTATGCATGGATTCCAATCTGTTGAATAGGAAAGGAAAAGTGTATAAACCGTTGAAAACTGCGTATCTAAAGGGAAAAATTATTAACAATTTTAAAAGTAATTACTTTCTGAAATTTTCTGCATAAATTATTTAGCAATATGTGTTATTTAAACAAAGATAGGATGCTCTAAAAGCATGAGAAATTTGACACAACTGTATAGGTATATAGGCGATTTCCAGCAAAAAATGACTACACAAATGCAAAATGTACGTAATTTAAATGCGTAATTTTTTTTCTGGAGAATGTGTTACTCAAAAATTGAAATTCTGTACCAAAGTTTAAAAAAATTCAATATAAACATATGAAACACTGTGAAATATGATACAATTGCATAGCATACTACAGTCGAAAATTACCATGTGAAAACAAAGCGTGACAGCGTTATAAAAAAGTAATTTATACGATTTTAAAATAGCGAATTGATGTAGGGAAAGCTTTATTTAATTGAATAAACAAAGTGTGTCTTTGTTCTCCACCTAAAATTAATAGCATGAATAAAGTAACCACAAAAGAAAAAAATTGTTGCAGAATACTGTTTTTTTTTCTTTTCTGACAATTCTCAATCACCGAGGTCATGCTTTAAGGTTAGCAGGAGCGAAGTTCACAGAAATTTCAGTTTCCTACGAATCTATCGAAAAAAGGCAATCATAAATTTTTACTGAGAAAATTGTTTATAGTAATGGTAATCAAAAGTAACTTTTCTTTCAACTAGCAATTGATTGTTGACCTCTCAATCTGATAGAAAAAAGTTTCTCTATTGAAGGGTTAAGCATACATATCCTTCAACTCCTTACAAATTTTAAAGTTTTTTATTAGAATTATCTTTAAAATTTTATGTGACAGTTCGTGTCAACAGTCAGCCTTAGTTAATAGATACTGATTTCAGAATATTGCAAAAAAGTGGAAAGATTATCGTAGAAAGTATTAACCAAGCTTGATTTTTTTAGCCTTACTTTAAAGCTCTATTTTTATTTATTTATTATTATATATTTTTTTTTGAAAAATTTTAATTAACTGCATTTTTAAACGTATATTTGTAAGTGTTTTGATACGCAATAAAATCAAACAATGCAGAATAAAATTTTAAATAAATTTTTACATTCTAATTGCATTTATTTAATAAATTAGTGAACAAATTATGACAAAGTTCAAAAATTTTACTGTATGAATGTGTCAAACAATAAAACATTCTTTCAAATGCAAGGCTAATTAATTAGGTGCATCGTTGTAAGTACTGCATGAATTAGGGGCCTTTTCCTTGCAAAGGCATAAACTTGTCATATCAAGATAAAATATCCAAAAGTATGAATAACAGAACGACCTAAAAAATTTGATTTGTTTTTACCCCTTAAACAATATCGATACAATAACAGGAAAGACGTTTCAACATCAAATTTGAAACTTGAACACTGGAAACATTCCAGAGTCTTGTGTGAAAAAAGTTAATTCTACAAATTGGATTCATTAAATAACTATTTAACAGTAAAAAATTCCACAAATAAAAATAAATCAATATCAAACTAAATATAGATGCGGTATTTTAAATTTTATTGTACACATTAGATAAGTTGCTTTATATGAAGGTGGTACATTTCACTTAAGTTACTAAGATAATCATCAAATATATTTTTATTCATTCTTTATAAAAATATAAATTCCAATAATAAGAGCAATCATTTTAATTCCAAAATCATTCTTTAGGCAAAAAAGTGCTTTAAAATTAATTAGGTATATTTAACAATAATGTTTTTTTATTTCACCAGGGTTCTGATTTAATAATTTATAAAGTGTTGTTTTTTCTAAATTAATTATTTACTACATACTATGCGTATACATTAAATTATGCTTTAATTTTGTTATATATAACAAGATCATTAATTATTATTAGGCTTTTAACTATTACAACATCGAAATTTTTTCTCCTTATAATTAATTCTGAAAATTTTTGTATACCAAAAAATCAAATAATAATAATAATGATAATAACTATAAAAGAGGAGAATTTTCCTTTTTTTATGTAAAAAATGACGGCTTCCATTCTCAGCATCGTTATAAGCTCCTAATGATGTGATGGCTGTCTTCTCTGTGGAAGGTTCAATCCTACTGACAGTGGAACAATGATGATTATAATTTCTACACATACATCAGTCTGTGTGCGTGCTTGAGAATTTTCCGAGTTTCACCCTTGCAATAAATGGAGGCTTCTATCTATAAAGTTATCCTGGAAGACCGTAATGTGTTTTAGATATTAAAAAGTTCATCATCTCTACTCGGAGTCGAAGCTTACATTAGATATAGTATTTATTTTTGTCATGCCCGAAAATATTAAACATTAAAAAATATCTATGTTTTAAAGTAGTTTTACAAATTGATTCACAAAATGTTATTTATTCACATTTTTTTTTTGTTTTCCAATATTTTACTCAAAAATTGTTAGAAAAATTTTTGTTATAATTTAAATTTATATTATAAATTTAAATTCATCCTTAAAGTAAGTTAGTAACTCTTGGTCATTTGTGTAAGAAGTTTGATTCAATGAAACCGATTGTGTCCGTCAGTTATCCATATCTTTGGTTAGTAAAATATTGAAAACTTCAATATTAATGATGCTCTCGTTTGCTTTTTAATGAAGCTGTATCTACTGTTATTAATGTGATATCAATAGCGATTATAGTACGCTTGACAACTTGATTTAAACCGAGAGCAAAATAAATTGAGTTAATACAAGAAAAATGTTTCGACTTTAGATGATGGAATATTTTCATTAGGGAGAATTGAAAAATAGCCGAAACGACCCCTCGTTTCTCGAAAAATTATTCGATACAATCTCTTGACCTTCAACTCTTAATTGCAAGTCAATCGCTGACTTCAGTACTAAAAAAACATGTTTTTCAGTTTCTCATTAGAAACCAAAAGCATTTTTTATTGCAGTACTAAAGTTCCCCCAAAACAGTAAATCAGTTTGATTTTCTCGGTATTCTTAGCATTTAAAATCATTCTCAAGTTAAAGATGATCTTAACAAGAAACAGTCAATATTGTATTCTCTTGTTTTTGATGGGTTCTAGTTCGTAACTTTAGAAGATATGTATTTCTTCTTTGATAAAAACTAAAATCTGTAATGATAATACAACTTTTTCAGCAATAATTTTAAACGCAAAATATTAGTGGAAAATAATTTCTTTTTTCATATATATATTATTTTATATTTTGTATTATTTATTTCGATAATGAATCAGGAATATTATTATTTCAGACAATTTTTACTTAACAAACCAACTATATATATATATATATATATTATCTTGAACAAATCCAAAACTCCATTAGAAAGGAATGATCATTACGTTGAAATTTTACATGATTTACTTTGATAATTTTGAAATTCATTTCACCTTGAATTAAGGATTTCGGAGCTAAATCTGAAAAATATTTATTTATAATTTTTATATTTCCCAAAAAAGCACGTGATTATTTGTTTTTATAGGGTAAGCTGAACAGTGATTGGATTTGCATAATTTTTCTTAAATGTGTCAGAAGTGTGGAAATCAGTGATGGAGCATGGCCACACCATTTCAGACAGGGGAGAAGTTCGCCAGCGAATTTCGATGAGGTCGTCAGGCGTTTTCAGAAAAAAAATAATTCTAGACGTTAACATGTAAAAATGAAATCTCCCCCCCACTAATTTCAAAACATTAATTAGGTTGAAATAAAAGGTTGTAAGTTTAATTCTTTTCTTAATAAAATTCTCAGTTTTTCTGATTGCTTTTGGCTGTTTACTTTGTTGAGTCTGAATAATAAATGCAGTTTGACATTCTTTGTCAATTGCAAATACATAAAAACAAAAACATTTCTAATTTGGAATGTTATTTACCACAAAGCCAAAGAGATATGCATTAAGAAGTTTCGTGTATTCTCTCATTTATTGCGTTTTCAGGAGTTTTATTTCAGACAGTTGTTGTTGTCGTGTGCCAGCTAGGCTGGCAACATGGGGTGCGCTTCTCCACTTTTCCAACTGAACCATATTTTGGTGTGGAGTCCGACTTCCTCAGTACACACATGCCATAGGTACCCGTTTATAGGGTAGGCAACCATTCACAACCCACTCATACAAGGACAGGACAAAGACAGGAGAGATAGAGAGAGAAAGTACATCCATGCCCGTACCGGGATTCGAACCTAGGACCTCCTTGTCCGCAGTCAGGCATGCTGACCACTAGACAAGTTGGGTGGCATTTCAGACAGTGATAAAATTTAAAATTTATAAAAAAACTAAACAGTTGCATAAACTATCTCCGTGTTTGTGTGTGTACTCTTAATAAAAACTTTTCAGCAAAATAAAAAAATAATAAATGTAGATTTAAATAATTTTAATTTTACATTTGCTTGTGATATAATTACTTTTTCTCTCTCATACACACATACTTGTAATATTGAAGAATCAATATAGAGCCTGATACATGCAATTCTGGTGAAGCTGCTAAATTTGTATACAAGTATTGATAAAATTAATAAATTCTTTTGCAAATAAATTAAGACATACAATATATCTCAATTAGAAACCAATGTATTTAATTGGTATTAAGTAAAATTAAATCAATAATTCTATTTTACTCATTAAATTATTTATATTTAGACTATATTGTTACTATCTTAATGGTATTATAGTGATGGTTTTCAATGTGAACCATTCTTTAAGCATCCTGATGCCTCTTTCTAATACGGAATTTGAAGCAGAATTTAATTAGCACTACCATTTTATATGAACTTTATTCATCCTATTCCAGAGATTCAGGCTCACATCCAAACAATTTCCAAGCAATAGTTCTAGACACTATTCTCTAAAGTGCATTTTTATTTCCTTTCATAAACATGCCTTACCCCGACTACTTCACAGAATGGCATGGAGAATCATCTTGTTTGATTTATCAACAAGTCTGCTAACTGATAATAACGATGCATTTTTTCTACAATTTCAGGTACTAAGCTTAGGTCTCTCCAGAATGCAGTGAGAGGACGTCTCTCTTCAGAGCGAAAGATCCAGGGTACGATCCCAACCACTGTTGAGCAATGGAAGATGGATACTGAGATTCTGCATGCATGTTGGTCAGAGTGGTTGCTTGGATATTTTCCTGGATTCTTTTTTGCAACACGTAAATACGGCCCACTATTAATAAAAAGTCCTCTTAGAAGGCAATTTACGACTTAACGACGTTAGAGAGTCCATCAAAAGGTTTAAATATTTTCCTTTACTCTTTTTTTTCAATTATGGAGTTGTCCAACATTTTTGGATGGATCCATTTATAGTTTCCTGGGGTATTAAACTTTCTGAACCACATGTTGTGAAAGAAGCAACTTTTTTGTTACACTCAGTCCAATTTAACTCTATTATAAAAAATTTGCTTTAATGGTAGAAATTAACTTGCGAAGCAAATTTGAAGTGAATTTAAGACGGTTAACTTTTGTTTTCAAACTACACGGATATGCAGTTTTCTTTCTTACATAATAAATGGAGTACATTTAATAATTGAATGAAAAAATATTTTAATTTTATAAAAATGAATTGTCTAAGCAATTGCATTAATTAAAAAGATACAATTAGTGTCTTTGACATTGACAGTCCATTTTTTGTTTCTTGTGACCGACATCATTAGTCTTCGGAGGAGGTGAATCCATGTTTGAATGATAAGTCTGAAAGGTGAATTCCAAAGATTTCTTCTGATTGCTGTCTGGCTCACCTTCTTTTGCCTTCACAATCGACAACAAACCACACAGTAGTACGGAACTGTTTTAAAAAAATAGTTCTTATTTTCCCACACAAATTCATCAGAACAGGGTGATCTCAAAGGAAAGAGATGTGTTTTATTCCACAACATCTGGTTCAAGGAGATATTTTTAAATTTTGCATGCAATGGGTGAATTATTTTTTATAAAGATAGTTACAACACAGAACTATAAATAAATGGAATTCAATGTTGATAATGTAATTTGAACAAAGTGAATAGAATGGCTAACTGGAAACAGTCCTCGGATCCTATTAACGAAAGTACCTCGTGAGAAAAATCTGATAAATATTCCTTGATATCAATTAATGTAGGGAAATAATTTGATATTCTTTCTTGTGTTAAAAGACAGGTTACGAAAACACCCATCTGAAAGCAAAAGATAGGGTATTTTTTAAAAAATGTTATCACCGGCACTTTATAAGAGCTATTAAATTATTTAGTACTGTTTAATTGCTCCAAATTGTGGCATGATGAAGCGTAATAACTCTAGTGAATGACATAATGAGGGAATGGTATTTATGAAGTACATATCCTTCAGAAATTAATGCAGATCAGAGCTAAAACAGGGGATTCTAGCAAAAACAAAATTCCTTCCCCAGAGAAATCATCAAAATTTGCATTGAATTCCGATGTATTTAGGGATTGCCATAAGCAAATTTATTTCATATATCTGTCCAGCCAGAAATTCATTGGTAGGGAATCTAAAAAGTAAAAAAGTTAGTCATGCTTGTCACGATCCTTTTAATTGCAGTGCTAGGAAAAGTGTGTGTGGACTATTATTAGAAAACTTTATTCTTTTGAAAAGGAAATCGCTTTATATTCTTACAATAAAATAAGAAATTTTAAATCATTGGAAAACGTTAATTTTTAATAGATTGTTGAATGTAAATTGGTTACGTTTACTAGGAATATAAACTGACGATCAATGAGTTTTTGCATGAATTACCTTTGCTTTCTAATTTTTTTTTATTTTTATTTTTTTTCTTTGAATAGATTTAACCACTCACACCTCTTTTTAAACTTTTCCGAAGTATAATTTCACTATTTGCGATATTATATTTATAGTTGTGTGTCATAAAATGCTTATTTTTAAAATGAATTAAAATTTACGAAATTATTAAGGGAGCATTACCTTCCTGTGAAGCAGAGATGTACGAATACATCTTATGAAATAGATTTTCCTAAGTGTGAATATGCAAATTTATGAATTCAATTTGATAAATTTTGAATATAATGAAAAGTAGTTTCTAATGAAAATTAACTGATCAGTATTCTCATTTAATTTGCTTTTGAAATTTCGTAAATATTTTAGTTTTTTTATTCATTGTTTCACAATTACAAGATTTTTATTTTGTTAATTTTAAGCAACTATCTAAGATAAAAGATTTGTTACTTCATACTTGCAAGAATTTGCTTTAAAAAACAGTGGAAATATATAAGTGTTTTTCATTCAAATAATTTTTTATAAATTATTCTCAAAAAAAATTATTGAATTATATGTTACATACATCTCAAAAAATTATTGTTTTCTTATTAAAAAAGAGGCTGTGTATAAAATGTAACTTTCCTAAAAAATTTCTTAATTTATTCTGAATTTCACAACGAATATTGGATTTTCACAGCTATTCTTAATATAGGCTTATAAAGAAACTCTATCCGGATTCACAAAATCTGCATTCGGAAACATTAGTAAAAACATTAATATCAATTATTTGAAACGTAAAGAACAAAATATCAGGAATAAAAACTATTGATATATAATGGATGATCAAGAGCATTGATTCTTAACCCCCTTTTTTTGTCGCGGCACACTTTTAACAATTTCGAAATTTCGTGGTGGTCAAAGAAATAAATAAGTTTAAAAGTTATTTATTTATTTATAATACATTATGTAAAATAATTAATAATAATAATTTTGAATGTAAAATAAAATAATATAATTTGTACTTCATAAAAAACAACAGTACGTGTTTATTACTTTACTCGTAATAAAAAAAGAAGTATAATACTACATACATATCTAAAATTTGTGGCACACAAATGTACCGTGGCACAGTGTTTGAGAATCATGGATCTAGAGCACGGGCGCCCAACCCCAAATCTGTTGGTGGGCCAAGTAAAATTTTACTAAACTGGTTAGGGCCGCACATATCAAAATAAAACAACAAATTATTCAAAATATTTTATAATCTTTCAACTGATGTGACATTTTTTTTATGTTTCACTTGGGATTTTTTTCTATCAACGGATAATTTAATCGATACGCATCGTAGTTGAGTGGTTATGTTTTCATTGAACAACCTACTGCGATGCTTTGCTTACAGCAGAGTTCATTTGGGAAAAAATGAGTCGCAGGTATTTCCAAATGCTGATATATTGCGCATAGCCAATCGTTTTAAATTTGGAAATTTTTTCGGGCATATATTTTTGATAATATTTAATCTTATTTCCTTTGCACAGGCTTTTTAGCTCGATGCTTGATTGTAATTCTATTAGCTCCATTTGTAAAGTTGGAGGCGCTGAATCCATCTCTACATCAAAGGGAGCTAAAAATATTATAAGCATTTCCTCAAACTTTTGTATGTAGGAGAATCTGGTGTTAAATTCTTCAAGTAATTTTCCGATTTCCGTAGAGTATTTGAAGATGTTTTTATGGTAACTTTTATTGTTTAACAATGGGAAATGAATAACCTTCTAACATTTGGTTTAGCTTATTCAGTTTCATTGTTATATCTGTTGGAAAAGATAAATTTAGAAGCCACTGATCATCCGAAACTTCAGTTGTAAGATGTTCATGAAAGTTTCTTCCCTTAATTTATAAAACCGCACTAAGCAGCTTCCACGACTTTATCACCTAATTTTGGTGAATTAAATGAGATCGCAGATTCTAGTTCCCTAAGATATTCTTGAAATTGACGTTTATTCAATGGATTGTTTCTAACTGAACCTTGGCCAACAACTTTCATCCCATAAGAAATATTTAACACTTGTGCGCATAGATTATCGAGGTGCAAAAAACAATGACAGATGAACATTTCAAAATCATTTGAAATGTTTCACAAAATTTTATGTGATCAAAAATTAATGTAACAGCATCAAAAAATTTCCAACTATGGAAGGGACTGTTGCAATGTCTACAAGATTTTTCAAATCTATCTGCGAGCAAAAAAAAGAAAAAAAATTATGACAGCCTCTATAATATCTCTTCCACTGGTAGTACTTTTCAAACTCTCAAGTTTGAGTAGTTCTTCAGTAATATTCATTTGACTATCGTCACCTCTGATAAAAATAGCTAGTTGAGTATCATCATTTATATCTAAAGTTTCATTCAAAGCCAGTGAAAAATATACCTAGTTTGTTGTAATTTTGTTTAGCGATGCACAAAGCTCACTCGAAATGTTTTTTATTCTTCTTTCCACAGTTTGATATGACAGACTAATTTGAATAAAGAGATTCAGTTTTTCTGGTTAGATTTTTTCAATTGCGACAATTGGACAGTTTTTGATACAGTTACCATCTGTAAAAACTTCACATTTTTAGCAATAAAGTGTGATACTCGAAAACTAACACTAACAATACCATTTGATCAGGCAGTTTGCATAGTTTGCTTATGAAACATGCACTGTTGAGATGTTAAATTGTTCTTAAAAGATTGTAATTTAGCTTTCTGTTCGCCAAAAGCAAGCTTATCAATTTCTACATGTTTTTGTTCGTAGTGTATGATGTTTAGGTTGTATGATTTTAAAGTTGAAGTTGAATGACGACAAATAAACATACAGCATTGTCTTTTATTTGAACAGAAAAATACAAAGTTTCTTATTCACTCTGAAACTCCCTATTTTCATCTTCAAGTTTTCTTCTCTCCTTTTTAATTTTTTTCTGCCATGACTTATAAATATCCAATAGAAATAAATACGACAATTTATGATATGATTCATCATTTACTTGTATTTAATCCGCAATAAATTGTTTCACGTTACATTTTAATAGCGAGAAAATGGTAACTTTTTTTATTATTCTAGGATTCTATTTTACATAAAGCGAATTATATTAATTTCTATAAATTTGTATATTAGTATAAGAAAGTCAAGTGTCTCTCATGAATTCAAATCATAACTTTTTTTGATACCCTGCTACTATTAGGATTTACATCTTTCAGCACTATAAGGACGGATGACAACTTATATAATGGGGCACTCCGAGGGTGCTCCAAAATTGGGTGGGTCTTCGTAATTTAGATGCACAGAAGAATGCTTTTACAGGAGGTATCACTTCTCGTTTGGAACAGTGGGACTCCGACATATTTAACGTGCTCCAACTGCCATTAATGAACATGGCGAATCTTCGAATGGCTCGAGATTAGAACTCACTGCTTCTTTATAACATGAATGAAGTCCCTAAAATAACACACACAGGTCATCAGTTTTTAACTAAACTGTTGAAAAGAAAAACATAAAATGCATCTTCAGTTCCTTAACAGTAACAGGATTTGAAATAGAAATCGTCCATTTCGAAGAATTTGGTTCTACTTATAAGTATGGTGAGCAATAATTTATGACTTATTATTAATTTTTGTATAAGCTTTTAGCAAATTTTGTTAAAGATTTAAAACACTTGGTGATAAAAGACATGAAGCCAACGCATATTATATGACTTTACGAAACTCCTTTTAAAAACATCTAAAACTATTTAAAAGAATAAGTGAAATGAAACATTTGTACAAAATAATAACGTAATCATGACACACAAAATATACTTTAAAAATCTGAAATTTTCGTCCAGACTAAGAAGCAACAGCTGAAATAATAATTTTTTTAATTTAATAAAAACTGTTGCGAATAGCTAGTGACTCACGAAAGCATGAGTTGCAAAAGACCCATTTTACAGCGAAGTCATTAAAGTTCCCGTAATATTAGATAGTCCAGAAGCATCCTCCCACGCAACTCAATTCTTATTGGTTCCATTTCCTTTGTGCTATGGCAATTCGCTTATCTGACGCTACTGGACCCTGCAGGATGACTTGTAAAGACACCAAATAAAATATAATTATGTTGCTAACTTAATACGATAGGGTTACGCCTATTCAAGAAGCAAATTGCTGTGTCCATTTTTTCTTTTTTTAGTCTCTAGATTTAATTATTGCATTTTTTATTACTCTATTATGTAGCAAGTGCCGGAAGTAAAGCGATAAGCAATTATCACCCAGCCAGCACTTGCTCTAGAGTTGTTTTTTCAGCTCTCGGGAGTCTTGCGAGAGGAAATGGCGTCGTTTAATTGTTCTCGCCAGGACAGCTCGCTGGGAGCATTCGCAGACTCCTAAATAACTTTAAAAGTCATGAACAACGCGAGGAAATTAGAAAGCATAGCCTACAAGGACACAGGCGCATAAACATTTCAATAATTGTTACATCCCGTCTCTTTTACAGATTTAACTTTTCGATAATTCTCTTTCCAAAACAATATTGAGAAATTATGAGTGAACTGAGATATTTTTTTTGGTATTGCTCATGTAAATCAAAGCTGCATGAGACGTTTTAAAGTTTGTAATTGATATTATAATTAGCTTATTAAACTGTCAGTCGCAGTATGTCAGTTTTCTTTTCACGAATTGAAAAACCGAAACACATGCTGATAAAAATTCTATTCTCATAGTATTATTATTAATTAACTATCATATTCTCATGAACCTGAATTTATTTGTTAACTTATACAATAAGGGCCAAAAAATAGAACAAGTTACAAAGAATCATATTTTATTAGATATGAAATCTAAATTTTTAGTTTTTTTCATTTTAATCTAAAAGTTTAATACGCGTTTATTATTTGATATTAAAATACATACCAGAACAAGAAGTAAATTAGAAGACACTATGAAAGAAAACTGCAAATTATATATTGAGTAATCTATAATTTAAAAGTTTTATAGATTAAACATAAATATGATAAAACATTTGAAGTCATTCAATGGGTCATTCGCTTATAAGAGTATATTCTCTCTCTATTTCCTGTATACGAGTACTATCTGTGTTTATTTCCTCAGTTTTGTAATTCCGTTGTTTCATCACTTTGGAGCACAGAAAAAAAAATGAAGAAGTATTCTATTATTACATTTTTTAAATTTAATTTTAGTAAAACAATAAATGAAACCAAATATGACGAAGTTTCTAACTTCACCAGGAAATGTACGGATGAAAAACGAAACAACCGTTTAACATAAATAATGATATGAATTGCACTTGTTGAACAACCTGAAAGGAAGGCATCTCCATTACTAAGAATGTATTGGGTTGTTCGAAAAGTAATTTCGTTTTTTCCCGACAGAGGATTTAATTGTATTTTTTTGCACTCGACTTCACGCTTAAGCCGTATAATTATCATATGCTTTGAGAGCTCATATCGCAAGGCTTGTGTGTGAAAAATTCCAATTAATTCTACGCAGTAGCTTTTGGTTGGTGCCTTTTTAAATATGGAGAGCGATAAGCAGCATTTTCGACATATCTCACTGTTTTACTACAGAAAAGGTAAAAATGCTGTTCAAGCCAGAAAGAAATTGACCGATGTGTACGGAGAAGGTGTGTTGACAGTACGCCAGTGCCAGAACTGGTTCGCTAACTTTCGATCTGGCAATTTTGATGTCGAAGATGCACCACGTTCGGGAAAGCCGGTTGAAGCTGATAAAGACGCGATAAAGGCTTTAGTTGATGCGAACCGGCGAATAACAACAGTTTATGACCACTTGAAAGGCCTGGGATTATCCTCGAAGCTCGATGTGTGGGTTCCACATGTTCTTACAGAGAGAAATCTGTGTCGCCGCATTGACGTCTGCGATTCGCTTCTCAAACGTCACGAAAATGATCCGTTTTTGAAGCGCATCATCACTGGGGACGAAAAATGGGGGGTTGTATACAACAACGCAAGCGCAAGAGGTCATGGAGCATAAAAGATGAACCGGCTGAAACCATTTCCAAAGCCGATATTCACCAAAAAAGGGTGATGCTGTCTGTTTGGTGGGATTTTAAAGTAATCGTTTTTTTTTTAAATTTTTTTATAGCTTTACACAACGATTAATTCGGAAGTCTACTGTCATCAGTTGGACAAACTGAATGATGCACTTCAACAGAAAAGGCCAGAACTAACAACAAGAAAGGTGTAGTGTTTCACCAAGACAACGCGAGACCTCACACAAGTTGGTCACTCGCCAAAAGCTTTTACAGCTTGAATGGGATACAATGCCACATCCACCATATTCTCCAGACCTGGCATCATCGGATTATTATTTGTTCGGGTCACTTCAAAATTTTTTAGACGGTAAAACCTTCACCTCAAATGAGGGAGTCAAAAACCACCTCGATCAGTTTTTTGCCAGCAAAACCAAAACTTTTATGAGCGTGGAATTATCCTACTACCAGAAAGATGGCAAAAAGTGTTGGACCAGAACGGAAAATATATAATTTAATAAAGTATTTGTTTATTGTACGAAAACTGCCTTTTATTTCCACAAAAAAAAACGAAATTACTTTCCGAACAACCCAATAATAACACTAAGTACGATAAAATATAGAAAGGTTTTATTCTTCGTAAAATGTACTAATGATAACGTTACTGCATAAATTTTCAAACACAAAAAAATGAATAGAATACTATTAAAGACATGGTAAAAAATTCCTTATGTGAAAGATTATTGAAATATTTATAAAATTTTAATGCGATAAGTTTGCATTTCTGAAGAAATGTGTTTAAATGTTAAATTCTTGCCAGTGTGTCGCTTCTGGCGACGAGGTGTTTACATTCACATAAAAAATTGAAATATTCGAATTTGGTTTGCAAAATATTTAAGAAATCTGGGAAAATCGGTGAAAATATCATCAATTATATGAGCATTCAAAGATGCCGAAACTATGTCGTTAGATAAAGGGACTGTACAACGAGAGGATGTATGTGATGACCTGATAGACTTAGGCTATTTAGTTCTAATTTAGATCAGGATGTGCGAAATCTATTTTATCCGGAGTATGAACAATCAACTATTGAATGCTTCGTGTGATGTAGCTTGCTGTTATTATTTTTGTTAACAAAATTCAAATCTAAACTTTTCTTTTTTCATTAAATTTGACACATTTTTGTGATTATGTTTTTTATAACATATTATGAGTTTTTGCATACAGGCTACATTTGAATAGTAAATAAAAGTATATTTTCAACTTTCTCATCTTTCATTTATTTCTGAGTCATGTTTTTCTTTTATGTATTTTTCTTGAGTGATATGGCATATATTGTAAGACATTGGTCAAGGTTCAACAGTTATGTTCGTGGTGCTATTACTCGCAATTTAACTAAATGCGGCGCTTAAGCTTATGTAGCCTTTCTTCTAGAAATTACAATATTTAACAAAAACTATTTGAAAGAAAAATTATTTGACACACCTTTGAATAAAAATACAACACAGTTCCGAAAGTATATATTTATTTAAATATACAAAATAACATTCCAGCTTTACTATTTATTCATAGAAATGTGAACTAACATTGATAAATGAGATGATATAAAGTATTTGTTGAGTAAATATAAATGTTTTAACTGTCAAAATATGAAAAATGTAAATAAAACCTTACACAATCCATATTTGTTTTTTAAACAGGAATTGATTGTGTGAGGTTTTACTTACATTTTTCATATTACAAAAGAAATATCATAAACGATCATATCATAAAAGAAATGAAACTGAACATTAGGGTTTTATATTCTGTTTGCTCAAATTGTCTCCGTAGAAACTATTCGCTTCATACAGCAATTCTTTCTCACCAAGGGTTACCGTATACAACAGAGTTAATTGCTCAAACATTAAAAGGAATACGTCACGTATTATTTAATTTTAGAAATTAAAAAATATACAATGCTTTTTTAGATTTGTCCAAGTTTTAAATTAGGATAAATAGCGTATTTAATTGTCGATTAAATCGACTACGTCATTTATTGAACTTTTTATCTACATATAATCCTAAATATTTTTTGTTTAATTCAAGCATCTCTTTATTTTCTATACTTTTATGCACTGATACATTTTTAATATTCTTACGATGATAAATTTTTTCTTCTTTTATTGTTTATTTTGAATAATTACACACACACACACATATAAATAAATTTATGATGAATATACCCGCGACAATAGATTCCTCAAATTACTAAGTTTTTAAATTATTATCGAAGCTGTAAATAAACTATACATATTAGCCACATACAAAATGATTCTATATAAATTTTAATTAGATAAAATGCTTGATTACCCGATACTTTTTTATACTATTAATATATCTTGTGATATATTGCTTTATTATATACATGTTCACATATTTAATAATTTATATATATACTTAATTTATTTATTATAATTAATGCATGTAGTTGCTTCTAATAACAGATTTTTGAAAATGTATGTAAAAAAAAAAAGTAGTACTTAAAAAAAATAATATTCTTCTATTCTCTTAAGCTTTGAACTCTCTCTGAACTGATTGCCTAAAACTATTGCATTGTTTTCACAAAGGAACTGAAAGGGAAATTTTTGAGTATTGCAAAAAAGAAAATAAAGCCTTTAAAATATTTTTTCGATAATGAAATATATTTAAATTCTTATAAGCAACTATACAAATAATCAGATGTTTTTAATAAAATTTTACACGTATAACAATTTACCTTTTGTTTAACAAATTTTTAAGCGTTTTTAGAAAAATTATGTGTTGCAATATTTTAATTCTTAATTTAATGATATTAATCCTCTTAGACCATTTATAAACCAATAACAAAGATGAATTATGCAACCATTTATCATTCTTGAATATTATATAAAATATGCATAGTTAAAAAAATAAATGTCAACTATTTGTGCATATAATACAGTGATATTGAAACACTGCTTGTGTTTCGCAAAATATAAAATAATAGTTTTTTATAATAAATATTTAATTCTATTATTAAATTTTTAATTCAATCCATGAAATATTTTTAACTGTTTCTAAACATTCCATTGATAATTAAACACATTTAAATTAAAAAATTGCTATTCTTCCAATTTTAAAACTTTACTATTATTTAGCAGTTATAAATATCATTTGACTTAACCATTCCTGAAATCCTTCTTCAAAGTGGAATTCCATTTTGTTCAAAATAAATGATGCTTATTTTAAATATTGCCTCAGTTATGTTCAATTAATATTTCAACTAAATCTCGATGAGTGTTACTGTTTCTATATGAATTTTATAATAATTTGTGAGTATAAGAACCAGTTTGATCAACAGAAAGTTTAATGATGTCGATTTCCAAACGCTGGAAAAATCCTGCAAGCTATTATATTGTTACGTTTTTAGACACTCAGAACCGCTTTAATCTTTCAAATCTCTGAATACTCTAGAAATTAAGAGACCCTCTCTCTCTCTCTCTCTCTCTCTCTCTCTCTCTCTCTGATCTACTTAATTTTATTTTAAACAAACTTAAAAGTATTTAACAAAATTAAAAATCTAGAATTGATGCAAAATCAGTGATATTGATGACAGTGAAATCTGATCAGATTAAAAAAAATTAAGAATAACATGGAAATAACTTTGACCGGAAACATAATCGAATATCTAATGAATTATTCTCAAAAATTCTAGGTAATATATGAATTCGAAGGATGCTAATGATTTTTAAGCACATTTTGAAATTATGTATTACCTAGATCTTCATGTGTTTGCCTAAGCAATTTTGTTAAATATAGATTGAAGTTTTGTTTAGCCATAAAATCCGATTTTTCCAATTAATATTATCAAACGGAAAAGATTTTTGATGTCATCTCATTGAAGCACTAAACAAAACAGATGTTTTATTAATCTTGATTTGAATATTTTAAAAAATAAACTGGATCTATTAAACTAATCCTTAGGTTTTTGTAAGTATCGTTTCATATTATTACGTTATTTAGAACAAAATCGATATTTATTGGAAGAATTTGAGACATTCAATAGACAACCTGGACCAATTGGTTACGCAATTCCCTTTATGAGAATTTCGTTACTGTGCAGCTGATAACTGTTAAGAAACTTTTTGTAACATCCACATATTTTAGCTTTTCGGAAGAACATTTAATAATAACGACCTAATTTATCTTTCGTAAAAGAAGAGGAAACTAGAAAACTTATTTTTTATCCAACGAGTATGCCGAAATGTAACATTCCTTTCACTTTTCTCCAAAGTGGCTCGAAAGGAAGTGGGAACCCTTCATTACTAAAAGTGCTTCGCAACTAGTAGTTATGAGACTGTTACTGAGTTATAAAAATGTTAACAATTGTTATTAAAACCCTTATAAAATGAATTAAAAAGTTATGTGGATGGAGTGATAGGTGTGAAACGTTAACACCATTTAATGAAGTCATTCGTATATTTTCTTCGCTAGTTATTCATGATGCAGCTTGAAGATAACAAATTGTATTTAGTTAAGCTGTTAACCTTTTTTTAACGAAGAACAACTAAATGTTTCAGGGTGTTAGAGGATTTTGGGTGCACTAAGAGGTGTCCTTTATTTACGCTTCAGTGTTATCATACAAAACAATAGTATTAATAAAATAAGACATTCTGAAATACAAATAAAAAATTATATAAAATAAAATAAATAATTAAGCTAGGAAATCACACACACACACACACAAAGAAAAATATTATTTATGATAGGTAGTTTTTTCTCTAGGAAAATTGCAAAAATATTTTAACAAAAAAGCATTAATTTATACATAAAAATATAAATAAGTTTAAAAATATTCGTTTTCTTTTTTTATTAAATTATTATTCTAACTTACGTTATGTTTCAGTTGAATTATCCTACTTTCATTTATTTATTATTAAGTGAACTTCATAATTTCAGGCTTTAACTGCACACAAACGTTAAATAATGGGGCTATTAATGGAAACATGGTGAGGAGTTCTAAAAAAGCTTTCATAGGTTATTTTAGGTACGATCACCCAGTGCTGCACTGGTTAATAATCATACCATCTGACATAAATCTTGCCTTGCAGTGCAGCAAAGGAAGAAATGACTTGATACTTCATGAATTCTTCTACTTGATACTGTGTCGAATGGAATCATTTCATTGACAGTACTAAAGAGAATCTTTTTTTAGAGTTTGCTCGTTCATATATTATCTTGAATTATTTTTTTTTTTGGTAAAAATATATGATAAAGGGTATCCCAAAATAACTCGAACTTACAATTCCTGATTTTTCTTACAAAAACTTCAAGGCTTAAGACAGTTGTTTTTATATTAATAACAAAAGAGTATATTATATGCGATGGAAAAAATAACAAATTTAAAATAAATTGTTGAAATGTGAAGTGATCTCTTTCGGGTATATTTTTAAAAATTCTTTTCAAATTGTTGGGAGTGATTTCTTGGATCCGATTACACATTGAAATCTTTGGAGCTATTTTCTGAGGATAATCTTCATAAACGCTTCAAAAAGTCAGTCATTTTCAAATGTTTTTGAAAATGCAATGTCATTTCGAGGAATTTGTTGGAGAATTTATCTTTGGGCAAATACACGAATTCTACATATTCAACTTATATAAAAACTACCCTGTATAAGGAAAAAAAATTTTGTCCAATATCCGAAGTTGTTGCGAGAGAATCTCTAAAATAATTTTTTTAAAAAAGTCACTTCGGTCTCATTTTTGTCTTATAAAAAGGATCCCTTGAAACCGTGCGTCAGTCACTTTGCAGTGAAGAAGAAAGGATGTAGCACTTTTTTACTTTAAAATTTTAGCTGAAATGGAAACAGGAGATAAAAGTACATTTATCAATAAAATTGCGAAAACAAACAATACATTTCAACAACAAATAATTTGTTTTCATAAAACATATTTTTTATAATACCCCGTGCTAAATACATTCTTCTGCTTCAAATTATAATCTTGGTCATGCCAATAGAATGTGAACATTTCCTTTCAAAAATAGGAGCCTACATTTCATTAATATTAAAAAGTAAAAATATTTTTAAAGAATGACTAAATGGCGCAGTTGACTTGTGTGAGAAAGCTAACCTAAGACATGCAAAAGGATACTCATTCACAGTGCATAATCACTGCTAATAACTGCAACTGGTAGAACATGTGCTTCCCCATAAATCATCGATCCGAGTTTCCCCGATTCTCACGATAGAAAGTACAAAAATTGAATTCAATTCAATTGAGCGGTTCGTGATCCACCTTTTTTATCCCGCAGCGATTCTGTTTATTTAGCGTCTGAGAGCACAACAAAACGAAATGAGATTGCTTCGATTTGATTCGTTATGTGACTAGAATAAAGATCCCAAACAAGAGGATCAGACAATGGCCTTTACATGTGCCAATTATAGGCCTCTCTGAACCCTCCGATGCCGTCAGTGTTATACCCTTCGCACGCACTTGCAGCGCACCCCCTCCGGCTACTGTCCTTCTGTGTCCCTTTTTTTTATCATCTTCCTCTTTTTCTTCTTAAATCTTCTTTTTATTGGGTATAATACATAATGACGGGCTTTATCCGAATTAATAGTGCTGCGGACTCTTGTCTGCTGGATGAGGATTGCTTCTGGCATTCGAGCTCACCGCCGGCCACTTTATTAATATTGACAGCAACAGAAGAAAGGAGCATCACTGCAAACTTGATAACAGGGTCAAAACGTGTGAATAAAGATGACGAACGACGAGAACCGTTTGCATAGGAAGTGAAATTCTACTTCGAATTCGGTAAAAAAAATAGTTTTTATACAAGGAATACTGGTTTGTTTGAGTACATTTGAAATAATTCGAACTATGAAGTGAAGAAATAAGATTTTATGACCACTTCATAATCTAAGTAATTGAATCAAAAAGGCAAATTTAATCGGTGTTATGATTTAGAAAAATTAAATTTATATCATTTTATTGAATGAAAATTCCTCTTTAAATTGATTTCGGAATGTAAAGTAGCTTGTTCTAGCCCCTGCTTTCTAAATCTGGTTCATTGTGTCCGGTCTGAAAGTAAAATGTTCTGAGAGCTTCAAAATTTTTGTAATTTATAATAATAAGATTCAAAGATTGTGAAAACCTTAAAGATCCCAATCAAAATATTTTTTTGCTGAATCAATTTTTAAATTTTTTGATTGGAAAGTGAATATCACCTGAGGAGTTCTCACATATTTACTTTT
The DNA here is from genome assembly GCA_037975125.1 of Latrodectus hesperus. Classification (NCBI taxonomy): domain Eukaryota; kingdom Metazoa; phylum Arthropoda; class Arachnida; order Araneae; family Theridiidae; genus Latrodectus; species Latrodectus hesperus. Next base: position 5,311,297 of record CM075854.1, on the reverse strand, counting down.
CTTGTATAAGTGAAAAAATTATTAAATGGCAATTATATTGTAAAATTTTTAAAAGAATTTGAGATTGGCAAAAATCCGAATATATATGGTTAGAAATTTTAATAGATTTATTTCAGTAATTTAAAAACAAAATTATAAAAGGGAAGGAGTTGCATGCATTTGGGAAGGGGTCTTCAAATATCTTAGGGCCAAGAGTGTAAATTAGAGAAATAATTAATGAAAAGCTTAGTTTAATTTTATGATGATAATTTTCAAACGAAATTAATTAGTGATTTATTCTATCAAAAAACATAAAAAAAATATTAAAACCAATATTTCAATGTAACTTTTTAAAATGTTTCGATATTGGAAATGGGTAATTTTTTTCATACTTTAGAATGACAAAGAAACATCATGAGACAAAGTACGTGATGTAAATGCTAATAAATTTTAAAATCTTGATATACATTAAGAAATTTATAAATCACTTTTAGGATAAAGCACAAGGCTATATTATGACCTTTTTAAGCATATTTATTCTTTATATATTATTTATATGAATATAAACGCGGTAAATTTAGATGCCACGAAGGAAAAAACCCGTAAGATGTTCCAGAACAAAGCAAAATTGTAGCAGCCATCACTTATAATTGTGAAATTGTTGAAATAATAACACAAAAAAAATTTAGATTGATCCCTTTTGAAAAATATCCTACCTGAAACGAAATCCACTTATTGAGAGCATTCACAACAGACAGACAAAAGTTTCACCTACAATAATCCGATTGGCATGTCATTGGGAACGTTCGAATGTCTGAACGATCAAAACAATAGCCTACCAGTAATTGGAAGGCTAAAACTAATCTATAACTGTCATCGTATTACTCTTTCCGTGGCAACCGATATTTTATGAATCAGATATAAAAAAATGTCAAGTTTATTATTCAATGAAATTTGAAATAGATTCGCGTTTTGAATTCAAATTTATATAATTCAATTAAATGAGTGCTGAACTAATCAAGTGAATATGAAAGTTGAAATTGGAACATGCTTGTTTTGATTACATATACGTATATTGTAATTTTTAGTTTTCAAAAAAGTGAACAAACTAATATTTTTTAGCCCATTATAATATATTAACAAACTCGAAATAGTTTGAAAATTGGCTTGCAATAATTTTGATAGTTTTGTGGCCTTACACACACATAGATAGATACATTTAATAAAATAAAAAGTAATTTTAAAACAAACATTTATGAATATTTTTAAGGATAACAATGAAATGGGCAAAAATGAAACTTCTTTTAATGGCCTATTTAGATCAAAATAACTGATAAATTTTGTAAAATTGAAACTGTGCTGGTTTTTCTTACTGACTGAAAATCAATTTTTATCTGCTCAAAGAGTAAAATCATTATTTCTTTGTTCCTTTAAATGAATGGAGGGAATCAAAAATAAAATAAAATAAATCAACCATATTATACATAAATTTCAAATCACATTTATAAGTCTTAATTTTATTATAATTTTTTTGGATTTTCCTTTCAATTTTTTATAAAATAAAGGAAAATTTCTAATGAAGGATTTTAATTTGTGTTTTGGTTGGTAGTTGCATCAACAATGTTTGTGATTTTCCTTGTAAGAAGTATTTAACATGAAGTACAAACAACATTCCTTATATTTTGAGTCACTTTTCGCTACACTTTTTTTCAGACAGAGATGATGGCGGATAGTTTTACAAGTTAAAAAAATATTTTATCGTAGTCTTTCGATTTTTTTTTCTCGCTTAAAAGAGGGAGGAGTCCGAAACTGCAGAGGTAATCATTAAGATTGTCTGTCAGACTTTTCCTAAATCCCGATTGGTCAGTTGCTGGAGCAGGTAAGAAAGAGACAAACGACGGAACAATAGTTTCCGAATTAAAAAGCCAACCGGTAGGTATGAGAAAAAGATAGGAGAAAGGTAAAGGGGGGTAAACAGTTAAATAATGTCGCGCAGAGAAATTTTCTGTGATGCGCTGATTATTTGGTCACAAATAGCGCGCAGTCACGAAACCTATTGTCTCAACCTCGTGGAGACCTCTCCTTCCAGTACCACCGAAGAATCGAATGAAAAGAGTGAAAACCACCAGCCGATGCGCCCTTTGTTTCTGGGAATGCGGCGGAGTCAAAGAACTGAGTGAGAGCCGAGAGTGATGAGATGACGATTGCGCCTCTCTTTGGTACAATGTATTCGCGCCTGTCATTCACCGATTCCCCGGCCACTTGAGGAAGGTAGAGCCGCTGGTCATTCACTGAGGGCACTCGAATAGCCAAGGATTATTGGAATATTTTACGGCAAAAAATTAGTCATTTCTCTTATGCTTTGAAATATCAGTAGACCCTCGTTCTGTGGGATTATTTCTATAGATTATTTCTTAAAAAGAACTCACACAAATTAAGTATAAAACGTCATTTTACAATATAGTGATAAAATTATATCCTCAATTTCTTAAATATAATTCTATTACTTTTTTAAATACTTATTTCAGTATCATAGTTGCATTATAAAAAATGACAAATAAGAAATTATATAAAAATAGTAATAAGAAAATTCCCCGGCTTACTTAAGAAGAGTGATTTTACAACATTTTGATAAAATTACAGCTTTCTTTTAAAATTTAATTTTAGTTTATTAATTACTTAAAAATAAAGTGTTTATTTTATTTTTATGATCAATTTGTTATAATAATAAAGGAATTCTTTTATTTTTATAGTTACTTTTTGTAAAAAATAAAGTAATAAATACGAAATTTTATGTCATTAAAAAAGGAAAAAGACTATCGATTACTTAAAAAATATAATTTCAAAACAGGTTGATAAAATTTCATTGGTGATAAACAATTATAATTTTATATTCCAATGAAATAAACTTACAGCTGCTTCAATAAACTGAATGGATTCCTTGATATACTGAATATATATTGAATTAAAATGAAATTTTTAAAAAATAATATATTATGAATTTGATAAATATATATATACCTTGATCAATGTATTAAAATTAGAGAAAACAAGATGTGATCGCAATGATAATATTAGAATGATATGAAACACATTGTAAAACGTGAAATGTGAAAGTAGTCAAAGTCATAAAAATTAATCTTTTAAATCAAGTTAGGAAATTTCCTATTCATATAATATGTGCAACAAAAATATAAAATAAATCATTTCGTCAATGATTGCAACAAAGAGAAACTATATTTCGCATGAAGTCCATGTTTTAGGGAATGCTTTCCTAATTGAATCATGGACACATGTTATGAATTCATGTTGATAAAATAGAGTTTGAATTTTTTATTTAAATGTAATTAATGGCTGCTATGTTTATAATAAGGAACAAAATAAGTCATTTATTTATTGATTATTCAGTAAGAGTCACATACCATACATATAAGGTAACATTTCATTTTAATGAGAGATTTTACGACTAAAAGTGAACACAAAAATCTAAGAAATTTCAGGTTTGTTAAATTCAGTTCTCTTCCAGCTGTTTATTTTTGTCCATTGAAACAGCACAGTCGACAGCCTTGTCGTTTTGAACTGAGGTCAAGGAACATGATTGGCAATTGACCCGACACCTCTCCTCTTTACGTTATACCAATGGAGAAAGCATTGGACTCAATTAGAGCCCCTTAATTACCCAGGCCGACGCATGAGATTTCCGTTGTCCAAATCTTGGCGACCGTAATGTATTTCCATGGAGTTTTTTGCTAATTGTCTTGAGAAATAAAGAAATTTAAAGCACATTTTTCAGAATTTTTTGCCATCAAACGTTGAACATAGGCCATAGATTATTTCTGAGTCATTAAATAATGAAATCGTTTAAACTGTTAATAGTCGAAACTATTTTATGATGCTTACGGTTTGCTACTTTTCCTTTAAAATCGCCCTTTTGGCACAGTTTGGGTTTGCTCTTATTTTGATAAAAAAATAATAATAATAATAAATAAATAAAATAAAACTTGCGTGTTAAAAAGTAATGTCATTATTCTCTTAATATAAATAATATTTTTTAATTTCTCTGGAAAAGCTTATTTAAAATGTAATTAAATTCAAAATTAACATCTTGTTACATATCTTGTTCGAAGTGCTTATCATTTTATTTATAACTGAATTACAGAGTTTGTTCACTAATTTTATTATGCTTTTAAATTTTTTATTTTTCCGCCTCCAAACACATTTAATAAAAATAAAATAAAATAAATGGCTCATTAAAATGCAGAACTTTAAAATTTATTTTAGATTATATTATATGTTAAGTGTATATTACTCTCAAATTACACTGCTTAAAACAATTAAAGGATATTGTGGTTTTAGGTGGATCTTGTGGCTGGGAAACTTTTTAGCTGATTGATACGTGGTCGACAGACGTAGTAGGTTATATGAGAATAAATTACACATGTTTGGCAGAAAAGAAAATGCATTTTACTGCGCATTTGTGTACAAAAGGAAAAAAAACACACAATTTGTGCATATGAGAAAAAAAGAATAAGAAAAGGTGTTGTCTTCAAAGGAAGTCATAATCAGTAGGGGGCATGGTTTCCACGGACGGCCAGCAACGTTGAACACCGTTGAGGTATGAAAACAATGAGGCTATTAATAACGAGTTGGGGTATTGTCTCACTCTTCCAGAAGAGCTCTTTCCAGTTCTTGGAGAATTTGTGGGGGTGGTTGGTGGCCAGCAACTCGTCTTTCTAGAGCGTCCCAAATGTGCTTTATTGGATTCATGTCTGGAGAACATGCTGGCCATTCCATTCGTACGATTTCTTACTTGAAGAGGAAATCCTGCACAAGGTTAGCACGATGTGGCCTGCAGTTATCGTCCATTAAAATGAAGTCATCTCCGATTGCTGCAGCGTAAGGGACTACAATAGGTCTGAGGATCTCATCCCTAAATCGGCGACCAGTCAGAGGTCCATCTCGAATGATATAGAGGTCTGTGCGCCCGTCAATGGAGATGTCACCATACACCAACACTCCCCCACCACCAAATCTGACACTTTCGTGCACGAACGCTGGATTATTCCTACTGTCATGGTCACTCCAGATGAAAATACGCCTATTATCTGGATAAACAGAAAAACGGGACTCGTCAGAAAAAAGATCATTGCTCCATTCATTTCTCCTCCAGTTCATATGCTCGGTTGCTCACTCCCTGCAGTCGCGACGATGCCTTGATGTTAATTTAACACATACCATCGGTCGGCGAGCATACAGACCTACACTATGGAGCCGGTTTCGGACAGTCTGAGTTGCAACCGTGGTGTCTGTATCCGAGTGAAGGTGTTGTTGGAGAAGAGTAGCGTTCATATTTCGGTGTCTCCCAGCCGTTAACACTAAATAACGATCTTCATTGGGCGTTGTTGCCCATCTACGACCTTGCCCTGGTCTTCGGCCTGCACTTCCAGTCTCCAAAAAACGATTCCAGATCCTGAAAATCACACTTTTCGACATTCCAATGGCTTGCGCTACTCCGGCTTGTGTTTGGCCTCCTTCTAACCTACCAACAACTCTCCAAGCTTCTGAATCAGTTAAATGACTTCGCTGAGACATCGTACTCATCAAAACAAAGCAGTCACTGAATACCGATCATCTTTGTATTCATTGTCTTTTATTCAGTTGAAAGTCAAATTTCATTCACTGCCGCTGAAGTGACGTTTTTGACGTCGAACTCAAAATTAGCATACTCCACAGTTTGAAAATCAGAAAAATTTTCATTTGTGATTCTTTTCTTCCATTTTCAGCAAAAAAAAATTCGTTTATATCTTTATTTTATGTAAAACTTACAATATCCTTTAATTGTTTTGAGCAGTGTATGTATTGTAAATATATATTACTTACTAGTTAATTATAATATGTAAAAATGTTTATTTTTTATTTTTGTTAGTTATTATATGTATGAAAACTGTTGTTATATATTACTTACAATTTAACATAATTCAATAAAAAATAGTTTCTCTTCTAATCCTTTATTTATAACATTATATGATAGTTTTAACATAAGCTTATATATTGTAAATATGTATTATTGCTTGTCAGTAATATTATACTAATATAATAAATTACTTACAATGTTAAAATAAAATGTTTTTTTATTTGTATAATACAATTTTATTCAATTCTTAAAAAGTTATTAAGAATAGTTTCTATATATCACAATCTTTTTTAAAATTTTAACAGGAGAAAACATTACTTTTAGTTAGAAATATTATTCAGAAAGTTATCCATAATTTTATGATTCTTTGCAAACTGAAAAACAATATAAAATATTTTTATATTGCTATTTTTATTGTTACAGCCCTAAAATGTAGAACAGTAAAATTTATTTTAGATTATATTATATTTTAAGTATGTATTACTCTCAAATTATATGTTGTAAGTATATATTACCAGTTAGTAATACTATAAACTTACAATACATAAGAAATCCTATTTTTTATTTTTTTAGTCATTATGTATGTGAAAACTGTTATTATATATTACTTACAGTGTAATATAATTTGATAAAAAATACCTTCTTTACTGTCCTTTTTTATAACACTATATGCAGGTTTGTATTATTTATGTAAGTTATAACATAGGTTTACATATTGTAAGTATATATTATTGCTTATCAGTAATATTATGCTAATATACTTACTATAATAAATTGCTTACAATGTACAAAAAAAGATTTTTTTATTTCTGGTGTTGTTTTTTTGTATTAGTGAAACACAATTTAACTAAATTCTTAAAAAATTAAGAATGGTTTTTGCACATTACAATCCTTTTTAAAACTTATTACGGGAGAAAATATTACTTTAGAAACGTATCAAACAAAGAAAACAAACGTATCAAATGTAAACCAACGTATGTAAGAATGTTGCGTCCTCCCCTTTACAGGAGCCTTAGACTCAATGGAATTTTTAACATGACAGGCTATTACAGTACAACAATGATCTTCAAATGTTGAAAGTATCCAACCCACTACCTCACAGGCAGAAAGACGACGCTTTACCCCACTAAGCTACGGTGAACCAGAAATCTAAATTAATTCCCTCAATGAGAAAATAGTCAGCTGAGGTTTGGTTTGGTAATGGCATCGCTCTCCTGAACAAAAGTGTAAATGCTGAAACCGGAGTACTGTGGCGATATGGCAATGGAAGTGTTGCGAAATAGAACCCAATATTCCTTTTTTAATTCCCTGTTAGTTTAGTGAGGAATTTTCAAATATAGTTGGTACATAAATTTCTTTCTGACTAAGAGTAGATCTTTTTCGATCATCATACTTACAGGTATTCAATTTTACATACACATTAATACTAAGTGAAGATTATAGATAGAGGTACCATAAGAACAAAAATAAATTACTTTAGTTGATGTGTGGAATGGCAACAGTAAACTTGACTTTATCACAGTAAAAGCGATTAATGTGAAATCATTGTTTTCATTGTTATTCTATTATTTCGCTTCATCAGTAGTTCTACATCCTCAGGAAGTCAATCCCATGAAGTGATCCGTTGAGCTGAACCACTCATCTTATAAGAAAGTGGGTATGCTGCAGTCAAATCCTCATCTTAAGAATATGTTACTTTGTCATATAAATCAGATATTTCTTGTTTCCAGTTTGGATGCTATTTTTTAATTAGTTTTCTAATATATTGTCAAACAAATATAATTTAAATAAACTTTGAAATTTTGGGATAGCCTTGTAGTCGATAGTTCTACACTCAGATAGAACGAGAGGGAGAAAAAATTAACAAGCAAAAGATTAAATTTTGTTTTGTTAAATGTATTGCGATGAAAAATTGCATGAATTTTTAAAGTTTACACGTACATTCAAAATGTTTTTGTTACTATGTCTAGAATATTATATTCCTAATTGTTTCTTAATGCATCATTTACTGCAAAAAATAATCATAATTTAATAAAAAAATTGATGATAAAAAATTGATTGCATAAAAATTTGAAAATAATAATATAACCATTTGTGCAAATAAAAATTTACATTGAAAAATATTTAATAATATTTAACCCATTTCTCGAGACTAGGCAGAATATATATTTAAAATAAAAAGTATTAAATGCACACAGATTAAAAAAAACATGAAATATTTAAAAAATTGACAATGTTAAAATATTAAATGAGTAATTATTGTAGAATTAAGAAAGTACTAAAAATTTCAAATGATAACAATAATTTTGTTACAATTAGATTAAGTTTGATATTTTTCATCGAGCAGAAAAGATTAACTACATAAATAATTTTTTAATTAAGACTATTAACTAGTTAAATTGCTTTTTCATTTTAACTAATTAAAATGTTTTTTACTTGTTTTCATAATCTCGAAAAAATTAAAATTCTTTATTTTTATGTTTAAGATTCTGAAAACATGTAAGATAACTTTTAAAATTTGAATATATTAATGTGAAAATATAAATATTTTCTATCAAAATTTTTAACGGGATTTTATTTTAATTTTCATCGCCTTTACTGTCAGCATTCCTATTTCTTTTAAAAAGCCTTCAATTTTTGAGTTTAATTATCTGAATATATTTTCATAAGCATTTCAATAGTAATAAATACAGCTAAAAGTAATTCGAAATTGATTTTTAATCCATCATGGAATATGCTTTGAAAGAACAAGGAAAAACTAAAATAAAGACTACAAAGACAAAAAAAAATATAGAAGCAGCAGTATTTACTGAAAATATTTACTTGTACTGATAATAAAAAAAGAGAAAAAGTATTTTTCCACTGAAGCATTTATCAAATTCAACAATAATTTATTGTATCAAAAAATATTCGCAATCATGCGTGAAAAACAAATATGGTCATCTTGAACGTGGAGTTAGGTAAGAACTCCAAATAAGAGAATAAAAAATTGCAAGTCTCAAAGCGATTAAATGCATCAGTGATTCTGAAAATCCGGGAGCCGCAAACACGAAAAACGAGCAAAAACCAAGAATCGTCGATCGCGTCCCAAACCGTGTTTTCCTAATGGTTTTGAAGACCCTCCCTGCTTCATGTTTCTAATGAGAGACTGGACAGCGTAAAAGAAGGGACAAATGCCATTTCTACTTTCTCACGACTTAGAAACCAATTCGCGATCTGAATTTTCATGAGCGGAATCTACAAAATGGCCCTAAGGTTGGCGAAAAAGAAATAATGTCAAAACCTTCGGAAAATGGGATGGTTCGCCAATAACAACTGTGCTTAGAAGCATATTTGGGGAAATGATTTGCACCTTAAATCATTGCAATAAATCAGATAATAATTGGTTTTCAAAATGCATTCGTACAGCGGATGATCTTCTCAGCCTGGCAGGAGGAGCGAGTCGATTGAGAAGCCTCGCAACTTATCGCAGAGTTCAAAATTTTTGTTTAATACTAACTTCAAGCACAAAAGAAAAAATATTTCAATTATATAAAAAAATATTGGATGATCAAATTGGATTTTCATTGTGAATTTAGAGCCTGTACTTTAATAATTTCCGCTTAAAGTAACTTTTAAAGAAAATGTGTTTTTTTTAAATTCGAAATTAAAACATCAAATTTAAGCGCATTTAGTAAAAAATTATAAAATAATGTTGAATAGTGACTTTTGTTTTTGTGTGTGTGAAATAATAATGCATATGTAAAATTACTGATTAAATCTTTCTCTAGCTTTTGCTTTTTATGCTTATAATGGTGATATTAACATTAATTCTTTATACTACACAAGAACATTTATTAAACTTCAATTTTTCATAAGTTTTACCAATCAAAATATCTTACTTATAACAGAAATAATCCGCAGTTTAAAAGCAATAGTTCCTGAAAACGAAGCAAAAAATTAAAAATCAAGAAATAAATTTGAAACTAAGCATTTTATCTTTCTCTCTACTTCTTCACTCTTTTTGATAACAAAAGAGTACATATTTTTTTACAATAGTTAGCAATTAGAACTCACTGAAGAACTTATCTTAAAAATCTGAAGAAAAGATGAACAACATCGATGATAATACTACATATTCTCATGTTGTAATTTGGATTTCAAAAACTTAAATATGCTTACAATTTTTATTAATGATCCTGTCAGCTATATAATTTCGAATAAATATTTTTCTTTATCAAATTTTAGGGTTTTGTCGTATTCACTCGAATGAAACGTGAAAACTTCAAGTTGATGTTCAAATTGAATGTGTACTGTTAAGTAGTTGGTATATATGACAAAACTTCGAAAGCGTTAAATTTATTTAAATCACACTTCACAATCTGTTTTAGTAAATAAATCATTATGAATGCATTAAATACATATCAAAAAAGTGCATTCAAAATTTGGAGCTAATTGTGTTTTCTATTTTTACATCATATTAAAAAATTCACATAAATCCCTAATTAACCAATTACTTTTTACACAAAATTGTATTATACCTAGTATCTAATTTTGAATGTGAAGTAGCCATTGTATATAGTAGCCATCATTAATAGTCATTCTGTTGAAACTTTATTCATTATTATATTTTTATCGGATAAAGTGGACACATTTTCAGGTACTAATAGAATCTATTCTTAATGTCTTTTAGACCCACTGTAGCCTGGTAGGAATAGGTAACCCTCTCGTTTCCAGATGCATCAATATTTGACCCCAGCCAAAGACCATCATGCTGAAAGTGATTATGCACGCTAAAAATTGTGCAAGATCCACCGTCCCCATTATCGCTGATGCTTGGAAAGTTGGGTGGCAACTCAAGTACTGATCTCGTACTATGAACTTTGCTCAAAATTTTGAGGCTGTGTTTAGCAACTTTTAAAATGCTGTGTTTAGCGAGTTCAGTCGGTAGAATTGGACAATTGAAAACTGGCATATCGAAATAATGTAACCCAGATACTCTCTTTGTAAACAGAGCAAAGGTGGTCTAGTGGTAAAGTCACTCTCTTTGATTGGAAGGTTCAGTCATAGCCTTCATTAAACAACTGAAGAGAGGTGCCACATATATGTTTTCATTTCTATCAGATAGTTGTTTCGGATATCCTCCTTTAGGAAATGTGAATCTAGAGCACTCTATCTATGAAAAATCCTAGAACACAACAATACGCAGTAGATATTAAAATAGGCTTAATTTACACACACTCACACACGCACTGAGTTTTTGGCTCTCAGCTGCCTGCTACGCAGTATTTCAAATATTAATTAAATTGTAATTAAATATAATATTAATTAAATATAATTAAATTTTCAAAGTTAGTTAAAGGGTTAATATTAGTATGTTTATATCAACACATAACATTTATAAGTACCTATGTCACAAATTATTTGTTTCAAAAGACCACAACTGTAGATATTTTATTTATTTTGAACATCCTATAATAAAAGTGAAGTGACAAAAGAGATGTTGAACATTGCTTAATTTTATTAATTATTCCTGAGTTAAAATAATTTTCATAAATTTCTAAAATTCAAATTTCTGAGTACTTACAATTCTCATTCTTTCAATCATGACTAACAATGGTATTTGATTAATGTTTCTGCGTGTGTTGCATATGACTGCAATTTTTTGTTAAAAAATCAAATGTCGAAAGAATTGTATTGAATGACCTTTGTCGTTCATCAGAGACGTCATTACACAGAATAAAGGATAATAGTTGAAAACACCCAATCTTTACATTCACAATTATTACGTGCCTTTTTCTGAACGTGTTTTAAATGAATATTTTGTTTATGTGTTAATAAACAAAACCCACAGTTAGCTGAGATTCGATGAGATTGACATTCAGTATTTGGTTACATCAAAGAACATTATTGGAATTGTTCCAAAGAAGTTGGAAACTGTAGATTATTTACCTTTGCCTTTTCTTCATAGAAAGATATCACAATAATAGCAGTAAAAAAGATATTTTCATACCCTTATTAAGCTTCTTAAAATCCATCAATAAAATATTTTCACTCATTATTGAAACAATCGCATTTCCAGTTTAGACTGGGTCACATTCCTTCTCTCACCATCTATTGTTTTTCGAGAATCCCAAACTGTATTTCCCTGCCACAATGGACAGCATTTTCGGCTAAACTTGTGTCTCTCAGTTTACTTCAATACAATTAAAGACTATTATCAGTAAAATACACATTCAACGAACGCAGCCTGCCAAGCAACGATAGTATAAGTAGAGTCAAACTAATTATTTAATAAAAAGAAAAATCTTTTCTAAGTCATTTATCATCATAGCATTTATTGGTACAACAGAAGATAAAAAATGATTATTTGGAATAATTTCCATAATTAGATTTAAATCACCACATTTTAAGGCTGCATTGCCATTAGAAACAAATATGGGAGTCAGGATTGCCAATCATTAAATTCGAATCATAGAAACAAAGAATAGGCTACTTAGAAGAGCTCCAATATTGCAGGACGAAGAGAAGTTGAAAACGTCTATTAATGAGGATGAAAATACGCAAGTTGAGCAGTACAATTATAATAAAAAAAGGAACTACGCATCTAGAGATGGAGGAGGCTTCAAGTGAATAATATGCAATTCATTGATATATAATAAAATATATTTAATGGATCAATACATTTTAGACATGATTTTATCGTATTGGTAGTATCGTTATTCTTACTTCTAAGCTGCTCTCCCTCTAGAAATAATTTAAATTTGAAATGTGCGATTTTATTCGGGTTAAAAACATCACGGTGATCGATGACTATTTTATATTTTAGAAATATATGAATTTTGAAATAAAGTAGAACATTTCACGGTTAAATATTTCTTTAAATGAAAATTAATCAATAATAATTATTAAAAAATTATTAAAATTATAAGATTCAATCGCAACATATTCAACATTAACGAATGAGTAACGTAAAAAAATTTTAATTAACACGTAAGATGAACAGAATTTCAACTTTAGATTAAATTAAACTTATTACCAGATACATTTTTGGTAATATATTTATCATAAATTTGTGGCTAAAATTTTTTTCTTTTTAGTGGATTTATTTCTGAGTTTCTCTTAGCTTGAAACTTTATAGCTGCGAAATTAAAAACCACACAATTCTATTATTATTTAAAAATGTTTCTGCTGAAACAATATCATTAATCATTCTGTCAATGCTTGAAAATATATTATTTAAGGAATTTTAATAGCGATTCTCAAATGGATACTCGAAAAATTTTCAATAATTTTTAGATATGATTTTGAAATATAATCATTAAATATATTCTTATTAAGTAAATTCTTCAAATTTTTAAAAAGTTTTAAAAGCTTTGCATGTTTTTCAATATTTATAATAGCTTAAAAAAACAAAACATAAATCATTGTTTCGTTGATTTTTCTATTGGATTATTCTTTGGAGAAGTTGAAAACTGATTTTATGCTTATCAGAACGTATACTTTTCCAATTTTTAAGCATTTTGTTTTAATTAAAAGCAAGTGTTTCAGGCGTGAAATTCATAATAATTTATAATATTCTGAGCCACACTCATAATGATGTTACATAGTCATTAAAATTTGAATTTTGATATGGTCCTTGTGCTTATATTTTTGAGGTGTGTGAGTATACACAACTGTGTCAATATAGTCATAATAATTTTTTAAACAATTATACTGATTTATGAGTTCCTTTCAAGATAAAAATTAATGCGTTACCAAATCAAAGAATCAATGATCAAAATGAAAAAAAAAAATCACTGTTGAGGAAAGAACTATTTTCTAATAAACATTTTCACATATTAGGTGATTCAAAATATTTGTTACAGTTATACAAACTTTAATATGTTCTATAAATAAAAAAACAGAAACGCTGGGTATTTAAAACTATTTTACATATATTTTGAAAGATTCCCTTCATTTTAAGCATAAAAATTTAGGGATGGAGCATTATAATTGGAAAACAGTTTAGTAAAATATCAAAATCTTATGCAAGCATATATTAGTTTCTCCATTTTGGATGTTTTTCCTCTGTCAAAAAATAAACTTGAAAATTCTCAGAAGAATGTACGTTGTAATATTTAATTTTTGTAAAATTTTTTAAAATGAGCTAATGTGTGCTTCACATGAATAAATAAAAATCAGGATGATAGTCATTAAATAGTACTGTACAGAAATTTAATAAAAGCAACAAAAAGTGATTAAATAAAGCAAAGCTGATATAAAAATTAGTCATATTAATGAGTGTATTTTTTAGTTACTTGTGCTACAAGAATTAACATATATCATTCTAGTTGGAATTCCTTTTAAAATTTAAGAAACTGTTCACTTAAAACTGGAATTATTTTTATTATTGATTTCAAATGAAATAATACATTTATTGAGCTGCTATGGCTTTTTTTTCAGCCATGAAAGAACATTATAGAATGGGCAAAATATGCCACCCATCTGGCTAGTGATGGTAGCTATAATATTGTGACAATCGAAAAGTTGATGAGTTATAGTTGTTTCAGAGAAATACTAACACATTCAACCAGTAATAAGAGTGCATTGGTTCCATAACCAATGAAATTTGGTGGAAATATGTTTCAGAACCACGCCCTGTTAGCAAAACGAATGGACCCAGTAGTTCAGAGGTCCCCGGCACACCCGGTGGATGATTGTCAGAAGATAATCGACTTTTAAGCAGCTTTCAACGTAACCAGGTGTCTCAAATGGAATACCACCGAATACTAAAAGATAGACGATAAGAACGATGCATTTTTATTTATAAGTTGCCACCTTAGGGATACAAATACATTCCTAAACTACCGTACGACAACTGAAGAACTACAAGGGGAAAAAAAGCGAAAATCCAGCCAGTAAAAAGAAGGTGGACAGTTGAGATAGCTGGTAGAGATGGATGGCATTTGGCAGGAAAGGAAGAAAAAGATTAGCTGATGGCGGATACTGTCGATATTTATCAATAAGGAAACTCGTTCAACTAGAATATAGAAAACACTTTGAAAAAATAGGCATTTTTTTCAAATCCTTGATTAAAGTAGAAGTAATGATCTTAAATGCATATCACACAAAAAATTTCGTGATTATAATCATCTCAAATTATGAAGAAAGCTGTCAAGAACTAAATTATTTTCCAGTGCTATTTTAATTACATTTTGAGATGAAAAAAGCTCTTTCAATTAAAATTTCGTATGAAGTATGCTTTAATGTAATAACAAAAAAGCAGAATTATTTTAAAATACAAGCCAATTTTTTGGTTCTCTCACTTATTGATAAAGGTTTACTGAGAAACGAGATGGCAATGCATTAAAGTAATCAATTCTTAACTATGTCATGGAAAGTTCACTAGGAAAGGCATCTCCAGTTATTCAGTTGTTTGAACGTCGCAAATTTTTCTGCTAAGAATTGCGTAAATATTGGATATTTTTTACTTGTTTGTCTTTGCAGTATGTTTCAGCCCAATTCGTGAGAAAATTTTATGAACTGTTTCATATCCTCGTATAGATTGAAAATGAAATAATAAATGATTTAATAAATTGTTTTTTACTATGACTCAAAATGATTTGTAAATCTGTATATTAAAATTCTTTTAAGTCACAGTAAAAATCAACATTTTCGAAATTTAAGATATTCTAAGCTAATACACAGCTACTGCTAATATACATAACATGCCGCTATAGTTTACTTAGAAATTTTTTTCTCTAAAGTCTCTTTAATTTAAGATTAACATTTAACAAGAATAAAGAATGCGTAAAAAAATAAATGAATATAATTACTTAAAGCTATTGTTCGGTTACTTTTATTTTTGTTGCCGTATTAATATTACTAGAAATTTACGAAAGTTTTACAATCCATTTTAACTATTCTTTAAAACTTATAATTTGATTTCATAATGGAACTTTTATTTATAATTCCTCGCCCTCTTTTATGCTTCATTTTTTTTCTCAGTCTGTTTGTATCAATATATATATAATTAAGAGATTATTTAATTTCTATATAAATAAAAATGAGCAATGTATATGCAATTATTTGGTGATACCATATTTAATTAATTCACAACACATATGTACATATTTGATAGCATTTTCTTTATGTAAGAATTCAACATTATTATTGTGACGAAATTTCATATTTAATTTTCTTTAAATAAAATTAATATTATTTAAATATTTCATAAAATATGAAATTAATTTCCTATTTTATTTTAATTGAAGTTTTGAACAGTGGTGGTATAATATTAGGGTTCCTTATGTTCGTGAAGGAATGCGTGGATTCTGAACCGAAGAAATGCATCCGATATGGGTGCCACCAGATCCACAAGTTGGGAGCTTCTCTTTCACGAGTATGTTTTATTACACTGTCAAAGCATCAAAATTTATAAATTAATTACTTTATCTGTATATAATATTAATATGTTGAATTGGGTGAACTTTGTTCTTTGCTTACTGGGCGTCATAGATTTCAAGTGTGTAAAAAATATCTTCCAAATTTAAGCAATAAGAGTTTAAAACAGTTTTGAGTAAAAAAAAATCTTGCAGTTCTGTGATGCACAGCTTTGTAATAATTAGAACTATTCATTCATCAACTTCCTATTTTTTAACTTGTTTTTACTAGTATCAATTTAAAATTCTTCGAAGATACTGACACAGCTAGTTCAACATCCAACAGCCAACTCCAGACAATGAATGACACGACGAACTAAGAAAAAAATATGTTTTTAGGGCGAAGAGCCAAAAAAAGTTAGTGATTAACGATAAACTTCTTTCTTAGCATTGTTGAGCATTAGCACACAAGTTATAAGATAATATGTGACAGTGGTTCTCAGTTAATCAAATCCATAAGCAATTGAACAGAATATCCGATAGCTAACTCTTCAGTTGTCATCTCAGTAAGCGTTTATTAAAGGCTTCGTAAAAGTGCAGTTGTATGTATTTGAATTTTCGTGTATGCATGTGTGTAGTAATCAAATAACAATAACTTAATATACCAGAGGGCTGTGTGATTCATTATTGAACAACACTTATCTTGTAAGTAGAAACATGTAATCAAATGCATTTAAGTCTATATTAATAAATATTTTTTAAATTTTAAAAGTATAGTTTATACTTATTTTAGAAAAAGGCTTGAAACCTTTGAGGAGAAATTAAATGGGGAAAAAACGCTTATAAAATTTGCTTTATAAGAAAGATCAAATGGAATGAATTAGTTCACTAGCTTTCAAACTTCTATAATTTTGCTCCACATAATAAAAAAAAATATTTATGGGAGTATAAAATAATTTTCGATTAAAAATCAGTTCATTCTGTATGGTGTGCTTATAACCATCGAATAAAATATTTTAAATGCCAATAATTTACTTATTTACTTATAAAAGTGAATAAAGCTTTTACTGGATTCTAAGTTATATATTTAATGAATATATATATATATATATATATATATATATATATATATATATATATATATATATATATATATATATATACACATATATATATATATATAGTTCATCATCATAATACATTGCAGCAAGTTTTAGGAAAATAAAAGAAACAAAATTTATTACAGTTGTTTAACAAATTATGATTAGTTTACATTTTTTTCATCACTGAAATATAAGTGAGACAATAACAACAAATTTTGAGCCATGTGAATGTAACTATCCTTTCCTCATAATCTTTGTAGAAAAACATAAGGCTTTGGTAAATATATATTCATTTCTCTTCTTCAACTCAAAATTGCATTTCTTATCTTTTTTAAACTGTTAAATCATTTCCATAATATAAAATATGATTGATACATTCAATTCCCTTGCTACTTTTTTTAAAACTGGAACAGGATAGAGAATAATATTTGAAACCAAAGCAGACATTTTATAGTTCAATTCTTTAAATTTTCAAAAAATTATAAAACCGAAATGAAAATAGGTAATTGCTCTTTGTTAGTACTTTTCTAGAGAAAAGCTTAATATTTGTAAAAAAAATAATTTTTCACTTTTCTGTTATTTTCCCTTCACTTAAATCGTTAAACACAGTAAGGGCAGTAATTTTAAACCAAAATTGAACTCATCTTCTTTTAAAATTTCTTGTACACATTTATTCCACTTCATTTTAGGAAGACTCTGGGTGAATATGCTCGCTAGATAACTAGAATTCACTAGCAAAATTATAATTTTATTTAAATTTGGATTCATTTGGATAAATTTGATCTTTTAAAATAATTCAAAGATGGATCAAAATATTCTGACTATCACCCACTTCAGACTCACTAAACCACTCTTCTGACTCTCCATTTCATTGAACAGAAAATGACAGCGCATAACAGAGAACCTTACATTTAGGAAACCATTCATGCATTCCCTTCACGAAAGTCTTTTCGCAGTTTGTGGGAGTTATTCACAAAGGAGGAAACATGGAAAATTCTCAAGCATTTACTCCGACAGACATGTATGCAGAAACGCAAAAATCGTTTCTCGTTGTTCAGCTGAGCTGACCTTCGCTGCTAGAGAGCGGTTATACAGAAGTCTAAACATAATGAAACAGTCAAATCATCTTAATACGAACCTTAGCAATACATGATTACTGGAGTCATCTTCAATTGAAGTATAAAGGAAGAAACATAAAATTAATATATATGCTTCAATTATAGATATTAAAACTTAATATTAAGATTATTTTAACGGATTTCATTGGACATGTCTTTTGGTGGTTCATTTTGGAATTATAAATGCACAAGAGCGACACCGGAAATGAGTGATACAGGACGTGAGCAGCATTCACATTTCGAGATGTTTAATTGTATTTTTTGCCTGCTCAATTTCTCTTGAAATATGTTTTCGTCTAGGGTAATAAAAGAGTTTCTCATCATTGATTATATTTTTAATATGAATTTTCTGTTTCAAATACGGTTTCGATTAAGCAAAAAATTGCGATGCTTATCTAGGATTCCTTACTTATGAAGAAAGTTAATCAGAAAACAATGAATTAAAACAAAATAGAAGGTTATTTATTTTTTAAATAAAATTATATTCATATGCAAATTATTTATTATATTATAGCAAATAAATTATAAAAATTAATTACATGAAAAAAATGCTAAATTTAAAATCTCAAATTATTTCCAAATTATAAATTTTTTTATTAACATTTAAATCAAATTATTATTAAAATAATTCAACATAAATATTGATTCATGTTTTTATATTGAAATTTATAGGGAAATCTTATTGCAGTCTTTAAATGAATTTTCTTAAGCAATAGCAAATCTATTATGCATGAAAATGCATAAATCTATTATGCATGAAGTCATACAAATCTGTACTCCAATGGAATAAAAGCAGTCAGTTTCTTTGAATACGAAAGAAAGCATTTTTTTCATAATTAAATGATTGGAAAAAAGATTGTTAATTTAATTCTACAATTAAATAAACAAAATATGGAAAAATATTTAACTCATCCCAGTCATTTAAAACTATTTTATAAATATAGCATTCAAAATTTATATCATTTTCCTCATATCATTAAAGAAAGACATATAATATATATATTTATAGTTAAATAGTAACTATTTTCGTAATATTTAATATTACATTTTAAATATATTTATTACTATAATTAAAATTACATTTTGTGATAACTATAAAATGCTCTTTTTCTCAGTTGTTCGTTATTCTTAAATAATTTGTGTTTATAATGGGATGCCATTTCTTAGTTAACCATACGTAGGAAGAAAATAAATTTTTTTGTGGTGATCTACTTAATAACCTTGCGAAAAGAAAAGAAACTTCCTAAGCTATGTTTATAATAAATGAGAAATTTAAGAATTATCACATTTATGCTGTACACATTATTATTCTGCTTCCTTGTCTACACTATTTGTTTCAGAAAAGAAAAAAATTAATCTGAAGAAAATATATGTATTAGAATTCAAACTTAGATTTAGGGAATATATTTAAAACAATATGATGGAAAATAACTTTAAAAAATGCTAAAATTTTAAAAAGGAAAACATGAAAAGTTGAGTTCTTCGAGTTCGTTTCAAAAAAAAAAAAAAAAAGAAATATTTTTGTTTCATAAGTCGATATTTTTCTTACATGAAGATAAAATATATATTTCATAAGAATTGTTATATATATCCCGTAATACCTTTATATTATATTGAATAAATAATTCGTTAAAAATATAATTTTTAAAATTCTTCATTTGAATTCTGAAGGAAAATATTTTTCTCATTCCACACATATTTAAGCTGCGTGTGATCAACATCCCTTTATTTAAACTAATCCTTAATTAGTTTAAAAATACAAAAATAAATGTAATTAGAAAATAAAAATAAAAAAGTTTTATTTGTAATAATTTATACACGCATCACATTAATTCATTTGCAATAGTTAAAATATGCAACTGAGAAATTAATACTACATTAATTCTCTAGATTGATTATTAGATTTACCTGCTCCATTTACTAAATCACGAAAAGTTTGAAACATTTTTAATTTGTAAAAACCAGAAACCATGTAACATAAATGTTAATCTTATGCACAACTGCTAGGATGCATTTACCACTTTTTCAGCTCTAAAAGAGGCGAAAGTGTCCACTGGGTGCTCCATTTTGTCTAGTGGGTATGTCACTTGGACCCCAAAGGTGGGGGTATCTTCGCAGTTTAGAGGCAAGTAGAAGAGCCCCAAATGTGGCCTGCCACCACCAGAAGTATTATTTCCCATAGAGGTTATTAAATGTTAAAACTGTTCAAAAATTATATAAAATTGTAGTTTTCTGTGGCTTATAATAAAATTCCTGTTCGATATTATTATTAGCTTTAACCCATTAAATTTGCTATACTCACAAATGTGTCCCCAATGATTACTTTAGGCTATTGCCTTCAGTTCAATAGCTTATGGGCTTGATTC
The DNA here is from genome assembly GCA_037975125.1 of Latrodectus hesperus. Taxonomy (NCBI): domain Eukaryota; kingdom Metazoa; phylum Arthropoda; class Arachnida; order Araneae; family Theridiidae; genus Latrodectus; species Latrodectus hesperus. The sequence continues at coordinate 5,290,474 of CM075854.1, read as the reverse complement.
TCCCTTCAGGTGTGGATATCTTTAGTAATTCAGAATCTGTTTTAAGGAGGTCCTGTTTGATTTAGCACTTGTATGAGAAAGGTGACAGTAAAGCGAAAAGCAAATCAAACCAAATTATTCATTAAAATGAAGTTTGATCATTGAAAGCTCATTTTCAATCAACGTACACATGTTAGTTATTTTAGATTATCAATTTTTATACCACATGAAATTATATAGGAATTGCAAGGGATAATTTGTACCTGAAGCTTTCAAATCTCCAATCGCATTATGGTTGCTTCTGCTTCCAGACAAGATGGCTACTGATAACTTTGTAATCAAGGAATTATTTGCAATCCTTTTTCTCATTGTTTCTGTTTGAAGAAAATCAAAGTATTAAACTTTTTGAGAACTATAATTTGAGTAAAATGCTGGAAAACACAAAATGAAAGTCTGAGGAGGAATTTTTTTTTGTAAAAATTTATTCCCATCCATTGACCACCCAAGACGAGGACAATAAAATAACACTCACCAAAAGGGATACGCGCCACAACACCTGCATCAGAACAATAACTTCCCTTAATCGAGTTATAAACTTTAACTGTAACTCAGAACTATGAAAAAGATCAAGTAGGTGTTAAACATAGATAAAACAGAACGCAGTATTAGCAGTGAAAATTTATGTTTTTCAGAGTTCATCTTTAGCCTGGACAATATAACTTTTTTTTTATCCACTCTACTGTTGAATTAGGCAATTTAAATCTGCACATGCAATTTATTACAAAATGTCATTTTTGTTGGGCACTGAAAGGAAAGCATTGTTGCGCATCGAAGGTTTCACTTCTTTGCAATTGGAATCTGATTTAGAAGGGCAGTGCTTTATTTTCTCGGCTATTTAAACAAACAAAGCATCAGGAAATAACAGCAAGATGAATACATTGTAAATAAATCAGACTGCACAGATGCAATGAGGAACAAAATGGTTTGAAATCAGATTGTAAAATGTTGTTTCCAACTCCTTCGCTTGTCTAAATTTCAAAAATTGACCGTTAAAGTATTAAAGGTGCTTTACCTAACAGCAAACAAATCCATTGAAATAATAATGCTGCATTATTTTGCCTATATTTATTTAAAGTAATTTATATGCTTTCCAATAAAATGTAATTTAAAATATTCAAATAAAACTAAATATACTTAAATATTGTTCATAGTCTATAAATCATTTCATTTAAATATTGATTTATGAATTCTTCTGTTTTAGTTTTGAGCGACAAAAATTGCAATAATAAGCATTCTTTGTTTGGTATTTATTTCATTCTGCTCATATAAAGAGCACTGAAAAAACATTTCGTGATCTCAGTAGAAATTTTATTTTAAATACCTAATTAATAAGTGGTAGGCACTATGTCCATCAATTTAAGAGATTGTAGATTCGAATGACATCGTGAACATTTGTAGTGAAATTATAAATCAGTCGAGAGTTTGTCCTTGTGTGCAACAACTCACAATAAAAGACAAAAAAATCATGAGAGACAATGTTTGAACTCACTAACTAATCTAATGGTGAAATCGCTCTCTTCGAACTGGAAGATCCCGGGTGCGATCCCAGCCGCTGTTGAATAACGGAAGATGAAGAGTATTTCGGGTTTTCTCCATTGTGACACGTAAATGCGGCCCACTAGTTATGAAAGTTTCTCCCAGAAGACGAAACGCATTGAATCCGTGAGTGTCTTACAAATGAGAATAGTTAGAAAAAACCTGAAAGAATTGTTTTTCACTGAAATTTGGGAGTTAAATTAGTAATTTATTTAAAAACTTATCTTTACTTGAAAATGTAATTAATATCTGGCATAAATTTAATAAATATATAATCATATGTTTAAAAAATTAAAATTAAAAGCTTATTATTAAATTCAAATATCATAAGTATATCACTTTAAATATCAATAACATACAACTTTAACAATTTATAAATTTCAATTTAACAAATCTTAAACTAATAATAAAAATTAGACAATGAATAAAAGTACTTTATTATTTTTAGTTCAATAATATTGCAAATTTAGGATTAAAATATTTTTACTTACAAATATCTTAGTAATTAATCTGACAAATTGATACTTTTCAAGATTTTCGAAAAAATGTTAGCAGATTTATATGAAAATGGGTTCTAGGAAATGGTAATATGAGGTTATAGGGAAATAGTTTATTTTAATTATTTACTGAAAACTAAATTAAAAGCTTCTTCTTGATGTTAGATAGAATAATTATATCATTAAGTAAAATTTAAAATAACAATTTTTTTGTGGAATTCTAAAAAATAATTCTGCAAATAGATTGAATTTAAGCATTTAATATTTCCCAATTAAGCATCCAAAATAACTAAAAAAAGAATAGTTTTTAATCATGAACAATTTCCCTAGTCATTGGAATAGAGTTTTAATACTAAGACTTTTTAGAATTTATCTTCTTTCATGCTAATGAGGAATTTTAATTGGCGCCTTTGCTTAGATTTAAGAATGAAAGCATAAAAATGGAGAGAGATTGTTTTCCTTTTTTGGTATTTTTATCTTATGCGCTAGACATCTTCCGGAATGGGCGTTGGCCGATGCCAGAACGGCACAGCGCCACATAACAAACATGAAGCGGAAATATTAATTAATATTTGGGCAGAGTTTAAAATATAGATTTATTGCGACTTTAGAAACATTTCAAAAATGAGTGGTTGTTTAAACTTCTCCATTGTTCTCTTGATCTAATTCTTTTATTTCTGAAAATATTTTAAAAAGGATCACACAAAAGCATTTGAGAGGAAACGTTTCTCATCAGAAGTCTCTGCATTGCGCAAATGACAACACCGCTAACAATGCTAAGACAATGGCATGGCAGCCGCACTTGACAATTTATTCTCTAGAAATTGGGAACTTTATGAGAATTCAAACCAGAAATAGTGATCAAAATCATGTAAGAAACATAAACTCGCCAAACAATCATTCATCCTATTTAATCGGTATTCGTTTTTCTCCCTCCAACATGCTTTTCAGGGAAAGGTCGGCCACCTACTATCAATTAGAACAGGAGTATTTATTTTGTAAGTTCCGTGGGAAATGCCGTAACAATAGTCCGCTGGACTTCACCGTCTAACAAAGCAGTAATCTCTTTGTTAACTTTAAAAATATACGACCATTATTTCTCCGGACTTTTTCTCCATCGCTTAAAGAGGGAGAAAAAAGTAGAAAAATATGCCGTCATTAGGGAATGGTCAAACGAGCGATTACCGGCTGAACGCCAAAATCATGCGTTGGGCGGCGAAGGGAGGAAGGGGTCTGCTCGTAAAGAAAATATAATAATGCTAATAAATACGAATCGAATATTTTTATGTATGACATTTTCCCTCAAATCGCTCTTGCAAAAATAATCCCTTTTTCTTTCTTTATTCAGCCAAAAAGGTCATGATGAAGGGTGGGGAGAGACGGTCTATTCGGAACCGTGCGGAGACACCCATGTAGGTCCGATTCGTCAGGTGTCTGCTAAAACAAAGGGTTAACAGGTTACTGTGGATCAAAATCCATGACACGAAATCTTCTGCACTAACCTTTATACATTCTTGCTTCTTCTTGTTAAGATAATATCATCTTTCTTTTGTCTTTCATTGATGGCATTGTTTCAGGGGAGAGTCTGGGCTGAGGCTTCTTTCAGTGGCTAAATTCACGTCATTATAAAGCGTTCCTCTCAAAAATGCGATTGTTATTCTAATTGCGCTATTAAAAGAAATGGTTCGTCGTGTATTTTTCTTGTCGAAGGAGAAGACGACTGAGATGGAATCGATTCAAGATTCAGATAGAATCGAACACGTGCATTTAAAAAGTTATTATTTAAAAAATAAAAAAAACAGGTGAATACTTTATGTTTTGAGTTGTTTTTTCGAAAGAACAAACTGTTACTATAGGCATGCCAAGCATATATATATATATATATATATATATATATATATATATATATATATATATATATATATATATATATATATATATATATATATATATATATATATATATATATATATATATATATATATATGTATTGATCGAGTAATTCATTCTTCTATGAATAGATACATTTGGTCACAACAAACAATAATCATTTCCATTTACAATTTTAACTCCTTAAGAATCTAAATTTATATTTATTTTATCATAAAAGAAAAACTTGAGATTCTATTCTTATTAGCACTTGGCAGGTTCGATTTTTGTCTCCGTTGTTAGAGATTCGGTTAAAGGAGATGCTTCGCAGTATACTCAACTATATCTCACATTTATATAATGCACACATAACGAGTATTTTTGGAAATTATTTTTACAAAAGCTTCTTTCAAAACTTAACTTGAATGAAATATTAAGTAATAGGATGCTTTTAATTCTTGGAAAAAGAAGAATGGAAATGGGCCAGGAAAGAACACAAGGGCATTTCCCTCTGGGCACGTGGATAGGAAGGAGCAAATGTGTAATGTTTTAAATGCACAATTGAAGACCTAATCGTTATGCGTTTACAAATATGGAATTCTGCTAATTTTTAGTCCACATTTCAATAGGTAAATGAACGTTTTGTTTGAGAAAAGAATAAACTTCCTCTAAGCTATGTTAAAACAATTGGCGTTTCAAGATAAATCGGCATTTATTAATAAACTTCTTATTTAAACTAATTATGATTTTAAAACATACTATTGATTTAGAGCTTCTTCATTTGATAAAAAATTTTTCTTTTTTTCAAAAGATTTTTATTTTATACTTTCAAACACAAAAAAGTATTTTTTTAACCATTATATATTGAATCTGTGATCATACATGGTTTGATTAAATAGGATCTTCTTTAATTGACCATAAAAATTGCTTCAATTTGAAAATTCTTTTCTTTTTTTTTATCAAATACAAAAATTTTATCGTGTTAAGGATTTTTTGAAATATTGAGGAAAAAAACTGCCCTCTCTAGTAAGATATATGTTATATGAAAATTAAAAAAAATACTCGATTGTATATACTTATAAGGAGTATAAATAAAAAAATACAAAACACTAGAATATTTTAGAATTATTTTCTGATTTATACTTTCATGGGAATTTCACTTCGCCAGTAAAAATGAAATAAGAAACAATATATTTACAAATAAATAAAAAATTTTTAAAAAATCAAAATTTTTCGAATTACATTCAATAGGCTTACTTTCCAAGTTTTGTCAGAATTTTTTTAAAAATCACACAAAAAAAGATGTGGAATGAGACAGTAATGCAGAATTGAATGATTGGAAAATCTTGAAGGAAGGTGTTTTTTTGACACGCGTGAGGTGAACTGCTGGTTCACACATAGGTCTTTCCTAAGTACGGGATTTTAGACCGGACAGTTTCCATAAAAGCATCAATAATTATTACTACTAATTATTCAATGGTGCCAAAGCTGATTCATCCAATCATTTGGCTTATGTGGTTCATTTGTCGCTCTACGTGGTCACTTTATGTACATGAGGCTTAGTTGGACCCTTCATGCGCATGCGGTTAGTGTGAATTCCAAACCAATACAGGCGCTTGAGGGTTCAGTTGAAAGCCAGAGAGTGAACCATTCAGTCTGTATGGATCTCTTGAGATGTTGCTTTCTCCGTCTCTGAGCGGTCATTTTTTGGTTCACAAAACTAATTATACACTACCCTACAATTTAAAATGGATACCGAACAACTACAATTTTTCATACCTAAGATGGGATTCAAACCTGCGAATTGTTGGATTGAAAGATAGAACACTCATCGTTCAGCTCGTGACACAAACTTGGCTCATTCAGTATAAAGTGAACTAAATGTTCAACTTTAGCACAATACAAGTACATGAATGTGGACAAGGATATCTGCATGTATATATCACTAATATACATGCAGCCTCGAAAAGTATTTGTGATTTAACAATGGAAATAATAACTTTATAACTATTTGACAGAATAATTTTATACATTTCTTCAAATTACTAAGTTATGATACGCTACGATTGGTTTAAATTTTCTATTTTGCTTAATTGCTTGAACTTTTTACATACACAAAAAATTAGAAAGTAGAATTCTTTCCTAAATTAATTAGCGAAGGCATAGTTAATCATTGTGAGAAACTTCTGATTCACACACACACACACACACACACACACACACACACACACACACACACACACACACACACACACACACACACACACACACACACACACACACACACACACACACACACACACACACACACATATATATATATATATATATATATATACATATATATATATATATATATATATATATATATATATATATATATATATATATATATATATATATATTGTTTCAATAGTGGTTTTTTTTCACAAATTAAGTCCCAATATAGAAATTTCAAACAAATAAGCATGTATTACGTCATACAAGATGTCATAATTCAATTAAATTTTAAATATTCTCACTGTCTTCTGTGGCTGTTCATCATTATTACAATATGACAGTATAATTTTTTTATAACTCAACAGTAAAAAATTTCGAAATGTTTTGGAAAGTGGTAGCTTAGCTCTGACTCTAATACGTCCCATGTCCAAAGGATAACAAGTTCAATACATGACCTTTACATAGACCGTCGTACAGAAAAGCTTATGTTCCGCAGTGTACAATGTTCCTCCGTTTTTGTGGCGCTGTGTGAAGAATAGAATCTTAAATCAGATGTCATCCTCCTTACTTAAACGTGGCTGAAAACCGTGAGACTATTGGCTACATTTAGATCATCGATTAACAGAAATAGGTGGTTTATGTATCGCAATAACGATACAGCAGTGCAGAGAGTTTTGCTTTAAGCTTTAAAAATTTTGTTGAACCACTGCTGAGCAACGGGAGGTCTGTCTTAGTGGGTACTTGGGAGTTTTCCAGGTTTCCTTCTTTATGACACGTGACTACTGCCCTCCGCTATAAAAAAGAGTCGTTTCATGGTTGACAATTTATGAAGAGGATTTTTAAACATGTTACAACGGCGGTCACTATTGTTGTCGCACAATTTCAATGTACGAAAACAAAGTTAGATTATTATGTGAAATTTTCTTAAGGTCGGACAGCGGAAACTAATGAGAATAAGAGTCGTTCCCCTGGTATCGATGTCGGGCTTAGTTGAGGGATAAGAAGGACCATTAGGAAAAGATGCCATTGAACAAAAGACACGAGGCAGTGTGTTCAGTTGCATCTTTCGAAGAAACATTGGCATGCACAAGTGAATTACAAGATCCTTACCTAAAACAAACGCGAAAAATATTATTTTCAAAAGCTCCAAATTATCTGATTTCGGCTGCAAAATAAATAAATCTATGAAACTGAGACAGAAACAACCTAACATTATTCAAAACTTAAATACATTATTTTCAAAAAAATGTAAGATAATAAGCAAAATACCACACGATAAAACCGGGAATTAATTTCTATGCATCTTTCTTGATTTGTGCATGTATTATTTCTTATAATTAAATTTTGTTGACTTATAATCACTGCATAAAGTTTTTAAAATGTAATGAATATAATAAAAACAATATAATAACAAAATTTAATCAAAATTCAACTTAAAAATATAAACAACAATTCAATCTCAGGACTGTTTTTAAATAAAAAATATTAATATAATATTTTCTATTTTCTAAGCAGTAAGACTAAAAAAATTTCTTTTATAATTCAATTTGAATATTTTTATTTCAATTTCTTTTATTACGCTTACATTTAAGAATTTCAATCAGAATCTTTTTCTGTCACGTTAACTATACAACCTAAAAATAAATAGATATATAAATATCTTTTACCGAAATATTAATATTTTTGAACAAAGTCAATACTTTAATATCATAGCAGAGTTAAAAAGAAGTGAAATATATATATAAGAGAAAATAAAATAATGCTACAAGTATTGGAATTTAAGAAAATGAATGATATTAAAATCATAGGAAAAAATTACTTCGTTTTTAAGAGTAACGGTTTGCGTTCTTAACGAATGAAAATAATGATCTCAATTACAGGAGAGGAAAAATAACAATAACAGCCATCATTCAAAACCACTTTCCATACTTTCGTGACGGATATCATTAAAAGCTGCATTTAAATGCTTCGAGATAGAAGAGAAAGAGTTCGCTCGCACCCTACTTAATTCCTTTAATAGCTGGCAAGGGGAAGCATCTTACAGAAATCAAATTGTGAAGATTCGAACGCAATGACTCGGTCAAACGTTTGGAAGCATGAAGCTGCCTTGACCACTAATGCAATGAGCAGTCTGTCCAATTCAATATTTAGGCCTCCACGCTTAGGCATTGAATAAAATGCCAATAAAAAGAAGCGAGCGACGGGAAAGCTATAACTGAAGGCTTATCGCGCCTTACCACCCACGGTTGAATGAGACCGGTGGCAACACTTTATCAGAGAGCCAAGAAATCTGGACGGCACTTTTTCAGGGACTATTCACAAAGTGTAACCCGTGCTCTCTAATTAAGTGATTCTCCTTAAGCACTTTTAAGTATCTAATATTAGATCACCTTGTGTACGCACCAATAAAGAGTCTATTATTTATGGTAATCAAATTTAATAATAAACAAAATTAAGATGTAAAATAATTAATGTGTTACGAAAAATGTCAACAAAGGTACTACGCAAAAAACAAAATGCACACATAAAAAGAAAAAATAAATATAAGCATCCTTTAAGAAATCCATGTATTTCATGTAAGTAAAAATGCATTGAATGTTTTGATCAAGAAATTTAATGATAAATTTATGCGTAAAATCAAAGTTATGCAAATAAGTATTCTTAACCAATATCTCTTTCTATTTAAAAGATATTTATTTTTTCTGAAATTCATGCACATTTTCTCACATTATTAGTATGGTACGTATTCAACGATACTGTGTTTGGAATGATACGCATTCGACGGTAAAATATACTAATTTAAGTTATATGTGGAAAGAGAAATCCTCAACAGGAAGTCAACAGATGTCTAATTAGTAGTGAATCAGTTAGAATTTACAGATTTGATTGCGCGACAGTTTCCAGTAAATGTCTTATATTCCCAGCCTGTGGAAATGCTGAAGAAGTTAACACACCTGCAACGAAAATTCTGTTACTATTAACTTATAAAATTATTTTTTGATTAATTATATATTCACGATTCATTGAATCACAGGGTCACAAATTGCATTGGTACAAAATTAGTTACAAAAAGTGATGCTTATTGACAGTATTTGATGAGAAGTTTATTTCTTTATGAATAATAACCATCATTATTAAATTATTATAATGCATAGAAATTGCAGTGCTCAGTAATAGTTAAATTATGCTACGTGTAACTAAAAATTTAAGGAAAAACGCATGTCGTTATTAATATTTATTATAAATGCTATTAAAATAGTTACATAAAAATTTAAGATATATTATGCACAAATAGTAATATATAAATTTAGTTAAAAAATAAATTATGTTTATTTATGTATCTCTAAAATATTTGAAAAGAAATGTGTAACTAATATTTATAAACTTGCATTTAATTAATACAATTAAATGAACAATAGTAATGCGCATAAATTATACTATATAAAGATAGTAAATGTTTATAAATTTCCACATTTTTGATGAGAATCCTTTTATTGACAACAATTAGAATCGTTATTTCAAAAAAAATATCAGGAATAATAAATTGAATGAATATTTTCAATTAAAACTATGAGAAAAAGAAATGTGTTCTTAGAGCGATTGCAATTATAATCAGGTTAACAATTCCTCACCATGACTGGCATCTTCATTATCTTACATATATCTATATTTTAATAGCTTCAAATCACAGTCATTTTAAACGAAGCACTTGTCGCACTTTTGCAAATTTGCTTCGAATATAATATTCAAATAGAAATTAACTTAGTAAAAAAATTGAGTAATATACATGTATTTCAGATATTGAAATTTTTATTCTAGTGTGATGTTTTCCATTTAAATATTTATAAATTAATGAAATAAATAATAATAAACTAATGAAATAAAAATGTAATCATTATTATCTTTCTTTTGCCGGATTTCGAACAGAAATTTTTCTATTCCCAACTGACCGGAGTCTGATCTGAGTTTCGTGTCACTTTGATTGAGGGAATTGCAAATAAAAATGTTTGAAATAAATATTTTAAAAAATTACTCATTAAGATTTAGTGCTATTTCAATAAAAAAAACTCTAATAAATGTATCTCATAAATATTTTGTTTATTAAAGATGCGTTGAATTTTTTTATGAGTACAGGAGTAGATGCATTTCGTAGAATGAAAAGATGAGCTGCAATATATATATATATACTGTTATATGCAATCCATTTTCCATTGTTTAAGTGCCCTTTCCAGAGATTTACAATACGTGAGTAAAAAACTATTCTTTATTGTAAGCCAACTGTAGGCTAACTTTTGCGGATTTCTTTATTGCAAGTGTCTAAAATGATTGTAGGCTGTTAGAACTGACTATGCGGCTTCCAAAACATAAACCCATTCAAAAATTTAAGCTGTCAAAAATCACTTCAAGAAAAAAATATTTTTGAGTCAATTATAATTCCATTTAATAAAAGTCTACTTCTAATTTCACAACAACAGTATAATAACATCTATGTATAATACTAGGAAATCTATACAATGAAACTTATCATAGATTTAATGTATAAAATTCATATTTTTAGCTCAAGTTTAAAGTCAATATAGTTGAATGTTTCGTTTATTATGATATATAGATGAAAGATTTTTCTTAACAACTGCATACACGCAGGAAAAATATTTTCTTAAAACCGTTGGCATTTTTCTTCGTTGGAAGTTGAATGGTTAGAGTTCTGGTCTTCAAATAACTGGTTCGTGAGTTCAGCAGCTACCTTGGGGCGTGTATATGTTTTAGAGTCAGAGATCAATTTAACTGTAGGTTCAGGCCGAAATAACCCTCAAATGCAAAAATTGACCATACTTAAATCTTATCAACTTATGATTTCATAAGAAAGCAAATAAGCTTCACAAGTAGAAAGTTTGACAGTATGTATTATTTAAATGATAATTAATTGCATTTCCTCATATGCAATTAATTCTTGTGGAATTCATAATTTAAATAGACTAATTTCATTTAAGGTTTTTCATTGGTTCATAGCAACAATTTTAAAGCACATTTTGCGAAACATAATATCAATTCATGAACCAAGAAAAGTCCAGTTGTACAAATGCCATCTAATTTCGTTCAACAGCTGGCTTCAACTTTGTCTCAAAAAGTGTGAATGAAGGTTGAGATAAAAAAATAATTCCAATTCATTCATACGGGCATCTAATATAAAATAATGCATTAGATTTTATCTTAAGTGTCAGAGAAAAGTATAGTTCTAAGTGAGAGAGAGAGCTGGTTTTCCATTTCCTAGTATCGTTTGACAGCTCAAATTCACTGAGCCATTTGGCACACCTCGGGCAAGCAATATACATGACAAGTTTTCCTCTGTTGGAGACGAAGTCATTACTTCAGCAAGAGATATAATTTTAGAAATACACTAGCCAAGTTAAATTTTCAGTTTCTGCTTTTATTTAGAGTTTAAAATATCGAGTTCTTATGCAAAAGAATATAAAAATTGAAACAAAAAAATTGCGGGTAATTTTGATTTTCTCTTTTTACAAAGCGTTCTTGTCCACTACGAAATAAAGAGATGGTATTTGGGTAATGTTTTACACATTCATAAACAAGATGTCTCTAATTTTAATGGGCTTTTTTGACAAAACGTTTTTTCTTAATAAAACTAAGTAATAAGAGAGTTGTTTGTATTCGAAATCTGAGCATACATAAAAAGGTATATGTTAGAAAATCATAGCATTTTGCAGAAAAAACTTGTAATGTTGAAAATATTTAATCCAGGTTGTTATTCGCCCTTCACGAAACTTCTTTTAGAACGTATTTGAAAGAAAAAATGTACTTAAACATAAATCACTTCTGAGCAGAGGAAATGTGTGATATACATTTCAAGTACCACAGGTCTTCTATATTGTTTTACACACATACAGTGATATGTAACTAATAAAAAAGAACCATTCATTAATCTTTATTTATTTATTTTTTTACAATTTGATTTTTTTAATGCAAGAGTCTTGTGTAAATCTGCTCTTTAAATTTTCCTTCAGTATTTTTTCGATGCCAATAATATGATTTTTTAAACTATTTTATTTCTAAATATATGTTGTACTTATTAGATAAGTTACATTAGGTTAACAATTTTAGCGTATTTGTTTGGATTTAAAATTAGTTTTTGATAACATCTTTTATACACATCCGCCCACAATTTTATTAGTCTTCGTTTTTCCCCATCCATTATATAAACATCTATATCATTAAGATGTATTTAAAACTTTTCACTTAAACTTGAAAAATAGATTAGCTCAAATTATATGCAAAAGGACACGTATAATACATTTAATATCAATATTAAACTTAAGTTTTTAAAACTAAAATTCGATATTCTTATTAAAAGTGGTGTAACTTCTATCACATTTTTTTATACAATTTGAACTACTTTATTTTTCCAGTTATAATAATAAACCAATTTAACATATTTATCAGTAGCTTTGCTATGCTGCATTTTCAGGATAAATGAGAAAAACACGCTTTTGGGATCTCTAAAATTCCCAATGCTCGAGTCCCATGTGTGGTTGCCTGGGCCACACATGGGACTCGAATAATATGTAAATTTTAGTTTTTATGTATAATGCCCGATTGATCTCACTCTTACTTGCAGTTAAAGATAAGTTGCGAGAGAGCGTTTTGATACTGTGGTTTCTCAAGAATACGTAAAAAGTAAGAGCAAATTGTAAATTAATTTAAAAATGCCATTAAATATTGAAATAAATAGTGAGAGACAGTTTTAATAATTCGAGCTTTTAATGATACGCGTAAAAACTGAGAATAAAAATATGAATGTCATTAACAAAAATGCTTAGATAAATTAGGTAATTGATACAAAACAACACTAAGGGAAAATGTTTCCAAATATAGCAGAAACAAAAGCTTTGAAATATTATACGGCGTTTTGTAATATTTGATAATAATTTGTAACTATAATGATTTTTTACTAATTATCGATTCAATACAATATGTATTTTAAGAAATTTTTTAAATGTGAACAGTAAATTTAAAACTGGAAAGAATTAATCTTTCTAAAAACGAAAAATAGTTACCTCATAAAAAATAGGTACTGAGGCGTAACTAAATTTAGTGAAAAAATAAGTTAAAGAACTAATCACACTATTTTAAATGCAATCTTTCCATCTTTCTGAAAATTGAGAAATATATTTTGAATTTTATAATTTTACAAAATTCAACCAATATTAACATTTAAATATAGATTTTACTTACATAATTACGTTAATTAGGTAATAAGGTCAAAGCACTTTAATCAAAATGTTTCTTAAATTTCATGAAAGATAAAAACTGGCTTGTACGTTAATAAAATTCTATGCACCTAATAATCAAATGATATTTGTATAAAAAGAAGAATTTTGATTTCTTTTGCATAGTTTTTTAAAATAATTATCAAGTTATATTTCAATACTTAAATATTTATAAAATAAGAATAAAATACGCAAAATTAGAGGATTTTTAATTTATTTACAAATTATTCATGCGAATTTATTAGTTAAGGAGTTATGCCTGAATAAAATATTTACTGTGAGATAATGAATATATTTTAAAACTATCACTAAGTTTCTACTAACACAATCAAATATAATCAATTTTATAATTTAACAATAATATACTGAGGGCATTTGTAATCATCGTTTTATCAAATTTATGAAATATTTTACTAGTACATAATATTCTGTTCAACTTCACCTCCTATCTAATAATATATTTTTGTAGTGCTTTATCAGCGCATCATATTACCTAAAAAATGGGAGAAACTTCCGAAATTAGAAACCGGTGAAAGTATTTGATTAAGGGGGGTACACTCCGTTCTACTTTAGTGTTACCCTAATAAAAAGGATAGACATAAAACTAAAAATGTAATTTATTTGTTAAAAAAATAAAATGTTTTCTCTAGGTAATATACAAGATAGATTTATCAGAAAGTTAATTAACGCAAGGGAAAAGAAATGTTTTCCGAGGCAATTGAAGAACGATCCCCGATGACGTGCGCCGATCGTGACCCAGTTCAACAAGTCATTTTGGAAGATGTGGTGATCACGTTCTCCCCGTTAGGCCCACCCTATGCGTTGATGCTCGAGATACGGAGCTTTTATATTCTTAGTTAACTTATTACACCGATGGAAGCGCCTCAACTTCTACAAGATTAAAAAGTTTTTCTATAGGGGCTTCATTATAATTTAACGTTAAATAGCTTGTTTAGGAGAAGGCAAAGCTCATAATAAAATTCTACTTGACTTCTGACACTGGTTTAAAGCGAGTTCAGTCTGGATAATGAAATGCCACACGCAGTAGTTTTATGTTCATAAAATTAGGTGTATGTATATATATATATACACACACACTCATGTCCATAAATTAAGGATAGTTTCAAAATCACACTGAAAATGAACTCTAAAATAAAAATTTCTCAGGTAGAATTATCGCACACATCTTAAATAATATGCAAATTACAAGAAACCACCAGATGGCACCGATAGTACGTCACAATGACGAGAGTGTAAGAGAGGGGTATTTAAGGAATGGTTGCAAAGAAGTAAAATTGTTCTATATACAAGCTAATATTCCTCATAATACCATTACACCAACGAATGATGACCAAATAATTATTAAAAATTTAAAGACCAAAAAAGCCCCAGGAAAAGACAATATTACCAACAATATGATCAAATATTTACCATTGGACTTTCACAAACTCATACATATTTATAATAAATGCCTAAAAATATCATATTTTCTTACAATCTGGAAAACTGCTACCATAATTCTTTTCCCAAAGCCTGGAAAAGATCCCAGAATATCTGAAAACTACAGACCTATCAGCCTGCTACCAGCTTTGGGAAAAAAATTTGAAAAAATAATTTACAATAGAATTAAATTTTATCTTCACCTAATTCCGAATCAACAATATGGCTTCAGAAGCAACTTATCAACTGTTAAGCAACTCATAAGAATTACTGAGATTATTGGTCAAAATATTCATCGCAATGTGTGTGCAGTTATGGTTATGCTCGACGTAGCAAAAGCATTCGATAGAGTATAGCACGAAGTAAATCTCAACATATAATTTTACTCACCACTTCATATCTAACTCATCGCTTCTTCCATATTAAATACAATGAAAACTCAATTACTCTGAATATCAATGCTGGAGTCTCCCAAAGTAGCAATCCTTAGCCCAATTTTATACCTATTTTTCACCCATGACTTCCCCGGTTTGGAAAATAACTCAATACAAATTGCTTTCTACGCAGATGACACTGTTATCATAGCTGATTTTATGAGGCCTATGCTATTCATAAACTTCAAAATGTGTTAATTAACACAGAAAACTGGTGCAAAAAATGGCGAATAAATATAAATGCTGATAAATCTCAACTTATAGTATTTAACAGAAAAAAGAGAAATAAAATTAAATTACTTCAACATAATAAACTCTATATATTCGATAAAATCATTCCGGAAGTGTAGACCACTAAATATCTTGGATTAACAATTACTACTCAACTTTCATGGACTCCGTATATCAATAACGTCATTAAAAAAGCCACTGAAGCTTATAGATGCCTATTCAACTTAATTGGAAAAAACTCAAATTTAACACTAAAACTCTCTACCTTACAATGTTATGACCAATCATCATTTATGCTTCACCTGTGTGGAATACTCTATTACGCCAAGAGACAAACACAATCTTAGAGTGTTTCAACATAAAATACTTAGAAAAATTACGAAAGCGCCCCACTATATTCGCAATAAAACATTGCAAAAGATCTGAAAATTGTTGATAATCTAGAGCATATTGCTACTTCCTACTAAATAAAAACTTCTATGATAAAGGCATTAACTGCACAGAAGGTGCATTTAATCAAGTTTTTCGCTATGATTATCTCATAGAATACTGTAAACATAGGCCAATCACCAGAAATTATTTAGAGGAATATATGTAATATAATTTTTGTACATATTTATATAGCCTTATTTAACCATATATTACTTTTCATTTATTCAGAATATTTTTTCTATTTGTGTCATTGTATATAACAATTTTATTTCAATGTTATAATTTCCTCTATTTTTCAAGCAGAATAAAAATGTTTCACTCATTGCTCCACCCCTCAGCTCTCTGCTGATTGGCTATCACCGCCAAGACTTGGTTCCTCACGCTTCAAGTCTAGCGTTCCCTGTCAGTACCGCAATGTCTTCCATCAAGGAATAATCACAGATGAAGAAGTAAAGGCCTGCTTCACAAGCCGACACTTCGTAAATGAATAGAGATCCAAGATCCAAAAAGTAAAATTGTTCACAAGCGCTTAAAAGCCTTTTAGTGCAATAACCGCATTGTTATGGCACAATGGAAGCATTTATTTAGATGGTGTTTTACGTGGTAGAAATGGAATGTGGACGTACCCAGCTGGAAGTATCCGAGGAACTAGGAATCGACCAGAGTTTACATGTAAGAACACGTAAGGTGATTAGTAATTCAATAAAATATGTTTTATCACCTTGTCATTTCAATTTGCAATCAATATATATATTCTTGCTAATTTAATGAAAGAACGAGCTTTTGTTTTTAGGGCTCTCCGCTGAAATTTGTGTCCTGTAAAATTTCCCAATTTTCCTGGGAAGGAGTAAGAATTCTAAGAACTTTACTTTTTAAAATGCAAAACATGCAATTCTAAGCTATCTATATTATCCAACTCCACATTTACAAGACGCGTTCCATTAAATTCATCGATTTCCTACATGATAAATCTGCATGTTATGAGAATTCCGAGACTGGTACTCCAAGTGTACTTTATGAGAGACATTTTCCAGAACAAACACTGAATTCTTGCACCAGCTATAATTGCTTACAATTTCTTTTAGACAAGGACACAGTAGTTTCAATCTTATTATTACCAGACCACAGGATGACAAAAACATGGGGGCGGGGAGCACTTCTCCTACAATAGTAAAAGAAATCATTTGTAATGTTAAGAGTATCAATTAGCAGCGAGGAAATTTATTGTCAGGCAAGAACCCATTGATCTTAGAAGGTTATGAAACTATCTAATTTTGGTGCGAATTCTACAGTTACAAAGCATTTATTTCAGAAACTGATGATACTGTCTGAAGTACATTAAATCGAATAATATTATTCAGTTATAAAAATATAGAAAATAAGTTATATATAATTTAATGTTTTCTAAGGAAAAGTCAGAAATATATGTAAAGGGAAAAAACTGTGCCTTTGGATTAGTAAAATCTACATTCACTTACGTTATTTTATTTCTAGTACTACTCAATTTAGTTTAAATTATATTTTCATAAAAGCAATCGCAAATTATGAATATACGGTAACACTGCGTTAAAAATTATATATTAAAGATGCTTATGTAATGCGCCCGCTACATTTGAATGGCTGATGGATCATTTACTGCGCCATCTCAAGCGGACTATGTGTCTTTGTTACCTTGAGGACATAGTTTCATTTTCCGAAACTTTCGAAGAACATCCATCCCATCTAAGAGCCGTTTTACGGTGTATACGTGACGCAGGTCTCAAATTGAATCCAAAGAAATGTCTGTTTGGCGCTAAACAGATAAAGATTCTGGGACATCTTGTAGCGGAAGATGGAGTGCGACCCGTTCCTGATAAATTACGAGCACTTACTGATTTCCCAACTTGGAAAAATGTGCACGATGTAAGAAGCTTCCTAGGTCTACACTCTTAAAAAAATCGAGTGGATTTCACTCAGAAGGAGTGAAATTTCACTCTTTCATTTTCACAAAACTCAACATATCTTTAAGATAGAAATTCCCTCCTTTGAAAGATGCAGGTAAACCACTCCTTTTAAGGGGAGAAACAACAAATCGCTTAAAGGGTTAAATTATATAGAAAAAAGAGTGAATTTCAATCTTTTATAGAAGTATTGCTGATTTTTTTATATTGACAATTTAGTGCAGAAATTAGGTTTTGAATTATTTATTTTAAGGATTTATGCTTTTTTTGACAATTACAATATAAAGATATATGATTTGTTTATTCAATAATATAACAGTACAATTGAATATGACATTTTAATTGATTTGGATAATTATAGTGGTTTTTAAATTACATACATTATCAAGCAAATTGTTCAGCCATTTATTACATTATTTATATATCTATTTAGTTTTACGTGTGAGTGTAGCACTCTCAAGAAAAAATCGTTACACTACTTATCTTTCAGTTTAGTTTACTATGGGCCCATTAAGTACAAAATTAATTTTTACAAACATTATTAGTACAACAAATTGTACACAATTTAAAAAATACATAAATATTTTATATAAGTAAATATAATTTCTTTTGAAAAAATAATTTATTCATAGTATAACTAAATATTTATTTTTGAATATTGATAATATGCAGGAGGATAAAGACAACTATTTACAGATTATTCTGTTGAATAAAACTGACTTGTGTTTTTGCAAATAAATCTTGTTT
This sequence comes from Latrodectus hesperus, assembly GCA_037975125.1. NCBI lineage: Eukaryota > Metazoa > Arthropoda > Arachnida > Araneae > Theridiidae > Latrodectus > Latrodectus hesperus. The sequence goes on along the minus strand of CM075854.1, from coordinate 5,271,806 downwards.
TATGATATATTTTCCAAGTTTAGTTGAAACTGAAAATAACTTCAATGAAACTAAGAATGAAATTAAAAATAAAATGCAAGATTATACAAAAAACATTTATTCAATTTTAAATACAGAAAAAAATTAAATAAAAATATGTATAAAGAAATTCTTATGTTTATATGATGTCAACTTAATACTGGAGCTTGACAGTTTTATTGTCAGTTCAATAAAACAAAATAATAATACTATTAAAATAAGAATAAAAAAGTTAATATGCATTTTAATGCTTGTATTTTGAAAATTTAGATCTTGATCAATTATAGTAAGAATGTGTTGTTTAAATTAAAGTCCAACTTTTTTAATTTATAAATCATATAGTCCATGAGAGCATAAAATACAGTAAGTTTATCATCGAACTTAACATTAAACACATGATGACATTTATATAAAATATTGAACGCTTTTTAATCTTGCATATCCGACATAAATAAATCCACTATCCACGTATAAAAATATTTCATATTCAGGTCTTGCTTTTGACCACAGCAAAGCAAGAGTAGTTGACTACTTTTGAGCGTTGTTCTACAGATCTCTTCACCTAATTCGAAAACTCGCTAGCGGTTATGGAATTGTAGCTAGCTTGGTCCAAATTCAAAACGGTTGCGAAAAAGTAATAGCTTAAACATCACGAACGCTCAATAAGTCGGGGAAAAACTATTCAACCACGGAAAGAGAATGTCTTGCTGTGATAAGGGCAATCCACAAATTTTGTCCTTATTTATTCGGCAAACCATTTGTTGTAGTAACTGATCATCATGCATTGTGCTGTTAAGCAGGTCTGAAAGATCCATCGGTAAGGCTTGTGAGGTGGAAATTAAGCTTGTAAGAATATGACCATATCCATATCCTATAAAAGCGAAAGAAAGCATAAGGACGCAGACTGTCTTTTGAGAAATTCCCAAAGATCATGACTCTTCAGTAGAGGCCGGAATATTTTCTGCATTTACGGATATCACTGTTACTCAAAGGAATGATTCGAAGTTAGCAGAATTATTTCACACCCTAGAGAAGTCTGAGCCCATCAAGGACGAATTTGAGCTCATAAATGGTGTCATTTGTAGGAGAAATTACGATCCATCTGAGAAAAAGTGGTTACCCGTAATCCCTAGATACCTACGACTGGATGTCCTCCGACAATTCCACGACGCACCAAATGCGGGTCACTTAGTGTTCGCTAAAACCTATGGCATAATCAGGAAACGATTCTTTTGACCTAGACTGTATCGTACCGTAAGACACCATGTTTCTCATTGTCGAGAATGTCAAAGGAGAAAACATGTACCTCGGAAATCACCCGGTCACTTTATCTCCATTCCTCCAGCTATAGCCATTTCAACGAATCGGTATAGACTTGCTTGGTCCATTTCCTAAATGCCACAGCGGAAATAAATGGATTGTTGTCTGTACTGATTATTTAACGTGGTAACTAAAGCTCTAACGACAGCCGACGCCCGCGTAATAGCTAGATTTCTAGTAGTAGAAGATTTATTAAAGCATGAAGCTACTAGGGTTCTGTAGTATTCTTAAAAACGAAAGTAAGAAGAACACTCTGAGTTCGAGACTCAATTTTAGTGGAAAATCAGACGAAGTTAATAAAATTTTAAGAACTCGAAGTACTTTTAAAATAAATCACTCAAATTTTACAAAGCGAGATTTTTCTCAAAAACGAAACAGGTCAAATTCTCGACATAGATTTTCATCAACACTAAATTTTCGTGAACATGGTATTTACAATACATGCTTACGATGCGGACGTTCAAATCACCTTTCTCGAGAATGTCGTGCTGACATAACAAAACTATACTGTACACTTTGTAAGCGAAAGGGACACGTTCAAAAAGTCTGTTTATCAACACTGCTGAAAAATAAAAAGGCTAGTGAAATTCAATCTGTTGAAAAAGATGAATATGTTACAGATATTGATTCAGTCAATATTTTTTCTAACAGGACTAAAGTTGTTGATATTTTCAAATTTACAACTAACTCTGAAAAATTCTGGGTTAATGTGCATAGAATAGTATCATATCAATCCGGTGATCTATAGTATGGATTTTTACACTTGCAGATAAAGTGGGTCTTTCTGAAAACTCCTAAAGCGTTATTTTGGCCCGTATGAGGTTCTCAAATGAATCTCTCACGTTACATGCGATGAAGAAGATTTTGATCCTATGTCGCAGCGTTGAAAGGCTAAGGATACCGTTCATGTCCTGCGGATGAAACTTTATTGTGATCGCAACAATCAAGACGTTGAGACTACCTCTACCAATGATCCTCATCGACCAGACACTGGGCCTGCCGATTCAGTGATACCCGAAAGAGATACATCGAAATCATCAAAAGCAACACACACTGGACCTTTGACTCGGTCTAGAACTAAGGCCGAAACAAACATTTGAAAGAAGTGGGGCGCTGTCTTCTAAAGGAGGAATAGAATGCCGCATTTCGGAAAACTCGACGGACGCAAGTGCGCAGAGGATAAAGTCAACGGATATAAACGGGAATACGTCAGTTCAAACCTGCGCGAGGCTGAAAATGTTTTTTCGTTTCTTTTATGTTCGCTTTTTTGAATATTTGGGAAATCTGTAAAATACGCGCAAATTTCTGTATTATTTGAATACTTCTAGAATGTTCTCTAACCATTTAATAGCGTGTGTTGAAACTGCGAGAGACAGTTCTTGACTGTAAGCCTTAAAGCTAGTTAGTCCTGTCTAATAAACGTGACTGTATATATATATATATATATATATATATATATATATATATATATATATATATATATATATATATATATATATATAATGAAAATATGTAAAATTTCATTACATTTTATCCCCATACATCGGTTTTGATTTCTCCAATTAATTTGTAGCTAGACCAATTCACAGTAATGACTTAGCCCATTCAATACTACAGCAGAGTTTTGATAATAAACCTTGATATAATAAAAGAGGAATAAAGCATGCTATTTTTTCACATCTTTTTAAGAAATCCTCTTTTTTGATTAATTCTTCAACCACACACACATCTCTATGTTAAATATTAAGAACTATAATTTTTTTGAATCCTTAAATTGTAAGATTCTGTAATTTTTTTCATTAATTAAAAATACCTTATAATGAAGTTCTTAACGTAAAATCAAAAATGACTTACCAATTGAAAAAGTATAGAGAGGATTTCTAGATTTTAATGAATAAACATGGTATTTTTTAAATATCTTTTTAGTACTAAAGCAATGACATTAAGAAAAATATAAAGATATTTTTTGCCATGCTATGAAGAATGAACATTAATTTTTGTATATAATCTGATATAATCTTAAATGACTTCTTTTTTCGGTATATTACTATATTGTTTAGTGTCCATAGAATTTAAAATTGCATCAATGTTTGTATCAAAAATAATTTTATAAAGAGTAAAAGGAATAAATCTTTATAAATTTTATTAAAGAAAAATTTTATTCAAAATACTAGGATTATACCCTCTGTAAACCAAAAACATGCGTGACGTTTCCAAAAATTTACTAATGAGAAGTTAGTATAAAATAATGAACTGATTTTAGAGAGGAATATAAATAAAAAGTTCTCAATAAAATGGGTTGAAATAACTGTTGCTGAAAACACCTGCACAAAAGAACGATCATTTGCAACGGAAATCTCCTACCGTGAAATCGTCTTACTGAGCAATGAAAAATCGAGATAGCGACATTAGACTTGTTAGAAAAATAAAAAGCTTCATATTTTTTTATGATGGCTCATAACGAAATGCAGCTGCTTGAAAATGAAAAAAATTTAAACAAAATAAATGAAACTCTGCCGAGAATGCCACGTCGTTTGTCATATTTAAAAAAAATTTAAATGATACAAGTTGTACACAATTTGCTTTTTTAAATATTTGTCCTTGAAATGCTTTATTTTTTTATAATAAAATAGTCTTATTAATCACTTTATATGCAAAACATTGCATCTGATTACATAAACATTTCTTAAATTTCCGGTATTAACTAAAATAATATTTAAATTAGAATGTAATTTTTAATTTATGGTCTATTATAAAATATTTTGCAAAAATAATCCAAGTAGCAAAAGGAATTTGAGAGGCAATGTTTACTCTCTCTTTCCACTTACATCTACATTTTGTTGAAAATTATGATTAATCGTGCATTGAATTAGTGATTAATATGTCAATTTTTTTCGTAAAATTCTCTTCGATCCAAACATTTCCTTAATTGGGTGGGGCTATTTCATTTGCAAACTCGTAATTTTTATTAACCAATATATTAGATAAATTATTTTTTAAAGTTATAAATAAATTTTACCATGCTTAGTTGCTTATTTTTTCCCTAAATTTGAGAGCACGTTTTAGATTTATATGAATTTGAAAATTAAACCATAAAATAAATTAAAAGGAGCATAACTTTAAGACAGTCGCGAAATATTATCTTAACTTCAATGGAACTATTAATTTTTTATTAGAGCATTAACATAATCATCCTTTGCATTTGCTATTTTTGTGTGCAGTATTTTAAAAGAATGATGAGGTTGTGTTAAAATGAATGTAATTACTGATACCACAAATGTGTTAAATAATACTTAGCTATATCATTTCATTTAACATATTTTATTTGTTACACTACCAATTCTGATACTTTCTGTGTTTATATATTCTCAAAGGCTACTTTTTTGGAGTAAAAAGATAGAATAATGTCATATTATATAAGTTTGTATTCTAATAATAAATAAGAAATATAGTTTTCTATTTTGTATTCTAATATCTTATATAATACAGTATTCTAATTTTGTTTTTCAATATTGCATAAAACGTTATGTTCCAGTTTTATGTTTAAAATAATCATTTGCATGTAAAAATTATATTTACATTATATAATTCACAGTGTAATAGCAAAACAAACATAATCAAAGCAAAAAAGAAAAAGAATAAATTAACTCACAAACTGCATTTTTTAATATTTAGATTTTCCCCAAATATCTGATTCTTAAACATGTGATTTTTATAATATATAATTCTATAAATAGAACTGACATTTTTTATATATTCTTCGTGTGTACAATTTAAAATATATTTCATGTTATTTGATGGAATGCTTACTTATTAAGTGAACATAAAAGTAGTTTTCACTGAATTAAGACTACTGCCTTTAAACAAAAGAGATCCTAAGGGAAGAAATCATAAATCTCTTAAGCATTGTATAATAGACAACTTAAAAGTCGAATACACTTGCAGCTAAACAGCAGATAAACATTCATCGCGTATATGTCTGCTGACAGAAATTGTCATAACTACTGTCGCACATGAGAAAATTTGAAATTTCTCAAACATCTACTCTGACATATATGGGTCATTTTCAAATTTCGATGGCATTCGGAAATTGAAACGAAGAAAAAATATTTTTCTAAATTTATAAATTTTTCTATTAGTATTAATCATCTTCTGCATATTATTTGAATGTCTTTCATACATTTTTTGCTTATATGTTTTTAATTGATGTTTTTCGATCAGATATGATGAAAATTGTCATGTTTGTTACCGAACATTTTCTTACATATTTACGAGCTTAAGCTCTGTACACAATAATGTAGAGTGACCTATAATATAAGTACAGAGTCTTTTTACTTATATAATAAAAAGTTTTAAGAAATATGCATTTTTAAATATTTTATATTTTTGTTTGTCGTGTCCGTTACTAGTATTGAATTCCCATTAGTAATTTTTTAACATAAAATACTATTATAACAGAATAAATGCAGAATTTTTGTCATTATTACATATTCTTGACAGAGATAATTACTATGTAACATTAAAAATCATAATATTATATCAATTTAGCCTTTTTGAGAAAAAACTAGAAATGGTAACAGACATGACATTAATCTAAATGCTAAATGTTTTTACAAAGCTTGAAAGGTGCAATTAAACTAAAATAAGTTTTTTTCATTTAGTACACTTTTTTACTTTGAAATTAAAAAATATGACGACAAATAAAACGACAAAATTGGGGAACATATATACATTTTATATTAATTTGATGCAAGTTAAAACAATATTATTCAGCATCCTATATGCTGAAATCAATATCAAATATTGAATATTGTAACAGCCAAGTTCAGAATCCTATTACATTTGGAGTTGGCAATTTTAATATTTCTTCTTTTTTCGATATCGTGTTCCTTATTGTCATCTCTATAAAGTTTTTTATTTCTAAATATATTATCGGTATTTTGCAGAGAAAAGATTGTCTTCAATATTTACTATTTCTGAAACGATATATTTTACTGACCTTTTCCCCTCCAATTTCTCAAGAATAAAAAGCTTCCTTCCTTTATGTCCTCTCCAAGAAGTTCGCAACTGTTTTCTAGTATATTTTGGTTTTCTGTTTTTGCTTTTAAAGATGGTATGGCTATACTATTTGGTCACACAGCTGCTCGCTTAATAGCACCTCCTATTCCATCAGCAGCACCTTTACAATGATCAGCCTCAAAAAAAGACCATGAACCATATTTTAAACCATTATTTGCTATATGCATATTCAGAAGAAAGTTTTTTCTGTCTATAATGTGTTGCTGGGCCATAAAAAAACAAAAAAAGGAGAATTTTTAACTTCAGATGAAATTTTTTTCAGCTCATTAAAGATTGGTTGAAGGTGGGCCCAAATTGCTGCAGGACATGATCATAACATTCAGATATCGTGCAGAATGAAATTGGCTCTTATAGCTTTTTTAAATATAAAACATCAGTATGCAGTGTTGCCTACTTTCTTGAGCCTCCAAAATGGTTTGCTGGAATTTCTGTGGCAAGTTTACAAATGAATTTTCTGAGTAGTCCGTATGAATCATTGCTTCGTTCTGTTGTAAGTTTTCTTTTTATAAGCAGTATATTGCTGCCTTATATTAAATATATGCATTTTAAATATGCACATATCTGAGTTACATTTAGATATTAATTGTGAAATACTGGTCTCCATTATTTCTTTTAAAAATATGCTGCAATTTATTAGTTTTTTATTTTTACTGATAATTTTTACTCTTTTCCAAATTGTGAGACCAAATCTGCCAATTTATCTTCTCGGTTGTTGCATATGAGTTTGTCTCAACATCTCTTCCTTTACAAATAGCAAAAGTGTTTTGCATGCAAGATTTGTTGCTTTCATTGCATGGTAAATTATAAATCAATTTATAGAGTTCTGCAGTATTAATAATTTTTTTCATCTACGCAGTGTTTGAGTTTTAAACGAAATGTTTTCATGGATAATCAATCCTATTACATATATTTCGTTCATCGACTGAAGGAGCACACACATAAAAAGGTCGCAATCTTGTGAATGTCTTATATATATGAAACTTTAACAATAACATTCTACGTTAAAAATCTTTTGTAGAGATTTTCATGCTACCAAAAGATTTCCTTTATTTCCTTGCGTGTGATTGCTTCCTTTTTCCCTGATGTTGCCCTACTTACATCATCCCACAAAAAGAATCTGATTACAAATTGTGGCTTAATTTTGAAAATTTTCAGAAATATTTTGATAGAGCTTTAAATAATGCAAAACAGTGAGTTAGAATTTAGATAATTCAGGATTTTATTTAATTAAAAGAAAATTTAAAAATGTAAATCTCTCTATTTCAAATTTTGTAACATATCAAGTCTGTTACCAAATTGTCAATTCAGTTACTATAAAGTAAAAGACATGACATTTCAAAGAAAAAAATCTGAATTCTAAGTAATTTCACGAAAACTTCAAAATACATTTTAATTCAGAATAAAATAATAAACTACTTAAATTCTAAAAATAAATCAATTGAATACATGAATAAATTTATTTATTTTTTATACAAATAATAAAATAATTAAGGTAACTGACATGACATGCAATTAAAATACTTACCATAAAAAGATTTCTTCTTCTTCTTCAAAAAAAAAAAAAAAACATTAAAACTCTGGTATCTGCTTGCATTTCTTTTTTATTCTATGTTTCACTGATATAAAAGCGTTACCATTCACAAATTTCAAATTTCATGCTTAAAAGGTTGCAAATAATATATAATAACAGACATGACACCTATGTAAGGACAGCTAATTTTAGTTAGTTGGGTTTGTATGTCATTGAGCACCTCTGCTTTTATCAGCATTTTGTACTGAAAATCTGATATATGATTATATTCTTAATTATTATTATATTCTTAATTAAAATATGATTATATTCTTAATTGAAAGTTATTAAAACCTTTTTATAACAAAATTTAGAGAGCATTTCACTGTAATAAAATATGTAAAAGTAAAAATTTTTGATTTTGAAATGTAATTCTGCAAAATACATTTTATATTGTATGATTCGGACTGCTGTATTTTTGTTTCCTCTCAACTCATTTCTGAATAAACGATATTTTCTACAAACGATTCTGATCAAACGATATTTTTTTAATTTTATTGTTTATCTAATGGATACCGTCTGCTAAAAAGTATGGTAAAAAGAAAAATCATTTTAAGTTTCATAAATCTTATTAAAAAAATATGTTGCAAGTGTACAGCAAATGGCACCGATTTTTGAAAATGATCCATATGCATAAAAAATAACGCAACATCTTACTTTTAAACAGTGTCCATTTCAAAGAACGTTGTCCTTCTACTAAGTTTCAGTGAAACTGATAGTAAGCCCTTTCGTAGTCAATATTAGTTGATGGAAAAGGAGCATTTTCATATAGGAAAATTATGAGTTTAGTATCATAACCTACATATATAGAAAAAATCTTCATGTTGAGTGGACCTATGCATGATTCACTGTTGTAGGACGTCCTTCTAGTTTGGTGTAAATATTTGGAAATGAGGTCAAGAACTCAGGTGTCAACATCGAAAATTAGAGGGGAGTTTGAGGAGTGTTTAATTTCGTTTGTTGTTAAAATTAGGGACTCAGCAAAGATAGTAATAAAACTATAGTATTTATATAGGTATGCACAAATTGCACATTCCATCATATTAATAAGTAATTTTGAAGTATATAATATATGCTTTACAAAAACATCACAGATTCCGTAAGTGTGAGAAATAATTGTAAATCTGAATTCAGCAGCGTAGCGTGTTAAATGATATATATATATATATGTATATATATATATATATATATATATATATATATATATATATATATATATATATATATATATATATATATATATATATATATATATATATATATATATATATATATATACATATATATATATATATATATATATATATATATATATATATATATATATTTATATATATTTATATATATATATATATATATATTATAGATATATATATATATATATATATTTATATATATATATATATATATATATATATATATATATATATATATATATATATATATATATATATATATATATATATATATATATATATATATATATATATGTATGTATGTGTGTATGTATGTATGTATAATCAATGCTACCTTGAAAGTACTCAGATGGATCGAGAGGAAAAGAAATGGAATATTTATGGTTGGAGTAGCAGTTGGAAGGACTTCTTACCCCTTTAATGTACTGAGAAACAGGGAGGAGTCGGAATAACCTTTCATATCAGGGAGCATTTATCTGCACCCCCCTACATAAAATTCTTGAATTTATAGTGTTTTCACTTAAGATTTAGTATTTCTCCTTTTTGGCGCATTTTCAGAATTATTTATGTACACTGGATGTCGACCTTTGGCACTGGGAGTTTCTTTGTTTTCAAAACATTTAGTATTCAGAAGCGAACTACAGGTAAAAGTATTTTCGTAAAGATAGATATTTCAATTTCCGTTTTAGTTGATTTGATTTTCTATTTTTATTTATTTTCTTACTTTACATTACAACTGTGTTAAATCTGAAATAAATATTTTTGTGTAGGTGTGCATCGAGTTCTGAAATTTTTAAAATGCTATTAAAAAGTAATTTTTATGTAGATAAAATGAAATATTTTTAGTCGTATATTAAAATGCCTTAGATGAAAATACACAGAAAAAAAATTTGATCTAAAAGAAGAAATAATTTCCTAATTAAAAAAATTTTAAAAGAAAGAACTAAACTGGTGTTATATAGATACGTTAAAAACACAAATTAATATTTGATAAAAGAAAATTTTTCTAAAAAAATCAACGCGTAATTGAAACGTTTTTCATCCAATGCTAACTAATTTATATCAATAATTCAAAAGATATATATATATATATATATATATATATATATATATATATATATATATATATATATATATATATATATATATATATATATATATATATATATATATATATATATATATATATATATATATATATATATATATATATATATATATATATATAAATACTGATATGTTTCATGTCAATTGATTAAAAGTTTTGGGAATTAAGTTTAGTTCTAGTAGCAATAGTTTAATATGTTGGAAGATGCAAAATCTTTTCTGTATATAATCTAGTTTGTCAGTTTTTTAAATGAATTGTAACTCTTACATTTTTATAGTGTATAGTATTTTTAATATACGAGTTTGAAATTATGTACTATTCGTTTTTATAATCTTTATCTCTCTCTCTCACTTTGTATGTATGTATATATATATATATATATATATATATATATATATATATATATATATATATATATATATATATATATATATTATCTGTACTCGCTGTGTGTCTGTTTAAAATAAATGCATAAAGTCCATAATCAAGCAGATAATTTTAACCTGGGTTTAAGATGAAATTAATTCTTCATTACACTAATTATTTTTTGTTATAATTTTGCACATAAAATAAATTTTAACATTATGAATTTCAATAACATTAAAAAATTAACTGATAATGAAATGTGAATGCAAGCATTCAAATCTCAAATTTTAAATTCACAGTTCAAAATTTTCTTAAAAATAAATTCTTGTATAATAATTCAATGAGATATATTTTTCCATTTAATATAAAGAGAATATTATTACTTCAAATATGAAAATATTTTTCACTTAATTTTTGTCAAGTAATATTTCACTGCAATTTTAACATAAGATATGATCATTTTTTACCCTGAATAATGCAGAAAAAAAAATCCAATAATTTTTAGTTTGGATACTTTATTGACGTATTGTTGTTAACGCTGTCACTATTAAAGCGGTACGTGTAAAATCCATCTAACTACATAAAAAGTAAATAATCAAATGTTTACTCTTTATTTAACTCAAACAACTTTTTTTTATTTAATTCAAATATCATAATAAAAAATATAAAATTCATAAAATGTTATAAATCAGAAAAAATAAAATATAAACAATATATTTAAGTTGAAATACTCTGAATATAAATATAATAAACAAATGAGATTAACATTTTAGATATTTTTAAAGCAACATTAATCAAGAACTTGATATCCATATAGCGAGATACCATTTGTTTCCAATGAAAAATGCCTAGACACGTGAATCCAAAATCAATTTAAAATATAATTTTTACAACTATTATTTAACTTTTTGTTCTTTAAAAAATGGTTTTGATGTGAGTAACGATATCGTTTTCACTTTTTATTCGGTAAGACAGCTGATTATAAAATTTTGATCTTCAACCCTCAAGTTATCGCTCATGATTTTGTTCCACGACAGGAACACCAGTAGAAAAAGAAAAACACGTGTTGCGATGGAAAAGAATAGCGTTCCATGGCAGTTCGAAACACAGCGGAAGTTCCCGTCGTTGCATACTTGGAAAAAGGAAGTGAAGCATCCCGGGAATTCTCTAATGAGAAACATCCTAGATTATATTTTGAATCAATTTAATCATTCTGATGCTTGAATTCCATTCCATGCATAAATTGCTTGTTTCATTTGGTAGAAAGTATTTCGTCACTAATGGAGAAAATTGCATTTGCAAAGAGTTAAATGCAATAACAGAAACATTAAAAGTTCTAAGGTTGTCGAAAATGACTCCATATCAGAACTAAAAAATGGTTTTTATTCAAGTTAATTGACAGCGGAAATCGAAAGCACTATCATTTTAATCAAGGATTTTTCAAAAATACTCGAGATTGGGATGTCTAAAATTTAGGGCTTTTTTATTTCATTCAAATCTCTTCAAAATTCTAAATTTCAAGCCAGTTGTTGAATGGTTATTATTCAGACCTTCAGTTCAATAGTATAAGGAAGGGAATGGATTTTTCTTAAGTCTAAGACGATTGTTGTGATTCCTTTTTACAAACAGATTCAAATAGAGCTCTTCGCGTACCACAAAGTATGGCATGAGGGTAACAAATGTAAGCAACTTCAACCACAGAAACATTGAACAGACGACAACAAACGAATTCAAAGTAACAATAAAGGAAAATAACAAGTACCTTTCTGTATAAAACAGCAATTATTTTAATACTTCTCAAAAAATTAGGAAAAATTGGGAGCCAACAAATGCGATGATTCTTTAAATTGGTTCTAAAACCGTCGTGGCTTTCCATGCAACTTGAAGAGCGACAAAACATGTTCAACATCTTCCATGGCTTAGCTACAAGTATAAAGTTAACTTGCCATGATTTTAAAATTGTTGTGATTTAGAATCCGAATTATGCATTATATTTCTAGGTGAAATATTATATACATATTTAGTCCTTGTATTTCATTTATTTTACTAATATAACTTTGATAAATACTTTTACGTAAATATATAACAATATTCTAGGTGGCAACTTAATAGTAGTGCTCATGGCTTCAATTCAACTGTTCATTCATTCTTTCGCGGGACATTGTATCTTACAGAACTTTAAACTGTATATGCACTGTTGTGGCAACAGGAAGAGAATGATATATTGTTTGGTGTTGATCACGTCTTTTGACAGCAGTTCTAAATCACGAAGGGGTTGAGTGAGTTTACCAGAATAAGAAGGCTGAAATGTATGTAAATATATAAATTATTGAAATTTATTTCGCCCAGTGATAAACAATATAAAAATACTTAGAAATAACCAAAATACATTATTAAATAGCGTTTAATTTAAGAATTATAGCCTTTTCTATTCTTAAGTCTTCAAAACAACTAAAATAAGCTAATCCCTTAAGCCATGTTTTATAAGTTCCTGCATTTTATTCTTTCCTGATTCATGATCTGGTTGGCTCATTTTAAAAGGTACGATTATATGTAACGAATCAAATATTCAGACAATGGTGAGGCATCTAAAAAACAGAACTTGAAACAGTTACAATTTATAAAATGAACTTTGTACTGCAATGGAAAATTTATGTGATTTGCATCCACGCAAACTGGAAAAATAAATGTAAAAAATGGGACTTCATCTCCTAACCACGCATTAATTGCAATTTCATTTTAAGCTCCAGTCAAAAACATTCAAAATTCTATGTATGTATTTTATTTGCTGTCTTCGGAACATCTTGTGTAGGCGGTTACAACCAACATTTCATTCGGTGGACTACGCGATCAGAATAATTTCTTCTACTCTGCCAAGCTCAAACTTGATTACAAATAATGATGATCGAAGAGCCTCTGATTCGGCTTTTCTTCTCAGCTCAGCCACTCCTTTTCTCAAAGTGCAATTTTGTGTAAACATTTGAATCATTCAGTTGGCAGAATTATTTCGAGATAAGAGAGTGTCAAGAGATGGAGAAAAAGCAAAATGGCGATTATTCTTTTGTGCTTCTTCTGGGAGTGTGTGCCTTGCTAGGGCCATGTGCTGCGAAACATCAAGGAAACGGAAATCGCCATCCGTCCACCTGAAACATCGTCCAGTATTGACCGGTTATATTTAGAAGCAAGAATATTTTTTCTTTTGCAAAAGCTTCCGCTCGGGCTATTATAAATCATTTCAGGCGATCACTTCGAAGTTCCTCGAATCTCGGAAATTTCCGAGAAATAGACCTGGTTTATTTCAAGATCTTAATAAATAGATTATGTGTCATATTGCTGAAAGTAAACGTTATTAACAGAATGGGATCAAGGAAATTGCATTGAGAAAGCCTTGTTGTTTGCAAAATAATCAACGTTTAATTGATTTTTATGAGTTCGCCTTTTGAACAGCTGCCTAAGAAAAATAGTTTAAATGAAATACAATCTGTAGACGTGTACCTTCTTTTTGTGTATTTTTAATAAGATTTCAAGAGATACAATAAAACAAAAATTAGAATTGCTTCTTAATTTTTCTCACTTTCTTTTTAAATTAAATTAATAAAAAAGTTTTTTTTTTATTTTTAAAAAATTCTGTAGATGATGCAATTTTTACAGACTGGAAAATCTTAAGCTATTTAGTTTTGAATAATTATTGTAACCTAATTTAATTAATAAAGTTATTCAGTAAGATTTAAATATTAAACTAAAAATTAATACAAAATAAAAATATGATGTTTTAAGTATATATATATATATATATATATATATATATATATATATATATATATATATATATATATATATATATATATATATATATATATATATATATATATATATATAACTACATTAAATGATTAATTTGAAAAAAATAATTTAAATTTATATTAGATCGTAAACTTATGTAAATCTGACCAATTTTTTAAGTGTCCAAAATATTTAAAATAATTATATTATGTTTTCAAATGTATTCTCATCTTTATGATGTCTTTAAAATTCATTACTTTCTAAGTTTTAATATTTGATACTTGATATTTTAATTAAATCATATGATTATATTATGCATGTTTCTAAACTCATCAAAATTGATTTGTAAGAAAATACGGAACTTACGAATACTTTTTCAGGAAATTTGAACTGTCTTATAAATACTTCTTATTTTCAAACATTTCAAAAATCAGCTATTTCACCTGGAAAAATATAAAATTAAAAACTAGCTTAGTAAGCAATTTATCTTACACATAGAAATATTTTTTGGAATTTAAGGTATAGGTTGATGCATTCTTTATGATTTATATAGCCTTTAATTTTGACTTATATGTAATTTTTTGTTTGCAAAAATAAATGATATATATATATGTACATAAAGTTATTAAACGGAGAATATTAAGAAAATTATTTCATGTTAAAGAAATGTAAAGCATTCATAACTGATAAAATGTTAGCAAGAAATGTATGAAATACATGCATGTGAGCCTTAAAATATGAAATTATACCAAAATAAAATCAGTGAACGTGATGTTATAATCTTGAAATTTTTAAATGTTTTTCAATGATTTAATAAAAAACTCGCGGCGTTTGAGGTGTTTTAAATTAGTAAAAGAATGATTATAAAATAAGTTTAAATATAAATTGGTTTTATAAAGAGTAGCGCTTTAATGCTGTGTTGATAAAAAAAGAACTTTTTTTAGTTATTCTTTAAAGTCCTGTCTTACATAACACTAATCAATTTTTCAGAAAATAGCAATTCATAACAATGTTATTTCCTTTGTATCATTCTTTATTAAAAATGTGTAATTTATCTACATTTTGTTTTACATTACAGAAAGTAGCAATACATAGGAATATTTCTTTGTTAAACAGAACAATATATCTATAAATTATAAAGTTTTAGAACACAATCGCACTTTCATTTTCAGTCACATACAATATAATTTATTTATTCAAAAAATTAATTCTACAATTTCATAGTCTTTAAATTCTTATTTAAATCGTTTTATTAAAAACCTAAAAATGAATATTTTCATTACAAAATTCTACATATATACATATCTATTGAGGTAATTTTTTCTTTAAAATGTATCACAAAAAATATTTTTTCACTTTAAGTTTTGAAGTGTTTCTGTAATTTACGTATGATATAAGGGCAAAGTTTAATAATAGGAAGAAACTGACATTCGTAATGGGAAACTACCAAATTAAATTTTAACAAATTTTATTTATATAAAAAAATTTAAAAACTCTTTTATCTAGAATAAAATTAAGTAACATTAAAAGGCACGACATTATTTTCTTACAAATAGAGTGTAAAAAATCAAAAATTACATAAAAAATTGAAAAAAAGAATTATGTTCCGAAGAATATCATCTAAATTTATTAAACAAAAAGACAAATAAAAATGAAAAAAAAGTAAATATGCCCTTTTATTTCATTTCCTATAAAAGAAAACTCAATTTTTATAAGATTAAAAATATTTATAAAGAGATGTGTGTATTAGATTTTATTTTCTCATACTATTTTAATATTGTAACCTCACAACAACCGGAACAAATCGCAACTAGATTTCAAATATATTTGTAAAACTGTAGACACCCGACTCTGTATTTTAATTTTAAGTATGACCTCTGCAAGACGAACTGTTGTAAGAAGTTTGATATTATCATGCATTAAAAAAGGAATTATCTGTGGCTATGTTGCAAGATACGACCTAAGATCTCATCGTGTCTCGTCTGCATATATTTAAACCTTTACATTTCCATTCTGAATTATATGAAAGTCTGGATGTTCACTTATGCTAATTCCCACACAGACCATTTACTCACCTCACGGTCAGATCTTTTCCGAATGAACAAGGGTTATTTCGAATGCTGCTTTTACTAGATATTGAAACATGTTTGTGTCATACTTTTAACTGAATCAGAACTCGTCCCTGAATAGCATTAGCCTTCAATCACTTAACATCCCATCTCATTGCTCTTCAATACACTTTCTGCAGGCAGCGCGGTGTCTTGAGGCTAACAGAATACTTACCATGAAACTTCGTACATAAAGACATCCTGAGGAAGATGATTTCGGATTCTTTGATTCGGTACCCTTCATTCTGTTATCTAAAGAAATATTCTTACTTCTGCACAGCATTGCCTGTTTCATCCAAAAGAACAGTTAACAGAATATATCTACCAGCATTGCATCCCTAGAACGTAGTCAGGATAAGGTAGATTAGACTTTGTCCTAATCTATCTCTAACATTTCTTGTTTCTTGTAATCAATTGTGCAGACTTGAAATGAAATTTTTTTGTGTTTATTCGCATTGAAATCTACAGATAATTACCCATGGATTCTGATAAATCACATTGCCATGACATTTTTAATTAAACTTTTGAAACAAAATATTGAACGGAATAATAAAAATAAATTACACAACTGAGGCAGTAAAGGAGAAGCTTCTATAAAGCCTTACTTTCTGCACTCTTATTCCTATCCTTGTTTTTGACATAATAAAAATAAAGTTGGAATATGAAGTTCTGCTTTAATTAATTTTTTGCTTGATTTTAAATTATAGATATTATTTTATATTAGTTATTTTTGTAGTTACTTGTGAAATTTCATTAAAAGCATTTGCTGTGCTAATTTTTTTTTGTACTGAAAATATAGGCCAAAAGATTTAGATGAGAATATATCCCAGATCTCCACATCTCTTATGTCTTATAGAAAATTTCAATATTTCGTACAATAATGTTTATATTTTAGATTTTGGGTGTAATGAGTAAACTTTTCTATAATCGCTAATTAACCATGTGTGATAACTCGCTTATGCTTTCAACTCGTTGAGATTATGCTTCCAACATCTAATGAAGTGAAAGTCAGTTTCATGAAAATGCCCAACATTCCATGCCTAAGTCTTGTGTCTAACAAGTGAAGCGAACTTCCATTCCACAGTTCCCACTTTCGGCGTGATCGGAATCTCATTTAAACCGCAGTTCTCATGCGTCACATGAGTGCACAAAAAACAAGAAAAAATGTTTCCTTGTTGTTCGTTTATTAAAATTGATACATTAAAGAGAAGACTTATAAAATTTTAAATTTGCCTTTTTTTTCTAAACAAGACTTTGTAGCATAAAAAAAGAGCGATTTTCACTCAACCACGATTTTTGATTTCTGTCTTTGATAATTTTTCGGCAGTGCTTAAAATATTTCTCGGCAATACTTAAAAATATTTAGTGCTTTCTTTAGAATGAATTCTCATTCAAGCAACTCTGACTCGAATCCAAAAAATAACTACCAATGGAATATTTCAAAAAGTTGATTGATTCGTTGTGAATAAAGATTTTGAAGCTTTTTATTAAGAGTCACTTAATTTTATTAATAATCATATCGCATAATTGTGAGGCCATTCTTTATCTTACGCTTTCTCATATAGTGAGTTTAGGTCAAACCCTAGCTGAAGGGCAAGGATATTAATGAATGTTGTCTGTTTTTCGATTATGTCAAAGAATTGTCCCAAGGCGTTTTCCAAGAACTTAACAACAGAATAGCGCGGCACAATTCTAGAACACCTTATGCGCACAAACAACAGATTTGCTGCTGATAAATAGTATGGTATCCATTATTTTATTCCGATATTCCATTTTTTTGTTTTTTAGTATGTTTTTTCCAGTTTAAATAATCGTAGAATAAAAAATTACTGCAAAAATCTTTATTTGAGAAATAATTTAGAATTAATTGAAAATAAAAAGAAATAAATCTTGAAAAATATCTTTGATGTGCTCTACTTATTATTTAATATATTTACAGGTGCATAGTATATACTGATCCTTTTTGCTTATAATGGTAACAAATCAAAGAAATTTATTTGAAAAAAAAATAAAGCATAGGATATAACAAATATTGTTCGGTATTAAAATAAGTTTACGTACAGAAAAAAGGCTCAAAAATTTTTTTAAAGTTTTTTTTCCTTTAAAAAAAATGTCATGAAGTCATTGAAGGAAACAGCATTGAATTTGAAATGACAATTGAAAAGAAAACACTATAAGACACTTCAGAATATATTTCGTGTCAAAATACAGACGAATAAATTAATGAATGTTTTATTACTATCGTGAATAGGGTTGTTCCAATAGACCTATTTTATATAAAAAAATAAAGCGATAAACATCGCCACTTGAGTCTTACAACCATAATCCAAAAACCAGCTACGAATCGAGGGAAAAAACGCAGCACCCCCTTCTCCTCACCAACCCTATTTTCGTTGTGTAATACTCACGAAATAAACAGTGACTTAAACGTGGGAGAAAAAAAGAAATATTATTTCCCAATCCCGCGGAATCGAACTAAGCAAACGCCAACTTTTGCCTGGAGTGGCTTTCCTCTGCAATTTTTTTAGCCGCCCATTAAAAGCTAATCACGAAGCAAAAGGCAATGAAGAGTCAGAAGCCCGTTACTATCATTTGTCATCCTCTGACCATTGGACTTGTTTTTCTCTTTTAATCTTCTCCACCATAGAAATCTGGCTCAGTTTGGTTCAGATCCAGGGGAGTATGCTTCTCCTCACTCCCTGAAAAAAAAAAACGCCACCCTCAGGGGAATTGTTACTGAACTTCCCCAGTCACACAGACGAAAAAGAACTTTATGAGAGTTTCTGATTTTTTTCCTTACCTGTAGCTAGAATTAATTGGAATGATGAATGTCCGGAACGGAATCTATAATTTAGATAGAAGTACAAAAATTTTGGAAATTCATGATCAATTAGAGATAGAGAGGGAATCCTCACGACTTTGCAATAAATCACGAGGTGTATCAAAAGAAGGCGACTTAATTCCAGTAAGACATGCTTACCTTCAGGTGGAAAATAGATGCTTTGCTGGAGCGGAAGGGTTTCATATATTGTTTCAAAAACCATGAATTAATACAAATATCTAAATCACTCAAATGCAAAGCTCATATATGTATATATATTTTAATACTGACTCCGCCTCTTCTGCAGTGTTTCGAAATACCTATTTTAAGCATAATTTCTGATCCAAGAATTATTTATGCGGAAAAAATGACCATAAAAGGAGCATTTCATTCAGCAAGTTTGAAAATTGGTATTGATTTAAGAAAATAAATCACACACACAGTAATCTTTAATTAAGTTAAAATTTTCGATTCCATTATTTTATTTTAATTTTAGCTAAATTTCAAAACTAAAATTATTAAAATTTAAGTTCAAATTCGTTAAAAACTAATTAGAATTAAAATTTTCTATATATCTACATTTACAACAACAATATAAATTTCGAAATAGAAAATTAGTACTTAAAATGTGACATTGGGTCCAAAATTGTACTTTCATTTTTTGCAGAGTCATTATAATTCTAGTAATTTTACATTGGTTAAGATGATTATATATAATTGATAAAATCCTCTGCATCAAAAGATGAAAAACAAGTAACAGTGAAACATGCATTTCTTGTATGGAGAATTATTATTTTCTAATAAGCATTTATGTATAGAATGCCTAGAAGTGTCGATATATTTTAATGAAAATAAAAACAAATTAACATAATCAAATAAGACAGTTCTAAGAAAAGAGCATAAGAGATTCCAGACAGAATGAATAGAGCTAAAAACCGAACAGTCAGTTTTTAAAGAAATATCCTGTGTACACTGTCATCTCTATTTTTTTTAAGAAACTATTAGCATTTCTGAATGCTTTGGGTATTTTTTAATCCTTTATTCTTTGTGTTATTTTTTTTTTTGAAGTTAAGGATTTGGAGCAGTGGCTGAGAGCGGTGACCCCGATGTCAACTCTTTGCTGAGTAAAGGGTCAACAACTCTTGACACACGGGAATCCACTTTCGGCGATCGGCAAACAAAAAATCCAGTCAAAAGGACAATAAAAGAGTTACGCTTGCCTCCGCGATGAATATTTCAAGTTGTTTTTTCTCTTTTTCGGTCTTTTTCTCAGCTTTATAGGCCTGTGTTTTCAAATCATCTGACGTCACCAACAATCGCAGGAGAAAGAAAATATCGAAAAATGCTAAAATAAATAAAACCTGGAAAAGAAAAACATTTGATTTCTAAATACAATGTCATGTAGGGAAAAAGGAAATAATGGAGTCTTAGCCTTCTTAGAGCTTTAAGTCCCATGCATTTTGTCAGAGAAATAAGAAAGATAATAAAATGGAATTTAAAGAGCTCAATAATTAATTTTCCAACAAATATTGATCAAGTAACTATTATAAGAATATCCGAAGTTGTTCGGATATTCTTATAAGATATATATATATACATATATATATATATATATATATATATATATATATATATATATATATATATATATATATATATATATATATATATATATGTATGTATATATATATATATTATAAGAATATCTCCGAACAATTTATTTTAACATTATCGAAAGACCATACGTATTTATAAGATAGATAGCAATATCAGGATTTAAATGCTTATATAAAACATTTACATTTATACTATTTTAATACATCGAATAGTATAATCT
The DNA here is from genome assembly GCA_037975125.1 of Latrodectus hesperus. Classification (NCBI taxonomy): domain Eukaryota; kingdom Metazoa; phylum Arthropoda; class Arachnida; order Araneae; family Theridiidae; genus Latrodectus; species Latrodectus hesperus. Next base: position 5,250,600 of record CM075854.1, on the reverse strand, counting down.
AAAATCCGACCAAAATTGTCTACAAATTAAGAAATTTTGGTAAATCCCATTAAATTTGAAGAATTCAGTAATTAATTTTACAATAAATTGCTACCAACTAATTACTTTATTAGAACTTCTGCCCTAATTATCTAATTATTAACGAGAGAGCATATTGAAAAGTTAAATGGTAAGGTATATCTGTTTCTTTAAATACTTATATGAACCATTTACATACAATGTATTTTAATGCATCGAATAGTATAATCTAAAAACTAACTAAAATTCCAGAGAAAGTAAGGATATTTTGTAAAATCTTTGTAATGATAAGAATTCAGTACCAAAGTAAATAAAAATTAATTTTCCAATCAAATGCTAAAAAATTATTACTACTTTATTAGGATTTTCGTATTATCTTATTGAACGAGCATATTCAAAAGACAGATGGCAAGATCTGGTTTTAAGTAGATAAGTCCTTAACTTTTGTTATGTTTTAATTCTTTGAGTAATAATCTGAAAAATTTCCACATAAAACCAGCTAAACAATCTTTGAAACTATAATCCAGAACCATTAAAAAATTGCCATATTATGTTTTACAAGTAATCTGTGCAAATTTGCAATTAGGCTACAAGGAGTTTATTTTTTAAGTCATTAATACTATATAAGCTAGAATAAATTTTGCGTATGTCCGATTATCCTCTCTTGTTATTTCCTAAAAAGCGGAGAGAAATTGCGATTGCTTCAATATGTTATGCATTTTAATTTTATATCTGCAGAATTAAGCCAAAACATTTTTATTCAATTTTAAAATTTTTAAAATTAAAATTAAAAAAAATTAAGGGACACATAAAAAAATTTAATTTAAAATTGTATTAAATTTTAATAATAATCTACGAGAATATCGCATACAAAAAAAAAGAAAAGAAAATGCAACAACAACATAAGAATACGAAATTAACCGAATTTCTAACATAATTAGTTTTTCATTTTTATTAAATTTTTTTGATCAAAATGTAAAAGTAAGACATTTTTTAGACTATAGTTAACCTAACATAATTTTGCATACGAATTCAAATGAAACATTTCTGCAAGCTTGTGCAGTTAATTGGTAAGCAAGAACTGACAACTGATTAAAGGAACAAGTGAAAAATTCATTCTGAAAGCATTTAGAAACTCATAATATAATTGAAATATTTTCAAACGTGTTTTAAATTTGTATATAAGAAAAAGAAAGGTAAGTGATTGGTAAAGATAAAAGAATGGTCGAGAAACAAATAGATCTCCCCAAGACACTGCATTATTTTAAATAAATCAATTTATGCTAATCAAAAATTGGATAAAGATCATAGTTCTCTTATCAATAAGAATCATTTGATATGGAACATAACAAAATAAAACCCATCATGCAGAAACTAAGTTAGATTTATGTATTTTGCTGGTGAACGCAGAAGAATTCAGATTATGTCATCATTGCAGCCATTAACTTGCTTAGCTTATTAGACACTATAAATAATGATTATTGATCGAACAACTCTCCAGTAATCAACAATAAACGGTACTCTTTCTGAGAAGAAATACTTGAATCGTACTGTTATCGCAGATAATAGCACTCACTTGAACTTGCTCACCCGCGATATACTCCACTGAACTCGATGATCTTTATCATATTTCTATGATTCGAATTACCGATCACGATTTCTAGTATCACGAAAAAACTTCTTTCTATATTGTGTATTTAAGTTGATAAGTTTCACATGATATTACACTTTAACTCTATGTCTAAATGAAATCCCTTCATCTACAACAAATGAACGTGATTGGAGGCTTTAAGGAGTCACGCACGGCGCATCTCCGACCCACAATTTATTACTGAGTACTCTCTCATCCGAAGATCAGAAATTATAGTACTAAGAAACCTGCATTTTAATTCATGTGAGGGCTTTCCGACTCGAGACCGAATTCATTTGAAAGGAATCGAACTCATCGGATTGGTAATTCCCTCAAATTATATAATGTTTATCAGCTAAATAAAAAACAAATCCGTCACATATTATTAAAGTTTTATCTACATAAGAAACGTAATAGATATGTTTCAATACTTTTGATGAATATAGTTAAATCTTTGTAAATCATCTGTGAATAAAGAGAGATTATTGAACAAAATTTTAAAAAAATCATTGTATTAATCGAAATAATTAAATATTTTTATCAATAAAATTATTTTTATAATTTATTACCAATTTACACTATCCACCAAGAAAAAGCATCATTTGTGCTTTTACAAAAAAAGTGCATTTTTCTTTTATTGTTTAGTTTCTGTTGTCAAATACCATTTTAATAGTTTTTAATTTAGATTTGTTTCATGATTAAAATTAATATATTTTTATTATAAAAATATGCTCTACTTTTTTCATGTGATCCCTTTTTTTCTAGAGAATGCAGCGATACTCCGAAGAGTAGGTTCACTTATGATCATAAATGTATTCTTAATTCATACGATTCTGTTACTGTGAGAAACTATTTAAACTGAATAAATTTTTTGAATAATGAATAATAAATGATCTAAGCAAGAAAAAATAAATAACTATTATTATTTGTCGTCATACATTTCAGCAAATTTTCGTTTAAAAACGTAATATACTTCTATTACATGAAATGTATAAAAAAACGAGTGAATTTTCATTACCCTCTTCATCTTTTTTTAAAAGTGAAATAAATCAAATCTATTTATAGTATCTCTACAGAGAAATCACTTTAAGAATCAATTTTAGAGTTGATGCTCGAATTGACTCAAAGTCTTAATCCAGATTTTATTAATTAGTATTTGTTGTAAATAATATAATGCAAGTAATCGCAAAGAAACACAAAGTAAGTCTCTTTTCGTCTGTAAAACTGTAGTCTTCTAAGACGTCCGCAATCGTCTGCTGCTCTGCCTTCTGATTGGTGGTTGTGTTCAAGCCGTCCAAAATCTATAAATACACCATGTTCTGTTCTCTTAGTTTAGTATATGTATAATTTCTTTCTTTGTAACTTGCTTCATTAAAATATTCTTTTTGCGATTCATGGACTCTTGTTCGTTTAACGAATTTCAACAGTATTCATTACCAGGTATGTGCAGTCAGAAAAAAATGTGTGAAACAAGTCTCATAAAATGTACGTAATAATATTGCAAATAAATGTCTTCTGGTTATGAGGATTGCGAACTTCTCTCTTAGGGTATATTTAAAATAGTTCATATTAATAGTTCATCATTAAAATAGTTCAGATTTTATAAAAAAGTTGTTAAAAATTGAAAAAAACAGAATATTTAGTTTAAATAAAGATATTATTTTTATAAATTCGTAAACATGCATGACTATTTGGATTTAATGCAAAAAAAAACTGAAATATTTTTTTATCTATATGATTTTCTTAGTAACGCTTCATTCAACATTTCAATCACAAAAAAAAATCTAATTTTAAAAAAAAACTGATTTTAAAATTACATTTAGAATAAATAAAGATGGCTAAATGCATTCTCAGTGTAAGATTTTTAAGCACTCAATTTTAGTCATTATTCCAGACTTTATACTTACTGGTACGAATTAAAATAATTGAATTTTTTCAAACCCTTTCAAGTGACGTCGACTTTTTTTTATAAAAAAAAGGTTGTTCGGCCAATGAGCGAGAAAGCGTTCAATCGAAAGCCTCGTTACCTTTCCGCCGTCCTTGAAAACATTGTTAAATGAAAGCGAACACAATAAAAGAAGAAATAAACGAAAAAGAAGAAACATGGGAGAATAAAAATTTCGCGGTATCAGGAAAGTGAATTTAATCTTGAGCCATTATATGGCTAAGAAAAATTTATATTTAGTCATTTCCGTAGTTAAGTAAGGATTTAATAAGGCCGTCCTTGAGCATTTTATCGCCTTTTCCATTTCCACAGCATATCCTGTCCGGTCACTTGTTATGAGATTTTCATTACAATTGAATCATACCATTTCCTTTCACTGAGAAGACATCGGCAGAACTCATAAATTATTTTTTAAAGGAGCAAACAAAATGTGCCGGAGGGGGAATTACCGATAAAGAAATTAAATTACGGACCCTTTGAAAAAAGATACTCGTTCGACTCTCGTTGAATATTTTACACTTCTTTAGATTTTCTACCACTATCGAACGATTATTTTATTATGAGTCTCTTCAGTCAATTTTTCTTTTCCAGCAATCCAGTCAAATCTCGTTTAATATCGGGTACGAGAGGCAATACAGAGATATACATTGAAAACTAAAACCATTCCAATTCAGTTTCTACTCTAAAAGAATTATAAACAGCAAGCTACACGTAAGTAAAGCCTCATACTGTGTGTATAAAAAAACATTATTATAGTAGTCGATCGATTCTATTCTAAAATATATTCTTCAAAAATATTCTCGCGAGCTCATATACTACTCTAAAACTCTTGATTTCTTTACATGAATATAATATTTATAGTGATAGTGGCTGAAATCAGTTCTGTGATTTTTTAATATATATCCTCTGTAGATTACCTTCAGGTAAGACTTCTCGTGTATTCGTGTATCGCAAAAAGAAACTCTGATGCACTCAAACCGATAAATATTCACACCAAAGATAGAAAAGAGCATCCATCTCCCGATGGTCGACAATCGCTAGGGTCGAACCTGAGATTCTTCACTACGAAAAGCTTAGTCCTACTGGTGAGCTATTGCTTAAATAATATGGAATTTCGTTTACATTTTGAAAAATAGTTTTTAAATGTTTCCCTGCAACAACTACTCGATTAAACTTACTTTTTTGCTATTGCTAATAAGGGCTTAATAAATTTATTGCAGAGATTTTGGTAGTTGCAGAATCTATATCACAATTTCAAACATAAATGGTTGTTTAAAATCATATTTCTCTCGCTGCCATATTGACTTTGGACTATTTTACACTTGTTCACCGCTGAGATAATATTTTGTATAACGCTGAAGCTCGACAATCCAGGAATCAAAGTAATGCTTTTTCATATCATCGAGGAAATAATTGGAAAAAACAATTTGCTTCTTGAATACTATTCACTGATGTGTGAGGCTTAACATAATTCAACAGAGACATTTCCCCTTAGCAGTACATTTTTCAAAATTGCTAGATAGGTAGCAGAAGTAACTTTTATGAAGATGACTTTGAATTTCTAAATCAAAATCGCAAAAATGTACAGTTGTAAACAAAACCAAATAAAAATAGGTCTAAATATGAATGATTCTAAGATACGGATCCAGTGAAGTAATCTCTGATGAAAAATCGAAATATCTTCCTTTTAAAATATGAAGAGACATCGCATTCAACTGCGATAGAGTCAATTTCTGTAAAAACGAAATAACTCGATGCCATAGCCCCTAAATGCAGTTTCATAATCACTACAAAGAATAAAAATAAATTTATGGAAGTTCAATTAAGTTCATTTAAATAGAATATGCCTGCATTCGAATCTACTAATATTCTCTTATATGAAAATCTATCGAGTAAAATATATGAATGTATCTAATGTTTACCATATAAATTGCCATTTAAAAAAATATTGATCGTAAGGTTTCTTGGAATATATTATTTTTTAAACTATCGATTTTATTCTAATCCTTTAAAAATCTAAAAGTAATATTAATAAGTTAATATATATATATACTTTTTCCTACACTATTGCACAAGAGATGCATTCTTTTGAAAAACGAGTTTGATCGTCGCGCAATATTAACTTTGTACAGAAGATACGACCGGTGCCAACTGCTTAAGTGGATTCTGAACAACAGCAAATATCGGTGCCCGAGTTGGATTCGAACTGTTATGTTGATTATCAGAAGCTGATCAGTAAGCTATCATCTCGTTCGGAAGCCTAATGGCTGGTGCTCTGGCTTTCGGCTCAGTAGTTTGTGGGTTCAATTCCCACCAATTGTTTTGCTCCGTTGAATTAAAAATGGAATCCATAAAATGACTTAAGTGACAGATCAGCCAAGCAATATCAGTTATTTACTAAAGAAAACTGTGAAGGATGATTAACTTCTTTATGAAAAAAAAGTGAATTCTTTGAACATTAAGATACCTGTTCTGCGAAAGATATAGGAGTGATTAAAGTGAAAGATATATTAATTAAAATTTTGAAAGTAGAAAATCAATTTTATCAAGTATCATCTGCAAGCACAGAAATGCTTTCAATAATATATATTTATGCATTTTTTCAATAAATCATAATTTGGCTCAGCTGAAAAAAAATTCTTCTTAGCATTTCCATACATCGTTCGGAAGAACTGCAATCCGCGTCGTCGAAGGGCCTCCGCAAGTTATTTATTTTTTCGGCACTCGGAGAGCGAGAAAATAAATTGAATCGGAAATGTCGACAGCTTTATTACAGCCGTGGATAGAAGAAAACATTTTTTGCATCGCTGCCCTTAACGTGGCAGTCAGACGGTTGGTTAGCCAGGCGAAGAAACAGTTTATCTGCGCAAAAGTATTTCGTTTAGAATCACAAATGCGCCACTGTTCTTCTTTGTGATCCTTTCATGCTTCAGTCAATGGAAGCAGACACTTTGTGGATTCTTCCCTCCCCTTTTACGCCTTAGTGACATTTCACTTGAGATCTAAGTACCCGCAATTTATCGAGCGGATGACCACACTATTGAATATGCGGGCGGTCATTTCAAAAGAACCGTTCTTTGCTTTTAGCGCATGCTTCGTTAATACGATTCTTTAAACATATGCGCACAAGTTTAAATATATAGAGTTAAGAATTTTTAAAATTTCAAATGAATTCAATTAAATATGGCATCATTATCTCGTTAATTATTTCTAAAGTTATTTTATTTCATCGAAATGTCCTATTTTTTATAGGACGAGATGAATGGGCAGTGCTCTGTTCTTATGCTTAAGAGTTCAACTCCCCCTTCAGGAAGCTGGCTGATAGCTAAATCGTTCATGCTTTGATCCTCGATTCATGGTTAGTAGGTTCATTTCCCAGCTTGGGGTTGGATGTTGGTAGTGATTCAGAATAGACTTTAAGTTATACATCTCCCGTTCATATTAGCACTTATGGTCAAGAAATTACCATTGAATGATAATTCATCACACTTCGGGTGTGGAATTGAGCAGCTTAGATTTCACCTTAAGCCGTGAATCGGGGTCGAATTAGATCTGCACAAAATAACGGGAAACCGAGCCAGATATTTAGACTCTAATACGACTGCTATTTGGCGCAGATACAAAAAAGAAACACATTTGATCAAAATGCGTGATACTTTTCATTTTCTTATTCAAGTTTCATGACCCTTGAGAGCGAATTCATTATTTTTTCTCAATGCCAATGATATGAACACAAAAAGATGATGAGAGCGAAGAGTAAGAAATCTTTCGGCGCCATTCTCTGAGAACGCTGGCATTTTGAACTGAAAAGTAAGGATAAAAAATCGGCTAAGCAAGCTTACATAACTTTTAAAGTTTCACTAACTTATAGATTATAATAAAAGCGTCTTATAAACCTTGTTGAGACAAGATTGCCTACTAACGGATTAGTTAAAAGCCATGATTAAAAATAAAATCCATTTTAAAAGTATTTCACATGCATAAGAAAAATATTTTTAACCACAAAAATTGAAATAATAAACATTTTTGTTCAATTAAAAAAATTCACATAAAAGTGACACTTTTAAAGTTTATTTGTGAAATAAAGAGTACTTTTTCAGTCTTATTATAACCATTACGATATTAAGGAAATCTGGTCTGCTCCAAAAGATAAACAAGATAAATTTTATCAACAATCTCTTCAAAAGTTAGAGACATAGTTAAGTGTAGAGTTAGATACTAGAGTTGTCATTTTTTTCTTGAACCATTACAACAAAACAACATTGCGATTCAAAAACAATTAACACTTAAAAATGTTATTATTAAAGCTCTTATAATTTTTAAATCTCTCTCATGTGACTTTCCTTGAAATCACACGAGATGGATAATATAACCGATCGGGATCAACAAAAAACGTTGAGCGTACATCGTGAGACGAGTGCATTCTTTGGAGTGGTAAGTCTCTGGTTCGACCCGAGCCACTACCAAAAGAAAAGATGCTGCGCTCCTGCTTTTTTGCATGTACATTGGTCAGGAAGGTTGATTTAAAGCTTTTCTGGCTTGCGATCCACCATTCGTGGAAAGCTCGTCGGCATGGCAACACACAAGAGATGTTCAAAGGCCTTGTGACCACTTCCGGTTGCTATGGAAAGAGGCTTTGATTAATGTATTGACCAAAAAATGGATAACCACATTTGGATCAGGATATATATATATATGTGTGTGTGTGTGTGTTTGTGTACGTGTAGATAGATAATTTTCCTTGCATTTCAGTAAATGTTTTTTTTAAGCTACAGTTTCACTGCACTTACATTTATACAGATATTGGTTCCTTTTTCCAACAAAGTAGTTAATAAATTTCTTCAAAAACCTAGCACAAGATATTAAGAACTAGTTTATTTGTGATCAAAGTATTTCAGTGATGCGTAATATGCTTAAATAGATAAAGTAACTATACTAAAATATTTTAAAATTAAAAATTATTTTATTTTAGCGGTAATGCGGTGGTTTGATTTTAGATAAATTAAACTAAATTCTTGTTCGTTCTCGTCATTTTTGTAACGTCGAAATCGAGTTTTTGGAAAATTCTATTGAAAATTTCGTTTTTAAAAACTTACTTTTATACATTAAAACATATTTTTTCATGTCAAACACATTCCATTTTTGATATAGATAAACATATTCAATAACTAATTACAATTGGAAACATTTTAATTAACTTTTTATACCTGCAGAAACGTTCTTCATTGCTAAATTTATAACTGCAGAGGTGAAGGAATTCTTTGAACAGTGTTTAATCAGATGATTTCATTCTAAGGATTTCAATGGATTGGAAACAATTCCCAGGCACATGAAATGGATACTGATGACTGAGTATAGAGTTCTCTTGCCTAACCTTGCTCGCGGTTCCAACTAAATATTCTCCTCCTAGACCAGTGAAACCCTTCCTGTCATTTCAACCTCTGATGAACTGCAATTAGTTTTCTCGCACGGAAATATCTTTCTTACTCTTTTTACGAATATTCGTGGTTATTTTATTTTTACTTATAATGAGAAGTAAGAAAATGAATTATTCGACGAAAAAAAAAAAAAAAAAAAAAAAAAAAAAAACGAATTTGAATTTCCATTTTTAAAATTTTTTTTAAAACTATAATATTTAAAAAAACTATTTTTTGACAATAATAAGGTAATACAAGTGTAATATCACCTCGTTAGAGCAGTTTCACTGATAATATAAATGAATAATATAAGAGCACACAAATACTGAATTATATTAATAACACTGATTTTCATGTAACTATTTATAGTATTCGTCAACACAACAAAGAGAATTTTTCTTGAAGATTATTTCATCATGATATTATGTGTATTGAAAAGTGATTGAAACTTTTTATAAAACAAAGATATGATAAAGAAAACATTTTTATCTTCTTTATTCATTTTAATTAATTTTATTTCTTCCTCAATGCAATTTATTATTAATTCAGTATAAAATTAAAACATTGTTCTTAGAAAAAGAACTGAATGCTAGAAATGAATAGCTTTTAGGAATTTAGAGCAAGAACATGATAATCCAAAAGGTAATGAAGGATGTGCAGGAGATATTCATGAGGGAATAAAAAGATAGAACCGCTAATTACTAGACACCAACTTGTGAACTTCTCTGTTTTTCTCAAGGAACGTAATAAAATCTAGGTGTTTTTGTTTAAATACCATTTAAAATTGTCCTTGTTTTATTAAGTGCACTTTAGTGATTAACAGTCGATCAAAACAAGATGGATAACATTGCAATTCTATGATAATCATTGATAATTGCTTACATTATTATTAATGAAGTATGCAAAAATTTTTCAAATATTTGAAAAACTTCAAAACGCTACTTTTGCTGTTTTATAAAATACTGCATACAGTAGTTTGAACATCATTATTATTCAGATATTATTTAGACATCATCAGGACAACTTATAATGCTGCTAAGTGCATACGAAAGCTTAACATTACTTTTACAATTTTTTAAAATCAACTATTGTTTAAGGAGCAATGACAACTTCGAATTTATCATACAAACCATGGAAAAGAGTGTATTTTGAGATTCTATATAAAAATATTAACGAAACAAGGGTGATATACCCCATCATCTACAACATCTAAACAAGAAAAATTAAAAAATACGTATGGATTATCTATCTATTTATCTATATATCTAACTATATATTTATATTATTATATATATATATATATATATATATATATATATATATATATATATATATATATATATATATATATATACATATATATATATTTTTTGACAGCGGCGTTCAATTATTTTCCTACTTTTGCGAAACATTTATTTTTTAAAAATATATTTTATTGCACTTAAATTACATTTACGTAATGACCTTTATTGATGAGATGAACTCTCTTTGAGACAGCTGTTAACGTATTGTACATGACAAAGCTATCAAAATTGATAAGGTTTCGCTGTAATCCGTTTAAAAATCAATAAAATAATATATTTCATTGTATTATTTTATTCATAATTAATTTTAAAAAGCTGAAATTTCTTAAATAAATTTAAGAAAATAGTTCCAATTTAATTATTTATATAACAAGTGCGCAACTGTGTAATTGTAAAAAGTGATCTTAGTTTCGCAACCGTATTTTCTATTTGGTAATACGGCGTTTAATCATTTGTTTTAACTTTTAAATTTGTTTTTTTATTTTATAATTTCTACTTTGATTGAATTGTATTAAAATGGAGAAAATTCCCTATTTAAAACGTCTTCCCTTATAATCTTTTTTAAATGAAGATTTATGAAGTTTATTCGTTATTTTTTTCTTTTTTACATAGATAGATAGATATATCTGCTATAATTTCATATCCCATAGATGTTTTCGGTCCAAATTGCTATTTTTAATTATATATTTAAATATCAATTTCCTCTTTATATTTATAGCATGTAAAAGCATGATTCTGAAAAAATAGATAGATGTATAATTTAGATATCAGTATAAAATAAGCATCAGTAAGGTAATCTATTTATTAAAGTAAAATTTACTGCTCGCTTGGAAAAATGTGCTTTTAATAAAATTTCACATTTTTATAAAATGATGATTTTTATAACAATGAAATCTAAAACTTAACCAGATAGTATTGCAGTACTTATTATAAGCACATAGATAATTCAATTATTCTTTATTTCAAGAAAAAGAAGCACACCTCAGTGGTTTTCATTTCTAAATTACGAAATCTATATGTGTGTATAAGCTACGTAAAATAAGAACTTCTCTATATAATAATTAAGAATGTAATAAACTAAAATGAAATTATCGTTTTAATTATTTCTGAAGCATTTAAATTTGAAGCAAATATTTTCATTTTCAATTGTTTTTATTATATTCTGATACTTTAACATTTTCCCACATTCATTTAATGCTTCATGCAAAATTCATCATATTATCAGAAGAGGGAACATCATTCAATAAGAAGCGAAAGGAACCTTTTTAGCCATCTCGTTGCTCGAAGCGAAATAAAAGGTAACCCTTTCTTGCTGCAAAAAAATAACGAATAGGCACCGAGAAAAAAAAAAGCTCTCATACTTTATATTCAAATTCTACAACTGCGTTGAGACTACTTTAAAGAAAAGAGAGTTCATTACAAAGGACAGCGCCAAAGGCTGTTTTAAGTATTGTTATTACCGCATACTGTAAAGCTAAGTCTTGTATAGTGAGAATGATTATCACGTGAATCTACTACTGTTGAGGAACACTCAACGACACATAGAAAAAATGATTCGTAAACATTAGTGCATCAAAAAATTGTGATCAGGTCAGAGCCGTGTTGACCTTACCGTGATACAGAGCTAGGACACTCCCAGCCGTAGAAATAACAATGAAGTTTTTCGATTTATGTAACGGTGTGAGTGGAGGTACTTCACCCTTTATATACCTGTTTCCCTTCGTTCTTCAATAGGTTTCTTTATCAAAACGCTAGGATTGAGTTAGGAATCAACGATTGGAGTAGAAAATCTTGCTTTGGAGATGTCCCTTGTTCATAATCTTACTTTAATACAGAATTTTTATTCAATACTACGGTAGAGAAGTCAAATTAATTTCTATAGTTTGGGAGCAAGCTTGTTTATATTTTAATTACACTGATTAATATTGAAATCTGCTATAAAAAGTAACAAGTTATAGACTGCTTCTACTTGATTGGTTCAGAGTTTTAATGATAGGCTACGCTTAGTTAAAATTAATAATTTTAAATTATTGTGATAATGGATTTCTAACCAACAATACGGTGTAACAACCAAATCAATTTTCAATATGAAAGATTAGTAATTTTTAGATTTATGTTTTAATTTTTGATTTATACAGAAATTTACTAAAAAATAATAGTAAAATGTTGACTACTTATATCTAAATAGTCTTAAGATTTAAATTTAGCTATACGTGGCAATAATTATAATTTATGATGATAATGAACTTATAACTAAAAATACGGTAAAACAGCCAAACCTATTTTTATAGTTCAAAAAAACCTCAATTTCGCTTATGTTTTGATTCACGATAAGTATTGAGATCTGCATAAAAATAATAATAAAATATAGACTAATTCTATCGTATTAGTCCACTTTTAATGATAATTTGTACATAAATAGCTGAAAGCATAATAATTGCAGTACAATGCGTGGTTTTTACCCAACAAATCGGTATAACAACCTAATCAATTTTTATAGCTTCAGAGTCCTATCAGATTCATTCAAATCTAATGGTAAACTATACTTAAATAGTTATAACTATAGTAGTAAAAACAACTTTATATTAATAAATTTTCACCCACTAATACGGTGTAAAAGACTAATCAATTTTTATAGAAGGTGATAGAAACAAATTAATAATTTTATAGCAACAATTTTTTTAACGTTTTAATTCATGATCTATACTGAAATATGTTCAAAACTGTGAAAATAAAACGAAAATTATTCCATCGTATTTGCCTAGTTGTAATGGTAAATTATTTCTTAAGCAGGTAGAGAGAAATTTCCTGTCTATACAAACTGTGAACGAAGAAAGAAATACATAAAAGAATGTACTTATATATATTACAAACTACGGAAATGTGAATAAAAATGTGAGAAAACATAAGGCGAAATGAAAACATTTAGACTTTTGTTGACTGATTGGTATTTATTTGCTTGAATGAAAAAATTCAGACTGGAGATGTATTTGATTAGATGATAAATTTACTAAAATACATATACCAAAATTTCAATTCAGCGCATTTTACCAGAGTATTACTTAAATTTAAATTGCTCTATAATTTTAACGGATAAGAGGCTCAACGCGCGTGGGTACTTTAAATTGAACATTCAAATATTAAAACTAGTTTTGAATTGTATGCGTGACTACACGTTTATTTCAAATTAAATTTATTTTCTAAAATGATAAGTTTTATCACTCTATTGCTTTTTATTAATTACACTGCCAGACAATGAAAATGCAACACCAAGAACGAGTGTCTAGAAAAATATGCAAATTTCAGGGTATATGCACTTTACAGAGTCATTCAAATGATGTGACATGCGCAGATCTCCAAGGAATGTAGGATAAGATACAAGGTGAGGAATCGTCAGAGTGGGCAATATTCACGCCACTATTGCAGCCTGGAAAATAATCTTTGAACGTTTGTTCTTGTCACAAGGGATGCCTGTAATTGCAGAGAATGCCAGGCCATCGTCGTCAATTCCAGCAGACAGACGAATTTACGAGGGGCATGGGGATCGGACTGAGAAGAGCAGGGTGGTCTTCACAGCAAATTGCAGCTTATAGGCATCTGGACGCGTCCATAGTCGACCTTCTGTGGCGAAGATGTTTGGAACAAGGAACTGTGGAACGTTTGCTGGGGGCTGGTGCACCCAGAGTGACGTCAGCACGCGTGGATCAACGCGTCTGAAGGGAGGCATCACAAAGCACGTCTACCGAAATTCCGCAGCACGTGAAAGAAACCCTGGATGATTTTATATCTAGCAGAACGAGTTGCCGTCTATTGGTTGTTATTAGCCTGCGCTATGGCGTCCGTTAAAAAGACTACCATTGACCCCACAGCATAGACTCCAACATCGGGAATGGTGCCGGACTTGAACGATGTGGACGACTGACAGGATCGTCTTCCCAGATGAGTCACACTTTTGTTTCTTCAGTGATAGTCATAGGCGTGGGGCATTGACATGGAGACATGTCCAATCCTTCAGCATTTGTGGAATGCTCCATAGTGCTACGACGTGGCATAGTTTAGAGCACCATTGCGTACGATTCCAGGTCACCTCTAGTTCGTATTCACGGCACTATGTCAGCTCAACGTTACATGGTTGATGTGCTGAGGCTGGTGACACTCCCCTACCTTCAGGGGGTGCCCAGTGCTCTTTATCAGCAATACAACACCTGACCGTTTAACATCAGAATCAGCTTCAAGGTGTACAGCTGCTTCCTTGGCCACTGTGTTTGCCCGATCTCTCCCCAACTGAACACGTTCGGGAAATGACTGGACGCCATTTGCAGACCTTGTGACTGTCTCCTTCCTAAGATGCACTTTGGCAAATGTTTGACAGGGAATGGAGAGCCATTCCTCAGGACGCCACCAGTACTCTCATTGACTATGTGCTTAGACGTGTTGCTTCGTGTGTCACCACCCATGGTAGTCCTACAACATCTGGTTTTAAATAAGGGGAAAATGAGACAAAAAGGCAGTTTAAGCTTAATATATTTATTGTTTTTATTCATTTGAAGCTAGCAGAGAGCTGAAGTAATAAACTACTATCCTAAAATGTAATAGAAAACTACAAAGACACATTAGTTTTATATATTTATCAAAGCATTTTTAAAGAAAATAGATACTTTTTGTAATGAAAAATCTAACAAAATCAAAACTAATAAAATAAACCAATTAACCACAAGTGAATGACTAATGAAACCTGGAAAAAGTTTTCGAAAATTATTTCCTCTATATTAAAGGAATTGAACAAAAATATACAGAGTAGACTAACAGTATGTATAAATCATAGTATAAAAAACGTTACATATACAAATAATTTATTTTTCACAATTTCATTAACTGTATCGACTTATTTTGAAATTTTGTGTCAGGAAACAATTAAACTCGGTATGTGAAAAACTTCAAACATAATAGAAATCATCGCAAAGTTCTTCGTCATTTTTATGTATCGTAAAAAAAAATTTATTGAATCTTCTCCTGCTCTTCCGTAGAGCACATTTTTAAAATGAAGACACACATCAGTGTATAATCATTTAACAGTTATTAACACAAATGTAATTTAATAATATTTATCTGAAATATTTATCGGTGTACGAAATTAAAATTTTATAAATTCTAATTTTACAGTAATGCCTGTATTGAAAACAGAAACTGGGATAACTCGAAGAATATAAATTAAATTCCAAAGCATTTTAATTAATTTAAACTTATATTCACACACACAAATGCAATTGGTATTTGATTTCACTCTTGAAAAAGACCGGCTTAAAATCAGAAAAGGTTGCTTAAATTCCAAGTAAAATAGAAGCTTTCAATTAAGTATGTAGTTTTATGATTACTTCTCTCTCTCTCAATGACAAATTATTAATTTACATTTAACGATAAAAAATAGGTTAATAAACTAATCGAGATTGTTCCTGAATGTTAAGAGACCCAGCCTTCATTTCAGTTGTCAAAAGTTCGGCTTTTATTCTCAGGCTTGGATGCATGTAAACGATTTGGGATACACTTAAAACAAAGTTGCAATAAAATTAGCCTTAAAGTACAAAAAATGACCGAAATTCAAAAGATAATCAATAATATTGTATTTCTCTTACCGAAGCGTGTGTCGGCAATACGTCCGGCATATGTGGCCAGAACTATTTATTAGGATTTGCATGAGGTACACTTTTAATTTCCTTATGTGGGTTCGATTCCTACCGTGGCCCTGGGTGTTTTCTTCGTTATCTTCTGTGGTTGTACATCTGTCATTGTGCTATTTGTCCTATTATCGACGAAGACTTACAAGCGGATCTCAAGAATCAAGCATACAAATCTGAATATATGTAATGTAATAAATAAATAAAAATTTAATTTCCTTCCAGTTGAATTGCAACAGTGCTGGATTTCTGTACTTAACGGTGATTTTCAATCGTTTGTGAGAGATTCTTTTGAATTTGCATGAATTTAGTTTTGAGATTTGAAGCTGAAATATTTGATTGAATAAAATATTGAATTCTAGTACTTTATTTCTTGTGAAATATAATATTCTTTATAGTTTTACGATAAATTTTTCTTTTTTAAGTGCTATGATAGACTTTCGTTTACAAATTTAATTTACTCACATAAAAAATTAGTTAAATACATCTAAATGTATACCAATTATGTTATAATTTTTCAAACTTTTTAACCCTTTCTTTATGAAACCTACAACGTGAATTTTCCGAATATAGATTCGTACTCAGTAGTTAATCGGTATATTTTAATCCTATTGAGCAATAGAAAATGCGAGTTATAAAATCTTAAAGAAATGAAGATCTTAAAATAGAACAAAGCGAATGGAAATTATCTTTTCGGGTTACATAGTAATTCGAAAAGGAAGATCGAGTCATCGAGGCTTGAGTGTATAAATTTTAAAAATAAGTAAATGCCAATTTATTGTTATTCCATCGAAAAAATCAGTCATAAAGTATGAAACCCCTCGAAGTTAATATGCTAATCTGTTACAGGTAGTTCCGGAACAACAAGGTTAATGTATAAAATAAAGTATTTCGTTAAAGTTGAAAATTTGAAAAAAATATCAAAATAGTATTGAACACGTTTCTTTTGTTATAAAGAGTAAACTATTTTTCAGTCTTTTCTAGGTGTAATGAAACATATAAACTATGCTTTTGAAAAATATTTTCATCAAAGTGATTGTTGATGAAAAATTATTTTTGACACTAAACACAAAATCGGCTGTCAGTGAGTAAAAACAACGAAAAGCTTTTATGATATGAACGTCCATTGTAATCTAAATGTCACGAGATCATCACCTTCTTTTCACTAATTACTTCCATGCACGCCAGAGTCGTTGCGGCTTTGTCTGCTCTTTCATTCCCCACCTGAAGACTACTTTTTCTGATGCACGACTGCAGTTGGGAAAGTTTTTAACTGCTGCCATTCATAGTTCTCTCAGGATTACACAGAAACCACCGCTCTAAAAGAAGCAAAAAAATCGTCTTATCGGTGATGACAGCGGGCTGGCGCGTAATCAAGCCAGTTAATAAATAACAAAGAAAATAGAAGAGACCACAGCACACACAATCACTCCAATATGAAGTCTTAGAGGGTTATATTTTGAGGCCAGAGGTTGGTAATGAAGGATTTTATTTTGTGTTCACAGTTCCCGCCTTCTTCTGCCATTGACCCTTCTACCAATAACCAGAAGCCATGTGGTCCAGCTTCGTGTGGTCTTCAAGAAAGTTAATTTACGAGAACTATCACTTGAATATAATCAGTTAGTTGAAAGGCGCACCTGTCTACTTCCACTGGTCATGCACTTCTCAGCCAGCCCTAATATTTAACTGCTAAAGATATAAATAAATATGTGACGCACTGCTCCTTTTTATGAATATAAGCCATTTTGAGATTTTTATACTTTTCAAGCAAAGGTGATCTTGTTTTGTCAAGTTCATTCAAACTAAAAGGTTGTGAATACGTCTACAGCGATTTCCTTGCAACCTGCAAAGTAATAACCGGAAAATATTTGGCTATCAGATAAAAATGAATTTATTTGAAAACATTGCTCTGGAAAAATCCTTCTCAATAGGGCTGCAATTTTCTTATGATGAATTCCAGAAAATTTGTATTTCGCAATAAAATTTTCAAAAATTCCAAAATAATTGTAAAATACTTCTTTTCAATGGCAACTCGATGACTATTTAGATAATTCGAAAATATTTTAGTAGCTCTGTGTTTTAAAATAAGTAATGAATTGTATAATTTTCATTTAATCTTAAATTAGAATATAAGTACAATGCTAGCAATGCAATTACAAAAAAGTCAATGATGGTGAATTTTCAAAGAGAAAAGGTTTTCAATTCGAATAAGTTATATTTTTCAAATGTTCCTTATGCTCATTTAAAAATATACCGAAGTATATTGTATATTACCAATTCTACATAATATCCATACTCATATACATAAATAACTGCTTTAAACATAGAATTTAATAGAATAATGATAATTTTTGAATAAAATACATTAGTAATTTATATTTGTTTCCACTGTTGAAATTCTTTTAAGAATCGATACTAATTTAAGAAATTCGTTTACCAATAGAGTTCTAATAACGACTTTCATTCAGAAATTGTATTTTTCTACTTTAGTAAATTAAATTATAAAATTATCGCTTTTTAAAATTATGACACAGATTCAGAATATTTACATTAGTATAAATTAATAGAGAGTGTATGTAAGTTAAACCTTAGAGATATAACATAATATAAATAATGATAATAAATACGGGAAGTAATATTTATTTGATTAACAGTTTTCGCTTTTGTCATTAATATAAAACTAATAGTAATTAATATAAAATCAATATGAAAAATCACATCTCAGGTTCAAATGTACATCAGTATTTTGAGTGACCTCAAGTAACCGTTTACTAGCATGAATATTGATCAAGTATGCATGTGTAAATGTGACACTGGTCAAGGATATTTACAGGTACAACTATATAAAAAGACTAAAAGATATTGTGTCATTATGGAGACAATAACTAATTAAAATAATATGATTGTCAATATTAATTTGTTCATTGAGTTGTATAGATTTCAACGCACTAATAACCAATGATTTGCCCAGAAAATAATTATTACCAATCCAAAATATAGTGTGGTAATATCCAAGGGCTCAAAAGGGAATCTTTGAGGAATCTTTGCACATAACCATTTTAGCTGTTATGCGCACCATATACTATAATATTGATCAAATTAATTTATATTCACAGCAGAATTAAATATTATTTTTAAAACACTAATTGTGTGTGTGATTTTAAGAAACTGAGGAGTTAAAATAAACAAATAGTTTGACACAAAAGTACTATCTTAAAAAGCTCGATAATTTGCAGATTATCCCTTAACATAACAGTTCATAAAAGGTCACATTTGACGCAGCTGTAAATTTCAAGAGAGAAGCGTGTGTTTTTCTTCATAAAAGTGAACATTCACGAAAAAAAGATAGAAAGGCGATATCAATATTACTTTACATTATATTTTATTATGTCCTTATCTCTTACTCTTATCTGCGATGCAGTAAAATTGTATTTGTACTCTCGAACACTATAGTAACTTTGTAGATTAAAAGTATGGTATGATTAAGGTCACCGGAGCCAAAGATAGAAATGCTAAATGAAATGAATAAATATAAAATGATAATAAGAAGCGATAAAGGGTTTGAAAGATGTGTGTAGTGTTTTGTATGTTTCATTTATTTGGGTGCTTCGTTATCACCAGTGCAAAAGTTGATACTCTTGAAGACAAAGTTAAAAAAAAAAGAAACTTTTTATTAATTTGAGAATTTTGCTGACGCAGATAAGCTAATAAAAATAATCTAAACATATTAAAATTCTTTCAAATTAAAAATTAAATTCGATATAAATTAATTTTGACTTAAATTGACAACAGTGGATGTTTCGTGTTTATCAGATTTATTAAAAATAGAGAGAGAGGAAGAGTTGCGCAGTTTTGTTCAGAAACTACTCTTAATGACAGTATATGGTAGGCAAGATAAAAATCTGATTTATTTCAATGTAAATAAACAGAAAATTCAGTAGGAATAAATCAGATTTCAGGTTATTGATTTAAATATTTTTCCAGTAAGTTTTCTATGAAAAAGAAAATGCTAAGAATGCTTATCATTTAATATTAATGACATAAGGAATAAATAAAAAATACATTATTGATGTAACCTTGTATTTCTGAAAATTATTTAATTCTCAATACTTTTATATGCAAATTTCTTAGTATTCTTAAAAAAATGAAAAATGTGTTTAATTTTCTTTAAGGATATACTAATAGAAATTAAAAAAAAATTTCTTAAGTTTTTGTTAAAAATTCTATATATTCTTCTAATTATTTGATTCTAGACATAGATTGGTAGTTCTTTCCGTACCTCAGCACACACATAAAAATTAATTCATTCTAGAATAAGAAAGAATAGAAGATTATCTCGGATATATGTGTGTGTGATATACACACAAAAGAAAATTTTTAATAATAATAATTGTTAATAATAATAACACACTTTTAATAAAAATAATTCAAAAAAATATGAAATGTTTCTATAATTTTAATTTTTAAAATAAAAAATTTGATTTTCTTTCTTTAAGAGAAAAAATATATATAGTTATGAAATTATGTGTAATTTTACTATAGTAATATACTTTTTATTTAATCAAATTATTCCTTACTGCATACAAAATAAGTTCGAAATTTTTAAGTTAATTGTAGGCAAATTTCAAACAAAGCAAAATTTTATATGAAAGTATACTTTAGTTCAAATGTTTGTCGCAGTGTAAAGACAATTGCAATTGAAAATTATCTTCCAGTGCATTCATTGCATACTAAGCAAAAACTTTTTATTTGCGTTGAATTTGAAATTGCATAATTTTATAAGATCAAGAGAATATCAATCTATTTTAATTTTAATAAATCCTTAGGAGTTGTTACTCACTAAAACTTGTAAATTTTTCACATCTAAACAAACATTTGTTCATGCAAAGTACGTGTTTGCAGTTTTGGAAAACTTTAATACATAATAAATGTTATAAATAATTCACTTAAATTTGATGTTCATTGTCCTCATCCTTAAATAATTTTTATTAATCAAAAATTATAATGTATTTGATAAATGAAAAATTTTGCTACTAGCAGAACATAAATTACATTGCTTCTTATGAATTGTACAGCTTTCTATGTACAATAATATTTTAACTATAAAAATTTATAATTAAAATTACAATATGTCACTGATTATAAATCAATAAAATTTTAATGAATGCTGTGAAATGCATTGCATTTGGAACAGTGGAAGTAAATTTATTTTTTAGTCAATACGAAACAATTCTCCAAGAGGTAAAAAAAAGCTATAACGAACCCACAAAGTTTTTAAGCATTAATTGTAATTTGATTTCTCTCTGGTTACATCTTTTCCAACTCTCCTACTTTTAAATTAAAATGAATGCTTTCCTTTATCATGGTTTATCACTATCGAAATTGATAGAGGTGCAGATAGGGATCAAATTAATTTTCCCTTATACTTGCATTATTGCTGAAGTCTACAGAAACGATTTTCTACCGTTCTTTTGAAATTGGAGACTTTCCTTCCGACAATCGCGTGATCGCTTTTTTAGCTTCGAGGAGAATGGAGTGTTGCCAAAATGCTGCAAAGTGTGCCGCCTATAAAAAGCTTTAGCGTTATTCTTTAAAAGAATGTATTACATTATTTTGTTGGCTTAGGGTGGATCAACTTTTGGCATCTCGTTTGGAAAACGTTGTTTTGTTCACTATTTAATCAACCTACCATATTTTCTTTCTCAGTCATCCTTTGGAGATGATATGGATGTTTTTCAGAAATTTAAGGATTCGATCAATTTTACTGATATCACAAAATTTGAAAAGAAACGTATCCTGGATACGTTGCATAGAAGAAGAAACCATGCTCGCGAGCGAAAAATGACTTATGCACATTAAAGTGTCACTCATGCTTTCTTCGGACATTTAAAGGCAGCTGAAAAGTCGCCCTAAATTTTTCCTGCATTATGTATACAACTAATAAACCCAGCCGTTAGCGCATATAAACTCCCAAGAATCACTATACAATTCTAATATTTAAACATATACAATTTAAAAATAGAGATTAAAAATTATGACGCTTTACTTGCGTCATAATTTTTAATTTCTAATATTTTTGAATTGTATATGTTTAAATATTAAAAAAATTCAAAAACACATATTTAAAAGCTGTAAATTAAGGTTATAGAATTCAGAATTTTCTAGCATTGAAATACACATTATTTATTTAAAACTTCTCTTTGAAAAAATATTTTTAAAATTCCAGACAGAGCAGAAAAATCCTTGAAATATTTAATGCATGCAAAGTCACCATCGTAAAAATTGATAGCGGGAATGTGATTGAGGGTTATAAAAGTTATTATAAGCATAATTCTATACGCGACTTTTTGGCGGTTTTTAAAATTTTTAAGGCGATAAATATTTAGGAAACATACAGCTATAAATCCGTGAGACCTGAAGTAATAGATTGTTTCCTAAATAACGGGTTAACTATGTAATAAACTGCATTAACAACGATGAATAACGATTTTCATGTTTGTCAGATCTAGCCACAATGTTTGGAATACTATTTTCCTTAACAGTGACGAAACATCAAACGTGTATGAAGCTTGATGTGCATATTAGTTTTATGTATAGAGAGAGAGTTCAGGTTTTCGATGAATTTTTCACTATTTATTTGTTTTTTTTTTTTTTTTGCGCACTGCGTTTTCTCTCACGATAAAAGAAATATTTCCATTGTTGGCGCTTGGGAGAAACATTGCATCTAACCGACATATATGAAATTCCATTCATATTCAAATGGTCTACTTGGTCAGATTGGACGACTTGACAGATTGGGTCAAACAAAAAATTAAAATATGAATTTAATGTTTTTGGGTGGGGGATGAATTTCAAGCAATAAAATAACTGGGAAAACTTGAGTTGTCAATGAAATATTTTACTCCAAATTTACTTTATTATAATTCTCAGTACGTATGTAACTAAGCCTAGTACACTAAAGAGTAGTGATATTGCAGAAGCTAAATTGTTCTTGTAATCAAGATTTAAAATTGCGCTTAAAATCTTATGTTGAGATATTGTCTATGTAGAAAATCATTGTTCCAAGATAACAAATGCACGTATAACTATTATTTTAATTGGCCTGAAAACTTCAATTTTGAAAATGGAGACCGAATTGATAAATATCGATTTAAAAGTAGTTAAAATAAAATTGGGAAAATAAAACCAATGTGAATTGAAAGAAGTTGGGATTTTAAATCTACTGACTAGACAGCAGGTACTATATCTATATGCTATCTGAAATGTTGTTGTTGTTGTTGCTCTAATCCTAGATGATCAAGCAATGCTAGACCATCTCCATAAAACCCATTATTTCCAACAAAAATAGTGTAGGATCTTTAAGAATGTCACTTTTGGCAAAATCCAAGCAGTTTAGAATATGGGTAGGGGAGGCCTGCACGGCTCCGCACCAGTAGCAATCCGGGTACTTCTTCTGTCCCTGATGAAAAACGAGAGCTTTAATATGTCCACTAATGAAGCGAGAAAGAACTGTTTGTTGCTTTCTGGTACCCTTGGTTCGAAGTGCCCCACCAGGGCTTCCAGCGAAATACCAAGAGTGGTTCGGAGGAACACGCCATCTCATGTTCATCTGTACTTTAATAATTGAGGAGATCTCTGTATAAGTGAGAGTACTTTCCTCACACTCGCCATCAGTAAAAGCCTTCCTCGCCAAGGCATCAGCTATTTCATTACCATCTATTCCGACGTGGGATGGGACCCACAGGAAATGAACGTCATGCTCTCTAGTAAGGCGATGGATGATCTCCAGAATTCCCAAGCTTGTTTTATCTCCCACCTGCGTCCAGTTTGATAGGTGCTGTATAGAATCACAACTGTCAGTCAGAATCCAAACATCCTCATAGTTCAGCTCAGTAGCAGTTTCAAATAGATGCAGGCCCTTGTAGATTGCCAGTAGTTCAGACCTGAACACTGAGCAGAAATCAGCATTTCTAATACCAAGATCAATTGTTCCAGTCGAAGTAACAATATGCACACCGCTACCAGCGACACCATGATCACCTCTGCTGCCATCTGTATACATTTTAAGAGCACAATGAGGAATGCTATGAATAGTCTCAAGTGCTAATTGTCTTGCAAAATGCGGTGACTCGAATGTTTTAGAAATTTTGACAATAGTTCGGTGTGGAAGTGAATTTTTTCAGCATGAACTGTAAAATCAGGAGGTTTCAAAGAGTACGGTTCAACTTTAGCAGAGAGAAGACCCAACTCTCTCACCAGTGAAAAAGGACTGTACCTTTTAGTCGCCTGTTGTTCTGCCAATTTGGAAGATAAGTTGAAGTTCTATGTTGATCGTGGTAATTGTAAAGTTTATTGTAGTATTTAGAAAGGCAGTATCTTCGTCTCAATGACAAAGGAGGAAGATCACATTCAAAGAGTACAATTTCGTTCGGACAACAATATCTGAGGCCAATAATTATCCGTGCAGCACTCAATTGCACTTGTTCAAGCTTATTCAGATTTGACTCTGAGGCACAGAAGTAAATGGGGAAGCCATATTATAAGATAAGTCTGACTAAGGAGGTGTATGTTGTTTTAAGGGTGCCAGTATCAGTTCCCCAGTCACGTCCAGAGATGAATTTCAGAATGTCGAGTCTGTTCCTGCCTTTAGCCACCTGAACATCGATATGCATATTACTCAGTATCTCTTGATCCAGGATGTATCCCAAATATTTAGCATTTTTGACATAAGTAAGGAAGCTGCCATTCATGAATATAGCTGGCTGATAACCATAAAGATGTTTGTTAGTGGTAAAGAAGCTTACTTGTGACTTTGAAGCACTGAATATAAGTTTATGCTCCTCCGCAAATCCACAGACGTCTGAGACAGCCGAATTGAGGCGAGACTCGATTTTCCTCGTATCAGAGTCAGAATGCCATAATATTATGTCATCAGCAAAAAGTCCCACATTACAATGTTGAGCGATACTCCTTTCAATGCCAGAAATATACAAAGAGAAAAGAAGTGGGCTTAGCACAGATCCCTGAGGTACGCCATGTTTCAGACTAAATAAGTCAGACAAAGTATTTCTATATCTTACTCTGATGGATCTGTGCCTGAGGAAATCTGAAATCCAGGGCAAAGCCTTACCCGATATGCCAAAATTGTCAAAGAGTTTACTGATCAACGTTTGCCACCAAACTCTGTCGAAGACACGAGTCATGTCCAGGAGGACAGCGGCAGTGTGACCAGTTGGTCTAGAATTCTGTGCATCTCTGATACTCTGACAGAAAAACAGGATCTGATCAATTGTGCTATGGCCCTTTCTGTATTGCTCCTTGGGAAGTAAGTCATTTGAGAGAAGGTGATTATCCAGTCTAGCAAGGAGAAGTCGCTCCGTGAGCTTACAAACAAAAGACGTCAATGCAATAGGCCTGAAGCTCTATTCAGAATGTCGAGTCTGTATGAGTCGAGATCTGAAATGTGTCAGAGATCTTACACCACGAATGCATTCATTTGTAAGTTTATATTTACTGATTTAAGGTAAATACAACCAATTATTGCTCAGAAAATTTTTGATTTTACTCTATATTGTAAACTAATACAAATGCGGGGTCCTAATAACATAAAAATATGAATGCAAGGTTTAAATAAAGTAAGCAATTTAAGACGAAAAATGTGTTTTAAAACTATTTAAGGTAGGTTGCTTTGTTAAAGAACTATTAAGTAACTTCAATAGCTTATCAGTTACTTCTTCAATGATTTCGATTTAAAATGGGCATATTGATTGGTTTCATCTATTTTAATTTATTATGAAAAAAATTATACTGTACATCAAATCATTTGAACGATCGATTTGACCTACAGATTTATTCAGATACCTGATGGTAGCTTAGGCTATAACTGTCACTTACTCTAGATTCTTTGTTTTAGATTCCATATTGTAGTTCACGTTGATGAGACCTTCAAAGCTGAATTTACTTTCACTATTTTTATTTTCATCCGGAAAAAATTATTACAAAGAAATTTTCGTCTTTTCCAAGCCTGTTGTCAAATGATGATTTTGAAAATAAAATTGGTCGTGCCAAGTGATTTCAGCACGCATGCACACACATACATTCAGTTTACACATTAAATATAATTTATTATATGTGGATTATTCCCTTCTAGAATAAACGGATTATTTTTCGTTCTGATTATATGTGAATGTTAAATGGAAATATGATTCGAAATATCATCGTCTGATATATCTCTTTCTTGTTCAAATAGTAATTTATTCAACCGTCATCTTTAAGAAAGGAATTCCATACTTAAGGATAGAAAGGAATTAAAAGAAACTGTTAGATAAAAAAAATTCCTTTACAGAATGAAACTATTGTAACCTGCATTCCTTGCATCACAAAGAATTTAGTTCCATCAGTCGACACAAAGATTAAAGTTCATTGTACTATGAAGCTTATAAATCTGAATCACAGATCTGAAGTTTGTAAACAAATATTTGCCAAAAAATCTCTTGAAAGCATCTCATAATTGAATGTATATTTTTTCAACTTATTACGCAGGTCAATTTACATAACTCTATTGGTTACTTATTGCTGAAAGAAACAGGCTTTATTTATTTATTATTTTTTATTTTATTTTTTTTTCAAATTACTTTCACAATAATCGATGCTTCAAAATTCTATGATAAGAAACAATATTATGAGCATCAGACACATATGAGTGTCCTTCTCTTTTAAATAGGAACGTTTTTAATAAAAAAAAGAAATCCCATACTTATGTAAACTGAAGCACGGTGGCTTAGTGGCAGCGTTTCACGCTCCCATGACACAGGTCCGAGGTTCGATCCTCGGGCTGGGCAAGATTGACTCAGCCTTTCATCCCATCAGTGGGTCGATTAACTGAGTACCAAGCATGCTTGGGAACTAAACACTGGGGGTCTTACGTTAGGCTGACCACCTAACTGGGACATATGCTTCGCACCCCAGGGCCCTCGGTCATGAAAACAGTTATGGGCACTGTAGGCCTTGGCCCACATGGGCTGTCGTGCCATGGAGTTTAGTTTATACTTATGTAAACTGCTTAGACCAAATAAAATTTCAGCTGCCCAAAATAAATAGAGAATTCTTGGGTAGAACAATGTGAAATTATAAGGATCTGAATTTCATTAATAGTTTTAAAGCTTAAATTAAGTTACATTATCAATGTAACTAATGATTTCACTCATCTGAAGTTTGTAAAAACAGATAATGGCTTTTTATCTTTAGCATAACTCAATGGCTACAGCCTAGATGTGAAAACGATAATTTTGTAACTTCACCTTGTAAAATCTAAATTGTGGAAACTTCAAATGCTTCTTATGTGGTTAATTCATGCAGTTTTACTTCTGATTTTTACATTCTGACCTTTCAGTATTTCAATTGGTCGCAAAAAAGCTTAATATTAATAAAAACTAATTTTAACAGAAAAATTTTTACATGAATTTTTATAACTGATGTAATTTACCTGTGATTATTTAAAGATATGTGAATTCACACGTTTGCATAATCCCATGGTATCCATTTTAGTATAATATATTCATAAGTTTATGCTTTCATAACTTTCTTATTTATGGAATTAATTTATATATAACTTTTTGAAATAAAATAATATTTGATCTCAAAAACAAAGAAAGCATAAACTATGTAAAGAATATCAATCCAAAAAAAAAAATGGATTGTTACACCTCAAAGGGATGCAAAAAGTTCTTTCGAGGATGATGTCCTTGGGAATAATTTCACATAAATATAAGTAATTGATGCATAATTAAATATTGAAATCATAGAAGAAACAATTTTGGGGTCTTATGACAATTTTTAGCTTTTACGATATATTTATTTTTAATTCATCCAATAAACTAAATAAATCTTTAGTACTATCAATTTTCATGTAATTCATATAAATTTTTATCTTAATGCTTTCTGCATGTCATAATTAATTATGTATGGAAAATATACAAATTATGAAAAGAGAAATTCGTGATACTAATCAGAATCCCTAATATTTAAAGCCGTTACGCATTTAAATGTCTTATTTAAATGGAAGAATATTCTGAAAAATGGCACCTATTATTTTCACGTATAATGATATAGTAGATCTAAACCTGTTTAACTCTTCGATTACAGAATATCACGTTCACTAAGTAATAAAACACATTTTTATACCTGCTAAAGATTTTCTATTTATATTGAGTTACCAGAAGAAAGTGGACTCAACCAAGGACAGTGAAAGTGTCATTGTAATGCTACTCCTAAAGCATATGTTTTACAATTCAGCATTTGAATTAATTATTATGTAAAAAATATCAAAATACTTAAAATAAAAAAGCAACACGCAATTTAAAATATATTATTTCTGCTTTATAATGATTTATACAAACATATCTTCTTTCTACGAATGTTTCACATTAAAAATTAGGAGTTAATTATCAAATTGTTAGTTTACCACTGTAGCAGACGTAATAACACTAGAGGACAGAAAATCAAAGCTTGGAAATGTTATAACTTTATTATAATAAATACAAAAGCACAATATATTATAATACTGTTAATTTTTATAATTTTTAACATGAATAAAAACACTTAAATATATAATTAAAAATGTCTGAAGTCTTTACGCTGTTTATCATTCTGATGTAATTATCATGAATTTTTGCAACATTTAATTTTTCCGAATTTAATAATAGATAAAGATAATACATGCGGGAACAATATTTTGCATATCGTTTTCTGTGTCAGTTTACTTGAATAATATTATGTCTACCTGCGAAATATGTTAGGAATCAAAATACTATCAGATATTAATTTAAAAATAATATTTTTAAATGTCAAGGGGAAAGGATTTTAAAAATACTATCCTACCAAAATTAAAACGATTAAACCTCTTTCGATAATAATCGGATTCTGATGGTTTTAAAAGAAAAGTAGTTTATGTAACTATATTATGTATTTTATTTTAGTGTAAATAATGAAAGAGAAATTGCATCAGAATTTAATGACTTCTCATTCCATATTTTAGATGAATTCTTTAAGTATTTTATTGTTTATAGCAAAAGTAAGTAAATGCCTTCACGTAAGAGAAATAATTTGCATAGACTCGAAAATATTTCACATCGTTTGTCAGCAACACCTCCACGTCAAGGCAGGAGGAATCGTTTCTAAATTTTGCTTGAATCCTTTGATCCAATGATCAATGAAATGATTTAATATTTCTCAGTTATTTCATTTTTCCTTGGCATTTACTTCATTGTTTCGCAATATAATTGAATTATATTTTTAGAACACGCAGTGTTTCCCCCACGTGTTTAGAAATGTACAATCTTCTCTTTGTTGGTGATCCGTACGAGATTTGAACTCGTAAACTAGTAGATTTACGTCAAATGGAATAAGCTATACGGAGTAAAAAAAATTCTCATAAAAATAAAGCGTTGAATTCGCAAATTTATATCCTTTTAGTGGCTGGAGATTGAAATTTTTCTTAAGAACTGTAAACGCAGGCGAAGTGACGGTATTTTGATACTTAATTCTTCGAAGGGCCGAACAGAATAGTCGCCCTGAGCATATAAATTAGATGTTTTATTGTTGATTGGAGAATGAAGTTAGTTTTTTACGAGCTCCTAGGTATGCGCACTCGCTGATATTTATTGTGGTCTTTGGAATTTAACCCCAGATATAAAAATGCCACAAAAAATTGTACATTTTCCAGTCTCAGCTTCCCAAATTGCTTACATTTATTACTTGTGTAATTGATATCCAGGATCAGAAAAGCAGTTTTGAATGCTTTTGAAACATTCAACTGAAGAGTTTGCCAGAGACTTCAATTTGTTTTTTAAAGCCTGGACATGTAAGAAATCGGAGTAATAATACTGCGGTAAAAATGAGTTAATCCCTATGAAACAAATATTATGATAAAGCCCTTCATGTTTCTTGAACTTAATTGGGTTTTTTAATTTATTTATACTATTTCTGCTTCATATATAAAATTAGGTGCTGATGATTCACAGATAGTTTTGAAGAAATCCAATTTCACATTCTGAGTAAATGAAACGAATATTTTTTCGCTTTCATTCTCTAAAACATTTCATCTTTCCTTTTTATAAACTTTAAAAAATACTAAAAATGAACGTTCATTAGATGAAATAAATTATTTAAGCAGACTTACAGCATGAGTCCAAAAAAGTGAGATTTTGGGAAAATACATAAAATTTTTTCAATAAAATGTTAAACAACACAATCATTTGAAGCATTTAAAGAGTGTAACCATTATTTATTAATTTTAGCTAGCAAAACATTTTATTTCTTCAGTATTTATAATACTGCATAGGTAATAATTATGCTAATTAACTATGTTAATGTAACTATTTGAATGCATAACTAGATAGTAATGCATGTAAACTCTAAATGTGCACAAGATGTGTACAAAATATAAAGTGTCCTAGTTTTAATCTTCAAACATTTTGCCTCTTCATCTCAAATACATTAACTCACGTAAGGAAAAAGCCTTTTTTATACATAAAAAATAATGAAACGTATGCGTTTATAAAAAATATAATCAGTAATGAAAATAAGTGAACTAAAATGGTCTAAAAACATTCATTAATTCAATATTTCAGATGCTATCTGATAACTGTCCGAACAAGAAATTCAAGTAATAATGAGTTTAGATGTTCTATGATTAAAATTATAAGGCAAAAAAAGAAAGAAATGTTTAATAATGTAGGAGGGAGATGACGTCGAGGAAGTATGTAAAACAACTCTATCGGCGACTGAATAAATAAAGGATGGAATAAAATCCTGAATGGAGCCTTAGTTCAGCCTGTATAAAGAATCTTTTTCCCAAGGAAAAACTATAACTGAATACTTTGTTCTTTGTAATCAAATGCTTCAAAAAATATTCATCTTCTAAAATAGGACGTTTTTTAGGCGGCATTGTTGAAAAAAATATATACGCCACAGATACATTAGAATGTTTGCCATGAAAATATAAATAGATTCCGGTTTCAGTTAACTGATTAATGCAAAGCGTTATTCATGAGTTATTGTATAAAACAAGAAACTGAACAAGCACTCATTTTCAAATAAAAACAGTCTGCTGTATTAATGACTTTTTATTATTCTAAGTGTTAAAGGTTGCAGTATATTAAGTTTTCTATGTAATGATTACGTTGGAGAATTTCTAATTTCATAAAATTACCAGAATCAAAGACGCAATAAATAATTATTTTTTGAAACGGGAAATTAATGAAACAGTATTTTCTTTTTGAAATCTGTCAAATGTACTTTTTTGATTGAATTTGATCATGCAACTGATATTTCGCAAGTTAAAGCATGTTATTTGGATCAGTTTATGCCAAAGATACGCTCCACGAGATAAATGGGGTGTTCGGAATTTATCATTATATTACTTACTCACGTTATATTATATTTTAATGAACAGTTTTTATTTTCTTAACATTCAATAGAAACATAAATTTTCCCAAGACAAATGTTTATGGAACGCACTCTTGTATTTATTTCAATCGTATATCTACTTTTTAATCATCCTCTGTTCCAAGATAAAAAAGCAAGCATGCAAGCAAAATGAATGTGTCTGCTAATTGATATATAAAAGCAATATTTTTAGAAAAAAATTGCTGTTATTTTCTAGCTTGATGCTGTTATTTTTTCACATGAAATCTTCAAAAAGTCAGGAAGAATTCAATAATAAAAACAATTTTGTTTTCTCTTCAAGCATTTCTAGGAGCTTATACTTTTTTTCAAAATAAAAGAGAAAAAAATGCCTCATTGTCCAGCCAAATTTTTACGTAATTAATTTCTGTTAATATTTAAGTGCCAGTTTGTTTGCATGAACTACTTGACGTAACTTGTAATGAATCTAATTATTTCACATCGAATCTTCCATTACTTCTCATAACATATTGCATTTTAAAATGGAAGTTTATATTTTTAATGAACATGCTTATACATATAACTCACGTTAAAATTTTTTGCAATTGGCAAGTGAGTTTCACAAACTCCTGCTATAAAAAAATTATAATAAGACAAAGAAATGTTTTATTTTTATAATAAATTTTTTTAATGTAGCAAAAAGAAATTAAGTAAAGTTGACTATAAAACTAGATTTCTCTTTATGTGCTGAAGAATAAAATAATTAGTGTTTTTAGTTTGTCACTCAGCAGCCATTTTATGAACGCAATTCGACTGAAAGAATTACAGAGTTGAATATAAATTCCAGACTGCCTCCAACACACCCAAAACGGAAATTAAAGCTATGAATAGAAAATCGGATCATTTCATGATGCCTATTTGAATGGAATTTAGATGTTTTCATAAACAGCCCCCGCAGCATGGTTTTGATAAAAATGCCAAAAAAGTATATTATTGATTCATTGAAATCATTTTTTTATTTTTAAGTAATATAATAGAAATTTTACATTTAATAGTTTATGAGTACTTTTTTCTGTTTATCTGTTTTCAATTCAATCAATTAAAAAATGTTTAGAAGAAATTCTATGAAATGCAGTAAATTTCACTGTATCGCGCATAAGATATTGTGGATCTATTTTTCTTAAAAGTAGGTCCATCAACCTTGAACCCAGTTGTATCTAAAATAATTAGTAATTGCTTTTACAGAGAAATTTTCATTTTATTTTTCACTCAGGGCACATCTTGTCACATCCAAATCAGTTTAGAACCGTTAAATTTTGTAGTGTGTTTTATTGCTATAGAATAGTGATTTGATAATTTGATTAAAAGCTGTTTTAATTTCCATGAGAATCAATAATCTACAAGAGATATGGTTAATAAACTGATGTAATCGAAGATTAAAAAAACATGAATAAATGCACACGGGTATTTTAATTACCATGATTTCGCATTGTTATGTCAAAACAATAGTTTTTTCTTAATATTCGTCTATCTTCTTCTTTAACTTGCTTCAAAACAGTTTTTTTTATGTAGTTCTACTTAATATATTCTTTGTAAACTTAATTTTCTTGTCTTCCGTATTAATTTCTCCAAAATTTTGATACCCATGATTAATCTTTTTCATTTTAGGGCTATCATGTATATAAAAATTTTTGGTTTCAAACATATTTTTCATATTTTCTCAACGCTTCTGTTAGAGAAGTTAACATGATGATTTTTAGATCAATAAAAGTAATTTTTCCTTTTTATCATTTTAAATTTGTTTTTATTGAAAATATACATTGTTCACTATTTATCTATTGGAAAACATTGGTTTCCATTTGATGACGATTCAAATTCTGAACATCTCTCAATCATTTTCATATTCTAATCTTTTTAATGCATAGTCTCACATCATTGAAAACAATACTTTAAGAAGAATATGGAAAATAAAATTACTTATCTTATTTCGTTTATCATGAAATTATTCGTTTAACTTGATCCACATAAAATAAAAGTTAATTATTCAAAATAATTGTAATTTTTTTTGTAAAATCTTGAGATTATGGTTTTTGTGAAAGTATCTAGATTATGAATTACATTCAGGTAAAAAGAAAGAGGAGAAACCTCGCATAACCCAAAGATTTACAGAAAATTTTCTAACCTGTCCTAAACTAAAAATGGAAAAAAAAAACTAATTAATTTTTATCTGAAGAAAAAATGTCTCGTAAACCGAAGAAGAGATTCAATCTCCGCCGGTTGCTGAATAAAACCAGGATGGAAAGTTTCATTCAACGAAACACTTGCTATTACAAGGAAGATGATGTAGATAAAACGACTTCGTTATAGTTTTTAAATGCACATATAATATTGTTTTTATATAATACACATAACAATTTGTGATTTCATTTACTTCACTGAAGCCAAGTGGCCATTTTATTTTTCAGAGCGAAAGGTTTCGTGTACGATACCAGCCACCGTTGAACAACAGGAGATGGGTGTTGCTTTTCCGTCTCCTGCATGCAAGTCTTTTAGAGTGGGTGCTTTGCAATTTTCCGGGATTCCTCCCTTTCTACACAGGAATACGGCCTACGCTCTGCCCGCTTAGAAGTCAATCTCCCAATGCATGTTAAAATGCATTAGGCAGTCTACCATGTGCTGTCAAATATCAAACGAAAGTAAATACAACCATAAAATGATTGGTTTAGATTTCGGAAACTACAAATAATAGAGTTAACTATTTTTGAAATTACCATCTATTTATTATTTTAAAAAATATTTTAACTAAACGAATCTCTACACGAGTTCATATTGAAAATTTTAAATGAAACTGTTGATAGATTAGAAAATAAATGAAGTGTTCTATAAGAAGAAACCATTTTTAATCTATCTTTTGGAAAAAAAATATCTTATCAGTTTCAGGGTTCCTTCACTTAGTGAGACGACAGGTTTCTAATATCCAGAACATGGTGTTCCAAAGAGATATTTTGGATAAACTATGATGGAAAGAAATCGTCAAAATCTTAAAAATGATAGGCTTTTTATTATCTTTTACTTAGATTACTGTCCTTGGTTTATACACACATGTTGAATAATTTATTTTATTAAAACGGAAATAATTTTACTTTTTAAAACTAAAATAATTTAATTTTTTCAACAGCGAAGGCAATTTTAAATTGATTTTACTTAATTAAACGCAAAAGAGTCAGGATATAATTGTTATCATTCAATCAAATGACGCGATGATGTTTCTATGAATTTTCAGGTCCTAATCTCATCCTGATTTAGATATATAAAATTATGCTTCTAGATTTCTTAAATCTCAACGTATGCAAATATGTCTACATTTAGAAGTATCTATCAAAAATCATTATTTAAATTGTTTTCATTAATCGTAATTATCGATTTTCATGACGACATTTATTGTTCCATACAATAGAAAAACATTAACTCAGAACATTTCCTGTAACTACGATGAAATTGGAGACCAAAGTTTGAGATAAGGATTAAACTGTGTGAGGATGTAATTACAAGGCGTCATACTAATACTAAAAATAAATTTTTACTTTTAAATAATAAAAAAAAAACTTTCGTGGAATCATAATAATTTTAAACAGTAAATTAACACCCCAGTTACATTTTGCTGAAATATATATTCCACTAACTATATTGACCAGCAAAACGATTGAATAAAAAACCAACAAAACAAGTATCTTATGTATGCATGTTTTTTAAGAAGTTGAGAGACTTACGCTGCTCCTTTATGCATCTGGAATGATGTCAACTATTTCTAAGATAAATAAATCTTTTTGGGTCTTCTATGTATTAGCCTCTGATGCTGACATTGAATCCTTAAAATCCCATAATTCTATAGATTCTTCACCCATCCTACCAAAGGAAGGAAATAATGGATTAAGTACAAATTTCAAATGTATGTAGTATTTTGTTATCTTTAAGGAAACAATCTGTTCGCATTTTTGTAAGATTTTCAAAATTGCATCCCCTATGAATTCATCAATAGTTTAAAGTACGATTACTATGCCACACGTTTTTAGTTTTAACGCTTAATTTTATATATTATATGTAAAGTTTTGGTAAAGCGCACACAATAAACTAAAACAAATACTGCGCAGAGGATGAGAATTCCAGGAACATTTCCTATTTTATCTTGAACTAAAAACAGTAGTACCTTTTGCACTGTTTCTCGATTAGAAGTTTCATTATTTTTTTATGTCTTCATTCACTGGTGAAATAGAATCAATCAACTTCCGCATTTTACAAGCAAAATATATTTCTGCAATTTTCAATGCTGCTCCGGCTCTTTGTTAAGCTGAATTTGAAAGGAAAAAAACCTATTTGAGAGAATTTTCCATCGCTTTCAATGTCTATGAAACCCCTTGCATAAATGTATGAGTCAAAACTCTTCGAAGCAATGAGAGTCAGCTATGTATGCGTACATAGCAATGCAATATATCGATCCATATGCAATGGCCAGGTGAGGCAGTCTCACTTAACACTCTTCTGAGGAAAATGTTTCGATCCCAACCACTGATTGCTGAACCACAGTTTTGATGTTTTTGCGTGTGGCGTGACTTGAGAGCTCATTATTTCTCAACGATATTTACCCAGTACTCAAATGCTTTACTACATCCTTTAGTTGCGGGAATATTTGGAAAAAGCGGTTTACATAAATAATGTCCATGTATAATACTAATGAACATTTTCTTCAGTAATTATTTTTAAGGCATTCGGTAATTATTTTTTAAGGAAAAAAAGAGTTTTTTTTTTTTTTAAGAATTTCAGCAAAATTTGTGACTTTAATGTGTAAAACTAACACACACACCCTCACGTAAGGGTTTTGTATCAATTAAAAGTGCTGATATTTTTCATAAAAAAACTATAAATAACATAAACGACTGACAGATATTCTCAGTTTGTCATGATTACAATTTATCTACTTAAGTTTGAGATGTGTATGTTTTAAATTGCTTTTGAAAAGTGAAAGAATATTTTAGCTATGAATTCAAAAAAATGAAAAGAGTAAATCTGATTTATTTTAATATCGTTTTCTGAATTCATGACTAAATCATTTCACAAATTCATGGTAAATTTTAGTATCTTAATGTAACTATACTTTAATTACTAAAGAATTAAAATTTCAAGAATACTTAGTACCATATATTTTTTAATTAAAAAATGTCTTTGAGTTTCAAGAAGAATTAAAAACCATTATCATTACCTAAATGCCAAGAAAAAATACAAATAACTGAAAAGCCCAGTTTACAATGAAGTGGTTAAAGTAAATCAAAAAGATTCCACAGGAAGTGTATTTCAAAATAAGAACTTAAGTGATGTAAAGTAATTGAAAGGGGAAGCGAAATTGAAAAAATAAAATAAATATGAATTGTACACAAACAAAAAGAAATGGCATTTATATTATTTTATTATTTTAAAGCATACAAGATGCTTTAATGAATTTGCTCATATTAAACAATGCAGTGTTTTAATAGAGTTTTTAAATTTCTTTTTGAATAGTTTGGGAATTTTACTGATATTAAAATCAACCCATGGAAAAACCAAGCTGAGTACCAACTGTATTTAAGGAAGATAAAATATAGCACCGAGAATTTAAATTCTTTGTGAGCAACAGATTTTCATTTTTAAGTTATTAAATCCTAAAATATATTTTTCGCTAAAGAATATCATTGAAGACTTGCTTAATATTTAACATATTGTAATCATACATTTCAAATAGATTGTTTTTAATAACAACATTAATTTTTAATAATTTTTAAATCTGAATTTTAAATACAATTTTTTATCAAGAAAATCAAAACAGTTTTATAATTAAAAAGGCAATATTTTTAAATCATTTTAAGGGATGTAACTTTGGCTGAAAAGCATTTACAGAAATATCCGCAACAGAGGATTAAAGGGAATTTCAATTCACCGTAATAAGCTTCTGTAGAGGTATTATGACATTTTAAGAAATAGGTTGCATTCAAAACGGTGTAAAAAAAAGTGGGCAGTTCTTTTTTACCCCTTATCCACACGCCAGCGAAAAAGCCCACTTTTTTGTGAGGCCAGGAAGGAAGAACTTTTCGAAATACTCCACTCTCACTCATAAAAATAAGAAGAGAATATGTGATCCTGTTGGGGAAAAAAGTTTCTTTCCCCTTGTACGCTCAAAAGATGACGAAAAGAATCAAACTTTCTCTGTGAAATTTTCTGGAGTTGGCAAATAGTGCAGAAATAAAATCTGATTTCTCCCCAGAATAGTCAAAATTCCCTTAAAAATGCCCACAAGGGTTATTAACCTATCCCCATAATGGAACGGCCCTTTTATACCCCCACTTCTTCAAGCAGCTACTTTTCTATCACATTCCGATGGAGGACAACAAAAAAACTTTTATTCGGTTCCAATGTGGAACCGAAATTGTAATCCGGAAATAAAAGGGAAGCGCTTTCCTTAAATGGCCAAAGCTTTGTATAGTGAACACTCTTATGTAGAAAGCCGGTCGGTTTTTATTCTACCTCTCCATAACGCGCAGGATTTTTCCCTAAATTTTATATCCTTATTTTCCGCTGATTCTATGAATAGTTGAACTCTTCATTTAACAAGGAAAAGAATCAGATAAGGATATTTCACTAGTGATACGAGGGTAGGTAAAAATTTTGAATACTTCTTGCGTAACCCTAGAATGGGAAGTTTATTGTTATTTAAATTTTTTCTTATTTAAACGTGCAAAAAAAGCAAAGATTCAGATAAAATATTTTTTTTATTTATTCAATTGTTTTTCATTGTCATTTTCATCGCGTACAGCAAATGAAAAATAATATTGTTTCAGTTATATATTTTTGTTCATGACAGAAAAAGGAAAATTATTCTTAAAAATAAAATTTATTCCCACATTTTTACGTATGGAATAGATATTATAAGAAGTACTCATAAGACTATGGCATTATTTTCTTTGCTAAGAAAATTAATAATATTCCTGGTAACTGGTAGTGATGCAAAAATTTATCGTGATGAAAAATTCGACAAAGTTGAAGTATATATAAATAAAGGTTTTTTTTTTAAATTTTTACTGTATTTAAAAAAAGTTAAACACAAATACCAAATTCAGTTTAATTATAATAAAATGCCACACACACACATAATAAATTTTTAATTACCGTAGTCAATGGAAGTATTTAATCATTATAAATACGAGATTTTAAAAAAGCACACAATCATAATCAAAAATTACTCTTTCACGATAATAATACTAAATTTAAGAATATTTATGTTCTTAGTACTAAAATCTCAATTTTATTTCCAATCTGTAAAATTAATTGTCTATATTATGTTGTTATAATACAGGAGTCCATATAATGTTGTTATTACACCATGTGTTAATGTTTTAGACTAATTTAATTACGAAGAACTCTTAAGTGAGATTTTTCTCTAGTTTCAATTATCGCTATACAAGAGATATCAAATGGTTAAAGATAATTTTCAGACAAACTGCCTATTCTTTTCCGCAAGTAAAGATCTATTTCATTGGCATTCAAAGAATGTGAATCACATTAAAATTTCTTTAGAGAGCTGAGTGGCAATAATAATAGTTAGTTCCGAAAAGGAAATCTAAACTAAATGCGTTGAGACTTTTACTGAAAATTCAGTAAAATATAACTTATTCATGACATGTTATGAATAATATAGCATTTATATTCATAAGATGACAAAAATTAATTTGATTTAATTTGAATCATATTATTCACATTACGGAGAAAAATCGCGAACATAATTAATCACGGAAAATTTTGGTACAATTTACGAATGATTATATTGAATTACAACGTACATTGTTAGGAAAAATAGATGAAGCGTTCCTTTTCCTCGCTATTTGAAAAATAATATTTCCCCATTATATTTTTTAAAACATCACTCAACATTAAATAAAGTTACAAATAATTCCTGGATTTGATTTATATTTTTACAAACTAAAAGCTCTCAATTATTCCAAGACAATTCAAGCAGGTAATAAAGAATTATATATAACACATAACATGGTGGCCTGGAAAAAAATGCAAATTTATTAGTCAAAATATGTTTTATCTTTTTTACAATTGTCTTCTCCAATATCACTGTATTACTGTTGACTTTTTATCAAATCATCAAAAAATGCCTTAAAATTGTTTTTATGAATATCCATCAGAGTTTGTATTGAATTATCTTTTATCTGATAAGTGGATTAAAAAGTACAATCACGCTGAAGAATTTCATCTGTGGGAATAATAAAAATTCACCGAGTACCTTTTCAGGAGAATACAGCGTTTGTAGTCCTTTGCTGAAAATGGACTAATACACAGGTGCAATTCATCCTATTTCAGATTGCTTTTGAGGAGTTTCTTTATTGAAACCCGGGAATGCGCTCAAATGAGCCTTTTTTTACTCTATTAACAGGCCAGTCGATAAGAATAATGCACAAGAATTGACGGATTCAATTTGATATTCTGGAACGAATATTATTTATTACGAAAATATTATGATGTTTTCTAACTTCACTGAAATCATAAATTTGGTAATGGTAGGAATTTGTTAAGGGAGATTTCAAGATTTAATCGGTAACTTCCTAAAATTTTGACTACGTATGCCATTAAAATTGTTAAATGTCAAAATTAAAATAGTTTTTTTGCAATAAGACGTATAAGTTGTTTCGAAATTTCAATAGCTGTTTTATTGTTATCTAAGCTACTCAGTTTCATCATATGAATTTTAAGTTTTGAATATATAAGAATCTGAAGAAGAATTTTAAAAATTAGAGTTTTTATTCACTTCTTGCATTGTATTTCTACATAACTGCTGTCTTAAACTTATTGTATTTTATTCAAAAATTCGCTTTACGAATCCTCTTACAATTATGAAATCAATCATTATAATACATTTCATACAAATATTTTACATGGATGACCGATTTTCAAATAAATCACATAATTCTTAAACTGTATCATTATTTTTTAAATTAATAGTTAAATTAATATCAATTATTTCTTTTATGGATCAAAAATTTCCTTAAGAATTTCGTTTATTGATCCTTTAAATCTTGGACTCAACTCATTTTTTCATTTATATTACTTAGGGGTGTACAGAATTGATTTTATAAGAAATGAAATGATTCTTTGATTGAAGAAACTATATGATGGGAAAGCTAAAACCTATGAATATTTATTCTTTTATGGTTCATAATTATGAACATATGGAATCATAATTATGAATACGATTTCTTTTCAACCATAGTCGCTTCATTTAATATATAATTATTTAATTTCATTTAAATTCACAGTATTCTTAACATGATCGCGATGGTGGAAAAATATTGGATAAGAATGATTTCTAAATTTACCAATAAAATCAAAGATATTAAAAAATATTTTTATACGCTTGTAACTTATTTCATTAATTAATAAAAAGATAATAAAACAGGAAACTTTATTGAATATAAACCCCACTTTCATTTCTTAATAAAGAAATATACAATAGTATTCTCCATCGTGCAATTTGTAATGATTATTTTAAACTCTGTGAGTGTTCCATGCTTTTTACAGAGCATTTTTACATAGATTCTGGGAATTCTATAAATAAAGTGAATGACAGTTTTGCTTTGGATGTTTTTAGAAATTTTACTAATACTCCGTTATGAGCATTAAATAAAACAGGTCTATAAGGCAAATTTTTGGATATTTTGTAAATCATAAGATAATATTATTTATT
Organism: Latrodectus hesperus; assembly: GCA_037975125.1. Classification (NCBI taxonomy): domain Eukaryota; kingdom Metazoa; phylum Arthropoda; class Arachnida; order Araneae; family Theridiidae; genus Latrodectus; species Latrodectus hesperus. Next base: position 5,209,431 of record CM075854.1, on the reverse strand, counting down.
TGAAAGAGTAAAAAATACAAAATTTTATTAAACGAATTTCCCGTACATTTCTTTTCAAAGAAAATTATTTATATTTAGATAAATTTTGTAAAAATATGTCCGCTTTAGTATATAAAAGCATTAACAATGCGAAATTTTATAGACTTATGATTAAAAATGAAAAGAATAACTGTCCACTCTATTGATTAAAGATAAAAAAAAATACAAATATTTAAAGATAAATAAAGATTTGAGAAACTTTAGGTTCCTTACATTTAAAAAAAAACAAGCTATTTGTAATATAAACAGAAATACTTACTTTAATTTGTTAATTGAGAAGAACTGTGTAATTTAATAAAATCATATAAAGGATAAGTTTTCAATGAAAAATTATCAAATGTTGGAAATGGAAGCATATTATAATCCTATTTACAGTTCAACTAAAAACGCGAAAGCAGTGTTTTGCCAGGATTTTACAATATAAATAATTAATCTGAGATTTCACAAAATTCAGGAAATTTTAAGCTGATAGAAAGCTTTTTTTTATAATCAAGTGAAAAAATTAGATGAATGTAGTTGTTACGAATCTGATAATTTTAACATAAAAATAAAAAGAAACTAGAAGTTTGATTGATAATGAAAAATTTCGAGTGATAAATTGACCGCAAAAAAAGCATTTATTATGGAAAAAATAAAATTTTCAAAAAGTGATTTTTTATTACATTGAAAGCATATTTTAATCAAAATTTTCATAGAGTTTTTTCAATATCATCATAGAAATAATGATATTTTGAAAAAAATAAACATTATAGACCATAAGTTGATAACATGGTAATAACGTTAATTTGTTATTAAAACTGTAAATTAAATTTTGAAATGTATATGATATGCAAAAAACTTGGCTTAAAGATAAGAGAAATTTTTTTTATCTGGAAGATAGACATATAAGAATATTTGTTCACAGAGACAAGTTTAAAATATGCGAATCAATGCTATAAAAAATATGTATTAGTCATACTAGCAGTTTTTGTATTAAGAAAAAATGCATTGTTAAATCTGATACATAAAACAGACTTTACCATTTTTTTTTAAAATGTTCAATTGAATGGAACATAAATTACAATAAATGCTCTAAAAATTGCTTAGAATGCGAAAACGTTAATATGTTATAGGGCAACACAGTTAAAAGAACGTAAGAATTTGGTGTTTATTTGTCGAATAATGGAATAATTTATTGTTTTTCTATTTGATGCTCCTATATAGGCATATTTTCTTATATATTTCATTTCTTTGTATTCTTAGTAGACTTAATTAAATCGTAAAAATAAACATTTGTTCATAGTGTGTTTGGTGATTAAAGATTTATTAGTATGATTTACAATACTTATGATACGTAATAGCTTGTTTTCCCAATATCATGTTTATCGAGAATTGAAAATGTTGTAAAAGAATTTAAAAGTTTTCCTAAAAATTATTTTCTACCAGCACTGCAAAAATTGAATAATTCAAACAAAAATAAAAATGTTAAAAAAATAATAAATGTTAAGAAGAATAAATAAATACATAGTATTAAATGTAGTGGTAATAATCAGAAAAATACCTTCTTCTTTCAGTAAATAAATATTTCAAAAATTAAAAAAATGTAATTTTGCTATGCAATTTTTGAAAAAGAGTACCAAAATTATTGATTATAACAGTAACGTGTACAGTAGGAAAACCGAGGAAAATTAATAAATTTTCTTAAGCTATTCATCGTGATTATAATTTATAAAAAACCTTACATTTCCAAAATAAATCCATTTTACGAAATTTTCATTGCAGAACTCAATTTAATTTTTTATCTATTATCCCGTTATAAATGTGAACATGTGAAAGGAAAATAAATGTTTGTCATTATAAGAGAATTAAATAATATATAGTTTATCACGAGCACGCAGGCACGTTATTAAATAATATATAGTAATATATATTTGGAAATATAAGAATAAATAATCCATAGTTTATTGTTGCTTGATTCTTGTTTACTGAGAAATTTTATTAATAATAACCATAGGTTGGTTAGAATAATTGGATTCTTTTTATGCATTTCTAAATAACAAAATTCCATAATCTTTCATTGTCATAATGTTTAGTTAATTCATTCTCTGTTTAAAATAGCTTTAAGAAATAAAATTTTTAAGAATCAAATTATATTACTATTTGGCGTTAATTTTAAATGATATATTACATTTTATTCATAATTTTTATCTTCATACGCATTTAAGTATTAAAACTGCTAAAAGAATCTTTACGATAGAACCAAGTTTTATTTTAGGAAAATATAATTAATACTGAGATAATTATGGTGATAAGACTTAATTGTTTTACATAGACCAATTTATTATGTCTATGTTTTACATAATAATTTGGTTATGTATTTGAACTGATCAATTGTGAAATTTTCCCTTAGTAGGTTAGTTGAAAAATATCAGCCAGAATTATGAATGAATCAAAACTATCAGCCTTATTTATAATTAGCATTATTTATTCTTAATCTACAATTCGTGAATTATCATTTTTTGATTCCCTCGGTCTCATTTTAGTTTCTGTTTTGTAGAGCGATATGAATTATTTATTCCCGTTATATGTATGTATAGGAGCAGTATGTATTAACAATCGAATAAAGCATGCCAAGTGCTTATTACTGCTAGGAGGTTAGGTACAAGAAATGGTTAATTGAACAATGGAAAATACTTTAAGAATGAAAGGTTTCTGGTTCAAAATAACTTCCTCAGAGGATCATCAGTCAAGAGAATATAGAGATGGGCACCAAGTATGAAGTTTCAATGGACTGGTGCACCGGAAATTGAGTTTGATATAAAAAGTAAAGGAAAATCTTATAACTAAACCATGTTTTTTCATTTCCAAATGAATATTTAGAAGCAAAATTAATTTTTCAAATCAAAATATATCATTTTTTTAGATGATGTGGATTTTTTGAACACATGGTTATACTAAACCATTGTTCTGAATTTATTACGCAATTTTAAGCTTTTTTTAAAAAAATCTGACACATTTTTTGCTATTGATGAAAAAGTCAACTGTTCGATAAAGTTAGTGTCAAAATATTCAAAATCGAAATCAGTAACTAGATAAATCAGTGAGAAAAATTAGAGTAATACTTATTATCTCCCATACTAAAATTTGCTGAAGACGAATATTTTAACTACTTGAATGATAAATTGATTAAACACAATTTCTATTTTCCCCATTCTTCATTGTCCACACCTACTTTTGATGAAGTTATCACTTCCAGAGAGCAGCTGTTAGGATTTCAGCTGGAGAAAAACATCAATAAATAAAATACAACAAAGTAAAAAGTTGAAAAAAATTTGAAATAAAAAGTTTCACATTTTGTGAAAGAAAAGAAATAAAAAGGAAATTGGCACTTAAGCACAATTAACCATAATAAGTAATTGATGAAACGGTGTTGTATTTAAGGCGAAACTGAACAAATAACAGGAAATGAGTTAGAGGCTTCTGTCGGTTTGAAATAGTTGATAAAAAGAGTACTTTCCTCATTTAGAACGTGCTCTTTAATAACCTAATGTGATGACACACACAGAGTGCGCCAAACTTAGCGCCTTACCGTGGGAACTTGACCTCTTTCTTTATTGTGGAGACGATGTTTTACTTAGTTTTTATCGTTTTGGGGTTGCTACGCTTTTTTATGGTTCTTCAAATAATCGCCAAGGAAGCTTTAACTTCAAATTGTTTCTTTTCATTTAAAATTTACATCTAATTGTTTTGAATTTCATATCATATGATTAGTATTCGATACACACTTCGACATATATGTAATATTTGTCAAAAAATTGAAAAATATATATTTAAATTAATTTAAGTAAAATATATGTGAATATCATTTATGAGTAAAACTGATAAAGTCACCAATCTAGACTTATCCAGAAATATGGTTTACTATTATTGGCATTGAAACCTGATCGAATAATAGAAAGGGTGAAAAAGAAAAAAAAAGCAATTTTTATTAGTTAAGTAGGGCTTTGAGTATCTGTCACAACAACATGAAAAGATATACAGTTAACAAAGGGGCTGAAAAAAAAGAATGAATAAAACATTAAATCACAAGAGCACTACGGGGAAGAGTAAAAACGGCCGTGTTTCAGAGGCAAAAGTGTCGCTTACAAGACTTTCCAATGGGGAGGTAACTGAGAAATATGTGCTAAATAATAGAGAAGGATGGTACGAATACTCTTATAGGTTTTTTTTTAATTTTATGAGATATATTACTGAATGACGAAAGTACGATCATTAGTTTTTACTTCTGGGAACTATGTATTTCTAATAATATATTCAATATAATTTAGTAATAATCTTTGTCTATTTATTTTCGTATTTGAATAAAAATGTTAATTGTTTTTCAATTAAAATAAAATAAAGCACTTTATTATATTATCTACATAAATGCATATCATAAAAAGGCAATTCTATGTTACATAATAAGTAAATATGAAAAAATATGCAGTACGCAAAATATATATATGTGTGTGTGTCAAATTTGATTTTTTTTGTGAGTAGTGAATTAATTATTTATTTTTCTTTTGAAAATAGTTCACTTATTTATAATCAATTTATTGTATTATGGGCATATTTCATATTCGAATATGTTTAACCGGGAAGCGTTTAAGCAGACACGAGATTCGAACTCAAGAAATGTTGAATTTAAGGCAAACGGCACTGGTTCTTCAGCTGCCAGCTAAGCTTTTTTTGCTTCTAAAACGTAAAACGTCAATAAAATGTGGTTTAGATTACCTTAAAATTCTTTATTTTGTTTTCGTCCTAATTACCATATTATATGCATAATAAGGTATCGGCAATAATTTTTTGTTAGAATTCTTCGCTTATTATCAACAACACCGCGGCGAAAAAGAAAAGGCAGGGTACAATATTCTCATTTATGTATTCATACTTTCGCTTAAATTAAGGCAATTTAAGTTCTCGTTTACAAAAAGTAATTGTAGGGGGAACAAACAAACGAAACCATAGCAGTTTACATTCACATAAGAATATTTATCAATGATGAAATTTCAATAGTAAACCATCATAGAGTTAAAGTTGTGAAAATCCAAATATAATCATTCCTTTTAATTTTATAAGATATTTGAATAGATAGAGAGCTATTAAGGAAAGTTAAAAGAAAACATTGGAAATATATTTAGATATTTTAAGAAAAGTAAAGTAATTTATTTAAGTTCTAAAATCTTTTGAGAGATACTTTTCTTTTAATAATGATTGGAAAACATAAATGACAATTAGAACAAAATATCAATTTTAAATTAACTATCTAACACTTGTCGAAAAAATACTCCGTATCGAAATAAAGTGAAGAAAAGCAAACCGAAGTATAGATTTATAATTCTGTTCATTTTCCTCTTTCATTTTACTTCGCTATTAAGTAATTTTTTGAAAATAATTTTGAATTCATCTTTCAAAAACATTTTTTTCCCTATTTCTTTGATTGTTTTATATTTATCATTTTGGTTTATTATATCAAGGATACTGTAATTACAGTTGGTTGTGCATTCGCTTAATATTATTTTATTTAAATGTATTTTTTCCCTTTCCATAGCATTTTTCCCATTTATTTCTGTTAGGTAATTTTTCTTGTCACTTTAATATCAATTTGAATTAGTTAACATGAATATTTGAAACCTTATTTTGCGTATCAAGTACATTGGTGAATTACAATATGAATCATTCATCAATAGCAACAAATTCTATAAATTAAAAGGGGAAAATTATAAAAATTTTAAACATTTCATTAAATTAATTACTATTAACGGCTTCTAAATTTTATAATAAAAGGAAATGCTGTTCCAGGTTGACATTGATTCAGTTGTTTCAATTTTAAAACAAAGTTACTCTTTTGACAATAAATTCTAACTGTAAACTGTGTGATAACTTCTTTAAACAATTCAAACAGTTCCTGTTGACTCATTATGAGACACATTCTCTTAGATTATTCTCAATATTTGTCGATTCAAATCTTCGAGGCATAAAGTAATCCTGATTTTAGTGTTAAGTTAAATAGAAACTAAAAAGTTAAAACATGGGAAACAAAACCAATGATTAAAATGCTTGCTATTAACTCTTTATGAAGAACTTTCATACTTTATGATCTCATTTAATTCTTTATGTAATACATTCACATTTATAAGCATATCTATGACACAAATACGAAGCACATATTTGATTTAGAGACTCTGAATTTATGTCTTTGAGGCTACTTGTCATTTTTTTGTCAGGCACATTATGATAACAATCGAAAAATTTAACTTAAAAAATTAAAATTTTTTAAAAGGTTATTCGTTATTTGACACACACTTGGACCTTCAAAGATAGGCTCCATTTAAATCTCAAATTTGTTTATGATTTCAAAATTAAATTAGGGGTAAAAATAGAATGACTAAAATAGTTCTCAATGGTTATTATCGAGATACACCTTCGAATTTTTGCTTATACTCTCAATTTCTATTGACAGCCTTTTAGGAAAATTTGCCCCGATGTTGGTTAAATAAATCAGATGGCAATTTAAAAGCAAAATGGGGTGAAATTATATTATAAAAAGTAAAATTCATTTGATATAGGATTTCTACAACTGAGAATTTAATTAATTTAACAAAAATATGACTTAAACATGAATGCCTCGAACTATATATCTATATCTATTTATCTATCTATCTATCTATATCTATATATATATATATATATATATATATATGTACATATTGTTTGTATGCATACAGATACAATCTTATCCTTTCAGTATTAGTCATGAAATTTTCATTTAAAATAATTGCTTTGAATTAACATTATAATAAAAGGCATATCGTGAAATAATAATTTGTTATTTTAAGTAAAAGAATGATAAATTTATGATTTCATGGGCTTTAATTGATAAAGTATTGTGCATGTCCACTAGTATTGAAATTTTACAAACATTGTAATAACCTGATGCATTTTTTTCATCATTTATTTAAGCTTGAACTTTGGATGAATGATATAATTCAGTGTTATGCGCTATTGTGAAACGCTTAATTATTTAAACTGCATGTAACTACATCTTTGGAAGAAGAAAACCAAGAATAACGAAACAAAAAACGATTTTTCTGTCTTTCGAGTACAAACAGCTTTTTTGTAGGTTGAAAAGTTCCATCTGCGTTGTATGTAACAGAATCTCGGCTTTTGAAGACGCATCAACCCTTTGAATTCACTTGGGCAGAACGCAAGGGTTTTTTTCTTTTTATTCCCTTTCTGAGTAAAAGCTTCTCCCATTTAGTGAGTACTTTTGAATTGAAAAAAGTGTTGAGATACTCTCTAATTTCCTTCTCTCTCGCTTTTTTTCTTCTTTTCTTTTAATCCACACTCATGGATGCCAGATGTTGTCTTTTACTGAAAAATTATTTCTTCCTGCTTTTTTCTAATTCTCCTTCGTGTATTAAATAATCTCATTTTCCAGGAACCGTCTTTAAAGTCTTTTATGTGTATACTTTGTTATTTTTTCTGTAATATGTTTCTTTTGAAACGGTATAAATGCGTCGGTACTCATAATTCCTGAATGATAAAATAAAGCGAATTCGGGAAAGAGTTTCTCTTGCTGCACACTTTCAGTGATGATCATCGCGATACTAGCAGAGATAATGATCAGGATAAATTCCATTCCACAAGTTTGTATATTCCTCCTGTCACGCCAGAGTTAATTATTAGCGTTTGTTCATTTACTCGAATTTCTAAGAATATTATAATTGGAAATATATACATATATATGTATATATATAAATGTCTATATACACACACATTTTTTAATCTTAATTAACTTTTTATATTTATTTCAAAAAGAGCTGTATTATTTGAGAAATTTTCTCCTTAAGAGTAAACATTTTTTGTACTAATTATTTGTGCTAATTTTTTTAAATGCACCAAATATATGAGAAAATACCATTCTTTTTAAAATTGACTAAAAAAGCAAGCATGTTTTCTAAGTATTCATTTATTTATAAATTTTAAATTTTTCTAATTTAATAAATTTTAAAATTTTCTAATTTAAAGTTAAAAATTTAAAATTAACAAGCAAAAAATCTTTGAAATTATAGGATGTTGCATTTCTATATCATCAAAACTTATATTCATAAATTTTATACGTAAGCAAATGTGGCAACAGCTTTACTTATCAAGTTTTTGAATCAAGATTAAAGAAATCTCAAGATTATGTGAATAAAAAAGAGGGTGACAGTACATTCCAGGAACAAAATGTTTTCTCTAACAGCCATGGTTAAGAATCGAACACGAAATTATGTAGTTATAATACAAATTAAATGTATAATGTCTCAAGAGAATAAAATAAATTCACACACAGCAAATCAAAAAGCAACTCACTGTAGTCGTCTTCAATTCATATCGAACATTCAAAATAGTTTATTATGTATAACTCTTCACGTTTTCTAGCTTATCTATTTTCTTAACTCTCTTAAAAATGGTTCAGATATTTATTCTCTATTTTTCGAATATTTTTCCTAGATTGATTTAAATATTTCTCATTGTATAGCTTTGAATTTTCTATGTGTTCCTTCATTTTTTAAAACAGTTTAAACACTACAAACATTATATAAAGCAAAACAAAGTTCAAAAATAGTTTTGTGGGAAACATTATACATAAAGATTATTTTTGTATACTTATATGATATGTTCTGTTGAATAATACGCTTAAAATAAATATTTGTGGCTAGTACAAAAAATGTGTGTTCGTTGTCACATTGGATTCAATAGAGAGCAGTGAAACTAAATTAATCCTGTTTTTGCAAATTCGGCACCAATTTTCAAATAATAAATATTTTTATCATACATTATATACTAAGTCTATTATTTTACTATTTTGCTCTAGTTTCACAATACACATATTATTTACTATCATCAATTTATAAGCGATTTTTATAAGCTGAAAAGGGACTTTTTATAGTTACTAATATTTGTAAAATGGAAATAAAAGTAAAATAATTAAGTGTTGAAGAAGCAAAATTAAGGTAATTTAGCAAGGCTCTTTTAAATTCTATAAAATGCATAAATCTTTAAACAATAAAATTAATAAGGAAAATTGTGTAAAAACTAAAGCCTTTTTAAAAGCTAAAAGATGTTTAGAATGCTTGTTATAAAAAGTCCATGATAAAAACTATATAAAAAATTTGTAATTACAACTATCTAAAACATTTCAAGAGGCAGTTATAATTTAATGAATTGAAAAAAGTCTTAATTTCATAGTTTAAATAAATGCATTAAATGCGAACAAAACTGCCAATATTTATGAAACAAATTTTATGCTACTCAAGTCTAAGTGAAGCTTCTTAAAAATAAGTAGGACGAGTTAGTTAAATTATCATATTTAATTAATCATAAGTGGAGCTAAAGACATGATATCTCTTAATTTCTTTTGAGAATCATGACTAAAACCATTACCTCAAACGTACATTGTGTGAAAACCCCTATAACAATCAATAATTACAATGACTATCAGATTATTGATCATGTCTGCATATATTCTTGTTGACAAGCATTTATTCTTGTTGGTTAAGATTTTGGTAAAAAATAATATCTACATGTAATAAATTCAACAAGTCCTAAACTCAGGCCTTTGTAAAATTATTAGTCCTTATGCAAAACTGTTAGTATTGATAAAACATTTAAAATTATACATAAAAAAATTTCCATTTATGTATCAAGTTTGCTTGACTGTATATCCAAAGTTTCACTAAACCAGACCCGAAGTTGTTTGTTTAGCAAGAGATAATTAAAAACTCGATAGAGATAAAAATATCCAGTAAATATTGGACAAGTATTAAGCTCTTGCACTCCAAAAGTTTAATTTTTACTTGAATTTCAGTAAAAAAAAATATTACGTTTGCATTACTATAACTCAAGAACTGGACTTCTCCTAAGCAACAGACATTAAAGATAGCAAAAATCACAGAAAATCGATTAAAAATGAAACATGCTATAAATATTGGCTTGGTATTAGGTTAATGCATTCTAAAAAGTCAATATTCATTTTGTATTTTCCCACGAAAAATTCAAAGTTCAAACTAGGCACACGCGATAAATTTTCAGTAAAATTACTTTTTAAGTGAAAAATTATCTCATGTGCCTAGTTAGGAATTAGAATGAATTTGGTGGAATACAAGTAGGGATTTAGATTTTCTTTGTCACAGGAGTTTTTTCCTTGGCAAAATAAAATTACAAAGAATCGATTAAGATAAAAATATTCAATAAATATTAACCAGGTAATAAGGTACTCTATTTCACAGATCACTTTTCTTTTGAATTTCAGTAAAAAGTTTGGAGAACTATAACTCGAGAACCAGAGATTTACCAAGTATCAGATACCTTTACTTACAAGAAAAAATTACAGATAATCGAGAGATTGAAACTAAAAATGCCACAAATATGGGCTAGGTATTAAGTTATTGTGTTAAAAATAATCACTTTTCATTTCATATTTTCACACGAAAAAATTCTAACTTCAAACCCGCACAAAATAAATTTTTCGCAAAAAGTGCCAAGTTAGTAGAATTATAACTCAAAAACTAATCTTTTCAAGACACAGGAGTTTTTTTTTTTTTTTTTTTTTTGCTTAGCAGTAGAAAGTTGCAGAGAATAGATTAAGACAAAAGGATCTAATAGTTAGATATTGGCCAGCTATAAAGTTATTGCATTCTATATTTTACTCTATTTGCTATTTTAACATGAAAACTTTTAAGTCCAACTTGTGCACACGTGATAAATTTTCTGTAAAGTTTACTGAATTTGAAGGAATATAAGTACTAAACTTACTAAACTTTTCTAAAACACTGCACATCTCTCATAAGCAAGAAAAATCACAAGGAATTGATTGCTACGAAAAGGTGTCACAAAATGTAATTTAAGTATTCAGATAATGAATTCCAAAGAGTCACTTTTTATTTTATATTTTCACATGAAATATTCTAAGTCCAAATTAGGCAGTTGAGTAAACTTTCATTAAAAATTATCAAGTTTGGTAAAGTGTAGGTGGTGAACTAAATTTTTTTCAAACACCAGAGATTTTTTGCTTAACATGAGAAAATTACAAAGAATCCATTAAAATAAATATATATATATATCATATATATATATATATATATATATATATATATATATATATATATATATATATATATATATATTGAGCATGTAATAAATTATTGCATTCCAAGAGGTTACTTGTTTTTTTAATTTCAGTTGAAAAGCAACAAAACATGTGGGGCAATAACTGAAGAAATAGACTTTTCTCAGAAAAAGGAGGTTTCGTTTAGCAAGAGAAAATTATACAAAATCAATAGAGGCAAAAAATTAACAAATTATTGGCCAAGTATTTATTATTATCTTCGAAAAAGTTATTTTTTATTTGATTTTCAAAATAAGTACCAAACTTGGAGGAATATCACTCAAGAAGTAAACTTTTCACAGTCTCCGGAGTTTTTTCGTTAGCAATAAAAAAGTTACAATGAACCGATTTAAACAAAAAGATCCAATAAATATTCGCCAGCTATTAAGTCATTACCTTCCAAAATGTCACTTTTAATCTGATGTTTTCCCAAGAAAATATTGCGTAAAAATTCTAATAATAGACACACGAGATCAAATTTTAGGGAAAAGTAAAATAAAGCATGCAAAATACAAAAATTGTCTCTTCGACAATTGTAGAATTAGGAGGAAAAATGAAAACCATTATTTTGAAAAATCATGAATCATATTCTGCTAAAATGAATAAATTAACAATTTGTCCCCTTCATGATGATCGATAATCTAGAATATGAGTTCTCTAGACTCATTTAAAAATTATTTCCGTTGAATTAAATTTTTATTCATTTTATTTGTTTGCTTTTTTAGATCAAAAGTTCCTATTTATATGTAAACATTTCCTTTGTAATTTGTTCTATTTTATTATACGTGGGATTCTATGAAATAAAATATCATTCTATGGATGTTACATTTTTACAATCCCTTAGCAATGTTGTTGTAGATTTGCTTTTGAAATTTAATTATTCATTTGTTGAAAATAAGTGTATTTTTATGTTATATTTCGTTTTTAGTGACTTTATTACATTACATCCATTTCTCATAGATTTATAAAATACAATTTCTAGTCCTACTGATAATACTATCATTATTTAATTTTATAATTGGTTTGGCGATGACAGTTGGAAAAAACTCAACTTGACAGGAAAACAGCTGAAAAAGTTAATTTAACTAGAAAATGCGATGAATAGACGGTAGATATCAATAACGATAGAAACCAATATTCTATTGGTAAGAAATGTCAAGAAATCGCATTTTTTTCAGAGTAAAATAGTACCAATATACTGATAAAGTTCTCTCTTAGAGGGAAAAGGTGTTATGAGGCGCTCATAGGGAAAAAGCTAAAATGAGATTCTCATAGAGGATAAAATGTGGTGTCTCACAGGGGGAAAAAATGGTTTCTCCCTCCTTTGACTACTAATCAGCTGGGCAAGTGGAAACAAAATGGATAGCCTCATGCCCACGAATGAAGCCATTCAAGTTGAATTTTGGTATCCAATTGAAAACTTGAACTGAAATGGAATCTAGCAGTTCGTGCATGAAAAGAGTTCTATTCAGTTAATAAGTAACTAATAGTAGACCTGTATACAATTTATGCTTCCCAATCGTAGGGTTATATAGATTGGTTCAAACAGTAAAATGTACGTTTCATTATGAACTGGAAAGGAAACAACCATAACAAAGAAAATAGCATTATATAACAAGTGATAATAATATAAATTAATAAAAATGATTATTATGTCCTAATAGTTATTACAAAAGCAGAATATTTCTACCCTCACTTTATAAATTTCTATCGGAATCAGCTGAGATGGCTCCTTTAAATATTCCATTTAAAACAGTAATCGCTTTAATATGTGAGGTGGAAAATTCTTTGACGCGTAAAGTTCATGATTGTTGTTGATTGTATGCAAGAACAACCTGGTGAACTGCAAATATAAATGAAAACACAATAAACAGGGAAGGTTTTCACGCATTGTCATGATATTTCGAACACTGCTTTATTAAATATATACGAAGAGAATTTTTTTAAATTTTAATAAACGTTAGATTTTCATATTTTGTGTTGCTATAACTAATATAAAATACTTATTTTAATTTAAGTACTCCATAGCTTCAAATAATTAAATTTTTTGGAATAAGTAATTTAAAAATAGTGATATGTGTGTGAATTTTAACGTTACAATTTTAGACCACAGAAAACATCATATTTAGATGGATACTTAATCTCACACAATTTAAAATATACAGTGAAATATTTGTAACAAAATATGCCCATTTTTATGTATGCAAGTGTAAATATGAATAGATGTTATAAAAAAATTAAAAATAACCTATTATAAAATATAGAAAAATAAAAATATAAACTGAGAAATAATAAACAAAAAATTAGAACGACCCACACTAATTGTAGGATTTAGCAAAATCTTAAGAAGACTAATTTTGTGGTCTGTTAACATAATGTATTCAAATAGATGATAATTTTAATATCAGTAACTTAGAAATTTAAATTATTAGTAATGTAAAAAAATATAAACTTAATATAAATGTAAAAATATTAATAGAATATTACTATAAAATAATCCATCATACCAAGTGAAATGACATTATTATGCTTGAACGTAGCATAGGGTCTCATAAAATTGTTGCTTAATATTATATTTCTTTTTGTATTATCCACGTTGTAAGTAAAACAGCATACGCTGCAATACGTTTTCCTCTTTGAGAACACACTGATTTATGCGTGTTAGTAGATAAATTTTAACCTTTTTTTCATGTTCATGCAATGCCAATTTTTTCCTTTTAAATTTAGAAAGTAGTTTATGTATCACTGTGGAGATAACTTGCAAAGATAAGTTCAATTTATCTCCACTGAACTCATATTCACAATTACTGTCTTTCCTATCAAAATGCAAGAAAGAAATTTTTGGAAAATGCTTAAACTGATTTTTGATTGTTAATAGCTGTTGGGAAATTGTTATTATTTTGTAACATTTTTAAGCATTGCCGGCGGTTCTTCATTAAATAATTGAATTAATTAAGTTCTTGCTGAAAGGTTTCTTTGTTAAATGTTTCTCAATTAATTTCTTGATTTATAAAAAATTAATTGTGAAACACATTTCTTAACAAATAAATTAAACAGACATTTTAGCATGAACAGTGCCTTTTTTTAAAATTAATTTTTTAATTGTATTTTCCTTATGATGTGAGATAAATACAATGATGAATAATTTTATATAACTTCACAAATATATATTTTTAAATTAGTAAATTGTTTTTAAAAATGTCTTAAATTAAATATAAAATTCTGAAAACAAGGAAATTCTATGAAAAGAAATTAGTCAATTATTGTTTATAATGATATGTGTGATTAAGCATAAATGTGAATTTCCTGAAAGGAAAATGACTGGCTCAAAAGTATTATATACTCCGAGCAAAAATACGGATTTTCAATGATTTAACGCCTTATAAAAGTTTAGTCCTTAAATGAAATACACCATTTCATTCAAAAAATATACATAAAATCATTTACATGGAATAAAATAACTTCCCCATCAACAAAATTATTCAAAGCGCCATTTATAATTAGAAAGAAAAAGTAGAAAACGAAAGAAAGTTAACAAAAACTCTACACAATGCATTTTTCTTAAAAATTTTCCTCAGTAAAGTAAACACAATATTTTATTTTAGGTATAAATTTCCGCTTCAACTCAGTATTTTTACAATTCTATTCATAAATTCAAAATCAGATATTTACTAAGGAAATACAATTGTAATGTGTTGAATATTAATGAAATTTTCCATTTTTAACAAGAGAAAATTCAATGAATTCAAATTTTGAAAATAAATTTCAAACTTTATTAGTTTTAAGGTCATTTTTGATCGAGATTTAAAAATTTATTGTAAATAAAAATGTTTGCATAGATTATGCGAATTTTCATTGCAATAAAAGAGTTCTTTTAAAAATAATAAAAAAGTAGTCAACTATATTTTTCTATATATAAAAGAGTTTTACTTTAATAAGCTCGGCTTCTTAATCAGGAATTAAAATTTCTAACAAAATTTTAATTCTTGATAAAGAAGCCGAGTCAAAGAACCTAAAAATTTCACTAAGTTGAGTAACATTTAGGGAATTCATGTTGACTTCTGAATTGCAACGTTTACTTACTAGATTGATGAAAACTTTTTAATTCTGATTTAAGTCATTTGAATTATTGATATAATTGATTAGGTTGCATCTTATTCGAGTAACTCTGTTTCATGCGCTTTGTTTGTTTAGTTTTGTAGTGTCTTTATTGGGGAAGAGTTCGCATGATTGGTATCATACAAATAGTTTATAAATGAAATACAATTTTAAGAGGGATGATCCAAGCTGTTTATTTTAATGTTACTTTCACACCAAATTTTTGAATGTTGCGCGAACAATGTTTGCGTCACTTCAAATCGCATTACGTTACTTTATTATTTTTGTTTCAACCAAAATATATGTACGCTCAGTTTTTGTGTATACATTTGCAGTTTCTACAGTTTACGATCTCAATTAATCCACGTTGAGGGAGTCTTTCAACTTTTACAATGTCTTCAATTCATTCCAAAATTAAAAACTGCAGCTTTGTCAGAATTTCAAATACATTTTTGTAATTACTTCATATTTTTATTATAAAAGATTTGTTTCGTTTACAAAATTATTTTATAATATTTCTGTAGTAAAAAGTGAACTCTTTAATTCTTTACTCTTCATTTTTTTTTGTTTGATAAGCACAATAAATTGAAATGTAAACAAAAACGAGAAGAAATTTTGATGATTATTAAACTTCTTACAGCAATGTCAAAATATATTGGTAATGGCACAATATAATCCTTTGAACACGAATGCATTGTATTGATACAGGAACTCTAAAGCTAACTTATTGTGAATAGTAAGAAAGTAATGTGACATTTGCTTCCCTCTCTTTATGCAAGAGAATTATTTGAGATGAATTAAATTGGATTGTAAGTCAATTTTCTAGTTAATTTGCAATAAGATACAAATTATTCCATAAAAAAGCATTATTTATAATTTATAGTGAATTGTTTTCTATTGATTGATAACTTTACTGTATTATTTTAGAGATAAGTAACGATATTATGAATCGGAAAAAAAACTTTTTTCTAAAATTCTCACATATTCATTCAATCTAAATAAATTCATGAAGAAATACTGAATTACTATTAACATATTGTATAATTTTGATTCAAATCTATGAACATACATTTTGCGAAGAACAAAGAAGGTAAATAACATTTCACAGAATTTATTCTAAGGTATACTGTTTAGTTTTGTGTTTTTGAATAGTCTTACCCAAACCTAATGAAACAGCAGTGGCATAAATTATAATATCTATTGCAAAATATATGTTCATTTAACCATATATTTCATGATAAGGTTTAATAAAATTGGGAATGATAATTTCAGTCAAAGGTTTCAAAGAACCATGGAAAAATTTAGCTAAAATTATTCTTCTAATGTGGGACAATTTTACAAATATTTATGCTTGGTCGTCAATTCAGTTTGCTCACACTAAAGTTAATATGAAACGAATTCTAAACCAATGTAAACAACCGAATCCACAACCGAATCTACAATCCACAACCGAAATAGGAATTGCGCGCACAAGCTGTTGAAATGGGGGCTTCATTGAATGGAGAGAGCTGACCAACATTTCCTTTCAAAGAGAGCATGTTATATCTGCTTCTGATCCTGCTCATTAAAAGATAAATAGAACATTAACTTTTACGTTATGGTGTGGACTAACACCAACATTAAATTATCTAACTAAAATAAATAATTTAACGTTGTTATTAATTATTAAGCCACCGAGTTTTAAGTGACAATAGATTTAATGTATCTGAATATTTCCTGATGTAGCTATTGTTGATTAGTACATAAAATCTTAAGGCTAGTTGTTGCAGTTTTTCCAAAGAAAATCCTATTAGTTGTTAAACTGTCAAAGTATGATTTTCAATTCTGAAATATTTCCTTTCAAATTCTGTAATCTAAATGGTTTAACATAAAAAAAAATGGTTATCTAATACGGCAAATCATTAAATATTTCCTCTTTTTATAAGTGGAAGCTATTCACATAATTTTGTAATATTTATCATACATGATCTAGTTTTGAAATCTATAAAATAAATTATCAAGGAATGTTTTTAAGTGTTTCGTATATACATTAACGACAAAGTATGCTTTTAAGGCACATTCATGATAATAAAATTTTTCCAAGAGATATAATAAGAAAGAAAAATGATAAAAAAATATGAAGAAATAATGAAGAAATAAATTGTAATGAACATAAATGAAAAAAAGTATTAAAAGTTATAAAAAAAGACTCATAAAAGTGTCATAAAAATTCTAATATGTGGCTAAAGGAAAAGCTTACAAAATGTGAATGTCATCAAACTTAATTAAAAAAATTAATTTAATTATATTTTCTTAAGCAACGACTCTTCTAGCTGTTTTGAAACAAAAATGCACTGCATTATAAATATAATTTTTTTTAACATTTTATTATCCGGGATAGTTAAAACATAGATTGGAAAAGACAAATTTATCCTTTGTTGCTTTCAAGGATAATCTCTCATAAATATGAAAATCATCTTTTTTGCGCAAAAATGAAGCAATTAAAAACTTAACTTCAATGATGTCGTTACAATTAGTCTGGATCAGAGAGGTAATGCTATACATTTTATAATTTCCTCTATTCTACATTCTTTCCCATTCTATATTTCCTCTTCCGCAAACCAAATTATTTATTATTATATTAAAAAAGGCAACTTTTATACAGATATCTATAATTTATTTCTTAGATTGATAAAATAAGCAACTAACTATTGCACAAAAAATTATAGAAGAATAAAATGGGAAAAAATGGGAAAAAGTGCTTTAGTTAATCGATTAGTAAAGTTTTATGTACTTTAAACAAAAGATTTTTATTAAGTTTCGGCTTTTTACGTGATGCTTTTTTATATTATTTAAACATTAAGTTTGTTATTAATAAATATGTATCATGATAGTACATAACATTTAAAAAAACATGTTAAAGTAATTCTAAAGTTTAAACAATATACAACTTAATTTAAGAAAATATATTTCTAATAAAAATTGTTATTTTTGAAAACATTTTAGATAGTAAAACATTAATTAGCTTGTTATTAAATTTCTGTATACATTAAACTAAAGAGCATATTTTGAATTTTACAATAAATTTTGAGTATAGAAATAAAATGCAGTTCAAATATTCATCAATAGTTTTCAAATTTTTCTCAAAATTTCTCACTTTATATGAGTAAGCAATAATTTTTAAAAAAATATTTCATGTTAACATTTTATTATTTAAATATCAATGTGCAAAATATTTTTATAAACAACAACAGTACTTTGAGGTAAATTTTTAATTTTTTTTTATTTTCTGTAAAAATAACAAATAATGATCTTGTAATTCACTTTTACTCTTGTCAGAGTAATAAGTAGATTATAACAAACAGCAAATTAGCAGCATTGTTATTGTAAAAATATTTGCGATTCATGATGAATTTTATTGAGTAATTAATCGTGAAAATAAAGATTTTAAATAACTTTTTATCTGCGGACTTAATTTTTGCACAGCTTTTTTTGCGACTTTATATCTATGAAATTAAGCAAAGTGTTGTGGTTTATCAGACGCACGTCAGTAGATACATGTTTTCTGTATTTGTAAATATCAGCGTGTAACATTATGGTACATTTTGATTTTTACTAAGGCTAAAAATCACGAGAGGACAGACTTGGAATTTATGGTGGTCTAGTGGTGGTTCTAGGTCTTTCCTCATAGAAGAACTTGTCTAGTGGTCTAGTTCTTCTATGAGGAAAGACCTGGTTTAATTCCGATAACTGCTGAACAACGGGCAATCGATGTCTTACTTCTGCATATTACTGTATTGGGATATATGCTTGGGAGTTTTCCGGGTTTCCTCCCTTGCAACACATGAATAAAAATCGCTGAAAAATTGTCCCAGTTGGCTATGAAGCGGGAGATGCTTAAACTGGATTCAACTAAAAGACCATGCGCTATTTCTTCTATTTCGGGAATTTTATTTTCTTCACTATTAGTTTTAGAATTAAATCTGAAAGGTTCAGAACTGAACTATATTAATTAATCCTCGTAAAATTATTTAAAAACTGCAACAATTAAGTGATATTTTTTATGCATGTGTATCAAATTATATATTACAAAGTTTTCAGATAATTGTTAGTAGAAAAATACACTCTATAATATTGAAAATATTTTCTAAATTAATTACATAGTTGATTCAATTATTCTGTAAGCATTTTAAAATACGGCATAATTTTGAATGTACAAAAATGTCCTTCCTTCTTTTTTTTTAATCTTATTGTTATTAAGTGTTTTATCCTTTCGTAAATATTAAAGAGTTTTTTTTTATTTTGAATGATAGAATATATTAATATCTCCTACTTTTTTTCTCATAGTTTTCAATTATAAATAAAAGCTTCAAGTGCTTTTATGACTTTGCAACAATTATTCGGATATTTACAATTTTGAGGTATGCAAAGAGGCGAATGCAGCGAGAATAAACTTAGAAATAGCGCCTGCGATTCTTCTGCAATTCAACGCATTATTAATCTTTTTTCTCTAAATACAAAACCTGATGCGAATTATGGCTTCACTTCTACGTGATTGTACGAAAGAGGATTCATCTGGGACTTACAGTTTAAAAGTGATCCTGAATCACTAACAAAAAACAAGCAAACCCGAGATAAGAATTGAATCCATGAACTTTTAAACAGAATACCAAAGTTCTAATCGTTCAGTTGCAAACTCGGCAATATAAAAAAATGTATAAGATAAATTACAATCAATCACATCTATAATAAGAATATTTTGCTAGTAGTTCAACATGGTATGAGTGCTGAAAAAAATGATATGTAAAATGTACTCATATTCTGCAATTTAAAACATGATGGCTACCAAATGTTGAATAAAATTTCGTTCTTATATCCATTTTAAGAAATTTAAGGTACTTATAAATTCATTAATGAGAAATGCAATGATAGGTTTTAGTAACGAAGCATGGTTTAATCATATTTTCACAGATGAAGAAATACATTTAATCATAATATAAGCCTTGTACTGAGATTGTGGATGTATATGATTAAAAACTTTTTATATTCTAAGCAAATAAATTTTTCTGATGAAGATTGAAAATGTCTATCACTGAGAGCAGTGATAGTCCATCACCAGAAGACAGTAAGTTCAGATGAGTTTAGAAAAATTACAAAGTATAATGACAATGTATGATGATGATTCATGGCTTTTTTATAATTTGAAATATTTATGTTACTTAATTAAATATTTAATGATTATTTAGTTTCCTTATTTAAGATTAATTTTTCATTAACTAACAGTAAAATTCGATTAATTAATGTTAAAATTGTAATGGTTAGAGACGGTTTATTTTATGAGAAATATCGGTGAACAAATAGTTACTTCAAATCACTTCTCTAATATCAAATTGCGGACTCAACGAATGAAATATGCCGACCGATGGCTGAGTGGTTAGCGCTCCTGACTCCTGAGCTGTGGGTCCTGGGTTTGAATCACGGTTCGGGCATGGATGTTACTTTCTTTCTCTGTTCTCTCTGTGTTTCTCTATCCTTTCTTCCGTGATGATATATGAATGTGGCCCACCCTATAAACGGGTTTGTGGTGGTATGACGCGGGTAACGCTACTCGCCTCCATGATTTGGTTCACAGGTGCCCGCTGGGTAACGACAAATGAGTAGCAGTTTCTGGCCTTGTGGCATAGGGTTCAACCCTCAGGTGCCTGCCGTTGCAAAAAAAAAAAAAAAAAAAAAACTTATGAAATATCCATATATAAAATAACTTAACTATTTATGAAATAATATTAAGACGCAAATGCCAGATAATTTAACCACTTTTCTTTACTTTTGAAAGATATTTTTTTAAATCGTAATCTTGAACAATTCCCATCTTCATTTTTCGCTGTCGTATGATTCTTGTGAAATCTTTTAAAAACACTTGGCGCCAATAAACCTAAGTAAATGTCTGAATTTTTTTCTACAAAAAAAATAAATAAATAAAAAATAAAAAAAACCGAACAATTTAGTTTCCCCCCTTCCAACATCCCTTATTCCACAGCTACTTTTCGCCTTGAGCAGTAGAATCGCATTTTTTCGCTTCCACACTGATTTGAAAGGGTTGAAAAGTTCAGATATTTAGTTTCATTTGTTGACGTACAGCACAGATGTTAGATTTCATCTTTTCTTCTTAATGGGCGTTCCCATTCTTTAATTCGAAGGTATTCTGGGCGTTTTCAAAACGTGTTTTAAAGCGAAATAAAAATTTTTGCATCCGAAACTTGTCAAAGAGCAAATATTTCAGATCTTTATATTTTTATAATCTTAAAAAAATTTTATTTTACTCCTGACAATGTAAAAAAATTAAACGAACTATACAGCCGCTTTTGAAATATGATGATCAGACATTCGCAAAAAGTCACTCACTTATTTTATAATTTTACTTTTTTTTATTATTTTTTACTATTAAAGCAAAGTAGTTAACTATTATTTAAATTATAAAAAAAATTTTGCCGTAAATAAAGCATGATTCTTTTGGATTTTTAAAGTTATGAATTTTCAATTTAGTATTGCAAATTTTTTAACTCGTTTATCCCAATTTGAATATTTCAAAAGCACACACGCACACAAACTTAAGAAAACTTTAATTCAAAACTTTAACTAATACCACTTTATTGGCATCCAGTAATAAAAGTTTTAAAATTTATTATTTATGGAAGAAAGTAATTTTAACTGCATATGTGTGTGAAAATTACATTTTTATTTGCTTTATACAGATTCCCTTGCATTTTTTTAAACTTCAGGCAGCGCATTAATTCAACGAGTCCTGAAAAGCCTTTTGTCTGGAACATTCGAATTTTAGGACTTCTTTTAATTTGCATATTTTGCTACCAAACATAGAACGCAGTTTAATATTTCAGTTTTTGGATTTTTTAGAACAGCTTTATTTATATTTCCCAAAAACTTTCTTAGAGTTAAAATTAATGTTTATATATTTTAAAAGTTATTTTAACTAAACCCAATTTTTAAATTTACGTTTTCATTTACTTACTTACATTTACTCAATGATGGAAAATGTTAATATATTTTAAATAATAAAAAAGTGAATTGGCAATTCCCATATGAGGCACTTTAAAGAAAAAATCTTGCAAAAATGTTAATGTTCCTGAAAGAAAATATTTTGTTTATAAAATAGTAGATTTACGTATTAAAGTGTAGTAAATATTTAGTTATTTTAATTGTTCCTTGCACATTGTAAACATTTTAATATTTTAATTTTTGGCAAAATTTTCAGTGAAAAGTTTTTTATTTTTATTTTATAAAATAGGCATCTTCTATACCTTTTGACATGCTTTAAAATTTCACTTCCATTGTTTAAATACTAAGCAAATATTTCTTCGTTCAATTCATTTCTAAGAAATGGGATTGGCATTTAAGCTATACAAATTTTATATTTATGTTATTTTTCCTATGCAAATAATAAATTTATGTAAATAATAAATATTTCATGTTTAGGCAGCTTTAAAGAAACTATTTAATTAATTAAAATATTTTCCCTTTTTAACTAATTTACAATAAAGTGATATTTGTTCTATTAGCTATTATATTTTCATAATTATTAAGATTTACAATAAAATTCAGATTAAGCAATGAATATTCTGTATACGTAAAACGTCTGTATCTTTCTCACAGGGATCTTATTAGGTAATTTAACTTTCTCTATAGATAATTTAACTTATTTAAACAAGTAATAAATGTTTGAAATAATACATAATAATAGTAAATTTTTAACTGTCTAACAATGGTAAATGTTAAAAATAATGTTTCTAAAAGTTCTTGAAAACCTGAGCTCTAATTAGCTGCTTACCAAATCCCTCGTCGAAATGATAAAATGTTAAAAAGGTTAAACTAAAAAGATCTCTGCTAAACAGCAATTCGAATAACCAATGAAATTAATCCAACTAAGAATCTTGTAACGCGTACGTAAATCATTTTAAACTTTATTTTATGTGAAACTTAGTGACTATGATTGGCCCTTCATCTCAACAACAGTTGCCTTAAACGACATCAGAGCACCTTCATGGCTTTACAGCCACTTTCTTTCCTCCATGAGGCCCTTGCTATAGATATCTATAGATAAAGAAATGATTAAAAATACCCAGAAAGCAAATAGAATGAAATAACTTTAACGTTGTAAGTAAATATAACTCTATTAGATTTTATTAAGCCCATTCATCATCCAAAAAATAAGGATCTGATCCTAAGCATTCTGCCACGTCTTCAAATCTGATGCGAAAATTAATTGTTAGACAGTGGATAGAATGTAGTTCCTATAAAAGAATTTAAAGTTTGTTCAATAACAAGCATCCTTGACGGGCCTTTATAAAAATATATACTAGAAATACGCATGAAAAAATATGTTGTTAAAATTGCATTTAACTATTTGATAATGGCGAAAACTCACCTTAGTCATACATCAGCAATTCTTACACGTGACAAAAAAAATTAAGTCCTAAAAATTATTCAAAATTCAGACTAGATCCGACAGAACAATTATACAAGATATTAAATTAAAAAAAGTCAGGTTGCTTTATTACAATAATCTCGATGATGATAATTATTTATCAAATTCTGAATGGGAAATTAAAATGTAGAGATAATATATGCAAATTAATGCATCTCAGGTCTAAGAAATGTTCTGCAAGCTAAATAGTTTAATAAAGTATCAATAATAACTGAAAATAAATTATTGCAGAAAGAAATGGTTTCAATCTTAAGTAATATTCGTAATAATAAACACAAAAATTTTATATAAACTTAAGCAAGAACTTCGAGCGAAATCTTAAAAAATTTTTATATTAGGAAAGATTTAACAAAGCCAGAAGTGTTCTTCAGGGGTCAATCTTATTCTGAAGCAAAATAGGCAAAAGTACGGATGTCAACGAATTTGATCTTTGCTAAATCAGCTCACGGGCAGCTTCATCTCAGAAGGCCATCATGTGCATATTCGTGGGAGTTCATCGATTCTCATAAAATTAATCGTAAGAGGGTCAAGTACCGCTGACAAAAGGCTCACCGTGACTTCACCGTTATGGCATAACAGCATTTTTCACAAATTAATATTTTGTGTTCGATCCTTGACGCCATAATTGAACAACGAGAGATGAATATTGCTCTTGTGGGGGCTTGGAAGTTTTCTGGACTTCGCGACATGCAAATATGGCCCACTATATATGAAAAATCCTTCCGGATGGTAATTTACGCAGTGGATATAAAAATGCCTAAAAACAGACATCAGCCATGATTATGTTGATGATGGCTAATCATCCTCATAAACACTCCATTATATTGATGATGACTAATCATCCTCATGAAACTGATAAATGAGAAACATTATAATTAAATATTCATAGTTTAATGATAACGCACCACAATATATCATCTACAGCAGTATATGAAATTACCTTCACGCAGGGATGCTGGAATCATCGGCCTAAATCATTCTTTTTGTCATATATGCACAAAAGGTAGCTTATCAGCAATGAGCTTAATGTTTTTAGGATCATCGCCAATCAGCTGACGAGATAGGAAGAAATGCATGGAGGTCTAATCAAATTATTCCCTATATGGTAAAGTCTCTTCACAGTATAATCCCCTCAAAGTAAGATGTCTTGTCTGTTAGAAGAACTGTCTACTCAAGTAGAGCAGCTTTCATGTCTAAAGGAATTGAAATAGGCGTCTTCTACACGGTCTTTCACTGGAGCAAGTACCTGGTTATTCTGGCCAATCATCTGATCTTGTGGTTCCATTTTCAACAGATCACAGATGAAACAATCTTATAGCAAGATAATGGGCCATGCCATAATTACTTATTGTTTGGAGGATAATTTTCCAGAAATAATATGTGTTTTTCTGACTTACAAGTTCACCAGACATCATACCAAGATATTTTGCTAGTTGTTCACGCCTCAGACTAGTCACACCCAAGTTTTCCTGACGTATGGTAGAATGTAAAAGAACCATGGATTCGTTCAATTCCTCAATGCTGCGAAACCAATTTTTTTTCGGTTCCACACCAGGACCAATTTCGGCTACTATCAAGGTTAAAGTGAATGGAGTTTGTTACCATACAAGTGCACTGCCATTTAAGTCGATTATTTTTTGCAATTATTTAATTATTCGGTTATTTTTTAATTAATTTATTGACACAAAATAATATTGATTCGTTTTGTTAAAAACTGGAACTCCAATATTTCTTTAAAATATACAAGGATATTATATTTAATGAACTAAATCGCATTTACAGTATCTGCAATAATCTTAAATTCACTAAATATCAAATAAAGTTTGAAGTAATGCTTAGTTTTTACGACTAAAGAAGGGCCACCCTAGCATTGAAGTTCATACAAAAAAATCCCGAAAACACCTACTTTCACTTCAAATGTCTTTAAACACAATTTAAATTTAAATTTACTGCATGTTTCTTCACTACTTTAACTTTTTGAATTCATCTAATAATTTTTCAAAGTACTCTTGGGAATTATATCTCTATCCCAATTTTAAATTCACTCTTTTGCCAACTTTATCTTCATTCCAATATTTAAATAGGTTCTGCTTTGCTGGTATTGATATTTTAAAACTATATATGCAGTTCCTTCTACAATGGATTTACTTTGATATACTTTTTTACTTTAATTTTTGATATAAATAACTTTATATTCTTTCTTTTAATACAAACATTCTTTGGAGGAATTGCTCGAAGATCTTTAGACATGTCCTTCATGCATGTCATAAAAGAGTGTTTAATTTCCACAGCTGACCATCTACCTCCTGAGTAAGACATGGTTCCTGTGCTTTCCTCTTTTCTTTGGATTGTATATTGTTTTATTCTAGTCAATAATTTTAAAATTTTGTTTCACTAGTTTTATTGTTTTTCATGTTATATCTAATTTATACTGGCTTATGTCTTTAGCTGCTTTTGCGTTGGTTAGATTTCCTGTGATGGATAAGGATATATATTACTTGCTATTGTATTTTTTTATTTAATGTGCTGTATTTTACATACTATATTTCTTTCTTTCTTTAAAATTTATATTTACTGCTTTATGTATATATATATATATATATATATATATATATATATATATATATATTAAAAATTCGAGATAATATATATATATATATATATTATTCTCAAATTTTTTAAATATATTATATTATTATTTAAACGCATACTAATATTTAAGTTATTTACGAGTAAATGGTATCGAAATACATATTCTATCATTCCTCGAATATGAAGAGAAATAATATCTGTAAACTGCTATTTTTACTTCAGTCAATCTCTTCCTTTTTTGTATGAATTTTATTGAACATAATTTGAAACAAGCAGCTGAAAATGGTGTATGAGAAATGCATACGAAGACAGCTGGTTTTAAGCAGAATATGGGGAGGGGGCATGCCCTTTTTACAATCTTAGTTTACCACTCAACGAGTCACTAACGTTTTACTTCTTCAGAGTAATAATCGCTGACCCAATTTTAGAGTTGATTGTTCTTTTTCCTCTCCCCTTTTAAGTTGTCTCACAGAGATTTGATGGAGCACTCACACATTTCATGTTTACCTTTTTCTCATTCTCATTATTTTACACAGGATGTTCTTTACGCTTCTTCGATTGTTGAATGATAAATTATACGTTAAGTAAGGCATAAAATAAGCTTGCAATTTATTGGTTAAATGCTTTTTTTCCCTATTTTAAACGAAAGCATGTATTTTTTTCTTTTTGTCTCTCCATCGAAATTAATAAGATAATTAACTGTTATAAGCTCTGAATATTTTCTTCAAAATTAGCAGTCAAACATTCGATAGAATCCTTCTTGATACTAAATTAAAAAACAATTCATTTCTAAATATGAAATGTTTTCATTAGGTGAAAATAATTCATATTTTAAAAGTTCAATAAACTGAAATGTAGAAATTTTAATAATAAAATCTAGAATTAGTTATATCAATTAAAATTATAACTCAAACCAAAAGAATCATAAATAATAATTGGTTGTTTAAAGTTTAAAGTAACAGTTTCAAAACAAGATATTAGAATAATAGTTCAACTGTTTTTGATTTAAACGATAATCATTTAATAAAATATGAAATAATAATTCCCTAAATTATTGCTCTAAGAAATATTATTTTAACTGTAAGTATATTTAAAATTTAAGTATATCAATAAAATAATGAATCTCAAACTTTTATTTAAAGATTAACTAGTCAATTACTGACTATTTAACGATTTATATTTGAACTGTATTCTACATTGTTTTTAACTTCCTCCAAATTGTAATGCCAATTCAAGTTATTTTTCTAGAAATTAATTCTAGTAAATATTTTTAATTACCAAATATAAATAATAAATGATTTGAATCTTTCCAACTTTCTGAATATCTATTGAAATGATCTTTCTCGGAAAAATAATATTTTCTGATTCTACTGCTTAGATTTTAAATTCACAATGTAATGAACAATTCATACACTCATCGGTAATGGAAATTTTCTGCAGCTTTCTATTTACAAAATATTTCTCAAAATGTCAATCAGAAAACTTATAAAAACACACTATTGTTTCATTTTACAGGCATACATATGCATTTTACTTACTCATATTTGTAATACTATTGCCGCTGTACTAAACTGTTTTTTCCACTTTGTATAAAAAAATCTAAATTATTATAGTTTTTTTATTGTTGATCATATACACTACTTTATTGAATATCAATCTATTAACACTAGCTTGATTCCTTGATAGAATACAATGGTTTTGTTTAAACTGTTTTTATTCTATTATGATTTGCCGTAAGATTTTATTGATAATATTTAGCTTAGATTTTAATTATTTTCAAAACATTTACAGTGCTCTGATTGAGGTGTGGAAAACTTGTTCAGAATATAAAATGACAGCATTTTCAAATATTCTTCAGTAAAATTTCATAAAGATGTCAGAAACTTGCATAATATATTAAACAACATAGTTAAATTTAGAAATACTGTAAATTCATTTTTTTATTCACTGTTTTCATTAATGTTGATGATAAATGTGTGATTTATAAATCTATATAGTTTCAATTAAGAAGTAGATCAACTTTTAATTTGTAAAATAATAAATAAAAACTTTTTAAAACACATTTATTTGTTCACATACCATGACTTTCATTTAAATCTATTAGACTGTCATTTTCAATAACCTAAACAGAATAATTTCCTTTCCCCTTAGTCATATCTGGTCAATGAAACTTTTTCGACATTTTAAATGCAGTTTTGCATTGGCGTCGATTTGTTTTTGCGCGTGTGAATTTATTTCTTTATATTTTACTTCTTTTATTTGTTTGATTATTCTTATTTCATATATACTTGAAAATTCTTTGATTCATTCTGAAATTAAAATGTTTGTTTTTATATATTGGGATAAATATTGTTAAAATAAATATCGTTTCAATTTATGTTGTTTTAGGATTCATTTAATTCATAATTCATCTTACAATCCTCATGCAGTATGTTTTTGTCATTATTTCAGCTTCTACAAATTCCGATTGCTTTCATCAGTTTATAAGCAAACGGAAATTCAAAACTGTAATTTTATTCCTTAATAATCATTTCCAAATAAAGTTTCTTGAGAGTCCTGTTTTATTTTGTTCTTTGAATAAATAGCGAGTAAAAATTGAATGCTTGATCAAGCTTTTGCTTTTAAGAGTTAGGTTTAATTTCCTTTAGAACACTATAGATTTTAACAAATGTTATTATTTTGATTTTCTAACTGTCAACTGTAGATGCTATAAATGAATAGTTGAGGACTTTACACAGTCATAGGAATAGCACATACAAATGTATCCATTTCCATGCCATTCCTAATACTATGAACTGCGCACTGCAGGACTATTTTCTAATTTCTTTACCAGCTCTTATGAGTTTTCTCGTCTTTTCTTGAATGTTAAATTTATAAAGACTGTTTATTTTTACTATTCTTTGTCTTACAAAGATAGAAGGTTGGAAAGAAACGGTTTATCTATCCACACTGAAAAAAAATAACAACCTCATTTATTAATTTCTTTTGAAGGAGAATAAAAAACTTTTCTTTGTTCTATTTAAAAGAACTCTACAGGTGCTATTATTAACACAAAATTTCCACTCCCTTGAGAAGCAGCCAGAGTTTCCCGCCATTTGGGATTCCGAACAACCTAAATTGAAGTATTCTCGACGTTTTTTTATAAAAAAATAACTAAGAAATGGGGAAGAAAGGACCCATGTTTCAATTGTTGACTAAAATTAACCATCTCCAGATGAGGGTTATTTTCAGTTGCATCTTGCTTCATCTTGTTTTTGAGGTTTTTTACATGTGCGCCCTATGTCGTTATATTTACACTTTTATCCTTCGAGAACGGAAATAACCATCATTTCCAGAGCCTCGGGTAGGAATTAGGGAAGAATCGAAATATCTAGGAAGATCCCTAATGATTAATCTCTAAGTCATTAAGCTTCTTTTATTGCATTTGCTTTCGTTTTAAACACTCTGTAAATTTTAAGATTTAACGATATTAAAGGCTAAATAATTGAAAATTTCAGATTTCAGTAATTCATTTTCTAGCCATATGCTGGAAAAAATTTTATTTTATAAGATTTGCAAAGTACCGTATCATTTCAGATTATCCTATAATCATTATTGCTTCTATTTTAAAAAGAACTTAGTTTTATTTATTTTTTATTTTCCAATATATTTTTATTTAACATTTACTTAAAGCTAACATTAAAAGATACATTTTATAAGTAATACACCGAAAATGTCAGAAATGTAAAATGTCAGAAAAAGAGAAAGAAATAATTACTTTGGAATAGCTATTTTTGGTTGAAATAATCTTGTATAGATACTTGCAGAAACAAAATAACTATTTTTATGGCGTAAATAAAACGTAAATTGCAGAATTCGATGTATTGCTTTCATTTTTAAAAGAGAATTACCCTGAAATTCTGAATATTTAACTTTTGTATGTATGTCAAAGTAAATTATGGACACGAAAAAATATATTACGGTCGAATCTTTTTTAAAACGAAAAAATTTTTGAACCAGTTAAATTTGCTAATTGTATCAAAAACTGTAAGTGATAATAAAGAGATAATTGCAATTTTATAAATAATGTAATGAATTAAAATAAAAGATATTCATAGGGAAAGAGAGATTGTGTATCAAATCTATGGTTCAAGTTTAATTATATTTTTCAGCTTTGTTTATTGAGTTTTTGGCAATATTGCATTTGATTTGAGTAGAACATGTTATTTAAATTCTGGCCATTTCAAACAATCAATTCACATTGTAGTCGAATCCATGAACAGTTCAAATGAAGAACAGAGCAGTAACCATTTAACAAATAATTTGTCTCAGTTTGATCAGAATGTAATTTCAGTATTTTTACTGTAATTAGAGGATTAAGATTACACTAAAAGTGTGTTGAAATTTGCAAAAGATACAATAAAGAATTTATATGTAAATAAATGTTTCAGTAAGAATATATATATATATATATATATATATATATATATATATATATATATATATATATATATATATATATATATATATATTTCAATTCAGTATTTGAGTCACAAAACAAATGGTTTTTATAACAAACATATAACTGAATTTAGGTTTTGCTTTGCTGGTGAATTATTCGGTGTGTTAGATATAATCGCACTAACAGGTGTTTTGTCTTATACTCTATCCAAAATCATCCACGAAAAAAGGCTGAGCTGGCAGCCGAATGGTTAGCGCTCTTGCCTTTGGTTCAACAGTTCGTGGGTTCGACTCCCACCTTGGGCATGAATGTTTGTAGTTGTTCGGAATCCACTTTAAACCGTAGGTCCCGGTCTAATTAGCCCTCGTGTGCAAGAAATGAAAACAAACCATCCACGAAAAAAAGTTTAAAAATATTTTATATTAATGATTTTGTAATACCTTTACCTTCGTATCTAGCTTAGACTGAAAATAAAAGAGAATAAAATTAATCTGTTTGTAAGAAACTCAATAAATAATTTCTAATGTTTCTACAGCTATAGAAAAGATAAAATTTTGTATATTTTGAGTTAGGAAGCATTTTACTTGTATTTTAAATTAAAATAGAATGTTACTAAATTTAAAGATTTTTAGAAATATTTTTTCTAAGAAATAAATAATTTTCAAAAGGACAAAAAAATAACATATTTCGGAATCCTTTACAATGATTACATCAAACAGTGTTATGAAATGTCTGCCCTATTTTTATATTTAAAAATTAAAAAAAAAAACAAATGAGAAAATATTAAGGAAACTTTAGAGAATGTAAAAAATTCCGTAGATGGATTCTTTTTCCCGCTTTTCCTATGCCTCTGCTCAAGTGATCATGGTTATATAAGGCGAGATGATTGGTTTTGCTTAGTTACTTTAGTTGAAAGAAATAGGAATTTGTTAACGTACACAGACAAATAAATTAACTATATTTGAGGTAAAATAAAATTAATTTATGTTCTCAAATAAAAATGTTAAAATTCTTCACTGAAATTTAAAAAAAACAAACATTGAAAGTATTGCGACACAATACTATTTCACACAAAAGTGTTTTTGACATTGAAATGAATAACAATCAACATTACGCAAAATAGAAAAGAGTGGCTTTTGCTATTTTAGATACAGTTCATGATGTATCAAATAAATATACTTTACATTTGAATACAACCAAGTTTTTTATTTTAAAAGAATAAAATGTATAAAAATATTAAAGTTTCTTTCAAAAAATAAGAAAAATTAATTATAAAACATATTTAATATCAAACATATACACACTTTATCAATTGTTTTTTCTTAGACAAATTTCAGCAATTCTTTTTTCAGAACTATGATAGTTTTAAGCGTTTTTTCTGACTGCATTCTTAAATTAATACTCCTTACATTAAAACATTCCTTTGAAATCTCATTACAAATGATCGCAACATAATGAATGGAAATCAATGTTGGACTCATCACAACGATTTTAATCACCCAAGACATTCACAGAAAATCCATAAGGTATAAAAGTCAAAAATATGAATCAAGTGATTATCCTTATAAGCTTAACAATGTCTTAAAAGTCCTTAATTTCTAGATTTTGATTTAAATATTCTTTCAGAATGCCAAGGTTGACACATTTTATATAAATAGGTTTTAATTTCTTTCCCCTAGGTATTGCCCTTATTTCCAAGGTGATTAGTTAAAAAAATTAAGTTTTACACTACATATTTATACAGTATAAAACTAATGATAAAACAAATAAAGTTATGTGTAATGCCCATTTTACACTTCTATATTTCAATTCATCCAAATTCTTCGTTATTCAGAAATGATAATTTTTTAATTATTATTTTAATCATTTTCTGCAGTATGATTTATATAAACAAATATGAGTCTAGCATAGTCATTTGTTTGTTCAGGTAAAATTTCCGCTTAGATACTCCATGAAAAAAATTATGCTTACTAAAACTATTTTAAGTAGCTTCAGAATTTGCAGATTTATCAGATATTCTTTTAATAATAATTAGAGATTTTGAGCTTTGATTAATATGAATATCGTGTAATCTAGAATTTTCGCCCTCACTAAAAATCTTTAAACACTTCAACTGTTTTTGTTTTCAGTGAAAGTCATTTTCTTGAACAGACACTTAGGATATATAAATGTAGTATATTAATTTAATTCTTAGTCCTACTTTACATAAAGAACTGATTTCTTAAATTTAAGAATGTTTTGTTACCAGTTTTTTTTACATATCTTAACATATTTTCACTTTTTGTTAATCTTACATGGATAACATGTTAGGCTTGGTTTTTATATTTCTAAAATCCTTGTAATATTATACAAGCAACAAGTTTAATATTAAAGTTATGATGATATTAATAATTCATTTCATTCAACTTTTTATTCTTTCCTTCAATCCAAAAGTATCCTATTACTTTTTCTTGATATCTAATTGAGGTTAAATTATTTTAATGGCAGAAAAAACTTTAATATAGTTAGAAATTTTATGGTTTTTTATTTTGCGAAATATTGAAGTTTTCAATGTTTATTTTTGGTGCCGTTTTAATGTAATTGATATTTGACAAATGGATTAATATATGATATGCTCCAAATGTCTTAATATTTTTCTAATTAACTATATATCTGCTTACTTTATTTTTCGCTGAAGATAATTAATATTTTGGAAATTTGATCCATAAAGTTATGTATCACATTTCGATGAATTTTTTTAAAAAAGGATGCAAAGTATTTAAATTGTAAAAGAAGTTTTAATATATACTAAAATGTTTTGCAATTAGTTTTTAACTGGACTAAAATTTTTTACTACATAAAGTCATTTTTCTATTTATTAGTAATATACTAACGATACAAATAAAACATTGTCAAAGATCGAAAGACATGAAATATCGATAAAGATATAAAACATAATTAGCAGTAGAAGGTATAAAGTATTAATGATATATATTATTATTATATTCAAAAGGACTTAATTGTATGCACGATGGAATACAAAAATTATTTTATTTTATTGAAATAAAAACTTAAAATATTTTCCTCAACAAAATGAGAACCAAAATTAGTTTTTCGTTTTGTTGATGAAAATGCTTACCTTATCGAAAGTTTTGACTTCTGATGGAAATTTTTTAGCATATTTTGTCTTGGTTATTTTGATGGAGATTATTTTTATCAATTCATGTATTTTCAATCCATAAATTAATTTATTTTGAAATAATAATAATTTATTATTTGCAAGAAAAATTACATACTTTTTTTGTGAATTTAAGACTAATTGAGTTAGCTTGATGAAAATTTTACTTTTTAAATACTTTTTAAATGTAAATGAATATTATATCATCAAATAATTTTTGCAGTTTTTCAATCCTATTCATATATTGAAGGATTAAAAGACAAATTAAAACTACATCCTCACAGCAAACAGTTTTCACGCTCGCTTACGTGTTAAAATTATTTATTATAAAATGATTAAATTATTTCTTGTAAAATTCTTAAATGTGATATTGATACAATTTCTCATAAAATTATTTAATGATTTTACACTTCAATTTTATTTATAATGCGTGAAAATAATTTTTTCTTATATTTCCAATGAAATGTTTCAGAATACGAAACATTTTATTCTTTTGGAAAAGTTCTTAATAGTAATTAAAACAGTAAGATTTTGCCTAGAAATATCAGTTATCAAAAAAGCTATATTCTCTCTTATATTTTATAACTGTAAATACATTTTTAAAAATGAGCTACCGAAATTATATTAACTAGAATACACAGAATACAAACATTTTCATTATTTATTTAAAAAAAGAAGGAACCTGTAAAGTGAAAAAGTATTTCGATTTTTTTAATGAAAACATTTCATAAAATCGCATGAATATAATGTTACACTTTTCTTCATGTTAGTGTTGAACGCCACGAAAACATGACACAAAAAATCACAAATTTATTGAAAATAATTTTTGTGTTATTTATTTAAGAATAGTGAATAAATATTTTGAAAAATTAGAATATTAAACTGAAATAAAATATTAATGCCTAAATTGATTCTAATTTTTAAATCTCTTCTTTTATAATATGATATGTAACAAGTTGAAGGTCAGAATTGTTTCCTTTCTTTATTGGCCCATAGAGATCCGCTTCAATTCCTTTTCAATTTATTCTTATAACAGAAAAATACTAATGAAATTAATAATCCTCAATTTGGATAGTTATCTTAGCAGCTTTTTAATTTAATGTATAAATAAAACAACTTTATAAACTAAAATTATATAAATTAATCCAATAAATAGATTCATTATTTTTATTCTCTAGGAAATGTTTCCTTAAAAGTTTGTTTTATATGACATTCGTCGTCATTAATAGAAATAATCATTCTTAGGGATGATGCTCTTTGCCTGAAAGTAATAAATTCAACGCACACAAAAAAAGAAATGAAATTTCTTATAATTTAAATGCATAAAAGATGAGAGAAACATTCCCAATAAATATTCTTTTATGTGTGGATATACCCAAAGGATCTCAGTTTTGTTGTATGAAAAATCCAAAGGGTTTTCTGTCATGTAAAAAACCTGTTATTCAAAATTATTTTTTCAAATTAACATTTACTGTTAAAATATCACAGTAAAAATACATTATCTAGTGGCCAGATTTGTCAAAATATAATTGTGTTAATGATATTATTAAATAGCTAGAGGCCTAGAATATACAATTTAAATCACAAGTTTGCGATGGCCTGGTTGGTTAGGGCGTTCGCTCTCGTTATCGTGAAGTAATGAGTTCGATACCTGATCCAATCGAAGATCCGTTATGCTCACTACTGGCAGCTGCTTCACGTTAAATATGGCGGAGTCGCCCCCATTTCAAAGAATACCTCTGGGGGTGGCAAGCCAAGTTTGGGTGCATCTAAATTACAAGGACTCATTCACTTTTGGGGCCACGATGGCACACCCACTGGGTGGCTCACTCTATAAGGTGCCATCACTTTCGTTCGTCCCTTGTCGGGAGCTGATAATCCCAATAGCTGGGCATTGGAAACAAAAAAAAAATGCCTAAAATTACTAATCTTACCAAAGCACCACAATTAGATCAATAAGCACTTGGTTAATGTTAGAGGGAAAGGTTTATAAGTATAGATTGGAACCTCAAATGAATTATACTTGAATAAAAGAATCGTCTGTTAATTATGAGCAACTGATTCAATTATATAATACAAGCAATTGGAATGGATGTCTGGACAAAAATGGAAAGCAATTGCCTTTTATTCATGTTGCAAATTCACGCATAATTTAAAAAAAAAATTATTCACATAAATTTTGCAATTTTTTTAAGAATATGGTGATGAATCCAGGATTATAAATTTAATGAACTTTGCTCAAAAAACTTTTTAAAATCCATTAAGATTGAAATAATTTAAATAAGGAACAAACTCTTAAGTGTCATAGATTCAAACAATTTATTTATTTATAATAAATGTCCAGAAAATTGGCTATGATGCCATTAATTCTCAAGCCTTCCTATACATCTGAACAGAGTACATATACTCAAACAATTAAATGTTTCCTGTAGTCTAGTTAACCATTCGCAGTAAATATAATATTAGATCAAAATGAATATGGTTAGATAAGAAACGTCATCAATAATATAGTATTTAAGCATTGCCAGATTATTTATAGAGAAATTATCGAAGAAATAAAAGATATGACAAACGTAATTCCACATAAAAGCATTTAGATCAGCATTAATAAAAGAGAAAATATTTTTATGGTGTGAATTATTTTCTCCTTTTTGTTATTTGACCATTTATAAATCTCCAGCCAATAAAATCATATATAAGAATAATTTTTTTTTATCCTACGCCCGACCTTGGTTTTTCAACCATCAGTCTCTGTCGGGCAGCCCATTACAATCTTGAGGTGAATGAAAAGTCATCTTCCGCAGAATTTCTAACTGCGACGTCCGAAAGTCCAGGGCAAGTGAAAAGGTGGTCACCATTCATGTCCTCTAGTCCACAAAAAGGGCAGATTGGAGAGTCCTTCAAACCCAAACGGTGAAGGTGTTTTTGCAGATAATCATGCCCAGTTTTAAAGCGAAACTTTGCCACTCCCACTGCTCTGTGGAGGTTACACGGAATAGGCTTTGTTAGTAAGGAAGCCCATGCTTTCCCCTTTATGCACATCTTGTAAACATTTCTACGATAGGAGGCTATGTTTGACTTAATAAGCCTTTTAACAGTATGGTACTCCAAGGCTGGAGAAGGCTGTTGTAGATTTGAGCCAGCCTTTGCCAATTTATCAGCTGCGTCATTTCCGGCGATACCACAGTGGCTGGGTATCCATTGCAGCACAATTTGTCGCCCCTCTTCCAGTAGAGAACTAATTGCCATTTGACAGAGATAAACAGACCCAATACTGCTAGGAGCAATTGAAGAGAGAGACCTGATGGTGGCCTGAGAGTCTATAAAAATACTATGTTGTTCTCATTACCCTTTCTGATCTCTTCAAGTGCTAATTGCACAGCAGCCACTTCACCATTGTAGCTGTTATAATATTTCCCAACAGCTTGGCAAAGCCTGAAACTCTTAGAATATACACCTGCACCAGCATTTCTAATTGCATCCACAGCTGAACCATCTGTATAGACATGGAACCAAACAGATGATGGATAATGCTCATTGATAGTAGCTAGGGTAGCCATCCTTAGTTCAGAATCAGTGGAGACCTTCTTACTAACAGGTAGTATCAGGTCTAGACAGCAATCAGCTCTATAAATATGGTTTTGAAAGATAGGGGGTCTAAATAAAGGAACTCTATCTGCATCCGGGATCTTATACCTATCTGACAATTCCCTGGTCAAAGTCAAAAAGTTCTCTGTGTTTTCAATCTTGGGAAAACAGGAATATAATTTTTCCAGAACCCATCATCCCTTAGAAGCCTTTCGGAGAGTTTCAGGGCAGCACTTTGTCTTCGACATGCTAAAGGTTCCAACCCAGTCTGAATTTGCATTGCCTCGATAGGTGTAGATGAAGCCCCACCGGTGATAAGTCTAAGGACATTATTCTGAAGAGTCTCCAGTTTTTTCTGGATGTTATCCGATGCAGTAATCAGGAGCTCAGCTCCATATTCAATTGCAGGTCTGATGTATGACTTATAGGTGGTGCAGAGTAAGTCTTGTGAAGCTCCACATTTCACTCTTGCAAGTCTTTTCAAAAGTTTACTTCTGGATTTCCCGATGTCTATAACTTCAACAGCTTGGCTATTACAACTTAACCTTGTATCCAAAGTGATGCCCAGATATTTGGCTCTAGCTGTTTTACACAGACGATGAGGGCCATAATATAAACTAATATCATAGAGTTTTGAACTTAAACTATGTAAGAATAATAAAATTATATAAATTCCAAACTTTCATTAATTCAAGATCGTAATTGCGGCCATCATAATACAGCTAGCACATTTATTGAATAAAATTCTATTCAGTAATTGAATGCACTTGGATATTTTATATACTAGAATAGTGTAAAATAAATAGACCAACATTAAGCACGTTCCCTATCTTAGTTCATGATTTCCCTGATGATATTTTAAGCCCTAAAAAACAAATAAATTGTCACAAAAAATTGCACTTTATTTGTTACATTATATCAGAAGAATTTATTATGAAAATAGAAAACTGAAAAAAATCTCTACATCAAGATTTTCAAATATATTCAGTATCATTATCAATTTATTACCGTCCATCAATAAAATAGTATAGAGCAATAATGTTATGTCTTTTTAATATAAACAATAAAAGTCGTATAAAGTCAAGTGAGCATAATAAGCTAATTTCGCAAAAATAATTCTTTTTTATGGAAGTATAATTTAGAGATAATGTTTTGGCTACACTCATGTAACTAACATGGCCACAGTAGCCTGATAGGTAAAGATTTTACAAAACACATTTTTTAAATCGTAAATAATTATCATACATTAAAAGGAAAAACACGTAAAACATATGCATAGTTCTCACAAATTATAACCGTTAGGATTGATCTACACCATAAAGTATATAATGGACATTCAATATATTCCGGAAGGTGTGAAATAAAAAGGAACTCTAATTGATGAATTAATATTTCTCTGCTAATATAGAAAGAAATAACCATCTCCACGCATTCAGAGCTTTGAATTCCTGCAATCAATGGATAAACCAAACACAAAACAATGGATTTAATTTCACTTAACCGATAATTGCCCAAATCCAAAGTGTCTAATCTGTTCTTTACGACTACATTCTGGGTGAAATCATGGTTTTCTACTTATTTTTTAATTGCAAGCCTGCACAAGATAAAGACGGATTGAGGTTAGAACGTATACTTTCATTTTTCCCGAAACACATACGATTTGAATAAAATATATAATGTAAAAATAAAATGTACTTGAAGCGAATTATAGGCTTCTTAAAACTATATAACATTTTTTTTCTGTTTATGAGACGAAACCATTCAGCCTTAAATTATATGCTTAGTTGCATTTTAGTATTTTATTTGAACCAGAATTATTGTATTTTCAAATGTATTCCTTTAAAGTTAGTTCAATTATTCATTTACTTTTCATATGTAATTGAAATATTCAGTTTATTAGTAACCGTTACATTTCAACACTAATCTAAGCTTTGCCGTCTTGTTTTTCGTGTTTTTAAATTTTTTCCTCCATTTCAAGACATTATCCATACTTTCCTATCAATCAAAGTCTCTGATGATTGCGCAAGAATTGTTGTTTTTCATTAAACTTATATGCTCTATACTTTATTTCGTCATTTTTACTCATAACACTTCATTCAGATACAGTCCAAAATTTTGTAGGGACCTTGAAAAATTATTTTTTATCATAAGCTAATGAATGACTAAGTAAAGAGTTTAAACATATAATTATTCATAAAATATTTTTTGTAAAACTACAGCACGAAGTTAGGGTACGGAAAAGAATTTTTTAATTTAGTTTATGGTTTTCGGATATTTTAATGAAGTCACTGTAATTAGTTAGAAGTCTCTAATATAACAATAATTTCTACAAAAGCATTTAACATATACGAAAACGTAAGGGGATTAGTAATTCAATAAAATATGTTTTATCACCTTGTCATTTCAGATATATACACTCATGTCATAAATTAAGGATAATCCAGAATTGCAAAGAAACTGAACTATAAAATAATAATTTCACATGTAGAATTATCACACACATCTTGAAGATTAATATGCAAATTACAAGAAACAACCAGACGGCGCCGATTGTACGTCACAATGACGAGAGTGTGGGTATATAAGGAATGATTGCAAAGAAGTAAAATTGTTCACAAGCGCTATAAAAGCATTTCAGGGCAATAACTGCATAGTTATAGCACAAAAGAAGCATTTGGATGATGTTTTTGTGGTAGAATTATCGGCCGTCTGGAATGTGGACGTACCCAGCTAATAGTATCCGAGGAACTTATAATTTCCCAGAGTGTCATCTCCAGGCTTCGGCAACAGTTCCAAGATGATGGTAATGTGAGTAAACGTTACAGCACAGGTCACCCCCGAGTTACAACGCCGAATGAGGCCCGGTATTTGGTAGTTACTGCCAAAAGAAACAGACGGAGCACAGCATCAGACCTGTCTCTTCAGCTACCGGTGCGACAGTTTCAAGGCAGACCGTGTACAAACGCTTAGGGTACATTGGTCTATATGCTCGTAGACCTGTCAGATGTGTTTTACTTACCGCAACTCACTGTCGCCTGCAAGTTATCTTGGAGTAGAGAGCATGCATTGTGGACACCGCAACAGTGGTCTTGTGTGATTTTTTAAGACGATAGGTCCAGGTTTAGTTTTCAGTCTGATTCTCGCTGGACTTTCATATGGAGAGGGCCAAGTATCTGTTACCACCTGGAGAACACCAGTGAACACCGTTACGGTGGTGCAGGATTGCTTGTTTGGGGAGGAATAATTCTGGGTTTCAGAACTATCCTGCATGTTCAAAATGTAACCATGACAGGCCACATCTATCGGGATGTCATTCTGGAGCAACATGTACGTTAGTTTCAGGGAGCCATGGGTGTAAAATTTTTGTTTATGGATGACAATGCCAATCCTCATTGTGTAAACATTTTAGACGAATGCCTTCAATCGGAGGATATCACCCGTTTAGACTGGCTTGCATACTCACCGGACTTGAATCCAACAGAGCATGCGTGGGACATACTTCACCGACGAATTGCAGCCTGTCAACCCCCTTTGTTATGTCTGACTCCCTTTAACCCCCTTTGTTATGAACTTCGGAGAGCATTGTTTGATGAGTGGAATAATATTCCCCAAGATCAGATCGATAATTTGATACTCAGCATGCCTAGGCTTTGTACGGGCTGTGTTGCATCGTTATGGGGCATACTATGTATTAACCATCATACCAACCATGTTATATAGGTTTTTGTAAATAGGTTCTTTTTTGAAATTTGCTCCAGGGAATAAAAATTGCAATTTTTATTAATGAAGTCAAACATATAGCATCTTTTTTGTTCTTTACCTTTTGTTTTATAAATAGACTATACAAATAAGTAACATTTGTTTTGCTTCCGTCTCTTTTTCTTTGCCTGAACTTGCATTATCCTTAATTTATGAACACGAGTGTAATTCTTAAATTTTTCAATTTGCAAGTTTCTTGTACAACAATAACCTCTTTAAAACATTTTACATACAAGAACAAGTAACGTGACTGATATCTTCATCAAGTATGTTTGGATAACTTAATACGTAAGAAAAAAATATGTGCTTATAATGTTACTTGTAATATGTGATTGCAATGTTAATTTGGGAAATACTTACATCACAATGTACAAATTATAAAACAAGCCTTTATAAAACACCACAAAAATTATTTAAAAATGATTTTATTATTGCATAAATTATTTAGCTTTTAAATATCTATCCTAAGTGTTATTTTATTTTAGACTTATCATTAATTTTTCATGAAATGGTAATAGGTATTTTTTATCCTAGTTATTCGTATCATATGCTATTAAAAAGTTTATTTAAAATCTTTTTTACCATTAATCTTATTTCAAAATTAAATATTTGCTCTGAAATTTGGTAAATAATTTTGATATATATATATATATATGTATATGTATATATATATATATATATATATATATATATATATATATATATATATATATATATATAGACAAAATACCATAATATAAGTCAATATAAAAGCAATAAAGAATATAAAAAAATACAGAAATATATCTAACTACACGTAATCGCCTATCAAGCGTAAAAGCCGTTAAAGAACGGTAAGTCAGGAATATAAGATAATTATAAGTACAAAAAAAATATTGAAGTATAAAGAAATTAGATTTAAGACTAAATATGAAAAAAAAAACAGTAAGAAGCATTAAAGTTAATATTTGGGTTTTGAATTCTTAATTTAGTTGATATTACATTTTGCCTCTTAAATTTTTGCTAATTTTTCAGTTTTATAATTTGGATATTTGTAAAATCTAGTATTTACTTTTATATATTTCAAATTTTGTATTGCAGACACTCTTCGGGGGAATTGCACGTGTTTCTTAGATCTATTATTCGTTGTATGTCAGAAAAAGAGTTTATGTATTTCTTTTGCATAGTTGACCATATCCCCCCTGTTGAAGGCATGGTCCCTATGCTTCTTACTATTTTTTCATATTTTGTCTTAAATCTAATTTCTTTATATTTAAATTTACATTTTGGTATTTCTAATTATCTTATATATATATATATATATATATATATATATATATATATATATATATATATATATATATATATATATATATAAAGAAGGAAAGCATAAATAAACAATCTTTTTTTACTTCAGTTCTTGTTTCATTATATAAAGGTAAAAAGATCTATTCAACTAATAAAGAATTAGCAAATAAAGCATTATTTTCTGTTCTTTCTAAAATACATATTGTTTCGTAATGCAAGTACATTAAATAACATCCATTACCAATCAAAAACATATTATTTGAACTATATTGTAGAAAATACAAACAACTACAACAGACAGTTAAGCAATTAATATATGTAAAATGAAATATTTTTCTGTATGAACAAGTGAATAAATGTTATCTGGAAAGTTGAAATAAATAATTGGTTACACACAACTTAATAAACAGAAGTATAAAATATTTCCAATCATTTGAAGAAAATAATTTGTTTCAAGTTTTTTTCTATCTGTTTTTTGAAGGGGGAGACGTATTTGGCGAAAACTCTAAACGAGCTGTCAGTAGTAGAATATCAGAAATGGAATTGAGAAATAAGTATTCAAAACCGAACTTAAATAAATACATTTTGAAAACTAAAATTAACTCTAGTAGATTTTTAATAGCGATCCAAATATGATTAATAGAATTGAATAACGATCCAAATAAAATATATGAACTATAAAATATAAGTTAAGAATTTTACTTGCATTTGGGGTGATAAATAATCTGAAAAAGATAGAACTATTGCAAAGTGAATGTTTCAGAAACAATACAGCTTAGATAGCAGCAAATAATTAGATTCTTAACGAATTTTTGGGGTTGGAAATC
Organism: Latrodectus hesperus; assembly: GCA_037975125.1. Lineage (NCBI taxonomy): Eukaryota > Metazoa > Arthropoda > Arachnida > Araneae > Theridiidae > Latrodectus > Latrodectus hesperus. The sequence continues at coordinate 5,165,991 of CM075854.1, read as the reverse complement.
TTGAAATCTAATTCTTTCTGGTTTTAGAAACAAAACATTAATACCTTCATAACAAGAAACAATTACCTCATTAATCTAAACATGCAATTTTAATCAGAATAAATTATGATTGCATTATTTTTACCATGTCATGTGTGCTTTAATTTGTTTTCATGCAATATTATATGCAACCCAATTCTTTTACGCAAAGCATCGAGTTCTCTTAGAATTTAATCAGCATCGAATTCTCTTCTACGCATTTATTTGTCACTTATATCCGATAATTGTTGCTAGAGGCCAAATGCAATAGAATAGTCCACATTAATATGAACACTGAGTACAGAGATTTGAAGAAGATAACCAGCTTTTGGACTTTAAAATGACACACATTTTTTTATATTTTAACTTTTTCAATGAAAAGCATATTGCACTCTTTATTTTGAGGAATACTAATTTTTCCAAATAATAAATTTCAAAAATTGAATAAGAAATACTTCGATAATATAAAACAGTACTTTTTACCAAAGAATTTTAATAGTTTTAGATTCATGCAAACTGACAAAAAGCAATCACGGCAAAATGTAAAAAAAATTAAAAACCTTATTACGTAATAAAATAGTTGATTGAATAATAACTTTTTTCATTTTTTAATAATTTATGATACATTTCACATTATAAAAGATAATGTTAAAACAAGTTTCCATATAAAGTATAGTATGATCTTACAAAAAATTTAAAGCGTATAATAGTAGGAAAATGTAATTAAAAAAATAAAGCTGTAAGCTAAAATACATTTTTCTGCACATGCTGTTTCAGTAATAATAAGGCTGAATAGAGTTTTCAATTATCACTAATCGTACGACAAAAGCTCATAAAGCATGCATGAAAGGATAAAATATTTTATTTGCCTACTGAAAAACATCTCATTACAAATGAGGTAAAATTGAAAGGAATAAATTCTATGTTTTCAAAAAAATACCAGCATAGCAATATTAATGAAGGAAAAGATCGTTTCTTTTGAGGCTCAATTGGCTTTGATGATTGGTTATTTGAAAAGGCGCATTCGTTAAAACTTTTGATTTGGCGATTATTATTACAAAAACAACATTTCCCGGAAATTCGTCTGAAAACAGAACATTTAATGTTTCTTAGAAAAACAGATGCACTCAGAATAACATCTACAGTTGCGCTTTGGATTACGTTTTTTCTTTTATCTGCAATTAGTGTATTTAACTGTCTATTACTCTTCATTACATATTTTTAAATCTACATACGATACAGTTTCAGACAAATACAACATATGTAATTACAATTCCATACTTAGCTATACAATTAGGTTATGGTTATAGTACACAATAATTAATAGGAAATTGGATTGCATAAATAAAAACTTTTCTCAAAAAATTACTAACAAATCAAAATTCAAGCTGAAGTCAAATAACTAGTTTTTCGTGAAAAAGAAAATGCAAGCCAACACAAATAAGGAGTAAAAAATTTAAAACAATATTCTATTAGTATTTTAATAAATTTCGTATACAGTAGAAAATGTTTAGGCTTCAAGATAATATTTTACGAATGCCAACTTTCTAAGAACTTTAAATGTTCTACTTTACACATTATCTGAAGAAAGAAGTTATTTACTTGAAGCAAAATTACCCCATTGCGAATTATTAAAATATCTCCCAGATAATTTTTTATTATAGAAGTATAATAGCTTACAGTAAAATATTTACGGTATTTGTAAGAATATAAAATTGTTCTCTCCGAAGCATTCAAAACAATTATGGATGAAACAGATCACTTCACAATCCTTAGAGAAATAATGCATATCAATCTTTGGGGAAACAATTCATTTCAATCCAAAATTGCTTTCACTTCATTTCAACCAATTTTTAAATAAAATGATATCTCTTATTTTAATATTAAATATTTTTTGCTTAATGAACAATTATATCCTTCTTCATGCAATATATAACGTCTTAATAAAAACATCTTTCATTAGTAATCGCTCTGCGCTTCAACAGTTCTTTAAGGAGCTTTCTATGGGAGACTTAATTTTACCAGTATGAAAGTATTCGAATTTTTGGATTTTAGTAACTTATAGCTCGAAGAAACTTAAATAAATTACTCTAAATTTTATGCTAAGTTTACTTTCATTATCATGGTTGCTAGAATAAAAAAATCAAGAAGAAACATTTTAATGTTGGAATAGCTCAAATACTAGTAGCTCTAATGGGTGATAGTCTTCCAACTCTTGCCGCTGAAGCTAATTTTACAATTATCGCGAGTGTGACGAAAAATTTATAAAATATATAATAGTTTTTTACCCTATTAAATCATTGATCAAAACAACCATTTCGTTAATCCAAAAAATATCCATATCCATTAGAGAGATTTAATTTCATGAGCTGTTGTCTCTTAGTTGATATTCGATCTAATGTTATTGACGAGAACCTTAAGTCAATTCTTCCTATTTTTGAGGTAAAAAGGAATACTCAAAATCTAGTTCAATGCTGCATACATTCTTTTCAAAAAGTAAAAAAGTGAGTCAAGCAAAAACATTTCAATATGAAATATATAACGCAGTTATTAAACACTTTATTAAATTATCAGCAGTAAAAGATTGTACATCACTATTCGCGCAATAAAGTAAACAAGCTACCATCTGGATTTCAACGTGTTTGTTGCAGTAACCAATGAATTACCTAAGCATTTTTTAATATAGAAATTCTCTTAACGATATTTTAAGTAAGCATCCTGTCATAAAATTAAATATTTAGTGTCAAATCAAAGACCTCTTTTTTACACACAATTAGGAAACTAAAGGATGATATACACTATATGAGAGTGTATTTGCCAATGACTGTTTAAATTTTAACTTTTCGTAGCATGTTTAATACACATCTTAAAAAATAAATATTCTTTACTTATAAGAAATCATAATTGTTTTAACCATTATATTAATATAAGAGGACCAAGTTATAATTTATCTATTATTTTTACCAAAAATTATAGAATTATCAACTTGACATGGTATGCAAACCATGATTATTATATTCGAAACATGTTTTCATAAAAAATATATAAGCAAATAAAAAATTCTACTTACTGGAATCAAATTCTTCATTTTACTTTTCAATAGCAAATACACATACTCTACAAACTTCTTAAAAAATAGAGAATAATCATAAAAATAAGGAATTTAAAATGTGTATCATATAAAAAACAAATACACAGAAACTCTTTTAGAAATAATTATATTACAATAATGCAACGAAATATAATTCTTTAATTGATGAATTTGAAATTTTTACAATGATACGCAAAATAATTCTTCCACGATAAAATATTGAGTTTACTATGAAGTAAAGTCAACTAAAAATATTTGATGTAAATGAATTTCACTAAGAATTCTATCTAGTATACTTAAAACACACAACAAAAAATAAAGTCTGTTAAATTGAAATTTCAAGAAAGCAACTGAATCTCATTTACTCCCAGGAATATTGTTTCGTTAAAATTATTGATTCACATCCCTTATACGCGCGCGTTCTTCAAATATTTTGAAATTTGATTTGAAATCTTCGTAACAATAAAAATGAATCTTTCTAAGCATTTATATAGAATTATGTATTAATTACTTCCAGCATGAATTTCTATCGAAAAAATCCTGCTCTCTCGTCTTTTCGCAATGAAATCATTAACTCTCGAAAAAAATTATTTATAAAGATGCTTCCAAGTTCTGCTTCTCCATTTGAGTAACACATACTACTATAATAGTTATTAAAAACGAAGGCATGGAAAAAATTAAAGCAAATATTATAATATCAGAGTAAATTAGAAAAGAATCGAGTCAAATGAAACTAAAAAAAAATGGACGCTGTTGAAAGCATGAAAAGAGAAAGTTATTAGCAGTTCTCTCACGATTTCTTTCCTTCTTTTCTCACCACAGAAAAAGAAGATTCTAATTCCGTCGCCACTTTCATTTTTCTAAGAAGTAGCAGAAAGTAAAGAATGATAAAAGTCTGGGAATCCATTGTCTCAATTAGTCTTCACCATCCATTAAGGTTCGTTTACATGGTTTCGGTCGGATAAAAGAGATGCTACAGCAACATGTGGGCGGAATAGATCCATCTGATTAAGATTTGAAGAAGAGGAAAGCAATGCTTCTCTGAAAATCAAAACTTTTCGAATAGTTTATTTTTATAGAATATACTTTCATAGAAGACAGATTTATATTATTTAAGAGGAAATTAAGCCATTCCAATCATCGATTCAACAGAACGAATCGTTTATAATCATTATTGTTTAAATGCAGGCAGGCCTATCTATATTATAACCACAAAGAGTCTTATAATTTAAATTTAATTTAATATTTCATAATAATTTCATAAGGCGCAGTAATTATTTTTCAATGTTTCTGAATTTAAAATATTTTTCCAAATTTTGTAAAATTTAATTATTTTTTTACATTTTATTTTGAGAAAAGGGAGCGTCAAAATTGAAATACTTTCATTAAAGTATTAGCAATTTATTGTTAAATTTAATGTTATTTTATGTGATAACATTTACATTTATTTGTTATCATAACAAAAAACAGTCTTCATAATAATGAAATAATACTTGTAAAATTTATATTATTTCTTAAAAATAGGAAAAGCATATGACATTATTAAGTGAATCCAAACTTCACTTTATTGGGTACATACTGGCTTCTTGTTTTCTTTTCACACATTTGGGGCAAACAAATAATATAGTGTAAAATATATTTTGTAAAGAGATTATATTTGGCACCACGTAATGGATTGCCTTTTTTGAACATCCACGACACTTTTATTTCCCAAGGTTATACTTCAAAACATGCCTCCTTCACAGGCTGTTTAAGGGCATACCTGCAAAACTTCTGATCCCTTACCCTGACAGACGTACTTGCAGAAATCAACATGCACTGCTCAACAGTCACTAGGATGGAACGCTTCCTCCCCAGAGAATGCCACGAAGTAATGAGAACGTATAGAAAAACATACGAGTTCTCGACATTATTAGTTTAAAATACAGTGTGGGGGGGACCATCTTATGACAAAATTCTTAGTAAAATTAAAGATACTCATTGATAGACTATTCTGGTGATATTGGATAATACTAGGTGAAGATATAACAAAAATATTTTCCTATTACTCCTATATATTTTTCATAGTATGGTTATGCCGAAGTTAGTAAAGTTTTTACCAAATTATAAGAGCATGATATGATTATCAATTTTACTTTTATTATAGGAATTGGGTCAAAAATAGCTGTTCTTAGCTTACATTATTATTTTCAGTTTAAAATTACTAGCAGGAACATGCATAAGGAAGAGTCTGTAAAAACCAGCCTAATTCATCAACCTCTGCCATCAGCAAGAAATTCAACTAAGTATTTTTCGATGAGTGAAGGCATTTGTTTCCATATTAAATACAGGGATTCTCGTTTCAATATTGAAAAAAAAATCTCTAAATTATGCAAAAGGAAAAAAGTATGCATTTAAAATTTCTTCAAATATAGAAAAACGATAAATATTTAAATAACGATGGAAATTTAAAGTGTATATGTGTATTTACTATTCTAAATTACAAAAAGAAATGTGTATCTCTTTTACACGTTAATTCTATTCACAGTAATTAAGAGTTAAATATATTAAGAAAGGAAAATAAATCAGCTGTATAAAATACATTAAGAAACTTAACATTTAACAAAGACAGTACGTTACATATAATTACATATTGTTTTTGAACAGTGTTGGAGAGTTTGCAAATATTTCATTATTTTAACAAAATGTATATTATTTAATTATAAGTTTTCAACAAATATGAAATTAAATTTTATTATTGTTGAATTAAATGTAGTAGTTTACTTTTGTGCAATTTTCATCATCTTCAATTACTTACACTATTTATTGTTTTACAAATTAACATTATTTCAAATTAGTGATACAAACAACTGCAAGTATAATCATAAATGGGGAACTTTATAAATACCAGTAAAAAGTTATTCTTATCATGAAAATAATTATGCTTAACATAAATTCTGTAATTTTAATGATACATGATTACATTTTCCTTGCATTAAAAAAGATATGTTACATAATTATCTTTAATAATATGCAATGCCTAACTGTACATTAGATGATACTTAATACAAGTCATAAGCATTTTTATCAATAATGACAAAGGAGAATAATTATAGATCATTCGAAAAATATATAAAATTTGACACATTATCTTTTTTTTTCTCATAAATGGCTAATTTGTTCAAGTTACTTTTGCTTTCCCGCAACCACAAATTACTTAAACAAATGTTGAGAACTGCATTTATATATTTTTATGTGAACGTAAGGCTTAATGCGCATATATATATATATATATATATATATATATATATATATATATATATATATATATATATATATATATATATATATATATACTACTGGCCATTAAAATTGCTACATCAGGAAAGCAGCACACCACACACGTGAAATTTGCATGACAGATAGAACTTGCTGTGATATGCAAATTATTAGATTTTCAGCGCATTCATACAAAGCAGGCGACAGTAGCGACATCTACAATATGTATAAAACCAGAGATTTGACAACCGTTTTCTCATACTCAATTTCCGTTTCAACGTTGTTATCGGCAAAGAAAGTTGTTGTATTGCCTTGTGTAAGAAGAAGAAATGCCTATCAGCACGTGTCTGACTTTGATCGAGGAAGGATTATAGCCTACCGGGATTGCGGTTCATCGCACCGCAATATTGCTGCTCGCGTCGGTCGAGACCCATTGACTGTTAGCAGAATATGGAATCGATGGGTTCAGGACAATCATACGGAACGTCATGCAGGATCTCAGCGACCCCCCCATCACTAACAGCAGAGAAGACAGACATCTTATCCGCATGGTCACAAGAGATCGTACAGCCACGTCACGAACCCTGAGTCGAGACATGGAGTCATTTGCAAGGCAACAAGTTTCTGCTCGAACAGTTCGACGACGTTTGCAGCAGCATGGATTGTCTGCACGGCGACCATGGCTTCGGCTACCATTGACGCTGCGTCACAGACAGGAGTGCCTTCAATGGATGATCAGCGACGAACCTGGACGCGGGAATGGCATCACGTCATCTTTACAGATGAATCTCGGTTCTATACACAGGACCATGATGGCCGCATTCGTGTTTGGAGGCATCGTAGAGAAAGCGCATTGCCAGCTTGCATTGGACATCGCCATACTGGCCCATCTGCTAGAGTGATGGTATGGGGTGCCATTGGATACACGTCTCGATCACCTCTTGTTCGCATTACCGGCACTTTGAACAGCAACTGTTACATTTCCGATGTGTTAAGGCCCGTGGCTTTGCCCTATCTTCGAGGCCTCCCTAATGCTTTGTTTCAACAGGATAATGCACGACCGCATGTTGCTCGTACTGTTCTGAACTTCCTTGATACAGAACAGGTTCGACTGTTACCCTGGCCATGCACGTTCTCCTGATCTGTCACCAATTGAGAACGTGTGGTCAAGGGTTGCCGAGCGACTGGCACGCCATCACTCACCATCCACTACTGTCGATGAACTGTGGCATAGTGTTGAGCTGCATGGACTGAGATCCCCGTACATGCCTCACAATCTCTGTTTGACTCCATGCCTAGACGGATAAATGCTGTTATTGCAGCCAGAGGTGGCTGCGTTGGGTACTAATTTCTCAAGATCTATACATCCTAATTTCCTGCAAATCAAATCACTTGTTCTTTCCACTATAATGTATGCGTCCAATAAATATCGTTCTGTTCTTTGCATTCCTTCTTGGTGTAGCAATTTTAATGGCCAGTAGTGTATATATGGATAATTTCTGGATAAGGTAAATAATATAAACAAAATACTTGTAAAGCGAAATTGATCATATTATTTGATATTTTATGTAACAAAAGAAGAATTTAATCTATTCTTAATATTTTAAAGGATATAAGTGATTTTTACAGAATATTAAATCTACAAAATAATAATATAAAGACAAATTTCAAACAAGAGGTTAAAAAATCCTTAAAAAAATTTGCCGTGCACATTTAATATTTTTGATGATAAAAACATAATGTTTAATTAAATTTAACTAGGATCGGTATGAAATATTTTATTTAATGTAAATAAAAAATAAATTTAATAAAAAAACTGTAAGCAATTATTTTTAAAAAAAACTAGAAAATTTTTAATTAAAAATTAAAGTGAAAAAATTAATAATAACTATCTAAATTTGTTTGGAAAAGAAAGTGTTGCAATCATAATCTATCCAGCAGTACAGAAAGAGGGCAAAATTAAGTAAGACAAGCTATCAAGTCATTATTTATTCTTTTCTTTCATTTAATAGAGACTCACTATTATCTATAAAATGTATCTTGGTATTTGATATATTTTTCGTGCTAAGATAATAGCCTTACCAAAACATAATGTATAAATAATCTCCAAACAATACATAAGAGCTTAAAAGACAGCTATTATTCATCACATTCCTTCCGAATACAACTTTAACCAGACACTGACACGAGACCAATTTAGCTTAGTTACCTACATTTTACTTTTCGGGAATTTCCTTCCTCTACTGTGCTTCAATTGTTTCCTCCTAACGCGACTTACACAAAATTTATCAAAAATTTGTGTCTAAGGAAACACTTTGCATGAACTAGCAAAGCAATTGAAGGGGAAAAAACGAGAGGAAAAGTTACCATTTATCACTGTCACCGTGCCTGCAATGTAAACGGCAACCCCCCCAAGCGACGTAGGATTGGGGGAGGGAGATGATAGAAATAAAAAAAGGTTTACCCCACGATCTCCAGACAGAAACATTATATTAAAGGTTTTGTACTGACTGTCATTTTCATTTTTTGACCATCCTTCTAAGAAACTATTAAAGGAAAAAAAAATATATATATCGTAGGCAGAATAAACGTGGCACTGCTGTGCGTGAGTATAATTCCAGCAACACTCTTTTCTGCGTAATACGTTAAATATTTGGTGGCTATTATGATTGTAATTTCAAAAATACTCGCGCATCCATCATTGTCAAGCGTAAACCCATGAGGCGAGCAAAATTTCTCCACTTCTTCCTTTCTAAATGCGTTCTTTAATAACACAGTTGCGATTTTTGCATGCGGCCCGGATACTATCTTTCCAATGCAAATTGCACAGGAACGTGAGCGCGGGTTTTCTGAACTTGCACAGAACGTCTGCAGTTTTCCTGACGTGTGAAGACGTTTCTTCAGCGATCACGTCTCGCATGTTATGGATTGCAATTCAATAATTCCCTTTCACTTGCATCTGATAAGGAATTCCATCAAGTCCCAATCCGAATTAAGTAAGAGGAAAAAATCAGTCTTAAGATTATGATGAGCGTTCATTTGCAACTTTCTACTCATGACGTTCATGAAGATGTTAAGTATGATTGAATGACTCGGAAGTTTTTAAAAGGGAAAAAAACAGAACTCTATGGAAATTCGAAATCCAGGGTGATATAAGTGAGTAAAATAGTTGAATTCTTTGAATCTGGTTGTACGAGTAAAACAATAAGAGGAAACGATTGCAATACTCTTCGATTCCTTTACCAGGTATGTCAAAATTAGGCGAATATGATTTTTTTTATATTTTTCGAAGCATTTTATATTTATCTCTTCTAATAAAAACTAGAATTTAGCTAAATGATAAAATTATTAACATCGAAGTATTTAAATCAATTACACGTTCATTTTCTATTACTGAAGAATATTATTGATATTAAGTCATAAAAAGTAAAAATATCCAATAATAAAATTCACAATAAACATCAGCAAGAATAACTAAATTCAGTTATAGGAGAAAATCGTTCCTTTTTATGGATATAAGACATTTAGCTTTATTCCTTATTCCAAATAAAATATTTTTTTGCAAATTCATCAAGAAAAAGCAGAATTCTCTCAAAAGAAGAAGCCTTAGTAAAAGAATAGTTCACAGATCCTGATCATTTTAGGGAAGCTTTTTTCTTATCTCTTTCCTCATTTTTCCTTTATTAATAAGATTGTATCCTTATCACACTCTCTTAGCACATAAATTTTCCGCTATTTATTTAATAGTAAAGAACTCTTTTGGTATCGAGAATTGAATTTAATAACGTACTTCAGAAACTAATGAAATCTTGTAAGATTTTGAGGGTGAAGTCTGTAGAATTATTTGAGTAAAAAACTATTCGAGTTGAACGCTTTTTCTTTTATTATAAATAAGGCATGTATTGTTGATATGTTAATATTTTTAGATTCTGGCCGATATATAACTGACACTGAAACTTTAAAAAAAAGTACTCGAATGGTACACTACAAATATTAGTGCGATGAATAAAACTCCAATTACATTTTCTCTCAAAAGTTCTTTTCTATATTTATATTTGAACTGTGATGAATTCATTCTTAGAAAAGATGCTAAATGTTTTCAGTAGTCTTATATAAATATATTTTTTGAAATTTGCGTAGAGTTGGATAGAAGCTTCATGTGACCGCAGTTGATATGTTTCTAGTTTGTACTACACGATATCTATAAAACATGTGAAACGCTTAATAAATCATGAAAAATGGAAATATATTCATAACCTAAATCCTATATTTCTTTACGACGTGGAATTTTCTAGGGAGAATATTTTTCCCCGTTAGAATAGTTTTTTCTCTGTGAGCATCATGAATTATAGAAGATTTTTCTTTTTCAGTACCTGATCTCTATCATCTACGTTAGTCATTTCACAGGAACATAGATTGGAGACAATCTCTAGACGCCCAAATAATCTGATATAAAACCATTGGACTTTCTTTTTTGTAGATTTGTAAGGGAAGACATAAAGGAAAAAGAAAGAAGTTGAGAGAAGTGTCGAACATTGATTACTTAAAAACCAGGATTACATCTCCAAAAGCCGATTTGGATGCCAACATTTTTGACCATACCTGTCGCCTTGATATTCTTCGTTGGACAAAAGGTTTAGAAGTTTACTGACTAGAAGACGATACAACTTTTTGAAACTATCTAAACATTAACATAATTAAATTAAATTTATAACAATTTTTTAATAATTATTAAACGTCAAAATATGTCGACATTTTATTGACACGTGCATAAGTTTTCAAACATAAAAAAATTTTATTCTATCCAAACAAATGAAAGAATATTTCATTGCAAAATAATTGTAATAACAAATTTCATATAAATAGATATTAATTTTCTCAAAAAAAGACGCATAATAATAAAGATATTAGATGAATGACATATTTCTATAATAAAACAATTGAAGATGCATATATTTGCTAAATAATAATGGTCCTTAATTCTAAATAAAAGTTTGGTTCTATAAAATATTACACATGAAAAGTTTTATGTCAACGATTTTACGAATGTATTGCTTAACACACAGAGACGGAAATTTTCTAATTGAAACTCGATGTGTATCTAATTTTGTATGCTGATTTTTGCTGTCAAGAATAGAACGTTAAATACCAGCACTGGTTATTTACTTTGAAATAAATAAAATATTTTTTTCTATATCGCATATAAAATGATCCAGTATATAATTAAAAAGGGAAGACTTTGCAAATTGAAAAAAATTCCTTTCAATATAATAGCTAAAATTATAAAATTGAAAAATATAAATATCAGTTACTTTATAAGTAGACTGCATTACAAAAAAAGAGACTATTTGTATCTTTGTGCAAAAAAATGAATATAAGATGACGTAAATAGGTTTACTACTTTAAATTACCACCTAGTTTGTTTAAATTGGCAATAAAAATTTGAAAGTAGAAAAATGATATTTTTGCCAGTAAATCGTAGAGTGAGAAATTCATAAATTTAAGACATTTAAATTTTATTTTCGTTGATATTTAGTTACATTTTAGATACCAAGAAAAGTTCCTTAGATTATCTTCAATGCTTTTACTACCCTTCTGATTCCATTCGCTTTCAAATGTTAATCAAAAGAGGTCAATGTATAAGGGGGAGAATATCTAATTCGCTTGTAAGATACATCGAAGTATGGACTGCGTAAGATGGGATAAAGTCACGGATGAATCGAAATGTGTCATGTTACTCTATAATAAGAGTGCACAAGTAATCACTTAGACTATCACTGCGACCCCGAAGCATCAATGTAGCCAGGATTTCGTTGGGTTTGATCATCTACGGCAGCGTTTTGTGGTGGCTGCACATCATCAAAATAAATTTTATTCCTCCTTCTCAGACTGTACGCTGCAGAAATGAGTGAGTGTGCATACTTATTCGCATTTAGCCCAGAACTGGGCTCTACCAGTGAAATCGAAGCTGCTGGATGGGAGTCTCCGATAGAGACCCAGCAGAACACCCCCTGAAGAGTTGGCTTGCCACCGCCAGAGATATCATTTCACTTGGAGGACACGGTGGCCAAGGTCTATTTAAAGTACTCCCAAAGCTTTTACTGAACAATCAGTTAAATTGGTTTTCGAACTCACTGCTTTGCGATAATGAGAACGACGCTCTAGCCGAGTAGGCCACCTCGATTCAGCAGTCTGGGTTGCTATTGTTTTAATAGATAATAAAATGGGAATTCCAATGTAGTTATCGTAGTTCGATGACTAACGAGAGGGTTAGAGTATTATGTGAACGTGTACTCCACCGACCTGAAGTCCTCTGAAAACCCTCGAGTTGTACGTACATATGTACCACGGCCGTACAGCGTGTACTTGTTTCCCACGCGTATGGGGTTACCAGTGTATTCGTTCGACCTAAATCCTAACAGCAGTGAACAACTTGACTTTGCTGAGGGTAATATATTTTAGAAAATATGGTCAAACGCAACAAACTTTGTATTGTTGTTTAATTATTTTTGCTTATAATTCTAATGAGACGTCTTCTTACAATTACGTCTTCATTTATCTTCATAAGCAACAACTTACTTTAAAAAATAAATACATTTGCTATTTTTCGGTCATGCAAAAACAAAGTTGAGATACCTTATTTCCACTTATAAAAATGGTTTCAAATCATCTTTAAACTGTCGAACAGTTTTATACTGCCTTCAGTGATTAATATAGCCTTGAGATAGAAAATATAAATGCTTATATTTCTCAAGCATAGAATATACAACGGTATTTTTCTCAATCTGTTTCAAAAATATCCTTATAAAAGAATTTATATACATCAAAGAAAGAAACCATAAAAAAATGCTTTTCAACACACCATAAATACGATTGAAAAAAGCATGGAATAAGAAGAATGGTGGAAAGTAGCGATGCTTTCACAAAGTTTTGAAGCAAAGCAAATTCACGTGACAGAGAAACGCACACAAATGTCAGGAAAGTTATCCATAACTCAGATGTATATTGGACACGGCAACTGGCTGGAAGTGTCACTTTTTATCTGTGACTAAGAAGAGAGAAAAAATCACTCCAATCATGAGTCATGCGGAACTCCATCCCTCTTTTTTCCAGATAGGGAGGAAAAAAATTCCAATTCGAGCACGTACAGAATATGAATGGAACTTAAACAATAAGCTCTGCAGGAGGTTGGAAAGGTGGCCATTTTCTTGGCATTATAACTAACCCGAAGCAATAAAAAATTTCAAATTTACAAGTTTACGATGAGGGGAGAAAAAGAGGGGGGAAGTAAGCCGTTATAAGACCCCATCTGCTACCAAAGATTAAAAAATGCATAATATGTAAAAAAGACGAAAGAAGCAAAAAAAGGTTATTTTTCTAACAAGTAACGGGAAGGGGTGTGTGCTTGCAGAGTAGAAAAAGGTTTGGAAAAAAAAATGAAAGCAAGGTCATTGCACGTGACGTCCTACCCGTCTCCTCTTGCTTTTGGTAATAAAAACGAAAAAGACACTTTTTTCTTGAAAAAGATGATAAAAGCAAAAAACGCCACCTGGAAACTAGGGTTACTGGTATTTAGATAAAAAAAATGCATATGAAGTGGCATGCCTAAAAAATAGCCAATATCTGATTCACCTCCTATCTGCATTTTCCCCCTTATTATGTATCTCCCCACCCTCAAACACTTGTCGCGTGCAATATGCACTACAAATTTGAGAAATATGATAATGATAAAAACTGGAGAAAAATCGATTATTTTAAGCGTTGCAAGTATAAGGAGAATGCATGTTTCAAAATGGAATCAATTGCAATCTTGAAAATTTTTAATAAAGCAAAAAGGGTTGAAAAATCTGTGTTAATGATTTGAAAATTTTCTTAAATTAAGAACCAAATAATATATCTATTTGTGGAAATTTGAAAACTTGTTTCTATTTTCCTAATTTCTCTATAAATGTTTTAAAATTTATTCACAAAGATTCTTATAGCCATCTTTAAGGCTAAACTAAATATCTCTTTTGAAAAATGAAAAATAGGTAATAAAAACTTGATTTCCTTCACATTTTTCGAAAAATTCATCATTTTATGTTTAGTGTAGTCTAAATTAATAAAAATAACATCATAATAATCAGTCATTTTTCTGGCAACACATATTTAGCGACTGAATCATTGTAATAAATGTAAATACAGGATATAAGTTAAAACTTTCAAATTAAATTAATATACTTCTTATTTTCTCATTTCTTTATGATTCATTAGAAATAATTTTTTGACTATTTCTTTATCAAATACATCACATTAAAATAGAGAATAATATAACAAGTTAGCTTCGATCAATCAATCTCCACAGGAAGTCTCTGTAAAATGATTGATGACGCAGTTTCTTCTTCAATCTTTTTCTGACAGGATAAGTAGAGCTTGGTGTGAAAAATGCAAAGAAGTTTCATTCCATAATTTGTAACAATATTATTGATGAACAGTTACTTTCTAAAATGTAAGCAAAACTTAAGATTGAATATAATAGTAAGAACATATATACAAATAAATTACGATTTTCTGATTTTGAGAAGAAATTAAAAATACATCCTCATTATTACAGTTTATTTTGTCATTTTAAAAATTATTTTACATGATAATACATAATTTCTTTATTTATTTAGTTAATTTTTTTTCTGAAATAGATAGCGATCATTTTATTTTAGGTAAGAATAAAAGGTTAATTTAAAATTTTTATTTACATTATGCAAGTAATTTGATTAATATCATTAAATTTTATGTATATCATCTGATTCTTACTATTCAGTTTTAAAATCGTAAAGATTCTGCCTTATTAACCGATATTTTGACCCTGCATAGTCAATTGTTTTCACTCGGAAAATTCCCAAGCACCCACTTTGAAGCATAAATCTATGGTTATTCAAAAATGGCTGCATTGGAATCTCCAAAGAGTGCAGGACCACCCCTAGGCCTCGGAAAGCTATGTTTATATTTATGTATAATACTACTCTAAGAGTTGAATTACATTTCCTCAAGAAATTTAATCTCTTTTCATGTATGGAAACAAAATGCTATCATTTAATTATACAATCATTTAAAAGCAGAAAATTTAAAACGAGAAATCAAAACTACATGTATCCATTTAAACTAAATTTAAACACGCAATAATTTTTTTTGTTAACTTCTGCATATTTAATAAAATTTTTGGTATAAAACATTTTGTTAAGAATTATTCAATCCCTGGCTTCAAGGCCATATGAAATTTTTAAGCTACCACAATTAAAAAATTCCTTTTGAATCAAATATTAATATTTCTTATTTTATCTGCAAAATATATGGGTGTAAATTTTTATGACTCTCAATAATATTTATTCAGAGACATTAAAGTTAAGTAAATATTTAAAACTGTATACTGAGACATTTTTTATATATTTTTTTTGCTCAAGATTCTCTTAAAACAATCATATTTATGTTTATGTCGTATCGTAAAATAATTCTTTTAGTATATACATTTAAACAATAAATTATGGAAAGGGCAATCTCATATGAATAAAAAAAATTCTTTTTCATAAAATATTATGTAATTTGGTGAAGCAAGCGTTTTTGCAATAAAAATTTATTTTTCTACATGCATAATGATGTATTCTAGAGAGTTTGAAGAAAAAACATTTATTACCGAATTTGGCACCAATATTACTGACTACACACCGGGAAGGGGCAATCCTTTCCTTTTGCTTTCTTGATTTAAATAAGTCCAACAAAGCATCACTGAATATTATACGAGGATTAAGAAAGAATGTTTTTCAGTAGAGACAGCATAAATTGAAACGTGAAATAATATTTTGATAATATTTGGAATTGGAACAAATGAATTTTCGAATAAAACAGAATTCAAGTAAAAAATTATCTTATTACTTTAAACTAAATAATGCTTAAAATGTATAATAAAGTATCACTGAATATCGCGCGAGAATTAAAGACGGATAGTTCTTCAGTGTAGACAGTATAACCTTAAACCTCGTATTAAATATTTCATAGAGTTAATAGCATTATTTAGTTCACACACACACATATTTCAAATTTGGATATAAAAGAGAGTTTATTTTTAGAATGGTTTTATTATTTAGAAAGAGATAATATTTTTCAAAATAAGAACTAATATACACAGTTATAAGTAAAAATTTTAAAATAACCACTAATAAATTTTCGCTTAGTTTAACTATTTTAAAATCTTATGTCTAAATTTAAACGGATTAAAAATTATAATAGTTAATAATATTAAAACACAATTTGAATTATTATGATAGTGTTTCCATTAATGAATACTTTTTGAAGCTCAACTTCACAGCTATTGGTATTAACTAGAGATGTTCAAATATTATGTATTGAATTACTAAAATTAAAAATTATATTCCTTTTACTTATAGGAGCAATTTGGTAATACAAGGCATATCGTATTATTAATTAACTTAAATAGTATAAAGCTATGTTATAATAGTATATAGTTAAAATATTTTAAACTAAATTATACATTCCAATATTTTCCTTAATTTTTTATGGACAGAATATCCAAAAATAAAATTATTATGTATAGAAAGCTCATTTTTACTAGCACATGTCAAATAAACAAAAGCAATTGTTTCAGAACGTTGAAGAATAATTGATTTTTTCACAAATTGATTGTTTCAGATTGAGATTGTTTCAGAGAGAATAACCTCTTAAATTTTCTAATTAAAAACCCTAAGAGTACAAAAATGAGTTAAGTTTTTATGTAAGAAACAATGACATGAAAAAACTTTTATTTTTTAGGATTTCTTATCATAAGATGTAAACAATTAAATTTTAATTTACAAGCATTTCTTAAGGCACATTCCGAAATATTTTCATTTATGTCTTTAAAGCAGAAAAGATTTTGTTTTCACTAAAATTATGTTATTTATAAAAAGCAAATTATATAATAAAAATATATAATAGTATATAAATAAAAAGCAAAAATATAGAAACTTGGAGCAGAAAAAGAGTAATTTACTTTAAAAATTATTGTTGAATGCTTTTAAATTTAATTATTTTACTGCAGCAAATTTCAGAGCAAATATTTAATTTTACATTTTTCCAAGAGAAAATTTTTATTTTGAGTTTTTTCTTATAATTATATTTTTGTAGATCAGAATCTAGATTATATGTTTCATTTCTCAAATTGAATATTCTTACTATTAACAAACTTAAGGTTTTTTAAATACATCAAACTTTATAATGTTAGGAATTTATGTTGAAAAATTATGAAATTGCATGTTATATATTTGAAGTATCATATTTAATCTATTTTCATACTTTGAGTTTGAGAAGAATTGGAATATATTTTAAGAAAGAACTATCGATCAGATTCATGACGGTTTTGACACTCAAACTTGTTAGTGCTAAGATATTTTCCATACGTGGAACTTAATTTTTAATTTTTTTCCCTACCGTACAGGATTTCATAGATTACTAAAATTACTTTCCCACCACATTTTACGATTCTTGGTAAGTTAGGAACAGCTGTGTGTGAAAATATGGCTTCAAAGTTTTAGCTATCAGTTCCAAAAGACGGGGCCCAATATTTGCCATCCATTTCAGTTGGACGGCAAATTTCGGGAATTCGCTCCCACGGTCCCCGTGATGTCTTTATGATCAGGATCTAGGTGTGGGCGCTTTTTATGGGCAGAAACAGCGAAGGATGCAATGAATAAACATTATGCGCCCAGATCCATAGATCGCTCCGCACAAAAAGAAACAGGGGTTGCCTGGGGGTATGAAACTTCAAAAAATCAACAGGAGTGGAGTCTCGATCTGAAATGAATAAATATTCGGGGCTCGCACTCCTCCTGGAGCCGAACCCTCGTTGGAAGCTTAGCAGCTCTAATCCCTGCAATCTTTTACAACCATGTAGCAATGCGATTTTTATGGGTTGAATTTTTTGTTCGATTTCTTTATTTTTTAGCCCCTTTCTATAGTCAGTACGGGAGAAAGAAACGGACCACTGCTTTTCTGGACGGTTGACTAACTAGACTGAAGTCGTTCTGCACATCCTTACATTTGCTTTCGAATGGAGAAAGGGGGGAAAAACAGAGATTTTATGGAGCAAGTAAAAGGAAACATGACTCTCACATAATGATGGTGATCACCTCGATCGGAGCCTCCAGAGATTCGTTTACCAACCTTATTACCGGTTAAGCTCGTAGACTTTCTTTGAAATGCGTTCAAGAAATCTTTTTTTTCAGTAAAATCCAGACCAGACTTAAAAATCTATTTTACTTGAAAGTTTGATATGCTTTGATAAAGAAATATGAAAAGCGAGTAAAACTGTACTGACGAAAAAAGAAATACTTAAAATTAAATTAGGTTTAGAAACATAATGAAATACTGATTATTGCAAATTAACTACAGAAATGAGAATCACCCATTTTATATGAATCATATCATTTTAATTATTTATTCTCCTAGATTAGTAGTAATGATTTATATTTAGTTCTTATGATAACTTTTTCATTTTGAAAAAGACTGATATATATATATATATATATATATATATATATATATATATATATATATATATATATATATATATATATATATATATATATATATATATATATATATATATATATTTGTTAATAATGAATGATTTATGATTTCATTATAATTTCATACATAAAAAAATTATTCCATACAATTGATATCTATTAATTCTATAATTTGTTTCTTCTACTCTATATATAAATAAAACTAACTAGATTTTGTACTGTAGATTTCTAGTGTTTAACACATAATCTTAAGATATATTATATTAATTTCAAAACTTCACAGACAAATTATAACAAGATAATCTTAAAAACTTATTTATATATATGAATATAAAAATAGAATTTCATACATCTAAAATTTTTAAAGTCATTAATTCTTTGAGTTTTTGTATTCATCTATGCTGTCATTAAAATAAAATTAATTGGGGTTAGTTTTCAGAAAATATATTAAAATCATAACCTATTCCGGGAAAAATTGACTGGGTGCACGTTTAACATTAATTAAAGAAAACTGTCACATTTTGAACGATGTTTCATGTTTTTACAGTGACTATGGAATACCAATTACCAAACTGAAATACGTGTCTAGTATTCATTTATCGTCTCAAAGTTCAAAATACGCGAATCTTATTCGGTAAATATTTTCTTTTAAAAATGGAGCCATTTAGGAGAAGGATTGCTACCTTCAGAATCTGCACTAAGCAACCGACACAGTTCAAGCACATGGAGATGCATCTTCTTTCTTGCGGGTACCTTGATGTTAGGCACAAGGTTTCGATTTAAATGAACTTTCCGCTGGTTGTTGATGGACGAGTTCTGTCGAAGATTAGACTTCTGATAAAGTACTGCTGTTCTTTTCTCCCTAAAACACCACTGACTGCTATTATAGTTGGATGCTCACACATTATTTAGAAAACTGGTAATGAATGGCTAAAACTATTGACACAGTCGCAAGGGCATCACTGATAGGGCAACAATGTTTCAATCAACCAGTTTGGTTGTAATTATTTAAAAGAGAAAAAGAGAAAAAAAAATGTAAATTTTTAGAAGATAATACCTTTTTATCAATTGAACGCAAGGTACAACACGTATCAATCAAAAAATAGAAGGATTATTTACAGAAAAAAGAAACATTTCATTAGATTATATTTAATTTCATAAAATAGTAATATCAGTTTTTTTTTTGTAACCAAGTTATTAGACTGGTGGAAATGTTTACATATGACGGCTTAGGTTTCATTACGCACAATAGCGATACAGTTTTAAATTAAAAGCAATTTTATACTTACTCACGGAAAATTATTTTTTAAGCATAAAAATATTATTCTTATGAAAATATTCATAATTTTAAAAATAGGTGTTTTAATGAGCTGCTTTTGTATCATCCGACCGATTCAATTTGTATCAAATTCCACGCAATTCTTGTTCCCAGTCATTCATTTAGTATCACGGTTTTGAGATTCTTTAGAGCCCTGGAAGAGTCCCTCATGCATGTTATCTCAATCGATCAAGAAGGTGTCACTTTACATGAAGTGAAATCACAGCACAATTATCTCAAGTTGATGTAATCAGAGTTAAGCGAATGATAATTCATTTAAAAGCCTGTCAAATTCAACTAAAATATTTTGAAAAAATTCAGTTTTTAGACTTGTCAGTTTACCAAGAAGAAAAATTAGCTACGATTTATGGGACTGAAAAAAATTACTTTTTTGGGTAAAAAATAATTCATGAATAGGGGAAATAATAAATTCTTTATTACACACTAAAATATTTTATGATGACTTTAACGGCATATTGCAAATATAACAAAATAATGATATTCAATATTTATAAGATTCTCATTGAAATTTTAAATTTGCCATTACTACTTTTATGTTATTCTAATTATAAATACACTTTGCTAATTTGAATTCAATTATTTAGAAAATTTTCTTCAATTTCAAATTTTCCGCATGGAATTCATATTTTAACTGAAAAAATTAAATTAAAAATAAATATCTTTTATTCTTGTCATTAATTTAATCAAAAAGTTCATATACATACCAAAGCAATTTACGAATATCTGAAACATTTTTGTTTTTAAATACAAGACAATTTTACAAGGATTGAAATTTTTGTAAATCAAATTTAAGCACATCATATTGGAAGTGTTAATTAAATAAGGAAAATTATAACTGTGAGAAAAAAATAAACGCAATGGTATTTTCCTTCATCAGAAATCAATTTATTTCCTTTTTCTCATTAAAAATAAATATTAATAATGTCATATTTTACAATTATAGAGAATTTACTTGATATAATATTCTTCAAATATTAATTACCAATTTTTGTAAATATTTGAGTATTTCTATATTCAATTCTCTGTGTTAATGTTAGTCACTCATTAATGTAATTAAGTGTAATTTATTAAAGATTAGTTATCGCGATGGTTTAAAACTAAATTTCTCCAACGGTTTATATTGAGGTTTAAGCCAGGGTAAATGAACTTGTCTAGCACAATTTTGTCATTTTTTAAAATTTAATTCAATCAAATTAAATATACTCGAATTTACTTAGATAATAATTTTATCTCGATTAGCATCTTTAAATCTTTTAAACAAATGTTAGAATTGTATGAATTTGTATTAAAAAATAATTGCGAGTCACTACTTTTTATTTTGTTCGAAGGAAAATTAAAACTAAAAACAATGACATTTTAACCGGAAAAAAATTCTTTTGGAAAAATATTTTTCTTTTCTCTAATTTCGTTAAAAGTATAAAGATTCTTCGGATTTATTTAAACTTATATTTTGTCGCTTAAAATTAATCGGAAAATAATATTTTAAATAAAAATAAAATTAAATAAATAGTTTAAAAATATATTTTAGTACTTACAAATGTTTCATCTGTATTGATATTTTTCTGATATTAGATTTGTAATTAATTTTTGACTCTTCTCAAAATCAGAAATCTCTTTCTAAATCTGAGAAGTTAATAACTTTGCATTATCCTTAAAATAATGGAAGCACCTTCAGTATTTTTTGAACAATAATACCATATAGAATAACTCTGGAAGATCGAGTAAGTTTTAATAATTATAAGTAAATAATGGGAACAATAAAATACGAAAAATAAATTTTATCAAAAATTATATCTCTTTTCCGCGAAAATGTTTTGACTTTATCTTTTAAATGACTAGCATCCCATTCCCAAAAAAATCCTTCAGTTTAAAACTTTCTTATGTCCTTTTAAAATAATATTTCTTTCTGACTAATTAAACATTGAAATATGTCATTAACATTTAGTGCTGAAAACTATTATTTTATTTTTTATCGGAATGTAAATAATGAAAGCTTGTAACATTTTTGAGCTTACTGATTCATATTTTTGAATTTTACTTATTTATTTATTTATTGGATTTGGATGTTTTATATTTTTAAATTTCTTCATCCCATTCCATTCTAAATTCAAAGAACATGATAACGAAATCTCGGTTGTATTCAAGACATATTGTTACATACAGAAAATTCAAGAGATATTGAGAAACTTTCATTCAATATATTACAAGAAAGTAATCTTCCTTTTTTATTTTCTCATTCAATAGTTGTAATTTTTTTATTTAATTTAATTATTAATGCATGGTTTTGTGTGTTTATATAACTATATATCAAGTAAACAAGATAAGTGAAGGTAAAGTGATTTACACCATGAACCAAAAAATCAAACAAAAATTAACAATTTTAGCTGTATTATTTATAAAACACCGGTATATCTTTCTAATAGATGATGAGCTTAATAATAGCACATTTTTACCGTGTTAATGGATAAAACTTAAGTAAGTATTAAGTAACGAATATATTAAATGAAGAATGTAAAACAACACTCTGTATCTGATGCACCCTCATAAAAATATGAAACCATATTTTTTCATATTTTTAAAGAAAATGAGTCTTATGAAAAATATATTCGTGGTGAACTACGTTTCCTTAAGAAAGCTATAAAAAATAGTTCCTGTTTTTGGCACCTTTATGGAAAGTAAAAATAAATGCTTCAACTAAACGGAAGACAGCCCATTAAGCATTCAATAGTGACAAGGGCTTTTATTTTTAGTAACTATTTGGAGCATTTAAAGAAACAATGATTTTAAAACAATGTTAACTCCTCTATAAAAATCTCCGTCATAAAAAGAAGAAATATATATATTTAAAACTCCTTGCGTCTTGGTTTGTTTTGTACTTGTCTTCCAAGATAGCAGAATAAAGAGATTCTATTTTTAAGAATGGAAACAAACTATCAGCTTATTAAAACTTTTATTTCATTTGATCCAGGAAAAAGTATTTTACATTATTCATATTCCTTCAATAAAACATCTACCAAATTTTTTCAGATAAGTTTAATTTTTAAGTGATGACAAAGCACAAGTGATAAAATCCATTTCCAAGGTTTCCAATAATTGAATTCAACTCCAAATGATTGTTTTTCTCTATGATATTTTAACATATATTATATGCCAAATATCAGTATATATATATATATATATATATATATATATATATATATATATATATATATATATATATATATATATATATATATATATATATATATATATATATATATATATATATATATATATATATATATATATATATATATATATATATATATATATCTTATAACAAACCACATATCAAAATGTTTTTATTCATTTTTCATATACTTAATGAAAATATATAAATTATTTTAATTGTACTGATTTGTTAAAGAAGAAGCTTCCTGTAAAAACATTTTATATTTCTATTAGTTCAGCATATTAATTTCATATATATTTTTAGGCATATCGAAAGGTAATTATAAAAATAATCAAAAATAGCATCTGTGATTCTCACACGTAAAAAAAATCATGAATGAAAACGCAAAATTTTCATGCAAGAAAATATAAAAACACCAAGAGTATCATAAAAATACTCAATGCTAAAATTGGAAAAAGGTGCTTAAAATCTTATATTTAATAGTGTCAATTCGTTTTATCTAAAAAGATGTTTTTACATTAATTTCTCAGTATGAGTATACATTATCATAATTTTTTCCCTTTTGTATAAGATATAAAAAGAATCTTGTGTTTTTATAATAATGATAAAAGTCTCCAACGAGCTTAAGAAGATACACAATTATTTAATGAAATAATATTAATAAAATACATTACATACTTCTGTTTTAATAAAGTTTCGTATAAAGGGAAAAATGTATCAATCGTCTGTATATTTTCTCTCGCTGTATGTATACATATACACTCAAAACATTTGAAAAAATATATGGTGATTTTTGGAGCAACCTATTTGTTTTGTTTTCATTAATTCTTGTAATTGTATAATTATTAATGTTTTTACTAATAAAAGATTAAGCTTTGTATAAATGATAATAAAATTTTAAAATTTATTTCAATTTAGCGCTTAAATATATCTGTATATTTTACATTATTTTTGGGTTATAACAAATTCCACAATAAATAAACTTAGATTTAATTTATTGAATAGTGTGTTGAAATTCATTTATAACCTGTTCGCATATTTAAGCACCTGATAAAGCAAACAAAATGTCTCGATCCATAGATTATGATGTATTCTAAATTAATATCTCAAGAGAATAATCCTAAAATGGGATAGAAGGAGGATTCAAAAGTGCTTGATACACAGGCAAAACCATTCACAACTGCTGACGAGCTTAATATATTTCACCTCTTCTATATATTGAAGTGAGATCTTAATATATTGAATTGTGAATAACTGAATTTTTATTTAATGCAATATTAAATATTTAATATTGAATTGTCTCAATACAAAATGAAATAATAGTTTAAAATTGTTTATCATTTCTCATAAAAATTAAAACGTATTAATTAGCAACTTAGTATTTGTGTAAGGCCAAAGATATAAAATTTGTTAACATTAGCTCTATAAGTATACGAATACTTCAGTTATTTTTCTGTTAACAGTTATCTTACATATTGACAATAACAGCATGATTTTTCTGTTGCCACAATAATAACACAAATATAAAGCGGCCCTATGTGTTCTTTTTACTAACAAGTTATGATTAGTTTTTGTTGACTCAACATGAACCACGAAGTAAAACTAGGAATATCTCATGATAACATAAGAATTCTCTGTTAAAATAATTTATTATAATATTAATGAATACCGCTTAATAATTGCACATTGAAAATCTGTAACTTTTGTATGGTTTCTGTTATTTTTATTATTATATGCAATTACATTAAACTATTGGTCCTTTTTGATCAAACTATTAAAAATTTCTTCGTTTAAAATTTTGAGAAAATAGTCTAAGAGCTAAAAAAGAATGTTATGCTGTATGCAATTTATTTTGTATGAACAATAAATGCAATTTAGCATGTCTAAGAATGCTAAAAGCTACATGAGTTCTGATAAATATTAAACATTTAATCTTTGATCAAAATTTATTTTGAGAATGCCTCACTTTATCAACTTAATGACTAAAATTAAAAATGCTAGTTATAAACATATGAATTATATTCCTGTTTTATTTAATCTTACATTGACTTTATAATGAAGTAAATTTCAGATAATTTTTTCAGTTAGCTGTAAATAACTAATAACTGATCATTAATGGATTTAAAGGGTTAATTTCATTATCCTGAGAAAGATTATTAAAGTGACAAAATAACTTATTGTTTTCCTTGGGTAGCAGCATTTTTTCAGATAATTTTTAGCATGATGATTTCAGATAATTTTTAGCATGATTGAAACTTTAATGCAAATTAAATTCGGGCATAAAATCAGTTTCTGTAATTAAAATTCTTTATATCAAGAAAAAAAGCTACATCAGTTATAAAAATAGCAAAATACATTTAAGTAATAATTCTTCTTACTATTCGTAATTAGTGTAGATGAATTACTTTCCTTGTACTTTTCTCATTATATTATCGAAATACTATTTACTTTCTTAAACTACGGCAGTTTTAGGCGCTAATTATAATTTTGTTTAATTTTATGGAATAAATAATTATCAGATTAGAAAGCTGTCTTACGTTGCCACCTTTCATCGAAGGAAAACATGTTGAAACATGTGACTTTCGCGCTCACGTGACGGAAATTACTTTTCCCGGCTGAACATTCAAAACACCGATCGGAGGGGGAAAAGACTCACCTGTTCAGGTAAAGGAGCGCTTTGAAAGGATAAATATATCTTTCAAAAATGTCCAATCGAGTCTTGCACTCTTTTCTTTCAATTGATCTCAATTTAATAGTCTTTCAGAACATAATATTTTATGAGCAGGCATCAGTCCTGGGTTTACTGGTAAATAATTGGTCAATGAGAATTATCGATAGAGAAGCATCATATATAGCAAAGTAGATAAATAAAAAAAATCTGGGAAAAATAATCAAAGAACTATCCTAGTTAGTTACTTTATGCGATGAAAGAATCGAGAAGATTGCATCTCTCCATCGAATGAGTCGCTTCATTCTTGATAATATTGACGCCAAGGTCGCCAAAATTCCGCCACTGAAATTCTCCACGCAGTTCTGGTGAAGAGAGCTCTTATTTGTTCTCTCTTTTCTTCTTTCATAATAATTCGGCACTCTCTTGATAGCACCTGTTATCACAAAATAAAATCACAGTGAAACTGATAACAGGCGTCTATTCATTTTCTTAAATGAGTTACTTAAAGGTTGTTGTGATATATATATATATTTATCTCAATTTGTCTGCTCTGGCTTTAGTTTATCATTTGTATGCCTCATGGTTTTCTTTTCCTACAATTTCACTATTCAATATTCATATTTACATATGAAATAATGTGTTTGATGTTAGCGTTTTATTTTCAGATGCAATGTTTAATTAATATTTACAAGAACTACTCTAATATTATAAATTTTTTGTTTTAAATTATATATATCTGCGTCTATGTGTGGGCGTGAGCATATAGTTGCATTTGCAACTAAAATAATGATTTAGAAAATTTTGTAACATTTACAGCAATTTTTATGAATTACAAACAATTTTTTAGGAATTTATTTTAAGCTTTAAAAAGTATTCCTAAATTTACTATGATATTTAAATATTTTTCTTAATTTTTATATAAGTAAAATAAAACACATTAAACTAAATCAAAAATTAATCAAAATATTTGAAGAAATATATATTGTATTTCATAACTTTTAGGCCCTAATTGCTCGTAAGAAAACTATTTTGCAAATGGAGTTTGGTTTCAAGGTTTCAATTCATATTGTTTAGGTGAAAAAATCTCTTCAAAAGTACGAATTAAATATATACTTAACGTATATTGTTTGCAAAATATTTCAAAGTTAATTTCTTTTTAATACATCAAATAAATAAATTCTTAATTTTTAATTTATTAATATTGTGCAAAAATAAGTTCAAAATAACTGTCATCGTGTAAATTTAATCCTTAAATAAATATCTAAAATTTCCCATGATTTTCCAAATTACATTTTTTAAACTAAAACATTGATAGTAAAATTTTAAGTCTAATTCAAATGTGATTATACTAAAAGATAAAAATCTTCCAAACAGAATATCGCTAGGTGACAGCTGTTGTGTCTCCGTAAGTTTATATCTTCCATCGATCGGAATTTTCTAATTCACATACATCAAAAAATAGGAAAAATCAAGGATAATAAATATTGTTAATAAAGTTAAAAATAAATTACAATTTACAATTTAATAACATGAAAAAATTATTAATTATATCTTGGCTAAAATAATAAGAAATACTTATATTTTTTTGGAAAATGGTTTCCTTATTAGTAATTAGTGTAATCATTTTTTGTGCTACTTGGTTAATTTTTATATATTAGAATTTAAATTATAAGTCATGTTTATCTGGGAATCATATATTGTAGAGATTATTTTTTTTATTCCAAATACATATATTCCGAAGTTTTTACATGGTATTGAAGCTATGCATTTTAATTCATGATATTGCATTCTTATACAAATTCAACACACAAGAAATGCCTATTTATCTAAACTGATACTTATAACAACTTTTATTACTCTTCTTAAAATTTATAATTAATCATGACAAAATAAATACAGGGAACTTGTTTTAAAATTGAAATTTAAACAACTCATTTATAAATTACTATTCTTTCAAGTATTATAGTATTTGTGAGTCTGTGTGTGCGTGTGATAGCAGAAATTAAAATATATATAATCTCTACAGTAAAAATCCTTTCAACACAAAGAAATACAATGTTTTTCATAGAATGCTGGTAAAAGAGAACGTTAGTAAAAGTTATTTAATATTATACACTTGTTATATTTTCTATCTGGGAGCATTAAACGTAAAATTTTCGAGTGATAGGAATTTAGATAGAGTTCATTTAAACATCATAAATGAGATAAACATTTAAATACCATTTTAAAGAAGAATTGTGTGTTTTGAGATACCTAAAAAACATTTTCAAGTGTTGCATGTGAATTTGCATAGTAATGAAGAATTATAATATACACAGCAAAATACCGTGCAGAATGTGTTTCAAAACTCAAACTTAAATAATAGCTTTAAATCATAGAAGGAAAATAATTATTATTTGATTCACTTATGGCTATAAACGCATTAGTGCTTTAAGGCATTTACAGAAAGCAGACATTGAGAAAATTTGACAGTAGAAGACATATTAATTTAATTTGGTAAGACTTTTTATACCCTAGAAGTGAATTCCTTCAAAACGGCTTAGATCTTTAAGTTGGTGAGCATTTTAGGGATAAAAGATTCTACGATAAATGTGTTCATCTACAACGCTGTTTCATTTATTTGCCTTTAAAATCGCTTAAAAATTACAAAAACCAATCAAAAATAAGGCTCTACTACATGGTATTTAGTTCATCTGCAAATTATTCTTACATTTGAAACTCGTGAAGTTTACAAAGATATTCGATTGTTTAACATGCTGAGTGCAGCAAGTTTTTCGAATAGTTAAATTTTTTGATATAGAAATCAAATAATACTATATCAGCATGCCTTGTGCATTTATTGAACCATATCTAGCTTTGATATTTTGTCGTTTGAAAATTTTGTTCCAAACTTAATTAGCTTCTTTGGTAAATGAACCCTTTAAAGTCAGATTTAAGATATACAAAACATTCTGTTAGAATCTTAGATATTTTCTACTTTGTTCTCATGATAATGTTACATTTTACTTCACTAATATTATAGACAAGTATTTCTAGTAATGAATTTCGTGCCATGCTATATTGCTTGCATTGAAATATAGACCATTTTGAGGTGTTACTGTCATTTACTAAATAATGCAATTATCCTACAAACTCTTCAAATTGTGGCTTTCAAAAATAATGATAGACCGAAAAATATAAAGTATTCAATATTTTTAACTCCAATTCTTATTTTAGGGGTTTTATTTATAACGCCTCTCGTAATATTAATGCTTTCAGAGGACACTCGAACTGTACATAACATATAAGAGTACATTATAAAGAGCTAATAGCACACTTTTTATCTGTGAATTTTGTAAATAAAACTACTGTAAGGTATTTTTTTAAATGCTTCTGTTAGTAATTTTCACGCAGATTTTTAAATTAATGAAACGTTTTCTCATGCCACAAGAAAGAAATGCCTGAAATTTCATGAGCAACCACATGAACAGATGTGCTTATTTAGAAAGGAAATACAGGATCTACCTCTTGTCCAAAATTGGAGACTCTATAATTTCATTCAGAAAAGATTGCTGTTATAATACTGTTCCACCATAATCAATTCTAATCATGTTATTACCATGATTAAAAGAATAATTGGAAACAGAACTAAATGGCAACGCTACATGTCATATCGCAGCTATGCATCGTCGAGTATACAAAGTAGCTCTCTCTCGAAAAAAAAAAAAAAACTGGAAAATTGAATTTCTCCTTTCTTAAGCAAATAAACATTTCATGGGGTCACTTCCATCTATATTGTTAGGCTTTATATATATATATATATATATATATATATATATATATATATATATATATATATATATATATATATATACATATATATATATACAGGGTGTCCAGAAAAGGACTCTCTGATTTCAAAATTAAATATCTCGAAAACAAAGATCGATAGAGGAATGCAGTAAACGGTATGTTTATTGTGAAAGCTGTAAGAATTTCATACAACAGTTTGAAATAATTCTTACAAAAGCTGCTAACAGATGTCGCTGCTACAGATGTGGCGCAAACGAAGAATGAAATTTGCCATCACATTTCGTAGTGTCTCAACAGAAATGGATTCACGTGCCACAAAGATCGCCGATTCAAGCTCGTCCAGCGTGGCGGGATGCTTCGGGTAGATAATGTCTTTCAATGTACCCCACAAAAAATAGTCACAGGGAGTCAAATCCGGCGAATATGGAGGCCAATACATGCCTGCACCAGAAAATTTGGGATATTCTAAAGCAATGACTCGATTCCCGAAGTATTCATCAAGAAAGCGAAACACTTGTTCGGTACGATGTGGTCGGGCTCCATCTTGCATAAACCATTCAGTACGTGGTCGATCCTCTAACACTGTGTGGCGATAAATTGTTCCAAAATTGCAACGTAACGTTCACTAGTGACCGTTTCTCGAATGAAAAAAGGGCCAATGATGGCTCTGCTGCATACTGCAGCCCACACAGAAACTTTAGGAAAATACGCTCGCTTCACACCAATATATATTTCGCTTCACACCAATATGGATTTTCGGAATATATATATATATATATATATATATATATATATATATATATATATATATATATATATATATATATATATATATATATATATATATATATATATATATAAAGAGAGATAGAGCAGCGAGAGAAAACTCTGACATTCCCAAGTTTTTTTTTCAATTTTATAGGATAAGAATCAATAAAAAACTACAAAAGAGTTTGTCAAGATAAAGCTAATATCATTCAGTAAAAATTTTTCCTAACACGTATGTGTTATCTAGCTTGTGTGTGCTGCTATTATGTAGAGTCTTGCAATAATATCTCTCTGCTGAATAAATAAGCTTCTTAACCAAGGTAGATACTTCAGCATGTATCCCACAATTCTTACTCACTGAGAATTTATGATCCGTATATATTGAAAGATATACTTACGACAGCTTGAAGCATTTTCTTCTTAAAAAATAACTTTAATTTTCTTTTATTTTGTTTATAGATAAATTATGATGTAAATAAAAAAAGTTATTTTTAGTTATTTTTTAGAAAATTTTAACAAAATGAATATAGAAAACTTATAATATATTAATTTAAATTTAATTTTGACAGAAGGTTCATGTGACAGTGTTCTTCGAAACGAAGTAAAATCTAAGAAAAATATTGAACGGTAAAAAAAATATAGTTAGAAATATACAGCAATATGGATATTTTTACAAAATTTTACAGAAAATTTCCCTTAAAAATAGCTGTTAAAGACAATATTCTTTTCATATATATTCTAAATTAAACTGTATCTCAAACATAATTACCTTATAAAACATGTAGGCACAAAATTTAACACTAATATCTTCATTATTACTTAAGATATCGTGTTAATAGGGGGGTGGAGGTTTTGTGAAAAACAAAGTTCTGTAGAAAATCTCTTTCAAAGAGATAATATCGTTTTTGACAGCGATGATATTTACACTCCTTTGTCGAATGCATTAACCAAATAACGACTTCATATTTATGGCTATTATTATGTCCATTATAAAAATAACATAAATTAAAAAATAGTAAAAAAAGTAAAACACTAACATTCTTTACCACTTGTGGTTTGAAAATGCAACTTCACACTTCGTTTTTCAAAAGGTGTCGCATTTTAAAATTTTTGTAACTTAAGTTCTGTTTGACATACAGTAAAACGAAAAACTGTTTTGGAAACTGAAATGTTCTGAGTATAAGATTCACAAATAAAAAAGTGACACTTGTATTAAAAATCAAGTTTTCAACTTAGACGGAAACCTTAAAAATTTGTCAACATATAAAGATGAGTGGTTATAGGGAAAAATTAATAAATTTTCATTTTATCCTAAAAAAATGATCATCTTTACACAGATTTTTGCCAAACAAATGGGTAAAATTTAAAAAAGGAGAATTCTCTTAATTATTTATTATGTGTACATTTTTATATGTTAATAGTAATTGTTATTATAAATTTAAAAATGCACTCTTTATTTCGATCTTGATTCATTCAATCTATTCCTAATCTTAATTTAAGCACCACCTTTGATTCTGCGAGTGAGAACAGACGCTTGATGGCTCTGAATGAGTGGCTCGGCGAACAGCTGGGGAGATCTGAAGTATTGAGGAACATTCTCACGTGACTCACAAAAGCAGTAGTTCATTTCAGAAGCTGCTTACAAATGCCTGGTCGTTATTTTTTGTAGACTAATTACATCGATTCCTGGACACAATCTTCGCTTATTTAAGTGAATTCTTCAACAGATTACCTTTGTCGAACACCAAGAATTTGTTTCAAGAAAATTTTCAGTTAATGTATTGAGATCTTCTCACCTATGTGTATTAATCTTATTGAGTATCAGGTAGTGCTATTGTGGAACACAAGAATAAAATGCTTTCCCTTAACATACTTTAATGCTTTAATGATAATCGACAACCAAAAAACATCACAATGATTGATAATTACTATATCACTTATACTTGTAACTTATAGAAATGTAGTACGCGCGGCAGTCGTTGATCCTTTTACAGATTATGATGAAATAAAATATAATGGTTTTGTGTATGGGACAAGGATTAATGATTTTTATCCAGAGAGAAGTTCAATGTATTAGTTGATTTATGTATTACTCGTCACACACACAGAATTTTACTTTTATATTGTAAGTTAATTTTTCAGTGAGAAACAAAATTTCCAGTGGCATTAAAATATCACTTAATGTATATAATATGCGTCATTCAATTTTTTATAAAATAGCATCAAGAATATAAAGTATAATTTTGTATCAAAATTTTTCTTTGTAAACAACAGAAATATTAAAATAAAAAAAGAATCAAAAAATAATGTAGATCAACAGACGTTTATATGGCTAAAAACTCGCTATTATATATCTCTCGAATTTGATGTCAAAAGAAAGGCAGGAACAATATTGTACTTCCTCTAACCATATCTGATAATGATCCCTGTTTAACTGTTTAGCGCATTGCAAATAGTTCTCTAATAAAGCAGTAGGAGGCAAATAAAAAATTTGTGCAAAATAATTTTGTGCATTATTTGAGCTCTTTCTATAGTACAAAAATGATACTCTAGATCCATACATAAATGTACATTAAATATTTTATTCTGATGTTTACATAGGTATTAACCTTTTTCATAATGTTGAACATTTAAATCGACATTTCTCCCCAAAATGTAAGAAAGAGCAGTTGCCGATGAGTCTTTTAATGGGTGTCAATAAGCGGTGGCTTGCGAGCAATGGCAGTGGATATAAAAGAGTGCAAAAATCAATGTATACAGTTCTCTCTAAGAATAAAAACCTATCAACAATAACTTATTTATGCGAACAGCTAAGCGCATGTGACTTTTTTGGTATTTAACCATGGAAATACTTTCATTATATAGCACACATTTCAAACTAAAAAAAAAAATAGCGGTCATAAGGAATAAAATTTAAGTTTATGTGTAAATCTAATTATGAATAAAATTTAGATTTATTTTATAATTAGTTCCTTTTAAAATGGCGTGTTTGCTATATTTCTTGACATAAGTTGACATACATATTTTAAGTTGATAGAGTACTGAGAATATTTCGATGACGAAATTACACTATTTTAATACCCAGCAAACACAAACTGCCGGCAAAAATCCGGGCCGCTGCTGGCCAAGCCGGTTTTCTGTTGGCCACGGCCAGCCGCTCATGGTTGTTTGATGGCCCAGCTCCGGCCATTACGGCCACGGATGAGTGCTGGCCAAAATGAACCGGGCCGGTGCTGGATGATAAGTAGTGGGCCAACAGATTTTGGCCATTGTTGGCCCTGAAGCTGTTGGCCAGCAAAATTAAGACAATTAGTTGTAGCGCTATTTTTTATTTTATCGGCAAAGACTATTTTTTTCCAAATAACTATTTTTTTGTGATGTTAATTAATTTTCATTTAACTTCTTACTTTTTAAACTTTTTAAAAACAACTTTTCAGAAAGAAATCTAATTTTCACATTTATTGTGTATTCCGCGTGACAGTATGACGTCAGATACTGCGAAATGCTTGAGTCAGCGTCAGCCATTAATGTGAAATGGCGGAATGTTGTGTCTGTGAGCTAAGAGAAATATAAGGTAAGTAAGCATTTATTATTGTTGTTTTTATCAGGATAGAATTGTTATGAATGAGATGCAAGAATAATATATTTGTTTTATGTTGAAATATTATTTAATTACTTGTTAAGAAAATTTCATAAGCTGTTGATAACGTGACAACAAAAGAAAAACATTGGAAAATGTTTGTCATTGTATGTTTTAGAATAATTTCATTACCGTGTGAGGAATAGAAAAATATATCATGCACAGAAGCATTTTTTCATTCCATATATTAGTTATATTTAATCAATTAGTATAATAAATTTTTCAATGCTCAATTTTTTGAATCGAATTCCATTGCTACAAAGTTTAAACGTATTTATTACATTTTTTGTTTTTTACGAAGCAAGTTTATGGAGTCTAAAAATATTCTAATTGAAAGCGCTTAGATGTTTACTTTCAATAAATTAATATATGATATTGTAGCATTTCTGATCAAAAAATTATGTGCGAATTCCATATAAACTTTAATTATTTTATTTTTAAAAGGCTTTCTTATTTACTATTATTTTTAAGTCAATTTTTACTGACCGAAATATTTTGTCTTATAAGGATTCGTGGTTTTAAATTTTGTATACTCCTCAAAGATCTGTTTTAAGGAATGAAAAATTGTACAATGCATAATATTACAAAATGTTTTATTGCATATATTACCTGGTTTTTATGTATAATCCTGTCAACCATTAAAATCATTGTGGATTTCTTAGCGAAATATTATTGCATCTAAAATAAAAAAATTGTATAAACTTGAAAATAGTAAATTTTAAAATTTCTATAGGAATCTGACAGATTAATTGCCACAAATTAATAAAAAAAAAAACATCTAGAATTATGTGGTTGGAAAGTAGTAAGTATACTTACTATTGGTTTCTATGATTACATGGTTACAGAAACTAAAACATTGACCTTGGCTCAACAGAAAAAGTATCGTAAAAAAATGAACAAGTTTCATATAGATCACTAAATGTTTTCATTTCACTGGTTGTGGTAAGCATAATGCGAAACCAGATTCCTGGAATATATTAAACCATCCAAAACAAGTAATAAATGCTTTTGATATGGATCAAAAGACAACTTATTCATGTTAAAACCAATGATGAATTTTCATTATAGCATCAAAACATCCTTTTAAATATTAATGAGAAATTATTGTTTTTATGTTTAATCTTTTACTTAAAACCATATATTTTTTCATTTTTCTTATTATGGCTATAAAATTTGCTATAAGAAACGTAAAAACAAAAATAGTAACTATGATAAAAAATTTAAAACGGATTTTTAAAAGGTACCTTGTAACACATTTTGTAAAAATAATGCTTATAAATTTTAGTGATTCTTAAGTTTTCTTTTCAAAAAGAAATGGTATAATATAAACTTTAAAGTCCTAACTGAAGAAAAAAAACATGTTTGGAACTAAAATGAGCATCACTTAATTTTTGAATAAACTGAGACATTTTTATCTGAACCACCATTATTTTGCGAGGCATTTGTTCCAGAAAGTGCTTTCAATTTTATAGCTCTTCGCTTTCACAATCAATCTGTTCATAATGGATCCCTTCAAATAGGGTTGACTAACTTCTTAAGGAAAAAATAACACTTTATTTAGGAAACAATAGTATAAGAAAGGTGTCTATTATCAAATGACTGAAAATACCATAAAATCATTTCTTTTATTCTGAGAAATACATGAAACCAATCTGTTTAAACAGGTCGTGATGAAATAAAACTTCAAAAAAGGAGGAAAAGATTAAAAAAAGTTCAATTGAGGGATCTATGTTTTTCTAGGATTGAATCAGGCCATCTGTCCGAAGGCTACCAAATACAGCTTCAAAGGAATAATTTTTTACTGCTGAGGTATCGCAGTATACCTTATATATATTTCAAAGTTCCCTCTCCCCTCCTGAGGGGTTGAAGGGGGCAACGAATGAATCATCATCAGAAAAATGAATGAGGACCCTAAAAATCGAGGAGAGGATTTCAACTTTAGGGGGAAAGAGTACATTTTAATTTTAAGCGACAGAAGATTTAAAGTCTCCCTCTCTCACTGCCCCTATTTGCAAAATGCAGAAGAGGAGAGGGGTGAAGATAACGATATATTAGAGTTTTTTCCATGCATGAGCAGGTTCGCGTTTTTATTTTTTTTTAAATCTTTTTTTCTTTTTTTTTTCGTTCTATTTCGTTTTTCCGTCACGGATTTTTTCATGCTTAATTTATTATGCATTATTAAATATCCTTAATTACAGCCGACTTGGATCTTTTGAAATTCAGCGCTAGCGTAAAAAAAATTATAACGACCAGCTTCTGCTTTTTTTTTTGCCTTGCCTTATTTTTTACATTAATCCTCCTAAAAACCTCCTTACAACAGTCTTAGGAATTTTCATCTTGTGCATATCATTATACAGAAATAAGCAGAATGTTTACGATAAAAACGAAACTTTTAAAACTCCATCTCAGAAATGTCTTCCTTGGAAAACATATTATCATAATAAGAAGAGGGAAAATCTCTTTGTACATCGAGTAAATAAGTTTTATCGTGATATTCATTTCGATTCTATTTTTATTGGAAACCTATTCTTCTATACAGTATGGGATAGCTAAATGTCCCTACCATCGATTTTATTTATAAAGGAAAGCATGCTTCCCTCTTTTGGATATTTTTTTCTGGTGGAAATAAGTTATACAATGACTCTTTAAAGACCTCCATGGGGACCCGCATATGCAGTTCAGATAATAGTTTCAGCGAAGGAAAATGGGATAACCACATAATTATATACTTTTGGAATGCTGTATAAATTATGTCTGAGCACGTGAATCTAAACTCCAGATTTTAAGGATGAGATCTGAAATTATACTATTAGAAGAATGCTCATAACATGAACGAGAGACTGTATGTAATTAAATGCCGCAATTAAAACTAGACAAAAAACATTCTTTAGAATGCACCGCACCCCATCGTCACAAATTCAAAGTATCGGAGAACTCATGCGGAATATAATAAATGTTAAGACTAATATATTTTGCAGTTACTAATACTAGAACTCCAAGAAATCTTGTCTTGACTGCGCTTCCGTCATAATTATGTTCTGTACAAGGATTTCACCGGACTGTGTCTAATGAATTTGCGCAGCTGTATGAAATCATTGAAAAAGTTTAAAGATAAAGCAAAACTTTAAAAAATATATTAAGTTTGTGTTTAAATGAAATTATGATAAAGTTTTCTGAATGAAAGTTGTCAAAAAATATTAGTATTAGTGATGGTATTAAATGTAAAACAGAATACTCAAAAGGAATACTTTACATATAAATAAAGAAACAAATTTTGAAATGACTACCTCACATTTTTGAAGCAAAAATTCAAGGTAGAGTATTCTCTTAATAGGAGTTATGAAAAAAATACGAAAACTTTAACTCCTAAAAAACCACAGGTATTTTGAAGAAGCCACTAAAAACAGTGAAATTGTAATAGAAATTCTTAGAAGTTTTAAATTTATTCTGCTATTCGCGCACCCTTCTCAGGACTTATTTTTTAAAAATATTAATCAAACTTCAATTAATTTATACTTCCAACTTCGAAGATTTAAGCAAGTATTAATTGAAATCATTCATATTTTTCCTTTATAATTCTCAATGAATAATAATTTTTGTTTTCATTCGAGAAGATTACAAATTACCCTAATTAATTGTGATTTTATAGGCTTGAAAATTAATGAATCAAAATTACCAAAAAGTCGATAAGCGCAATTTGTTTATATACTTGTTCTAAATTTTTGCACATTAGGATAAATTTGATCAGATTTGCAGATAAAGAGGATTTCGAGACATTACGAACACCTGTTCGGTGTTGGAGTCGAACTCAGGAGCCTTTGGACGGAATGCCGGAGCGCTAATCCTTCAGCTGTCCGACTGGCTGTTAGACAGAGGAGCATACATAAAAATGTCCAATAAACTAATAGGCCACTAACTTAAAAAATTAAAATTTAGATTTTTTTAAGAAATGTATTAAAGAAATGATGTAGTCAGTGATTAATATTTAACGAAGAATTAAATGAAGGAAGTGAAAAGAAGCAACAAAAAATTAAGTGTACTTACTGACAATTGTACTTCCAAAAAGATAAAATTGGGGAAGACAAAGAGAGATATCAGTAATCATTATTAATTTTAATTGTTTTAATTTTAATATAAATTCTCTTGACAGTTTTCATTCATTCGGCTATTCTGTAATTCAATCATGTCTCAGCAAAAGATATATGCATATTTCAAAGCTTTTGTTTGTTGTCAGATATATATTCATGCATTCAACTCTACTCAAAATTCCATTTCTAAACTCATACCATTTTCAAACTTAAGCTCAAAATTTAAAAACAAAAGAATGGGTAAAGTTGTGCAAATATTCTGTTAGTTTCAATATCTAAGGAGAATTACTGTTTTGAATCTTATATTCAATCTCCACCGATGAATGATCTCAATCTTGGTTATCAATAAATACACCCGCTTATAAAAGATACCAGATTAGATCCAAACTCTCTAAAGAACTCAGATGTTTACTAAGACCACTATTGAGGTTTTATGTAATAGGAAACATCGCCAAACAAATTATTGAAAAGAATCAAGCTGAGAGAAAAAGAAAAGCAATTTTAAGATCAATTTTCTTCCTGGCTCTTTGTTTTAAAATAAATATCAGAAAAAGCGAAATATGTTTTTAATCTCGATATGCAGTTTTAGAATCATGAAATTAGGAAAAACCTAAAGTAAATCTTCGTGAATTCAAGAACGATGAATATTTCGATTTTGGAAGAATAAATTACTTAAGATGTTTGAAAGTATATTCGCATTTCGCGAAACTCTCTGTATTTGGAGGAGGTTTGAACAGAGTAAAAAAAAAAATTTCTATTAAAATATAAATTCTCTTTCGCTTTTGCAGAAAATGTTATCTGAAACATGGAATGGCAATGTTGCTGAAGTTCTCTGCACTTGCTTTGGAAACAAATCCTTTGTTCTCTCGCAGGTTGGATGTGGTACGGCTTTCTACTGCTAGTTTCAAAATGGTGATATATTTATTCTACAGGCTGATTCACAATACATTTTAACTAGTCGGTTGACATCTACTTGTATGATAACTTAAACAAACCGTTTGGTTAAAAAAAATCAAGCATTGTTTTATACTAAGCAATATTTATAAAAATCACTTAGTGTAACCATAGATACGGGAGAATAAAAATAGCTTTACAATGTAATGAAATATCAATGTATTGAAACTTTAATGTAATGAAAATTTAGGACCATGTTTTTCGGAATGGAAAATCAGAGGCTTGATCTCAAATCTAATTGAGCAACAGGAGAGGGATTTCCAGCTGGATCCCTAGCCCTTGCAAGGAGATTTCTGTTCACACATTTGTTGGAGCGGATGCTGGTAAGTGTTCCTCCTCGTGAGTAGGGGGCACTAACTACGATGCGATACACACGTTGCTTCGAAACACCTTCTTCTGTTAGGCTCTTCGCAGCCTGATTTGCAGCATTTTTTTTTGTTTATCAAAGTAGATTCTAGTAGTTTGCGATAGTTACATAAAAAGCAAACAATTTTGGTAAAACCGAAGAAAAAGACTGTTAAGTATATTAGATGATTGATATTGGTTGGATTGTTTTTAAGCAAAATTAAAGATTTTGATATACTAAGAAGATACTTTAAAACTCCTTTTGCACTTTATTAATTCTTCCATAATTTAAGTTTAATAAGCTGTAATATAATTATAGAAAGTGTGGTAGTCTATTTAACATAATTCCGCCGCGGAGGCAGAGAACGAGTGAAGTGGTCTGACTTTCCTCGCATTTATATAAAAGGAACTTACTTCCAGATGGTTATGTAACGCCTAACACTGAAATTGTATTAGTTCTATTTTTAATATTTTAACTATTTAGATTTGATATAAATAGTTTGTTTAAACTACTTAATCATTCAACCTTCTTAATGATTTGATGCTATATCCATCATATTAATTTCTTAAGTGGTGACCATGGACGTTGAATTTTAAAAGCAAAATTTTTCGCCTTGATTTATGAAATCTTCTGAAGAACCAATGTCGTCTCTATTTTTCGGCCTCCTCAAACCAGGACGTTAGTTCTTTCTTCTGCGCCCTTCATGCGGGGATATTTTATTGCTGTTATTTCAAGATTCTTATCTTAACTCCTGTCTGCTAATCGGCATTCAATTTTTTCTCTTTTCAAAAACAGAGAAAGTGTTTTTTGGAACTTAGAAAAAAATTCGTCTGATTTTCTGTTTTTCTTCTCTCTGAGTCGACATGGCTGACGAAGGACCGATGCAATACCATCCCCAACAGCCTGCCGCGTGGAGTGGCGGTTGCCACTTTCAGGATGGCAACGACTACCTTCAGAAACATCTCCACAGGATCGGCCTTGCTGATACTCCCCTCTGCCCCCTGTGTTCTACAGCCGAGCACCTGGCTTACTGTGATGCTCTGGAACAGGCTGACGACGACTTGCATGGGCGGGCTGGACTCTACTGGGAAGCACAGCGCCAAATGGCCCATCGGCCACGGGCGGGCGTTGGATGAAGAAGTTTAGTATATTCAAGTATCGTAGTACTTTCATTTTAGAATATTAAATTGAGAAGATTTAGTATAATATTCCAAACATAATTATAAATTTTCAATAATTCAACTTGAGAAACATCCAGGAAATTTAAAATTTGACAAAGCTATACTTCTTTTGCGTATCAAGAAATTTAAATAATCTCCTTTTGGGCCACTGAAGCCTAGTGGGAAGACATCGTTGTCAGGTCATGTAGCTCTTGGGATCGATATTCAACTCAGTTGAACATCATCACGCAAAAATGCCCAACACGTATTCATTTTTCATAAATTTTGATCTATCTCTGTTATTGTCAAGCGGTAGTTCGGAATGAACTTAGGTGAAGTCATCCTAAGAGTGGGGTTAAAAATGATATTCAGGTTGGCTGCGTTTATGGACTTCGGTTATCAAAACTATAAAAACGCACATAATAAAAGGAACAACTGTCTAAATGTTATACACTCGAAAAGTCAATTCAACTGACAAAAAGCAGAACATGTTAGCGCTCTGGTGCCTGAATGTGCTTCATTCGGGAGTGACTGTATTTGTTATGAGTGCTCTTTAAAGTGTAGGTCCAGGTTTAATTACATTTTAAGCGCAAGCACTAATTGTAGAGTGTCAAGCGAGGACATGTTGTCTCTTTGCTTGACATGAAATGTGTATGGTAATTCCTTGACATGAAGGAGAGATTTTGTTTGGTTAACACATTGAGATCTCTGAGTTTCTCGTTTAAGTTAAATTTAGTATAACTTTAATGCGTATTATATTTCATTTGAAATCAATTTTCAAAAGTCATCATGTAGTATGAAGCTAAAATGTTTATTTCTATCTAAATCAGTTTTATGATCTGTTCGTTAATCTACAATATGTGATAGCGAAAAATAATTTTGGTACAGGTCAACAAAAATTTTTGAAAATGAAAAAATGAATAAAAATATAATTTTAATTAATATTAGTGATGTAGAACTTAGTTTCTATATTCATTTATAACTAATTTACAGCTTTTATATCAATATTTAATTTAAGCAGTTTTCTTGAT
Organism: Latrodectus hesperus; assembly: GCA_037975125.1. Taxonomy (NCBI): domain Eukaryota; kingdom Metazoa; phylum Arthropoda; class Arachnida; order Araneae; family Theridiidae; genus Latrodectus; species Latrodectus hesperus. Next base: position 5,124,109 of record CM075854.1, on the reverse strand, counting down.
TCATTTTTCCATCATTCCGATTTCTTTTATGTAACTTCCGTTATTTTTCTACATCGAACATTCGAATCTATATTCTGTAAATGTTAAGAGCTCCAGTTGGATGAAATTTTATGAAACTATGTTATGACTCTGAATGCCTTTATAAAGTCTATGGAAGAGGAAACAACTTTTCAGCCTCCGAACTCATTAATGAAATGACGCAATTTTTTTTAATTCTATGTATATTTGTTTTTTAATATTTATTTTATCACCGTACTGTGAATTCTTATTTAAAAATAAAATAAGTTTATTTTTTCTCATTTATTTTCCTCAAAACTCCTACTAAGATTCCCCTCTAATATATATTGAAATAAGTTAACCTTTATATATATATATATATATATATATATATATATATATATATATATATATAAACAGCAAAAATTAATACGATTGTATAAATAATTCCAAGCATTTTGCCTCGGTAAAGTAAGCAAGATTTATAAAATCAGATCACGGAATAAACACACAAAGCGTTGAAAAGGCCATAGATCTGGCGGTAAGAATAACAGCGAAAGAAATGCTGCGTTTGAATCCCTTTGATGGCTGGACTGCTTCCCCCTCGGGAGTTTAGCAGTTACTAAATCACAGTGATGTGTGAGGAACTGTTCCGAGGATGCGTGACAAAATCCATTAAGCGAATGAATATATAGTTTACTTGTGTTGTCTGCATAAGTTCAACATCTGTATTTGGACCATCTCACGAACAATTTTTTGTTCTTAATTTTTTATTTTATTTATGTGGCATTGTTTAAACTTTTGTAAAAATAATTGTTACTCTTTATACAGCAAAAAATCGAGACTGGTTTTTGTGATTATAAATTGCACTACTGTATGACCTGTAATTATGGTCTATGATTTATCTTTCTTGAGTTTATATAAACTTCAAAAGAATCATTTCATTGTTTATTCAAATGACTATTTTTTGACATTCTTATTTTTAATTCTTGACACACACTACATTGTTTTTTACGGGTTTCATTGCTAACAAATTATGTTGAACACAAGCTGTATTTCCCCCACTTTGTTTCTAACTGTTTCTGCAACAAATTTTATGGACTTCATGCAAATCGTACTATTTCAACTTCAGATAACTAAACAATATTCTATTTAAATATAGGGAAAGAAATGTTATAAATATTACAAAGCTTATTAGCTGTGTAGTAGTGCTAGTATCTTTAAAAGTATGGCCATTCTGGTCGCACTGATTGATCAGTGCTGTGGTCTTCAGTTCAACAATCCTCTCCTTGAGATCTTTAATGATTCTCGTGGCTCGAAATCCCCTTTAAGCTATAGAACCCAGACAATTAACCTTCAGGTGTGACTACAGTGATAAATCTAACTAAGTAACCTCTAAAAGTAAATGTGTTTCCCATTAAATAATGTTAAAAGTATAAGCAAGATATGTGTACCAGCAAATACAGAAACCTTATTTGTTATGCGTATTTCTTCAATCTTCTAATATGAGAGAAAAGAGTTCATCTCATAGTTAAATCCTAATAACTGATAAAATATTGAAAGATTTTGATACTCTAGCAGGAAATATCTCGGTATGGGATTCCCTCACGAATCAAAGGAAACATGGAAGAAGTTCAGGTTTCCGCGAGAGAGCTGACAATGTGTATCGGCAAAATACCTCATGAACATTCTGATGATGGCAATTCTTAAATTTCAAAAAGCGATGCATTTTAAATTCAAAAATATATCGCCTTGTGAATTCCTTCTCCAAAAATTATGGCAGACTTGGTTTCATAAAAAAATGAAAATAATTTGTCATTTTTTAAAGATTGTAGTAAATAATTTCGAAATATGAAATTGGTTTTTTTGCTAACGTTAACAGGATATTCGTTTCAAATATCGATGGCTTATGAAAATATTTTAGAGTAATGTTAATTAGTTGTTGTTGTCGTGTGCCAGCTAGGCTAGCAACATGGGTTGCGCTGCTCCACTTTTTCCAACTGAACCATATTTTTGGTGTGGAGTCCGACTTCCTCAGTACACAAATGCCATAGGTACCCGTTAATAGGGTAGGCAACCATTCACAACCCATTCATACAAGGAAAGGACATACAGGATAGATAGATAGAGAGAAAGTACATCCATGCCCGAAACGGGATACGAACCCAAGACCTCCTTGTCCGCAGTCAGGTACGCTGACCACTAGACAAGTTGGGCAGCAACGTTAATTAGTATATATATTTAAAGAATATAAAATTATTAAAATATTATCTGAAATTTGAATGTACAGTTATCATAATAGATTAAAAATTCTAAATTTTCTTGAAGTCACGTATATAAATCTAAACCACTTAATATAATCGCTTAAATGTATCATGCACATAATTATTTAAATGATATTTAATTCAAAGGGCTTTGTGGGATGACTACATCTATTAAGGATCCCCATCACTGATGGGATTTGTTTCATTATTAGGAGTAAAATTTTCTTCAAAGTCAAAATGATAAAGTTCGTGGTCTCATCCCCATTCAGGAATGTTTAGAATCCACCTTAAAACAAGGGACCCAACAGAATGATTTTTGTATGCAAAACTAGCCACTGAGTGACCAGAAACCGTGTCATCCAGTTACCTGGGGCTTTGGAAATAATTTCACATTTTCTCGCAAAACTAACAATAGCATGTTTTTGTGAAAATAATAGTTTTCTTCTCAAAAAGTTATCTTGATGAAAATACACAGTTATTTTAAATGATTTAATGACTTACGTTTGTGAATGTTGAATTTAAGTTAATATATCAAAAGTAAGGATCTGACATATCCAATTTTTCTTTAAAGATTCGGCCAAATGTTTTATGAAACAAGAAACTAAAAATAAACAACGATGAAATAGTTTAGGTGAAATCATATTCAGGGCAATACACGTCAGTATCATGCTATAAATTTGTTCGGGGAAAATGTTCGACTTTGGACATGCATAAGTATAGTTTTTTTTTTAATAAATATCTGATCAAAGAGATGCACTTCCATGTACTATTTGATAGATCGTTGAATGAAGCTATAAACAAGGAAAATAACAATGTAATTTGAGCAAAAGTTTAAAAATATTTTTGAAGAAATTTGCAAAATTTCGAACCACTTGTTAATATGTTCAAATCATCATTGAGATTGTAATGGTTTAAATCAGTAATCAATGAACGAGTAATATCATTTATTCTCTCAATTCTAAGACCCGTTTTCATAAATTATGTTCCTCTTTTATTTTCCTTTCTGGACTGATTTCTCAGGATTCCACTTTTCCTCAAAACATAAAGCTTTCGTTTTAAATAAGTACAGGTGCATATATATTTATTGGAGTATTTTCTAAAAGAGAATTTTAATAACTTAAACAAATTCAATTATTTATTGAGACTGAGTTGTAAGAAGACAAATGTTCTTATTTTTGAAAAAAAAATGCTTTTTCTTTCCAACAACATCCCCCAGTGACTTTCTCACTTTGCATCATAACATCTATTATTGATCTCAACATCATTCAGGAAATATAAATAAATTGTGAAAGAGTTAAATAATATTTCAGTAGAAGGTTATTCGAGAAGAAGGACCTGTTTAATCGTGACATAAAAAATGCGACTACCTTCGGGGTATTATCTGTCGAAAGAAGTTTCATGCTTTTCTATCAAATAGGGTAAGATTGCTCTAAAAGAGGTGTATCTTTCCTTTTTATTAACTCTTTTTCAGAGGATGTGACAGCGGTAGTCATTGAAATGTCCGTTGAGAATTTAATACGGCTCAACTGTGTCAAATCACCAAGAAGAATTTGGGATTTTTATCGCCTCAAAATCAATAATATCGTATTTCGCCACAAACATGTAAACACGCCACACATTTATAAGGAATGCTTGTAGGTTATTCTTTTTAGAACTCGTTAGACTAAGTTTTTTATAGCAGCTGGAGAATAAGCGCCGACTCTCAAAGTTTATTCAACTGAGATAAGCTTTGCTTAAAAAAGTTTCATCAGAAAACTGTTTACATTAAGTTATCAATATTTTGCCTCAAAATATGATTCCGATAATTTGAGATATTAAATATTAACTAAATATGGATACATTTTTAAAATGAAATTTGTATTTATCTCTATGATGCGATAAATTTATCTTTGCAAGTTTATGAATTCTTATAAATTGAAGTAATGAGCTCATTAAATTCTCACTCTGCATTAGCCTATCTACTATCCATATTATCTATAGAATTGTGGAAACACGGTAATTATGAAAAATAAATATTTTTATAACTTTTTATTTATTATTATAAATTTTATAAAATTTTGTAATTTAGTATTACTTAAATTTTTTTGTTCCTAGTTTTTTTTTGTGCAGAATACAAAATAGTATATGGTTCGAAACATATTGAAACATGCTGGTTTCGAATATTATTGGGAAATAGATTTGTTATGGCAGTCGCAACTAAGCATGCACAAAGCAAAGTTGATATTGTTTTAATCCCAGAAAATGGCGCAGAAATAGTTTCAACCTTAAACAAGTATTCTCAAGAAACTGTTGCTTTTGTTAATCAGCTGTATATGATGCCGAAAAGTGTATCCGAAAAGAACTGAAAAAAAATTTGAAACTGCTAGATTTCTTTGACATTTTAATGTATTCATGTTCTTATACTTCCCCTGATAAAGGGTGTCTTATGAAATGTCTTGTGAAAATGCAAATCTTAGAATCCAAGCACAGAAAGGATGAAAATCGGTTAAGAAGAGACACACAATAACCAGCAACAAATAATGTTTCTTACGACATGATGCACTTATCAATAGAGTAGCTAAATAGCGCGCATAGTATTTTGTTGTGCTATCTTTATTGGCAATACATTTCGCAACACGTCTAGGTCCAAATAAAAGAGTCTCCTGATGAATAACTATCCATTTTCTTTCAACCATTTGAAATGATTCTTTTTACGAACACATATGTAGCAACCGGTGTGCAAGCGACATGACGTCTTAAGCATTTTTGATTAATGAGAGATCCAGTGAGATAAGTAGCCAGGAAAGCATCAGGATAATTTGCAGAGCATATTTGCTAACTCGTTCTATGTTAAAGCAATATTCTATTGATAGAAAGCGTTCAACCTCTCCTGGAGGAGAACAGTGTTAAAGAAGGGAGCTCCACGCATCTTTGAGACGCTGTACTGCTAACAATGCGGCTATTCGTGATCTGTAATTGTAAGCAATGATGTTTCAAACTATGATGCCACGTTTTCACTTGACATAACGCTTCACAACTCTGACAGAATTGAATTTATCCCAAGGTCAACATCAGACATGTATTAACGGTGGATGTCACTTCCTAAATAAAAGCTCCACTCTTCTGAGTGCGCTACATCATGCTACTCCGAAGTCAACATTGGCTCGATTTCGACACCACTGCAAGCAGAAGTGTACGTGTTTTTGATTCTATGACAAGTTTATTAACGTGTATATAGACCAGCAGATATCCATCAGCGAATTTGTAATGCTTTATGTAGGAGCATCAAGGAAATCAAATTGTCGATGGAAGTGGTCAGTAGAGGTCACTAGCAGAAGCCTGAGGGTGTGTCGGTTCACGTGTCTTGTTGACAGCACTGGCACCATTGAAACGTGTCGCATTACTTTTTCAAAACACTTTTTCCCACTCATGTTATACCCTGTCTACTGAGATTCGGTGCACTAACCAGCCTCCTCTTCTCAATCCGATGACTGGTGAACTCAGGAGTCAGCTGAAAGTATTTCGATCTTCGTCAGTAAGGCATTCTTACTACAGGTGTTTTTTTTTTTTCCATGTAGCAAAATAATTTGCAAGAAGACTATTCAGGTCGGTAGAACAGCACATTAATATCAGTTCTACACAAAAATTTCTTCCCTTATATCGTTTCATTTTCCCCAGACTTTACAATTTACATGTTTTTCTGATTACGCTTCCCTGGTGACATATATAGACCAAATAAAAAAATTGACACATAGAAAAGGAGTTTTATCAAAGAAATAAAACTCAAAATTCACGCCTTTTATTTTAACATAAATGAAAATTAATAAGATTACTATGTGTTGGTGAAGAGAATAATTTAATATGGAAAAATAACCACACACATATACGGCCCATGGTAGTTAGAAAAAACTTATTATCAGTCATACTTAGATTTTAATTGACCTAAATTTAATCCAAGAACAAGATTTAATATGGTCTAAAATAGATAAGCACATTTTTTGAAATCTAAATGAAAACATTTTTATATTGCCTTTTTATGAGACATAATCTTAACTTGTATTTCATTAGACATAGCAGTATCAGTTAAGTAAAAGTGATAAATATTAAAAAAATAATAATAAGATAAAATATATCAGTAATCAGAGAAAGAATTTTTAAGAGAAAAAATTCATTAAAAAGTCAGAAATATTGGTCTTACTGTTAATCAAAGTAATATTACATTAATATGGATCTCATGGTAAAAAATTCATCATACCCTATTTAATTAACATTGAAAATTTGCTATAAAGGCAAAGATAAAATAACTTCAAAAATTCCATTCAATTATTTCAAATAGAAAATAAATTAGATTATTATATATATTAACATGATAATATTTAAAAAAAATTCAAATTTGAAGAAATTAATTATCAGAGGAAACAATTCTTATCAAATCGATCTCAAAAATTAGATTTTACTTGGAGCTTTAAGAAATCAATCTACAAAAAATGAATGATCCATTTAGACTTCTATTGTTATTTACAATGAGGAGAAACTAAGAATTCATTAAGTTTTGAAAATAATAATTTATTAATGACAAATTAGAAGATTTAAAGAATTACCGTAATTTTTTTTCTGAACTATTTTTTTGAAAATAAATCCTTTCCCTTAAAATGCTAAAATGATTATGAGATTGGGAAAAAAACGAATTGTCCCATATACAATCAAGGTCCAAAATGTAGTGAAAACATTTGTGATATCGAATACAAAACTTCTTTTAAGTAAAGTGCAGGAAGAGCGTAGTGTAAAAAAGTTCCCTGATTTCAAAGAGTGTTTTAGTCGCTCTGCCAAACATAGGAGATCTTTCACTGCACTTGCACCTAAGCAAGGGAATTCTGGTAAATAATTTCGGTGAAACTGATAGAAGAAAATTGCAAGCGATCACTTGGAGTGCAATAACGATTAGGTTCCATTTTTTCTACACTTTTGGATCCAAATTCTCAGAAAAGAAAGAGAAATACTCTTTCATCATTTGATTTTTACTAAGTTACCATATGAGATTTTTACCATAGCTATTTCACCGCATGAGTGGTTGCTTTATTATTCTTGTTATTTTCAAAGAAAGTAATTATTGCGAGCTGATTTGAGTAACTTGGTTTGTAACTGATTAAAATTTGATTTGCCTTGTTTTGCTAATGTATATATAAAATTAAAGAAACTATTTGGAGCAAGATTATACAAATTTACCTGATGCTTAAGGGTTTCTCTGTAATCCAGTTAAAAGAGCGAATTGCATTGTAACTCTTTGAATAATGGTATTTGTCTTCAAGATATTTTAACCAATGGATTGACAATATTTAAAATAAATCCTTATTATTAAAATTTCATAAATTAAAACCATATTAAATGATGGTATATTGATGTTCTAATTAAAAATCAATAACGTAGCAATTTCTAGATAAAAGCAATGTAACTTAAAAGATAAATAGGGATATTAAAAAATCTTTGTCTCATTTTCTCATTTTATTTAGTTTTATTGCTCTCGTTTAAAGGTTTCAACATATCTATTATACTTAATAATGTAAAAAATAAAAAAAAGACCTGTTACATCAGAATCATATATCATGAATACATCAGAATTCGTATAAATGAAATTCGTACATTAAGTTCCTTTTAAAAAGACATATTTTTATTTAAAATTGTGCTCAATGTTGGCTAACAATATGCCTGATATCATTTAATTTGTTATATTTAGTGGTATTTTCCACGTGTACACTAACCACGGTAGAAAATACTCCGTTTCAATATAACCGCCGAAAATGTCTGAATTTCGATTTTTTTATTTATTCTCCAGCAGTGCCATCTATGAGTGAATAAGAAAGGTAGAATAAAACTCGAAATTTAATAGTAAAAAAGGAAATTGCTTTTGTTAGAAAAAACAATGTAGCTATATTTTCACACACTGTAATTATATTCAAATGAATACAGGTACATCTATTCCCATTTTCCATATGATATAAGGTTTTTAAACAAGCTCTATATTATACCAGTAATTATTAAACACAAATTTTAGAATTTAGGTAATAAATGTAAATTCTTTGTATGCTGTAAACATTTTAATAGAGGATTGATTTCAATAGCATCAATAGATTTCAATCATATTTCTAAGAGCTTTTATATACATGTATTCAAATTTGAAAACATGCTTTGTAATTATGCAAAATAAAATAAATTTTTGCCGGTACTGTAATCAATCAAAATTTAAATTGGTCTGATTTGTTTGTCTTTAATTATTGAATATTTTTTTATTTTCTATATATGTATAAATTTATGTTTTAAATACCTCAGTAAAATGTTAGCATATATCTGCGATAATTCTAATAACTTGAAATATGAGCAAATTTCTTCATACGAAAACATGCCAAGTATCAATATTTTAATGAAATAATTTCTTTGATGCTTCAACAACAAATTTCTCTTACAGTATTAAAAATTCGATTTCGATATGAATAATCTAGAATTCAAGCTCTAAACTAATTGGAAGTTATTATAGAGGAGTAATGAATTTTTTTTTAAATATTTATTTAGACTGTGTTTTTCATAAAACATAATTCCATAGGGAATTTTTAATATGAATAAATACTAATTTTTCTGAAGAAGTTTCTGTATGCTTGTGTGTAGAATTATTGTCTCTACAAAACTATGTCAATTTTTTGCACATCTCCTTACTGATCGGCTCTTCAAAGGATTTGTTCAAAATCGATTCGAGGTAAGGAAAAAAAGGGTTTCATGATGCAGCGCAATGTTTACTTTTAAATATTTTTTCCTTTTAAATGAGTCTGGTGAAAACAAAAGGGAAAATGTCTTTCTCGTGTACGATAGTAAACGGGTTCGGTACTGGACATATCCGAAAATTGTAGTGTTGGGAGTGTCTATGCCCACTAAGTGGTCAGCACAACCAAGTGTAGAGTACACAGTGTTCTTCCGCTGGTGTGGGGTGATGTAAAGAGACAGATGCCAGTCTTGAGGTCAATATCACCACGTGTTTGTGATTTGAAATGATGAGGCATTTATCTATGACTTAAAATTTAGTTTGCAGAAATCGCAATTGGGAATGTATCGCAATGAGCCCTTTAAAATATATATTTGACAAAAATTACTTCTGGGTAAAAATTAAATAAAATAAATAGGTACGCGCGTTAAAATAAAGGCTTAACTTTTGAGATGATTGAATTCAAAGGATTTTAAAATTAAAACACCTCTTATGGACAATAATGGTGTAATGATTGAGAAATTTTTTCCACTGTAATAAATAAGTATTTCTCCATTTTATTTAGTTCTAATTCATTGTTTCGTCATTTGATGACTTTTTTACGAAATACAAAATGGTAAAAATAATATATGATATTAATATTTTGAAATATTTCCTGTTGATTTTTGATTAAATATTATGAAATGTTCAAGTAAAATTTTTTAGACAATTTTTTGAATCCTCACATTAAGTAGATTTCATGCATGCACATGCAAAATTAATATTTTTTAAAAAGTTTCTTTTTTAATATATGTATTTCTATTTGAATGATTAAATTATTTATCGTAATATTAACACAGAATTATTTTCTTATAGACAAAGAATAATAAATTCTACGTATTTGAAAAGAGTTTTCAAGCACATAAATTTTATCATGATTACATAGAATACTATAGTATTTATGTAATAATGCAATAACAGTCTTACAAAAATATTTCAATGCCCCTTAGTCCTTTAAAATTACGTATGAACTGGAGTGGCTTTTTACATAGATTTGCTTTGCTCTATTAACGTCGCTGTCACACTTTCAATGCTAAGAAATATATATAAGTGCATAAATATAAATTACTTAAATAAACTTTGTGATTTTCTTAAAAATTTAAATATAAGTAAAATGCAATTAATAGTCATTCATTAATATATTGAGTATTTATGTATATAACTAGAGATAAATGATATTTTTAAACGTTTTACTTAACAAATTTTCTTAAGTGTCTTGAGAATAAGAAAATTCTGTAGGATTAAAAATATTATATATGTTAAGATCAATATTCTTTTAAAAAAATATTTATAATTAAAGACCAGAGAAGAAGGAGAAGTAAAAAATTAATAAAAATATAACTTCAAAAAGTAAATAGTAATACTCTGTTTTAGTGTTATTTAATGATTGGAAATTTTAGCGACACACACACACATATTCTGCTTAATGCATCATATGTTTCTAGCAAATTGTGTGTGTGTGTGTACCTTGTTTAAAAATAAACTACTTTCTAAAGACTTTTAATATTACTTAATAGGTTCACGTGATTTGCTTAAGCGCCCTCCTATAAGAACGTCTATTTAATAGACGTACTTGTATGGTACGGTTTACATGAAAGAAAGGAGGCAAAATGGATTCTCTCAATCCATAATCCTTCAGAACCATTTTTCGAAATATTCTGATTACTGATAATATTTTTGCGAATATAAAGAAGCATGCAGCAAGACATGCAGTTCCCATTCAGGGCATGAGAAGAATTTGTTCCCCGGTTATTGCGAAAGCAGAATTTCCAAGCATGCGCCAAAACAGGGCTAGGAGAGACAATTTCTTGCTATACGTATTGATTTATTGGATTTTTAAATAAAATGACCACCTCTTTCAAAACTAACAGCCATTGCTGAGGAATAACTTTTTCAACGATCGGTGTCGAATGTTTTTGCAACGTTCCTTTTTTTTCATAGCTAAGATAATGTAGCTTTTTATTCTACCTTTAAGCTATAACGTGAAAAAAATTTTGGAAAAAATATATTTTCAATATATATTTTTATGCTTGTTTCTGACGATACTAGTTCAGGGAATAGTTAAAAATTGAAGAAAGAATAACCGTTAGCTGGAAAACGATTTTTATATTTATGTGCTATATTTTTAAAAACTTCAAATAATGTTTCTTTATTTTGCTTGTAGTTTTTTTTTTAAAAAATTTTCTGTACTTGTCCACGGTAAAATGTGCGATGGAAATGTATTTTAGATTGAATGGTTATTACGATAGCTATAAAAAGTTTTCAATAGAATTTTTTGCTTAAAACTTTTTAATTTTAAGGTAATATTTTTAATGTTCAGTATTACTTTATAATTCATTTTGAAATATAGTGTAAATTGTCTTATTTTTTCACTTTAGTTTATGTATTTCAAATATGTTTTGTTATACAATAAAAGGAAAATTAATTTGATATTGCGTGAGCAATTTCTGTTAGGGAAGTTAAATGTATACAATCTTTAAAGGAAAAACTTTATTACATTATATGTTACCTTATCTGAAATTTAATTAATGATAATATCGTATGAAACATAGAATTTTTATAAGAAATTTTAACGCTAATGTAACTTTTTTTATCCAATATATCATTTCATAATTGAAATATATTGTAAATTGTTGTATCTTGATTCACAAGTTCTTTTAAATGTTACAAACCTCTTTCTTTTTACGATAAAAAGAAAATTGCTTTTAAGTTTTGGAGACGTTTCATTTAAAAAGTTATTTCTTTAGTAGTTTTTGTTAGAGAAAAATTAAAGTAATTTATATAATCTTTTAAGGAAACATGTCTTGTATAGTGCAATCCTAAGTTGAGGTTTATATATAATAATTGGCAAAATTATCCTATGAAACAGAATTTTTCTATAAGAGTTTTTAACCTAATGTGACTTTGTTATTCAAAATATCATTTTATAATTCATTTTGAAATTAAAATTTGTTAATTTATTTAATTTGATTTGCGAATTCTTCAGCTTTTGAAAATGTGTAAAAGTTTAGTTGGAACTGTAGTTTCATCAGGCAGTATATTTCAGAGTAATTAAAACATTTTAAAAATATTTATAAAGTAAAAAATCCCATAGTGGTATATAGAATAAGATTTATGTATGAAACACCTAAAATAAGAAATTTTTTATGAATAGAAACAAAGAGAAGCATTACGTTATTAAATGCTTCGAAATTAATAAAAGCCAATGCTAATATAGTACATACCTAGTATAATAAATAAATAATAAAATGCTATATAATGTATCCAAGAACATATATATATATATATATATATATATATATATATATATATATATATATATATATATATATATATATATATATATATATATATATATATTTGAGATTTGTATTCTTTAATATATTAGAGAGAGAGAGAATAATGTATTTATAAGAGATGGATGTATTATGTTGTAAGAAAAGAAAATATTTCTTACCATTTGCTTTTACCGTTATTTTTTATTTCATTAGTGGTCTTTACAGATTTCTTGGATTTGCTTCTTTCCAATCTAATAAAATTCATGTTTATGATCCGCCTCATTATTCTTGATGGAGGAAGTGTGTCCTGACCGTTTCATTGTCATGCCTTATAAAAATAGAGAGGAGTACACATTCATCTCTCACGTGATGAGCCATCCCTGAAGAATTCAAGAGTAGAACCATGTGTTGGAATCGCAGATGTTCACAAAAGGAAAGCGCTGAGATCTTTATTAAAGAAGGAAAATTTACGATGTCCTAGACAGCTTCTCAGAATGAATTGCCTCCCCATAAAATCACGCGGATCCAGATTTATAAAAATGAACACCTCCATCTAAATTTATCTCCACAGACAAAGATGAGGAAATGTGCGTAATTGTAAATTAAAGAGGGAAATAATCTTTTCCGATCGACTGAGTGCGTTCCCACTCTCTTAAAAGAGAAATCTGTAACTTGCTTTCTAAATATAAGCTTCCGGTTGTAATAAATGTCTTATTTTATAGAAGATAAATGGTTTTTCGTTTCCTAATGTTTAAGGGAAATAATGTGTCAAAAAGGGAAATGAAGGTCGTACAACAATGACTTCAAAACGGAGAATGACTTTTTTATGGAGGATCGATCTTTCTTTATGACTAAGCTCATTATTTTAATAATTAAGTGAGAAAAAATAAAGAATACTTAAGAATTTCAGAAATTATTTATAGCTCATATTTTTGAAGTCATATAAACCTGTTTGTCTTTTAAATGTCACGCCTACTAAGGAATAAAAATTATGTAATCTATAAACACTGGCTGAAATAGCCTAAAATCGCAGACACGGTAAGAAAGATGAATAACAGGAATTCACATTCTATGCTATAAACTTAAATTACAGAAAAATAATCAAATAAATGCTTCTTAATCGAAGCTCTTTGGATGCAAATTAGTTAATAATTTACCTTTTTAAATGCATAATGAAGCCTGTGGTAACAATAAGAGCCCAGTAATTGTGAATTCTTTCAATTTGTTTCAACTAACTACTGTATTATTTTGAATGCAGATTCAGAAGGAAACCTAACGGGAATTAGAGGAAATAGGCACTAAAAGAACATTGCTCCCGGCTATGAGAACACAGAAATTGGTGGACAGTTTCAATTTTAAATAAAATATTTTTTGTACATTGTCTCTTCATTCTGGTAAAGAATACCATTTAATTATACCGTTCATTGCTTTTTAAACCTAATTGTAGCCGAGTGGTTAGCGTTCTTTCCTTCAGAAGAAAAATTCATGGGTTCGAATCTTAACATGAGCATGAGTACTTGTAGCAATTAGAAAATCCTTTTAAACTGTAACTCACGGTTGAATGAGCCTGCATGGGCAAAAACTTATCGTTGAGCGGAAAACATCCAATCTAATTGTTACACAGATGTATATTTTTATAAATATTTAGTTTTATATATTTTTGATATTTTTATAAGAAAAGTTTAAAAAATATATAGTTAAATCCTACAAACAATTTTTACGTTAACCTGTGAAATGATAGTTTTACATAATTCTTGCTTATTTAAATCATAAATTGCTATTCATCGAGTAAAAATACGAGCGATCCAAAATGATGTCATTTTAGCTTATTTCAATGATAGGTACTTTTTATTATGAGACTTGTTTCAAACTATACCCATTGAATAATAAGGCAGTGATCCCTCTAGTATTAGAGCGATCATCTCCTACCAGCACCCGCTGTACAGTGGAGAATCGGCCCCTTATCAGAGACGGCACAACCTGAATGAAATACTTTTCTTTTAATACCCTCGATTTGAAGGCTTGACCTTTCTGTAAAATGTAGTGAAAACGATGGGCGAATTATTGCCCTCCAGAAAAAAATGGGGTGAGGAGGGACACCAATAACTTTCTAGTCACGGAGGTAGAAATAGAGGAGAGTGCCTAAAAACAATACGACCAGAGGAAGGAGACTGCATTAGTATCAGGGTTTGTCTCCAAATTTACAAAGAGCTCGCAATCCTGATTAGAAACAGGAGAATCGAATAGGGGTTAGAAATTTATTAATTCGAAACTAGAAAACCTAATAAAAGTTAAAATTTATTTCATCATATGCGGATGCTTACTTCAACTCGAAAATAAAACAACACATTGGAAAAATTTGCAAATAGTTTATTATAAACCTAATAAACCTATTGCAATTTAATATAAAAATAATAGAAGTTTAAATTGTATGGATGCATTGAGTTAGGAAATTTAGTATGATCAGATATTGGAATTATACAAATAAAATATTTAGAAATACAAAAAGATTGCATAAAGTAATTAATATACAATTTATTAAATTTGAAATAAAGAAAATTATGTGTATTTCCAACATTTTAAAAGCTGTTTAATGACTTAAATAAAGTAGAAATTTATGAAGAAAGACATACTGATAGTATTAATAAAAGAAGTATATTAAGCAAGCCTTAAGTAAAATTAAAAAAGTAATGAATGTAATTTTTCGCGCCTTCACGACAATACCATAAACAACATTGTCACTGTTGTTGTTTCCTAAACTCGAAATGTGATTAAAAAGATATTTCACAATATTTTTGAAATAATTAATATTCATATATGACATTAAAATATCAATTAGTTAATGAAAGGGTTAAATATAAATACTTCTTTACAAATGTAAATGGAAATAAAAAGGAATATACTGCTAAAACAGAATATAAATATATATTTACATATGTATTCTATTCTGCCTGTAAATTTGTTTTTTTTTAAATCTCTTAACGGTCATTTTCTGCCCACAAGGGCTCATTCGATCTGGACTTGCACTTGAGAGTGAATCCCGGAATCAGTACATTCATCGCCAAAGTGGGATTATAACCCACAAACTGTTGAACCAAATGCAGAGAGATGAATATTAGATTACCACATCTGCTGATTACTAATGATTACCGTAAAAAAACAAAGAGGAAGTATTAGCATTTAATACTGATTTTATAATTACATTGTCAAACATGAACGTATCCACAGTATTAGCATTTTTTATTTCCTTTTGAATTTTGTTTTTCACGTTAAACTGAAAAGAAAAGTTTACTATGATTTCCTTATTTGCATATACATTTTATTATTCTCTTTTCATTAAATAATTTCCAATGAAAGACAATAGATCAAACTTGAAGATTGAATACAAAAATTGTTACGCCAAAACTGATATTAAAATATCAATAATATTATTTTGTAGAGGCGAATATTTCGAAATCAATCTCTGAGCACCATATGGTGTTGCTCTAAAGTTAAAATGTATGTCGAAAAAAATAAAAGTATCGAAACCGTTGTAAGTGTAACAAAAAAGCATTTTGTAAGATCGGGTATGTGTGAAGTATATATTTGTATTCGTGATACACACATTCCATTTAAAAAAATTCCTTTCAATCGCGATAAGTCAAAAATGCAAGTTAAGTTTTTGTCGTTTAATAAATAATTTGTGTGAGAATAATATAATTACTTCATTTTCACTTAATGGGGAAATTACTGGAAATATTAAATTTTTTTACAAAAGTTTTATGCAACTCGATTGAATATAATTATTTCTAAATATATTTTTTATGTCAGAGTGAAACTATTATAGTATTTTTTTCTTACACGATTCATAAATTCTTTAGTCTTTTGAAAACTTTTGAGATTCATGAAATGAAAAAAATTAATTTCTAATTTTACTGTCAAAAGAATCACAGAATCATTTAGCAACACTTGGCTAGACATGCAAGAGACCCTAGTTACAAAAATAGAAGCAGTAGTTCAATAAAATCTATTATGTGTGTGTGAGAAATAATAAGAATTAAAGGTGTATAATTATATTATTCAACTATAGAATCAATTACAATTTTCAGATTTTTAGTACTAAACTTTTTAATTTTAGTAAACAATTATTTAAGAATGAAAAGATATAAAGATACGTTTTTTACCTAACATTTGGTTATGAACACATAGATTAATCATTAATACTTACTTATCGTTTAGCAATAGAAAGAACCTTAATAATTTGTTCCTTTAATATTTTTAGGATAAATTAAATATCGAAAAAAATGCTTTTCTTAATTTTATATTTTTAATTAATTTTGTATGCTCTCATGTATTCTAAGCAAATTCTCAAATTACCGCTTCGAAAACTCAAAAACCACTAAAAATAATAAGAGGAATTAATAAGTTAAGGGACTATATATGGTGGGTGATAGCATATTTATCTTAAGTAGGTTTTTATAATATCCTCCTTGAAATTTCTCAAAGTTTCGCAATTAGATAAGGCTTTGGATGCATAAAGATTTACATGCAGCTATTATGAAAGTATCGCGTTGCAAAAAATTAGTAAACTAAATGCATGAATTGATACCGGAATATTCTTAGAGTCAATTCTTAGAGTAATTTGTGCAAGATCCCTTAATTCAATAACTAAATCTACAGGCTGGGTTGGTGCGGGGAATCTAAAAGACTGAGTAAAAATAGTAATAACGGCTAGGTAAAAATTTCCTAACCCGGATCTTTCTCAGGATATGAAATTACGCGATGAGGTTCAAGGAGAATGCTATTCTTTCTTTCGATGAGGAGGTAATTTTGAGATATTGTTACACTTGGTAACCTGTAGCTATTTAATATGCGGTTACATTTCCAACAATTTTGCAATTTTTTTCTTCTATTTTTGTTCCTTTTTGGAGTTCTGAAAAGTATATAATTCATATTTCTTTCCTTTGCTATCATTATGTGACTGCTAGAAGGAAAACAAAATAAAATGAAGTATAATTATTCATGTTTTGTGGAATTCCCTGAAAGTGTGCTTTTTTCCATCTTATAATGTTAAAATAAATCCATTTATATATGAGTGATGTTGATGATGCATTTTTCATAAAATGCATGTAACCTGCGTGGAAAAGTAAATATTTTGACGTGAAAGTAGCATTTAGATTCACAAAAAAATTATCAATCTATTTTTGATGCAGAAAATATTTACGATAGAAAAGTTTAAAAGTTTTTCAGCGTTCCTAATTGTTACACACACACACACACAATATATATAGCATTTTTTTCATTGTTTAAATTCTAAAAATCATTTGGAACAACTGAAAACTTAAAATTATAATTTTGTGCATAATTCAAATTGCATGTTAGTAACGTATATTTAAATTTGAATCCTTTTTTCAGGTACATTTCTGATCAGAATAGTGTATGTGTTTATGTATAATAAATCATAAAATGCAGCGAATATTTTGTTAGTAGGAAATTAAATCTTCTGATTTTGTTTTAGATTATAAATCTTAAACTATAATCTAAGTAATATTTAAGAATACGCATGATTTTAAAATATCCTTTATTTGGGCAAAATATACAAAATCTTGATAACAAACCAAAATGTCGAATGAGTAAAGCTCAGTAGATAGCAACCGGAAGCATAACATTTACTTTAAATGTAATTTTCAGAGTCTTTATCAAAATTATTTAGACAACTCTAGAAGAACTAGAAATTGCCATGTAATATAATAGAGGAACAAATGCATTATGCAAGGTGAACAAGACCCTTCTTGTTGTTTTTTAATGACCCAAACAAACATGACCTAAAGAAAATATAGCCCATTATTAGCCTCCAAAATAATCACCATCGGCACCTTCTGCCGACGTGTCTCCAGGTTTGCTATTCCTTTGGGGTTAAAACTCGGGGGATTGGAGACGCAAAGAAATCCGTGAGTGCAACTCTGCTTCATTGATGAAGGATTTTCCACGAAGATAATTGTCCAAAGAATGGAACCAGTGGTAATCTGATGGTTCAAGGTCAGGAGAGTAAGGGGGATGTATAAAGTCACTATTTCCATTCAATGGCAACGCAAAGATCCTGTATGGTGTTCCTGGCCACCCGCGCGACATGCAGTCTCGCATTATGGGCAAAGAACAGAACACCCTTGCGATTAAACAGTGCTGGTTCTTTCCATTCCAATGCCTGTTGCACACGTTCCAATTGCTGACAGTACAAATCTGCAGTAACCGTTTAGCCCATAGGTACCAGCTGATAGTGAAAACTTTGACGACTAATCCACCAAACACCAATTCATCACAAAGGGAAACAAAAATCACGACCTGAATTCCTGAAACCATTGACTTGCCGTACATTCATTCACAGCCATATCCCCAAACACTTGACATATTCGGCGACTTGATTCAGCAAGTGATAAGTCCACTTTGAAGTCGTAAAGCAAACGAACGAACTCCTTCGACACGTCTATTTCTTTTTGCTACTGTACGAGTTACGTTTGATGAATGTGCGCGGTGGACCTGTTTTTTAACGACTGGTATTCTTACTCTTGACTGACCGGTGTCTTAACCCCATCATACACTAATTTGCATACTTACTCTCACTTCAATGGCAAGAGATTTCTTGCTTACCTTATAGAATGCATTACCTCTTTTTGCCTTCCCAATTGCCTATACAGTTGAATCAGCCCTTATGAGCAAAAAGTTACTGTACATCAACAAATTAAACAATGACTATTAAAAGAAGATAGATTAATGAACAAAATATATTTGGCCCAAATAATAACTAAACATTTAATTCCATTGCATCCAGGAATTGAAGATATATCGGATTTAGTTTTTCTTTAAAATATTAATGAATCGATGGAGCTCTGTGTGCATTCATATTTTCAAATATTCTAAACTTTAGACTGGATTATGAGAGCTGAATTTACAATTCAAACTTTGTTATAAATTAGACAAAATTTTATATAAAATTGATGAATCTGCGAAGTGGAACTGCTTTCTTAACGAGTGATATTCCAACTCTGGACTGACCCGTGTCTCAACCACGTCATACACTCTAACTTGCATACTTATTCTCACTCCATTTAATGGCAACGCGAATTATTTACTCTACATTAAAGCAACAACTGTTTATCGTCAAGTAATTTTTTTAATTTTAAATATTTATTTTTTTTAAGTATAATCTTTAAATATTCACATTTTCATAATTCTTAAAATTATTGAAGTATTTTGAGCTTAAATGATTTTAAGCATTCATATTTCTTATTTCGAGCTCCATGAATGAAGCAACTATGTACAAGGGGACATTTAATCTTACTGACAGATGGAAAGTTGGAGGAACGGAGAACATAAGTAATTAGATTGGTCCCTAGTACTTATTGAAAGAGAATGTCAGGAAATATAGCTACAAAGAGAAAATGTTACTAAAAATTAAAATCGTAATTCTTAAAATATAAAAATTTATAATTTTTTCATAAGTTTGTGTTTAGCCTCTATATTTTAGGTTGAATTAATTAGAAATGTTTTAAAAAAGTTGGAATACTCTTCACATCGTTTTATTTTGTGAATATTTTTAATTTGATATTCAAAAACATTCATTATTTTAACTTAAAATTTAAATGCACCCATTTTGCAAACTGAGAATTAATAACAAGATATCTTGTGACAAAAAATGCACACAAATATCAAAAATCTGATATTATATGTCTTATATTACTTTATAAGTGATTTTCATTGCAGCTACTACTATTTAGATATTTATTTTTCTATTTGCATAACCTCTTCTATTTAGTCAATGTACTGTTAATGAATGTCACCTTTAAATTGATATCGTTATAAAAACTTTTCATAGATATTCATAAAATTACATAAATAAACATGAAGGAATAGCATGATTATCATAATTAGATCTTAAGACACACATAAATTTGAGCACACGATGAAATTAAAAAAGAATCGTTGCTTATTATAATGAAGAACCTCTTCCATGACACTGACGAGTTCTCATAAATCAACTTGCTCCACCGCTAAAAGGCAAGTCTCGAATTCCCTTCATAAGAAAAAGAAAATAGTGACTTTAGTAACATTTTTTTGAATAATATCTCTCCTATTCTATTACTCAAAATGCGATGCAGTATAAAAAAATATTAAAAAACGAAAAGTAAAAGCGAAAGATTCCATTTCTTTAATCCTACTGCTAAATGAAAAAGTGGTTCTGCATCGTGGGGTATGTACAGTTATGCCCGACCACACCTCTCACTTTTGCCATTCTCCTTAAACTCTTTTCTACAACCTACTCATTCCAAATTCACCCAAAAAATACTTCTAAACTGTACACACCTTTTCTCGTATTCTCGGTGCATAGCTCTCCATGCAAGTGGATTGATGTGGCGTTCCCCGCGGCACTGATTCGGAAAATAAAAGAATGAATCGCTATGAAACCTCAGATTCTCATAGAAAGCTTTTCACTTGATTGCAATTTAGAAACTTTTGTTATCCCATTGTCCTTTTCCCGCTCTCATTGCATATGGTTGTGATGAAAGGATTCCAACGCGACTCCCAGGCTGACGGTACCACGAAAAATCTTGGAGTCCATTCAGACATAGCTCCGGGGCACTGTTGACGCGGAAAGAACTGAAAGCTTTTTTGGAAGACGTGGGTTTCGACCATCACGAGTAGAAAGCATGGCTGTAGAATGCCGGCCTTATGAACAACGCGGCATCCTACATTTTAAAAATATTTCAAAATGAAACAGTATTTTTGTTTTAGATTGAGTTCCTGCCTTCCCAAGAAATTCTCCATGCTTCAGAATCTGGTTATCTTAGAATTGAGATCCAAATCGTAATTAAGTTTCGTATATCTTTAATAGAGTAAAGGAGGGGCCATTTTAAACATTGATTGTTCTGGATATTTGTTACTTCGTGTCTGTGAGAAATATTTTAAAAAGTGTTGATTATTGTATCCAGCTGTGTTTAAATGTTTTTTATTTTGATTCTATTTAGAATATTTCTGAATTTAGGATCAAATTCATGTTGTAAAAAGCCATGAAATCCAAAGTGTCAATAAACAGAAAACTAATTCATAATTATATCATTCTCAAAAATGTATATACTGCTTCAAAAACAATTTATTATACATTTTTATCCTTTCGCATTTATAATAATTATAATTCAAATGGATGATATTTATTGTTAATGACTTAAATTTTCAGGAAATTTAAGAATGCAACTAAGTCCTATTGTACACACATTATTAAAACATTAAAAGAAGTATAAATATTAGGTATCATTAAAACATTAAGTGGGAGGTCATTGAGGACGATTATCCTTGATAGATGGCTTTTATGAATTGATTTATAATCATATAAAGCAAATAAAATATCGCATTTATCAAAAACATAGTTTGCCTTTCATTCTTTTGTTTCACTATTTTTCCATATTAGATTCATTGCTCTATTTCATATATTGAAATATTATTTTAAATAAATATGTGAACTGTGACTAAATAAGAATATTATAAGGAACTCAATTTTATATATCTTTCTAAAGTTTTATCTAATAGCAATGCAAATTACTCTGCTTCATTTTGATTTTTCTTTACCCTAACTTTAAATTAAACTTGCTTTGTAAAAAGTTACTAGATATATTTTAACAAGTAGATGATAATGGGAATAAAACTAATTTGTAAGAGGGAAAATTATATTTACATTATCCTTATCCTATACATTTCTAGAGATAAGATCCACATCTTTATTTCACAATTTCTATTATTTTAAACATACGCTTTGTATATCATTATTAATTGAACATTTGTATTCAAATTAAAAGTTATCACTAATAATTAAGATGTCCAGTTTATTACAACCGAATAATTCAACATTGCCTCCAAACAGCTAATCTATGAAGTCTTATAATTTAAAATACTTTATACAAAAACCCGTATATTAATGAAACATTTATGAACGTAAAATAAAAATTGATAAATATTATCAAACATATTCAACACGTCTGAGTGGTTAGTGTTCCTGACTCCTGCGATGTGGGTCCCGGGTTTGAATCCCGGTTCGGGCATGGATGTTACTTTCTTTCCTTCAGATGTGGTCCGCCCTATCAACGGGTTTGTGGTGGTATGGGGTGACTGGTCGCGCCTCCGAGACTTGGTTCACAGGTGCTCGCAGCGTAACGACAAAGGAGTCTCTGGCCTTATTGTGGCATAGGGTTCGTCACCCAAGTGAAGCCGCGCGTTGGAAAAAAAATATATTCAACACGTTATTAAAAACAGTACAATGAGTAGAGTTTTCAGTTTATGTTGACAAATTGAATTTACAGCATTTTTAAAATATTAAACGTATAGTATTGTTAAAAGATACTTTACGTATACAACACTGTATAACTGAAAAAAAATTTAAAAATAATTACATTAATAAATAAAACTTATTAGATAATATTTTCTTTGGGTAGATAATTATATTTAGTACATATTACAATTATCTCTATTATGGAATTTCTACTAGAAAGCCATTTCAATTATTTGGAAACGAATCAGTATACTGCATAATATATGCGAGAATACAAGAAAGTATTTTCGTATACCCAAAGAAAATGACTTTTTAAAGATAAAAAAATCAATAAACGTTAATTTAAAAAAATTAAATGAAAAAAGATATTAAATAATTCTAAATCAGCCCTTTTCATTCCTTCTATATGACGTTTCATACAATCATTAGAATCTAAAGGAAAACTAATCTGAGAACTTTTTAAAAGAAATAAAAAAAAATGTAAGATTTATGTATACAAATTATTTTATAGTAATGATTATGACTACTTCAATGGTAAGTGATATATGGATGTTTCACTTACCATATCGATTAACTCCACTTTCAAATTTTATAAATTTTAATTAAAAAAGCAGTATATAATATAATACTGCATATATATATATATATATATATATATATATATATATATATATATATATATATATATATATATATATGTTCAGAACAAACTACATTTATAATTAGAAATAACGTCACAAAAACCGTTGTAAATAATATTAAAACCTTATAAACACATAAAATACACATAATATACTTTTTTTCACATAATATACACATAATATATTTTTTATCTTTTTTCTCAACTTCTTATTTTAAGGAGTTACTCGATTTGGCAAATGAAGCATTCATTATCTCAAGTACAAAATACTAAGTCGTAAAAGAAAAATGAATTTGATTTATTAAATATATATTTATTATGTTTCCTTCTGTAGAAATAATTTTCATCACGTTGAAATTATTTTATGATACATTAATTGTTATGAACAAGGTAGTCGCATGTGATATAATACCTAGAAATTTTGTTATTCATGTAACAAAATTTCATTCTTCTAGTTTCATTTTTTCTTAGATAGAAGAAGTGAATGGCAGACCATCTCGAAAATCAGATGATTCGGAAGATAATAATTCTCTGATAAGTATCATACAAATAGGCAGTTACCACAAAACAATCGTTCAACTCCTCTTGCTTAAAAATGAATAGAATTGTTTGATAATTATTAGGAAGATATTGTTAAATATCGCCTAATATTGACAATATTTTTTTAATACGTGAAATTTACTTATACTTAAATTTTTATTTGTGTATTTTTTTACATTATATATTTACTCATTTTGCTCAGAGATAGATCTAAACATTGATCAGACAGATTCCTAGGCTTAAACGTATTAAAAAAAATGCTCTGTGCAGCACGCGGAAAATCTTTCTTGTAAAAGAAAATTTTCATCTCTATATTCCATTATAATTAATTGAAAAATTACATTTTCACGTGAAATTTTACTGCAGTTAGTTTTAAAATAAATAATTCAGTTTGAAAAGTTGAGGTGAGAATTTCTATTTTGTATCTGATGAGAGGGCATTCTCCCACATTAGTGTTGCAAGGTTTTCAAAATTATTTAAGTATCAAACATGGAAATTAGAAGCATATTAAAAGTAACGTAATTTTATTATGGCATATTATAATTGAAGGCAATTATATTGTGGCATTGTTACAATTTTCCAGACACAAAATAGCATTTTAAAGTTTAAATTTGATAAAAGCATCTGTCATTTTGATTCATGATCAAACACTGTGCCAGCATTACAAGAGCAAACGCTTTAAAATTCAAGATACAAAGTTAAATTAGCTTCCGCTATTATAAAATCTCTTAAAATGCCATTTTCAAGATAAATTTAAATAAGCCATTTAAATAAATAAAACATGATGCTTATATAAAGTAAAATAAAAAAGAAAACCTTTTCGAAATCCATTCAGAATTTTACAGACACAAGGAAATGATTCCCACTTCACAACAGAAATTTATGCGCATAATGACGAAGCATTCTCAATGCTTCGGTATTGAAATTGTGTCACGTATCGAAGCATGGAGCATTACAGAATTCAAAACAGTGCACAGAAAATTAATTCGAAATAACTAGATTAAGCTTTAATTTAACTATTTTGATCCTTAAAACTAATATTAGGTGAAAAGGCTTTTTACAAGTTAAATTTTTTTATAATTTCAGAGTCTAATAAAGATAAGTTCATTTTTAAACTTTGTCTCTTTTAAATGAAATCTATGAGAAATAAACTGTAATATAAAAATATGGTAAACTCTGTGATTTGCCAGAATATTATTCGTTTTCTTGAGTACTTTTAACTGAAAGAATCTAAATTTCTAAAACATTTCTAATAAATTTTACTCTCACATGTCTCGGCTTATAAAAAACTTAGATTTTTAGAATTTCCTTAAATCTCAAATTTTAAACGGAATACACACTATATCTGACATTGAAGATGCAATACCAAGAAGGATTTGCCAGAAAGTGACGAAACTCTGCAAACAGAGAGAGACAGCAACGAATAATAAATGATCTGCATTTTGAAACGATATACAGAGCGGGAACAGGGTCGATTCAGGAGGTTGGCAAATGGTTTACAGGGAATGAAGAAACAAAGTGCGTCTTCTGAAGTGGCAGGGTTTGCAAATGGCGTCCAACCATATCCCAAACGTGTTTGATTGATGGGAGATCTGGCTAGCACGATGGCCAGGAAAGCAATTGTACACTTTGCAAGGCATGTTGGCTGATCCTGAGGTAAAACAGTCAGGCGTTATCCTGAGGATTAAAGACATTGGGCACTCCCTGAAGGTAGGGGAGTGTGACTGGCCCCAGCTCATCATCCATAATGTTGGGCTGTCTTAGTGCCGTGAATACTAACTAAAGGTAACCTGAAATCGTACGCAATGACTCCCCAAACCATGAAGCTGTGTTGTCGCGTGGTGGGGCATTCCACAATTGCTGAACGCTTGGAGCTGTCTACACGTTGACGCCACACTCGTAAGCGTGACTATAGCTGAAGAAACAGAAGCGTGACTCATCCGAAAATAATCCTGTGACACTCCATGGTCCACATCGCTCAAATTGGCACCATTACAAAATCTGACATCTCTACTGTTGGGACAACGGCTGTCTTCTTAACGGAAGCTATAAGCACTAGCAACCAATCGATGGCAAATGTTTTTTTTCAATATGGGAGCATCTAGAGTGCTTATGCAGCAGAATTTCGGAGGACGTGCTTTGCGGGAACATCGCCAATACTCCCGGCGAACGCGTCGATCCACTGTTGCTGCACCAGCCCCCCGCAAACGCTACACATTTCCTTATTCCAACCATCTTCACTGCAGCCGGGACGCGTCCAGGTGTCTGTCAGCTGTAATTTGCCGTCAGGACTAACCTGCCTTTCTCAGTACAATCACCATGCCCCTCGTGTTGTTGTTGCTTATGACACTTGGATAAGCCAAGCTCGCTTTGCCTTGACGATGCGAATTTAAGTCAGTAGAATGCGTCTTTTGTTTAATCAAAGCACCAAGAAGCACAAATCCGATAGATGGCACCACCAGAGGATCCATTCCCTCAACGACCAACTACAGGACGAGCACGTATATCGCATGTACTCATTGGGTCTTTGGTGGCATTGGGAATCGAACCCCGCTCTTCCGGATGGAAGTCGTCTGTCTGTTGTAAATGACTCTGTCGATGATGACCTGGCATTCTCTGTAATTACAGATGTTCTTTGCGACAGGGACAAACTTTCAACAACTCTTTTCTAAGCAGTAATAATGGCGCGAATCTTCCCCACTCTCCCGGTTCTTCACCTTATTTCTTATCCTTCGTGCGTTGGAGAGCTGCGCATTTCACACGATTTGCATGATTCGGTAAGATGAGTTTACCCTGAAATTTGCATAATTTTGTCGCTAATCTTTCTTGGTGTTGCATTTTAATGACGGGCAGTGTGTAGTATTATCCATAAATGAACAAAAAGTTTAACATAAAATAAAGACCCTATAATTCATATTTAATGAGAAAGTGTCAGCATTACCAACAAATGCAATTTTGATAATACTATTTCATAGAATACGCTCAATGGTATAAATGCAAATCTGATATCAGTAAGTGAATAGATTTATTATTTGGCTGCAAATAAAATTTTATCTGTGATCCTTTTTATGGGTAAAAAATTGTGTGTCAAACTAATACTTAAATTTTTGAAATTACCACTGAAAAATCATGAATTTTCTTAAACTAGATTTCAAACTCACTGAGAATTTCACTTAAGGAAAGAATTAAGTGTATTATTGGCGAATTTAGTGCTCAGTGATTCGTAGAGTCAGATACTATATTGCTGGTAAATGTAGATCATCTTAATTAAGACTTTAATGTGTGAATATTATTTTAGACCTAAGAGAAAATATTAACTGTGTCCTTAAGGGATAGATGGCAAGTCTATTATTAGATGCAGTATTTTTTGTTATACTGACTAAATGCACAAAATTTGGCCATTCTTGCATATCAATTGGACAAATTAAATAAGGTATTGCAAATAATGCTCAGAGTATCGAATAAATAACAAGGAAAATTAAAATGAATGCAAATTTATCGACTGTGTGTAATTTCCGCTCTAACAATTCAAACGATTTGTTAATTATATGGCAACAGAATTCTCTATAAAATGCTCTGCATTGATATTTGATCTAAAATAAATTCCTATAGAGCATTTCAGAAGAGTAGCTAAGTGGAGCAAAATACCCGAGTTCTCTAATTTCTAAGACTGCGGGAACAAAAAGTATAGAATTAGAAAAAATGTGAATAGGCGTGACCCCGTAGAGGAAAATATCATAAATCAATTCAAGTTCTCAAATTGTCCTGAATCAATCAAATCTGGTGATACGGTTTGGTGAGCGATACCGAAAGATTTTATTTTCTGACATAAAAATAGCATGTGACAAAAATTTTACAATTCATAGGTTATTTTTACAATACTTAAAATTTGTGAAAGTATCGGCAACAAATATGAGCCATTGCTTCTGACTGGTTCTAGTCTTAAACATGTAATAATTACTCAGTTTCCACAGAGTTCTCTCTTAATTTTGGACTGTTAGTCAAGCTGACTATAGAATAGGACAGAATGTTAATCACAATATTAATTCTATGAAAATATCAAAAGATAAATAGGATTCTTTCTTAGGAACTATTCCTTGGGTAAGTATGATAAATGATTGAAAAGGACGTTTGGTTTGGTTTGTCGCTCAACGGTCAATTTTTGCACACGAGGGCTCATTAGACCGGGACCTACGGTTTAAAGTGGATTGCGAACCACTACAAACATCCATGCCCAAGGTGGGATTCGAACCCACGAACTGTTGAACCGAAGGCAAGAGCGCTAACCATTCGGCTGCCAGCTCGGCGATTGAAAAGAACGATTATATTACAAAGGTGGATTTTAACAAATGCAGTATATATAAATAGAAAAATTGGGTTAATGTATTTTTTCATCTAAACAGTAATGATAAGTTTGACATGTGTGTATAACTTTTCTCTTAATCTCTTTACTGCGCCTCACCTAAATTTAAATTTCGAATATCATGGCGAATGTTATCATTTAAAGTTGATATGTTTGGTTAAGTATTTTTAATAACATTAAAAAATCAAAAATATATTATAAA
The DNA here is from genome assembly GCA_037975125.1 of Latrodectus hesperus. Classification (NCBI taxonomy): domain Eukaryota; kingdom Metazoa; phylum Arthropoda; class Arachnida; order Araneae; family Theridiidae; genus Latrodectus; species Latrodectus hesperus. Next base: position 5,095,759 of record CM075854.1, on the reverse strand, counting down.
TAAGATTCAGCACCCAAAATTAATAGTTAGATTTATTTTTAAACGGTAATTCTTTCATTAATAGGAATTATATTTGTCAAAATATATAGCAAAAAAAATTTTTTTAATACTTTCAATTCTTGTTGCTGTTGTCGTTTCCCAGCTAGGCTGGCATTATGGGGTGCTCAGCTCCACGTTTCCAACTGAGCCATATTTTGGTGTGCAGTCTGACTTCCTCAGTACACACGACATAGGGACCCGTTTATAGGGTAGACAACCATTCACACAAGGAAAGGACAAAGACAAGCTAGATAAGGAGAGAAAGTACATTCATGCCCGAACCGGGAATCGATCCCAGGACCTCCCTATCCGCAGTCATGTACGCTAACCAATACACAAGTTGGGCAGCACTATCAATTCTTAAAAAAAATTATATATGCATTAATTATATCACAATTTAGTATTATATTTGAGCATTTTAATATTTGTCAATATAATATTATTTGGAAAATTTAGTACTAACTCACAGTGCCACAAAATTCCTTAAATTATAGTAGAATATTTTTTATAAAAACTACCGAGTAAAAAATTAATGGATGAGCAAATATTCAAAATAAATAGCTATTATTCGTCTACATCAATTGTATAAATTTAGAAACCATTTATTTTTTAAATTTCAAGCTTGAAATTTTCAGTTAAGTAATCGGAGTTGAATTTACCAGAGAACTAAAATTAGTCAGAAAATCCTATCCAGAAAAAAAAAACAAGATTAACACGATTTAGAGAACTGATAATATAAACACGCAAAATAAGCAAATGTTATCAAAAATAAAACATGTAGACTTATATTTCATATTATTATTTTTTTACTATAATATAAGAGTTTTTAAAATTCATATCTTCAAAAAACTTTTAAATATATCAAAATTTCGAAGAAAATTTTAAAAAATAGCGTATAGGCTAACATAAATAAATATAGGTTGGTAGTTAGCACAGAGTTTATATTAATGAATACATTCATCAGAGAGAGAATACTCTATTATTAAAAGCATTTTAAAAAAGGAATTCCATCCAATAAACATCCACATATTAGCCATTATCATCTAGCGAGTATATCCATCACAATTTTTTTTAACAATTTATCTTTGTTTCCTCAATAATATATAGTATGCTAGTGTCTTTGCAGCCTGAGGCAATCCAAATATCCATAAAAAATAATAAAAGCGTGACGGCAATATACCCTCGGAATGAGACCCATCCCATAAAAAAAGTTTGTCTCCCGCATATCCCTGCTCGAAACGGGGAGTTAATTGCAAGTGAATTGATACGAAAACAGCTGAAATATCTCCAAGTGCAATGAAACGAGCTGCGGGGCAAACAGACAAGCATTCGAAAGCGATAGATTAAAAAAATTAATCGAATGTATGCTGTTTACCTGGCTCACCCCTCTTTTTAGTGGGCTTTCTTCTTCAATTGCTCATCAAATATCTCCTGCCCACTGTTTCCCCCAAATGTAATTTCACAGGCTTCTCTCTCCATCCCTATTTCAAATGACGGTTGCTTTTTTTCAAGGTTATGAGGAGAAACCACACCCAAGCCTGAATTCGACCGACCTTAGGTCAAACAATGACATGAAACCCCCTGGGCTAGGGATAGCATTTATTCTCGGCAACTCCAATCACGTGAAGAAAATATATCAAAAGAATTAGGCTTTATTATCGGGTTTCTTTTGATCGAAGTTCCTTCTTTGCATGCACCATGTTTCCTCGATTCGTATAAATTGCGATTCCAAAGTTCCAAGGGACGCCCCTATTCTCAGCCAAGAGACCAGTAAGGAACTGTGTCGGTAGGCCTTCATCGCCAGCCTGACAAGCCAATTACACATTTCATGGGGAAGGAGCGTTTGGGGGAGATGAAACGATTGACACGTGGAATTCATAAAGATGCCAAATTATATGTTACGCTCTCCCCAAGATCCGATGGTAGCTTCTGACGTTATAAATGCTTTTTAACTGCTAAATTTTACCACACTACATTATTTTACTGGCACATTATTCATTTTTTGACTTAATCAGTCATACGCAACAAAATTCTGCTCATGTAGAAGTTCTCACAAAATAACATGGAATCAATGGGACAGCGTTTAATGTAGAGGGTATTTGTGAACTAAGTCTCCACTGGTGTACACCTTTGACAGTAATTATGTGGGTTGAGCCTAAAAATTGAAGACTGCGCCGGATAGTTGAAATGATTGTGACTACCAAGTGTTGCTTTCAATCACTGCTAATACTCACACGTCATAAAATGACAGAATTGAATGGCGGTTTTTAGTGCTCTAGTCAGAAACATCCTTTTCCTAACCTTACAAATGTGACAGGAATATTTAATGCGCAATTTAAATTAAACGAAGTAAAAAAGTATATTATTTTTATTCAGTTTCATTAAAATTAATAAAATGGATCAATATTCAAGATAATTCCTTTAACGAATTGGAAAAAATTTTAAAATCTTATATGAGAAACTATGTGTTACCTTTTCTTTTTTAAAGTTGATGCTGAAATAGAAATGATAATGAGGGCTGGAAAATATTTCCACATACAACTCTTTATCTCATATCGAAGAAATATCTTTTCCATAATGGAGGTCACTTTTAGTCTTTGTACAGAGAAATTTAGGGATATAAGGACTGTTTTTATTAATTTTTTCATGTATTGTTTAACTATGTTATATTTATTGAAATAGTTTTCTTTACTTTAGGAGTGTGTATTTTATTAATACTATAGATATATTTTATAATATACAATGCATAAAAATAGTGTTAATCATTTACTCATGATTTTATATCTATATGCTTTCTACTCATTGTTTTCTATAACGACACAGAAATATGTTATACTTTATAATCTACAACACAAAAGATATAGTAAGGAACCTAAGCTTTTTGACAGATATAATGCACAAAACTGAACTGAATAACATTCGTTTTATAAAAATATGGTTTTAACTAATCAGCAATAATAAAACTGAAATTTTAACAGTCAAAACTATTCATTTTTCTCACTGATAAACAAAAATAATTTTATGATATTTGATTGTTAACTTCGTGATAAAATATATATTTCGTCATTGAAGCTTCCCACCAATTAATACAGGAAATATTTTAAAGAACATTGCGTTTATTTTGATTGTATTTTTCTTTTAAATTGTTTCTCACTATTCTTTTAATGTCTGCCCTTTTTATGTCACTCAAGCATCCTCAACAGGAGGAAGTTATTTTTGTCTCTCTAATCAACTTTCAAAAATTACATTTTTTCCTGAATATTGTGGCAGAATACGTCTTTCCTCAAACTAACCGTCAGTGATGTTCCTGCGAAATTTTTCCTGCCTTATACTTCAGTGGATCCTTTGAATCAAAAATACAGGGGCATTATTCAAGGAGTTCTGAAATTTTCCCTAGTTAGACAATTTTAATCAGCTATTACCACATTTAATTTAACAAGTAAACTTTTAAAAAAGAATTTTTTTTTATTGTCAATAGAGGCTACTCAGTTTTAAAGTAAAACGTTAAATTAAAGTTCATAACTATTATACAATTTTTGGAATATAAGTTGAGAAAAATCCTGCTAAGAATAGAATAATTTAATTTTGACCGAATGCATTTTTATGCAGTCCATTATATATGGGGGAGAAATTAACTTTGTTTTCACCCCTTTTTGGTAAGCGGAAGTCTTATAAATATTTGATATTTTTCATGTCCGAATAATTTTAGATTTTGTATAAGAACCAAGCAGTCAATTGGATGAAACAGTAATTGAATTGCACAAAAAGCAATATATGTTAATAGTTCCTTTATTTTTAAAATCATTAAGCAAATACTTAATTCTTATATCTTTAATAACAAAGCATTTTACCTTTTGCGCATCAGATTAAAAAATATTCAAGGAATATTCTATTTTTCTTGTGGTATAAGTTAGAAAAGGAACCGTGAAAACAAAGTAAAATACAAATTTTGATTCGACATGGAAATACAATGGTAATCTTAATTTATATCTTTGCTGAAGAGGGAGATATATATTTGTTTTCCGCAGAGAAATTAATTCCTCCTATGCAACTGAAGAAAGAAAATCCATTTCAAGAAAGTATTGAAAAAATACGTGAGAGTCCCTTTATAAAAGCAGTAAACATTTAGAGGTGAGAATAAAAATCCCATTTTATATAAATGAGTTTTTTAATGCAGACATTTCAACAAACTACAATTCTTTAAAGCATTAAAGCTTGTAACTAAATCGGAAATCGTTATCAATAGATACTAAGCTGATGAGTCTAAAAGAAACTATTTGTAATAAAAGAACACAAAACGCTTTTTATTCCCTATTTTTACTTGAAAACCATTATTGAACACACTTTTCGGTCGATTGTAACTAAGGGTCTCAATCCTAACAATACAATTCCAAACTCTTTTCATACACTCACAGCTGAAGGAAACAAAGAGACTTTTTTAAGAGTACATATTTTCAGTCAGATAAAAAAAAAGAATCATTTCATAGGATTAAGAGCTTTATTTATGAAGAAAAATCAAGTTTCATTACTGGGTTCAAATTATTTTAAGCACTCAGCTTTCATACCATATTTAAATTTCTAACATATTAGCTGAAACACTTGTATTAAATAGTCGGAAGTGATTTAAATTGTTTAGGGAAATTTTGTAGCATTTCATTTAATCATGTATTCGAATTTTAAAGAGGGAGATATGTATTTTTCCAGCGGTTAGAATTTAGAAATGTTTTAATGACAAAACTAAATAGATAATGATTAAATAAATCTTTTATAAGGATTAACTTTAAGTAAAATCTATGTTAAATTACAAAAATTGGTTTTCGTAGGAATATTTACATGCTTATGGATTAAAAATATTTTATTAGACATTAGTTGCAAAGATATTGCAAGTCATATTAATCTGTTTCTGCAGAACAAAAAAAACGTACAAAAACTTCGTTGAAAAATTTAAATGTTTCGGCTGATAAAAAGAAGAAATTACAGAGGTAGGCAAAACAATAATAGCAATTATTATCTTAGAATATGTCTCTTGAACATGATGGCGAACTTAACTAGTCACACGAAAAATGGTTAAAGTTTACAAAGATGCAAGTAGTTAATTATTCAAATAACATTTTTTTTAATAACGGCGGCACTGGGTGACTCGCCACAACAAAGCCGGAAACTGCTACTCATTTGTCGTTACCCAGAGGGCACTTGTGAACCAAGTCACGGAGGCGAGTAGCATTACCCACGCCATACCACCACAAACCCATTTATAGGGTGGGCCACAATCATACATCATCTCAGAAGAAAGGACAGAGAAACACAGAGAAAGTAACATCCATGCCCGAACCGAGATTCGAAGCCGGGTCCCATAGGAACACTAACTACTCAGCCATTGGTTAGCTATTCAAATAACATGTGAGAGAGAACAAAGGTATTAAAAAAAAACCATATTTTCTTACAAAAGATTATTTTTATTAGATGATTGCGCAATACTCAAAATGAAGGTCCCCAAAGACACTTCTGAAAATCAGCAAAGAGTGAAACACTTTTAGACTGCATTGCTCTAATGGTAAGACTGCGCTCCAGGATTGGAACTTTCCGGATTATTTCCCAGATAATGCTGAACAATTAAGTTTCGTTTTCTCCCTGCACATTTGCCATGGGGAGTGTTTAGGAAGTCTCATGGTTTCTTTCTTTGAGACACGTAATTACAGCCTACTATCTATAAAAAGTTCTCTTTGAAAGCAGTAATGTGCGCTTGATGTTACAAAACATTACAACAGCACTTGGCTATTGGACTGTCTATTACACATTGTCAAAAAATAATTCAAATTGAAGTCTCAAATAAATGAATACTTAAATGAAATATACCTGAAAATCAGCAAATAGGAAAATGCATTCGTATTAAAATGACTGTAATGTTTATAGTTGCAGTTTAAACAAGATTTAAAATTTAAATTGATTTAAAATTTTATTAATAAATAACAATACATTTTCTTGCTCATGATACTTAGAAGTGAGTTATGAATACCATAAGTAAGAAATTTTGGCTTTAACTATATAAATAAAAAAGATTTAGAATATAAATAATAAATTATTTTTAGTAATATGTAAAACTAAATAATATATATAATGTCAATAATAGATGTAAAACTAGTTATTATAAACAAGAAATTTTCGCTCAGCAAACTTGATGAAATGAGAGGTGGCTAAATATACTACGCTTATAATTTACTTTCAATACTAAATTGGGTACCCCGCACACAAGACTCAAAACTTTCACATTGTGTTCAATCAACTCAGTTGCAACTAAAAACTCTTCCCAATTTATCGTTATTCAAACTGTTCAGATCCCCAAATTCAAACCTATTACAATATTTTTAAACATCGCTGAAGTTTGGACCTTATGAAAGTTTTTTTCGAAAACTGAGTGAAATGCTTCTAAGTGAGATTCCTGTTGCGTTAAGGTTAAATGTTGATTTAATTTATGAAATCATACTTTATCCTTGCTTCATTGTTGTATTCCTTTGAGGAGAAAGACTTCTGTTTTCCCTCCTTTGTTTTAAAAAGGTTTCATGCATGGAAATCTGAGGATCGCGTCATTTCCGGAAGAAAAGCCGCATCAGAGCGTAAGCGCTCTGCACCTGAAGAAAATATCTTAACAAAAATTAAAATCGATCAAAACCATAGCATCAGCATAAACGCAGACTAAGTGAAATTGCGATTTGACATTGCCGTGAACATCACTCTCGCTCAATCTTGACCCATGTTTTATGACACAGAGCATATCACATAAAAAATGCATTTAATATAAAATAACTCATAAAGAAACTTCTTGTGAGCTTAACATTGCCGTGAACATCACTCTCGCTTAATCTTGACCCATGTTTTATGACACAGAGCATATCCCATAAAAATGCATTTAATATAAAATAACTCATAAAGATGTGAGCTTAACATTGCCGTGAAAATCACTCTGGCTCAATCTTGACCCATGTTTTATGACACAGAGCATATCCCATAAAAAATGCATTTAATATAAAATAACTCATAAAGATGTGAGCTTAACATTGCCGTGAAAATCACTCTGGCTCAATCTTGACCCATGTTTTATGACACAGAGCATATCCCATAAAAAATGCATTTAATATAAAATAACTCATAAAGATGTGAGCTTAACATTGCCGTGAAAATCACTCTGGATCAATCTTGACCCATGTTTTATGACACAGAGCATATCACATAAAAAATGCATTTAATATAAAATAACTCATAAAGAAACTTCCAAGTATAATAGTTACACAACAACGTATAAAATTGAATGACTAAAAATACTTTTTTCTTCGGAACAAAAATAACTATACATTATAAAAGCATACAATATCTAATTATTTATCCTACAGATTAAGAAGATTTTCCAACAAAATACGCGACCAAGTTGTCAAATCTTCTTATAGACTCCGTTCATTTGCGATTTCCACCCACTTTGAGGTTGTTCATGTTAGAGTTCTAATCGGGCATTTATCCAAAAAATTGCGAGCTCTAATCAAAAGTAAATATTAAAAAATCTTATTTCAAATTTGTTCAATAAAAAATAACACAATAATTTCAGTGGGTAGTCTACCTTAAATAATTTACAGGTTTTAAGCAGTTTTCTACAGCAACGCGTATAAAGGATTCGTCCTCAATTTTATTTTAAATCATTTTTTATTCACACAGAAGTTTAGTTAATATTCTTTCACACACATATGGATACTGCTGTAATTCTCTAAAAGGTATATATTTCTGAAATTATTTTATAAATATTAAAATTAACTAAAAGTTTACAAAAATGAAAATCGCTTCAAGGAAATTATATTTGGATATTTTTTGGAGATAATTTCTTCAAAAACTTACAGAAATCATTTTAATAATGTTGAATTAAAGTTACGACACTTATCTGCAAAATCAATTTATGATATAAGATAAGGTAAAACAAAAGCATTTCAATTCTATTTTGATGCTTATTTTTTATGTTCTCTTCTCAATCACCTCAGATCGTTATCAGAGATTTTTATACATTTCCGTATGTTTAGAACGAATCAGCCATATTCGGAAATCAGACGCTCAAATCCAAATCCAAATTTTACTGGACATTCGAAAATTTGAGTCTCATTTTGCTTCTTTGTCGTTGAAAACCCCCTTCCGTGAATTTTGATTAACATTTACCGTTGCAAATGGGCCTGAATATAGGTTTTTGGGATCATTCATCCAAGATACATGTGAGTAGAGCATAAAAAATAAGTATTTCAATAGAACTACAAAATATCACAAACCACAGTTATTCACGTTATAACAATAACTACGATAAACCTGAAAAAAGGAATATCTCATAAATATATTTCTTATATTTAAAAAAAATTTGTTAAGAATTTAGTTTAAAATGTAAGCTCATATAGTATTTTTGATGTTTATTTTTCCAACAATCGATTCTAGTTATCATGAATGCGCTGATTTCACTGTATCCGAATTTCAATAAACATTATTACACATTCATAGAAAATTACGGATTAATTTTAACTAACGCAACATTCTATAAAAGCAAAACAAATTATTTATCGTTAGCAGTTCAATAGAACTCATTTTTTGCTGAATTATTGTCAAATGATAATTCTGATCACCATGACAATCAGCTAAAATTAATAAGTAACGGTATGTTTCTACAATAGTTCAAAATTTTTTTAATCAACCGTGGAATTATCAAGCTATTCTTGTAAAAAAAGAAACAAGATTTGCAACATTTTTTCGTAAAATTTTTGCCAAAGAAAAAACATTTATATATAACTAAAGGAATAATATATAAACATATGTTTTATCACAAATGCATCATTTAAATATTTTTAGAGAGCCATCATGAATACCTATTTCTAATGTTTTAATGATGTAATTCCTTTTCTTGGTACTGTTTTCAAATATTGCTTTAATACTAACACAATTATTTTGAAATTATAATTTTTCTTTCCTCTTTTTCCTCACAATTTTTTATAATTTAAATAAATTTTCAGTCCGTCTGTTAATAAATATTATATAATATTGATCAAAGTGTATTTTATATATTCATATATTTACTTTAAACCGTTATAACCATGCTAAAATTTACTTTAAGCCGTTATACAAAATTAGGTTACACACTCAGATATCCTCTTTCTGAGGCGATATTAAATTTTACAAAATTCGCAAAAAAAGATAAAGCCGTTAATCAATTTCATGAAAACTTGTTACATTTCTATAAGAACGCTGGAAAACAATGTTGAAAGCTTTGTTCCCGGCTCAAATCTATAAAATTTTCAAACCCTAAAGTTATTATTTATGGTTTATTTTTCTGTGTAGAGAAAAAAAACACACACACACCACTTGTATTTTTGTGATAAAATCATATAACAGCATCCTCAATTTTAGATTGTGATTAATACATAAGAATAAAAGAAGTTTTATATTACATTTTAAAAAATATGTTTCAGATTTTATAATTTTTTTATTAATTATTAATGATAGCTCTATATAATGATAAAACTAAATGCATTGACATTTATAGATGATATAAAAAGTATTTAGAACTGCATTCATCCTATTTTATATTTTTATGGAATTTCACAAAATTCTATTTCAATTTGAGGGTTGTACAAAACTCCATTTCCATTTACTTATTCTGCATGTGTGTTTCCTCACATTTTTATTTGTTTCTTAAAATTACTGTATATTATATTCAGAAAAGAACAAAACATTTTGGTATAGAAAATTCCCTAATCAATCACACATTTACAAGCTGCGGATGTCGATTGTTGACAGATAAATGCGTAGAAGTTATATATCACACAAATATCTGCGTAGAAGTTATATATCACTAGAAATAACAGCATTAATCCTGAAAGTCTATTCGGGAAATATGGTTTTGCTAAATTTATTTTTTTTACTATTTTACGAAAGAGTAAAAAATCTATTCTTTTGTATTATAAAATGTTTTCAAATATTTGTTATTGCTTTATTCGAAAATACATTGTTATAAAATATATAACAAGTTTATAAAGCAAAATCCTTTTAATTCCTAAGTTGCCTGTATCTATAGTTTACTGCTCAAAGGCCATTTATTACACATGAGAGCTAATTAGATCGGAGACTAAAGTGGATTTTCAACCATTTTATTATTTCATTGCAAACATCCCACCCAAATGCGGGATATGAACCCACCACCAGTTAAACGGAAGCCCAGAGCACTAACCATTCAGCTAGCAATTTGACTGCTACTAATTAATAAACGAAAAAATTAAAGTATAGAGTTAAATTTTTCAGTATTAAGAAACAGTTCACGTTTCGTTATGTTGGAATTTAAAATATGAAATTATTTTTATTAAAACAGATAAAGAGATCTTATAAAAATTTAAATTATGTTTTTTCTAGTTGTAGTTTCCCAATTTAAAATTGTTCTCAAGCAAAAATTTGCTTAGACTGAAATAAGTATTTGTTTTTAATTTGAAGGCAATTTTCCAATGAAACCAAAAATAATATGGATGCAGTTGCAGGGCAGAGAAAGGCAATAGGTTTGATGCAGTTGAAAATTGTCTTGTTGAGAGGAAGCTCTCAAGTTGATAATTTTATTGCCGTATCCAATATCGCTTTGTTCGTGCAGTTTGGAGAAAGAAGTGGCAGTTTAGGTGTCGATCTCGATCTTTGACCGTGACGATTAACTCAAATTCGTGTTTAATCAGCAGAAATAGGCATATACAGAAATATATTACAGTAATCTACATTAAACAAACATAAATAATTCGAGTGATTAATATGAAGTACACTGTGCATTAAAATACTTTTTTGTTTACGCATAAAGTTATTAAAAAACTTCAATCTTATTTTCAATGATAAGAAAATTGTGCAATTTCTGATGAAAAAAAATATGTATTTTCACTCAATCACTCTTACACACACACAAATATACACACATTTTTGGAAAAGTAAAGTTTATACATACATACACATTTTTGGAAAAGTTTACACACACACACACACACACACATAAATGCAAAGTTAGATATAGAACTAAAAGCACAAGAATGTATAAAAATGTTTAAGTTTAGCAATACATTTAGCGCAAAAGCAGCTAGAATAGTATTACTAAGATATAGTTAATAGTATATTTTATAAAATACAATGAATATAATGAAACAAAATACATTGAAAATGCCAAATGGAGAATAGTACATTGAAAATATTAAATGCCAAACGTAGAATATTAAAGGAAAACAATATATTGAAAATAATAAATGGAAAATAATACATTGAAAAGAATACATTGAAAAAGAATTACATTGAAAATACTTGAAAGAAATACATTGATAATACTTGAAAGAAATTTCAAAGAAAGATAGATATAAATGGAATAAAGTACCAATATGGCCAACTTCATCAGGGGGTGTTGACCACATTGGCTTTTCTGCAATGGCCCAAGACATAGTCTTAAAAAAGCAAGAACACCCCAAAGCCATACCAAAAATTCAAACCAAAGTATCAAACAAGAATAAAAGAAGTAGAATTTAATCCAAAATATGTAAGTAGAATTTAATCTACAATATATAAGCCAAAATCCAATGTTGCCAAAATACATTTAATATATAATAATCAAATTTAAATCATATCTAATTACAAATCCAAATCTGCAAGAACCTCACCAAATACATAAATTAGTGACTAAGTGTAAACACTATCGGCATTTCAAGCTTCTTATAAGACCTTCAAGGCTTGGGTGACCCTTCTGTAGTATAAAACTACGCCTTACTTCACTCTTATAAGCAATGCTCTACTAGCCAAATAGTGTTTAATAAATTTAGTTGGAATGCCGTTATGAGTTAAAATATTTTCTAGTCTATTTTTTTGTTTATTGATGTTATTTAAATTATTACATATATTGTATATTCTATTAAGTTGATTAAAAATAATATTTTTATAAATTTTAATTGAAATGTTTGAATTCCAGAAAATCAGTTTATTAACTTTGAAATTAAAATTATTAGTTTTATCATATATGTCAGTAAATGTGTGGTTTTCTTTTATAGTAATTGAAATATCTAGAAATTCAGTTTTTAAGTTATCAATATTAGTTTTAATTAATTTTAATTCCTTAGGATATATATTATTGTAAATTTTATCGAATTCTAGGCAATTAAAAATTATTAAATCGTCAATATATCTGTAAGCAAAAGGCATTTGTATAATAAATGATTTTTCATAGTAGTTTAAAAATAAATTTGCCTATATACTTGAAAATTTGGAACCCTGGGGAATGCCGTTAACTTGTAAATAAATATTTTCTCCATAAGAAATATAATTATTGTAAATACAAAATAAACTTAGGTCTTTCCAAAAATTTATATCGACATCCAATATTGAATTAAAATCATAAAAATAAAACATAATAATATCAAAAAGTTTTTCAAGTGGAATACTGGTGAATAAATTTTTGAAATCATAAGAGGAAGCATCATTAATTTTATTGGCGGAAATGAATTCAATTATAGGTTTATTATTCTTAATTATCCATGTATATTATTTGAATTATTAATGTTATTTAAGATTATATTTAAATAATAAGAGAATAGATTACCAAATTTATCTGCATATGTGTTGCTTCCACAAGTAATGAAACGAAATTTAACAGGTTTTTTATGGAATTTTGGATATATTGTAATGTATGGAATTTTAAAGTTTATGTTTTTAATTTTAAGTTTTTTAGCAAATGCAAGAATTTTTTTAAAAATTGTTGTTTTATTTGAATTAATAATTTTGTAAGCAGTTGAATTGGAAATTTCTTCGTTAAGTAATTGGCCGTAAAATTTTTTACAAATAAAGGCGTGATTATTAAAAGCTTTATCTACCGGTGTAGTAATGAAAAGATTTTGTATTTCTTTTATATGCTTTTTTAGATAGTTTTTATTTATTCCTTTAACTTTTAAATTGTTTATATTTTTTTTAAATTTGTAGTAGAAATTCCATTTCCATTGTGAGAAATATTCTATTGGAATTGAATGAATATAAGAGGTTTTAAAAATAAATGTATCGATATCATTAATAAAAAATTTTAGAATTTGTTTGTGGTTATAATAATTTATAGGTCGAAATTTTGCACCTTTATTAACGATATTTTTTAATTCATTATTTAATATAATTTCTATCTTTCTTTGAAATTTCTTTCAAGTATTATCAATGTATTTCTTTCAAGTATTTTCAATGTAATTCTTTTCAATGTATTATTTTCCATTTGATATTTTCAATATATTGTTTTCCATTTAATATTCTACATTTGGAATTTAATATTTTCAATGTACTATTCTCCATTTGGTATTTTCATTGTATTTTAATTCATTATATTCATTGTATTTTATAAAATATACTATATATATATATATATATATACATACACACACACACACACACACACACATATATATATATATATATATATATATATATATATATATATATATATATATATATATATATACACATATATATATATATATATATATATATATATATATATATATATATATATATATATATATATATATATATATATATATATATATATATACTTTACGTTTCCTATTTTTTTGCAGAGAATTATTTTTATAAGCTAAGAGAAGGATTAAAATTCATATCTATGTGGTGGAACCACGGCCTCTAAAAATTGATTAATTCTTTGCATCAGAAAAGCTTCGTGATTTTGAAACACAATCAAGGGATGAATTCAACACCTGAGCTTCTTTTAAAACTGCATTTATAAAAAGATAAACTTAACGAATGTTTAACATGCACATACAGCTACGAATTAATATAAAGAATATTTAACATATTCTCAGCAAGAAAATTTCTAATTTGACTACTTTAACTGACTACTTTAATTTGACTAATTTGACTACTCAATTGACTATAATGACTAATTTGACTACTCATGCTTTAACAACGTATAAGTTAAATGCACGTTAAAGCAAAGCCGGTCAAGTAAATAAATAACGGAGAAAGTTTAGTTTTACTATAGTTTTAATTGTAAAGAGATTGCTGCGTTTTATTCATATATATTTGTGAGTAGGAGGTAAAGGGCATTATGTCCCAAAAATCAACTTTCCACGAGTCCACATATTATATCCACATGATGCCATTTTCTTCAAACCCAGCATATGCCATAGTGCTCTTTCCACTGTTTGCTATTAGAAATTGGACTTCGTTTTTAATATCAGATTGTATCCTATCTATATTAGCACATCTTTCTTCAGCTTCTTTTCCGCTAGAGTGCCAAAAATATATATTTGTTGGTATTGTATTTTATTGATTCAATGGACTTTCATTTGCTGTATTTTATTTTGCGTATTGTATTTACTGCTTTATATTTGGCTTATAAAAATTAGTATAACATGTATTGCAAGAGCACTGAAAGAAAAGTATTTATTTAATGTAAATGAATGAGGACGACAAAACGGCATGCTGTATTTTTGATTTTTTGGTGTAGAAAGAAATTCTCGGTAAATTATTAATTTAAATAAAAATTTTATCAAACATTAAAAAGAATACGTTTGCTGAACTACTGATTATAATATTTTCTGTTGGGAATTCCCTCCATTTCGCCATGAATAGTATGAATTGAGATATCCATGAGAATAGAAAACTTGACACAAAGGAAAGAATTCAGAAAGCGTTTCTTTTTATGTTTTGCTAATAATATAACAATGAGTCTTCTTAAGTAACTCAAATCACGTATGAAAATACTACTCTAACATATGAAGACCACACCCTAATCCATCAACTATGAAAATTTAAGAAAGATTGATGGCGATTCTTCAGTGTGCTGTATCTCATTCATAATTTCCTGAAGGTGATCTCAAAACTTAACGTATCATCTCGGCTATCAAAGTGATACAGGGTTAAAATCTAGTTACATGTTTACTTGTTGGCTGCAAACACATACATTGTATTCAAAATTTATGACGCCCTCCGGCATGAGAACATAATATCGCGGAGTCGTATGACTTCAAAGATTTCACGATACCTTTCCCTGAAAATGAAGTCAATTTATACCCATTGAGACTATTTGGTTTTTACTTTCATTACAGAAATCAAATTATTATTTTGGATAAGTTTCAGTGATAAGAAATGGTTTATCGAGATGAATATTTGATTTAATTCATGAAAAATGAAAATCCTGTGTATCTAATAAATAATTGTGCATATAATTTATTTATATCTTTGAATGTCACTCTTATCCCATTTGTAAATAAGGATATAGGTTTTGTACAGTTAATTTCTTTTCATCGTTTACGTACATTTATTATTTTAAATTCATGCATTCAAAGCCCTTTAGGAACAATAAGAACAGAGTGAATCATTATCACTTATGATTTGGTAGTGGTTATCATTTAACTTTTCATTCATTAGTTCTATGCTGATGTCTGAAATAAAACGCATCAATATAGCACATTTCTTACAAAACTAGCTTTCAGCCTAACGTGGGGCATTGAGCCCCACGTTATTGGGCGTCAACGTTTGTAATTGTTCGAAAAACATACATAAATAGCGGTGCAGATGAACCCCGGGCTGTAACTGAAGGAATAATCGCCCATCATTAAGTGCCTCGTCATTTTGAACCACGGTCCGGTGACGAGGTCACCTCCTCTCCACATCAGCGGGAGGACTTTGGATATCTTAGATTAACGTGGACACGCCCCCAACTCACGTAGCAACCCAGTAAGGGAGAATGTGGTCACCCTCCTATTCCCTTCCCATGTGTGGAGCTACTGAGCCACTGGAGCTCTGGTTCGGAATAATCTGTACACTCCGATCCAATTAGGCTAAGACGGCAGAGGAAGATTGCCTTCACGTATTGGGATACGATTTCATCTCCGATTTAAGCCCGCAGTTTTATGATACATTTGTAGTGCGATGTTAATGTACAATTTATTACTATTCTGTTCTCAATTTGAGCTGCATATGTAGTTAAAAAGAAATTCGGCAAGGATGGTGGTCGACCAAATCTGCATACTTGAACAAAACATTTGCTGAAATGATTGTTCTGCAGGATGTTATATATTTTATCTCTTTACTTTTCTTGTTATTTATAAGAAATGAACAACTTTATGTAAAATTTAATAATCAAATATTAAAAAATAGTAAACAAAATAATTAAGTTGTCATTAATATTCAGCTTCAAACATTTTAATTTAATCAACAGTTGCTTAAATAACATTTTAATGTGATTGTCATGTGCTTCATCATTTCGTTTGCTTTATCAACTTTCATTTTATACACGCCAGAACCTACGATTAAAAGTAAATTTGGAACCACTAACAACATCCACACTACTCATAGTGGGATTCAAAGCCATGAGCTGTAGAACTGAACGCCGGAGCACGAACCATTCTAGTGCCAACTGAGACACGTAATTTATAAAGAGCTCTCAAGGTTAACCAAAAGCTATAAAAAGAGTGAAAGTTAAATATAACTATGTTGCATACTCTTTTAAAAATCACAAACATTTGTTTTTATATTAATTCAGTTTATTTTTATTAATCAAGATGTGAAAAAAATATAAATAGTACATGCTATTTATATAACTACTTTTCAAATTTCTCATTAACACTAAAAAATTTAAAAGAGTTACTCAATGTAATTTTTTCATATTTATTAAATACATATAAATTTAGATTTTATATTTTGTTAAGGGATATCCACCATTTCAAAAATTTATATTAAAAAGAGAGGCTACATTTCATAAATTTAATTTTCCTTATTCCAATCAACATTTTCAATTTATTTCTTTTGATCCACAACACATCAGATTAATTTTGAAGTTCCCAGGATCTGCTTTAAAACGGCCTAACAATAATCTATAAAGGATGATTTAATATTCCGAAAATATATTACATTTAACAAAAAAAATATTAGAAATTTTTAGAATTTCAACCTTCTGAAATATTTTCTATTATGTGTATGGTCCGTAGCCATCCATGAATGATAGTCATCTCCTTTGAAAAAATCATGACTTACGAATTTCCGCCGAAAATTATTCCTTGGCAAAGATGCGCATTCTTACTTTGAAATATCACAAAGCTATAACAAAACTTCATATTTAAAATAAAATATTAATTACTTTTTATCATAAAATTTTATTATAGTTATCGAGATTTAATTTTGGCTTTTATAAAATCTCAAAATTAAATATAAAAATATATTTTTAATTCGTATTACCAATCGTGTGTCCTATGGAAGATAAAATATAAATACCAGCTTATCCTGAGATTAATTTTACAAAAATTTCATCTTGTTGTTTGAATATTCATAAACAACACTTTTTAACATTTTTGTTAAATATTCATAAATTGTATTAAATATTCAACCAATAAATTACTGTAACAAGTAAAAAATGATAATTTTAAAAATTTCAAAAATTTTATTTGACTTTAAATTGCTTAAAAGCATATTTTGTTGCACTGTAAATTTATTCAAGAACTTATTTTTTCCAAATTTCGAAGCGCATATAAATATATATATATAATATATATATATATATATATATATATATATATATATATATATATATATATATATATATATATATATATACAGTATGTCCACTAAAGTCCCTTGCTACCCTATTAACTTCGGAACGGCTGCTGCTATATTCATAAAAGTGGTGTCTAGGTAGTAACTAGTATCTAGTATGTCTAGGCTAAAGTAGTCATGCGCTACTGAATGAAACAGACTACTGCGCCACCTGGTGGAAAACTGTGGAGTTAGCATTCTTATCTTGAAAACGGAACGAGATAGAGAGAAAAAGTGATTTACAAAGTTGTAGATCATCCTCGATTTAGTACGAAAAGATACCTTGTAGGCATTAATGTGAAGAATACAACGGTTAAAACGCGCATTTGTTGTTTCGTGCTATGACGTGGCACATCGTACGTGTGCATATTTGAAAAATCAAAAAAATCGTTTTCGTGATTACATTTTTCACTTTTATTTCGAAATGGGAAGAATGGAAGTATTAAAAATAATCCTAACAATTTGTATGTAGTATGCAAATACGTAAGAAACGTCACGCCTGTTCACCTGAGACAGCTATAAAAGAAACATCTTCTTGGGGCTGTAGTATGTTAATGCTCATGGTCATGGCTGAGTATTGTGAGATGGCTTACTGTACGGTGAATGTCGACGCCAGGCACGATCAGCAGCAAGGTTGTACCGCCAACGTTTCCCTGCACAGCCCCCCCCCGCATCTTTCTCATCAAATCATCCTAACTGTTGTAAAACGCTTAAGGGAGACGGGTTGTGTTACTAATCGATCTCGATCTGGCAGACCAGCTAAGGTAGGACGGCAAGTTCAACCGGATGAGGTATTAGCATATGCCCTTGCATATCCGAAATGCAGCATAAGAGAGATCAGTCAACGCTGTGGTCTCTCCAAAAGTCAGGTTTGGTAAATCCTTAGTGAATCAGGTGCTCATCCATACCGACCAACGCCTTACAACGCGTTGGAAAATCCTAAATGTTTCGTCAACGTTCGAGATCAAATGCGGTATGCTATTAACGTTTGGTGCGCAATTTACAATAGCAAGCTGATAGGCCCAATATTTTACAATGGCAAGTTAACGGGTGCACGATATTTACAATTGCTACAAAAGGTAATACCCGATTTTGTGGAGAACCTGCCGTTGTTTAATCTTAATAATCAATAGTTTCAACATGACGGCGCGCCTGCTCACAAGACATCACCAGTGAAGCAGTAACTTGTCAAGGAATTGGGCAACCAAATACTAGGGTAGGGTGGTTTCGAAGAGTGGCCTCTACGTTCTCCTGATCTGACTCCACTAGACTTTTTCCTGTGGGGATACTTGAAACAGCAGGTGTATGCGACCCCTATACAAAAATTGCAGGACCTTAAACGACGCATTACGGGTCGCGTGTTACAACGTGTGCAACGTAATCTTCAAGCGAGAATCTAAATGTGCATTGCAGCTGACTGTGAGAAGTTTGAACATCTTAAATAAAGTATATTGTTATAACTATTTGTTTTTTTCTTTCTTAGATCGTTTTGTCACGTCACAGCACGAAACAACAAATGCGCGTTTTAACCGTTGCATTCTTCACATTAATGCCTACAAGATATCTTTTCGTACTAAATCGAGGATGCTCTATAACTTTATAAATCACTTTTTCTCTCTATCTCGTTCCGTTTTCGAGATAGTAATGCTAACTCCGCAGTTTTCCACCAGGTGGCGCAGTAGTCTGTTTCCTTTAGTAGCGCATGGCTACTTTACTATACCTAGACACCATTTTTATAAATATAGTAGCAGCCGTTCCGAAGTTAAGAGGGTGGCAAGGGACTTTAGTGGACATACTGATATATATATATATATATATATATATATATTTCTTGGAGTTTTTTGAGACTGCATGCTGTATAAAGAAGATTGCATATTCTTTTAAATTTCTAATCTTCTACACATGTATAAAATGTACAGTAGAAAACTACTGTTACAAACGAATAAAAATTTGTAAATTTTTTTACGGTTTATGCTTTGTACGGTTTTTTCTCACTGGTTACTATTTAGACAAGGTTATTATAAAGAAGCAAAAATTTCTTAACTGGATAAGGAAAATATTTCTTGGAAAATTGC
The DNA here is from genome assembly GCA_037975125.1 of Latrodectus hesperus. Classification (NCBI taxonomy): domain Eukaryota; kingdom Metazoa; phylum Arthropoda; class Arachnida; order Araneae; family Theridiidae; genus Latrodectus; species Latrodectus hesperus. The sequence goes on along the minus strand of CM075854.1, from coordinate 5,076,038 downwards.
AGATATTTAAAATAATCTAACTAATTTCAGCATTTCATTGGAAAAGGGTGGTGAAAAATATTTACGTAACCAAGAAATTTCACAGTTTTGTGAAGAAAAATTTTTAAATATAGAGTAACATATAGTTTACATATATGCGTTTAAGAGGTAGTTCACAAAAGATTAGCAACCTTACACCAAATATCCTGGGGTCAAAAACCACAAAGACAATAGTCTTCAGTTAAGTCACGTGTAAACGACAAATGAATGGTTTTACCGTCGCCCCATTGTCTTCTTTAATCACTTCAGACACATTAAAAGTTTGAATGGATACATAAGAAAAGCAGTTTTAGGAGTATTCGCTCAATTAAGACAATGGATGGTAAAGTACAAATGCAGCAGCACTTGTACATAGCGGCAACCGTACATCTACCTGCATAGCCTAACCATCGATTAAACGCAACTGCGGATGGTAAGTTCAGTAATATTGGAGGTCATCCGCAAAGCATTCAGACAATTAAGGTTATCGGGATAGCAATATTTAATTGCCAAAGCCATTGTCTCACTTGCCTCTGTTAAATTTTTTTTTACTCTAAATGTCCGCGTTGCTTTTCCTTATCAGAGAGGGTAAAGTTCAAAAAATAAATAACTCTTTCTTTCCGAATTCAATATAGATTTTCTACACGACTAAATGGACATTTTTTCGCAATTGTTTGGGTGTCGTTAAAATGGAATTTAGAACAGACATGCGAAGCATTTCTTTTCTATTTTATACATCAAAGAATTTTGAATTTTTAATTCCATTGTTTGCAATGAATGACATTGCTTGTGTTGATAATTCCTTATGTTCCTGTGTGCTACATTTCTAATATTCTTTATTCGCACAAAAGACTTATTAAATAGCAGTCAAGAATTTGTATGATTAGAAAACTCTTATAAGAGTATGTTATGGTGTGATTGAATTTCGACATTGTTCACAAATCGCAAAAGAATTAATTTGCGATTTCAGTGTTAAACGATAAAAGTGTGTGTGTTTGTGTGTTGATAAATTTATATCTACATTATACAAATTTTGGAAATAAAACTGGGAATATTTTTATACCTTTTTCAGTACTTTCCTCACTGAGAGAAATTACTAAGGAAATAAAAATGATAAGAAAAAAACAGCATAATTTAAATGCTTTGATTTTTTGATCAACATGCAATGAAATTGCACTTGTTCAAAGCATAAAAATTTAGTTTTCAAAATAAGTAGTTTAAGAGTCCCTGAATTTTATTATGTTTGAAACATTTTTCAACAAATGATCATTAATACAGTTATATTATTTAAAACTACTTTAAGCTAATGACAAACTCTCAGAAATTTTTCAAAATTAAGAGAAATTTCTAAATTGTATAAATAAAAATATTAAAAGTAATGTATCAATAGTGTATTGATAAATATTTGTTCCTTACTTAATCACTTTAAAATATTTTAATAGGCATAATTATAGAATAAGCCCAATTTATTATGTTATAATATTTTGCTTTTAAGTAAAACATTAAAAATATTTAACGCTACACGAAAAATAATGGATATCTATAAAACGTTGGACACACTTTGATGTTTAACAATTCATAAAATAGTGAAGATCTTAAGACACAAGTTCGAGTACATCATATATAAATAGAATAACTCCCATATTTGCATTGATAAGGAACGCTGCTTTAGAAAGTTCAGTTTGCCAATTTGAGTATCATTTCTTTTGTAGATAGATATCCGTGAGACTCATTTCATATTTTTCTCGTTCCTTTTGTCGCCTGCACACTCTACTGGTTGTATGTTGTTTTGTCTTTGGCCAAAAATAGAATGCGCAATGTTATGTTTACTTTTAATGTGTTCATTCAACGTTTCATTCTATGTGATGTCTTATTCCATTGGAAATTGAGGAGAAGGGCAATATATCTATTGGGAGAACAATCATTTGTAGTTCTTTGAATGACCATTTCCAAGAAGACGGATTGCGTGGCGTGGCTCAATTGTTTGGCTACCCAGTCTACTTGATGTAAAGACTTTTTCCTTTGGAAGTTCATAAACGATTATATTTACAGGAGGAAAGTGTGGTATGTTGATGACATAAAGGCCAGGATTTCAGGCACAATAGTCTATGTAGATGCCAACACGGTTGACGTACATGATAAGAATTCGATTTCCATCTTAATATTCTCTGCGCGATAAAAGTACGCATGTCGAAGTTCATTTACCAGGGCCATAAAACTTTTTGAAGCAATCCAACCGCAAGTGTCTCATCAATTTAAATATATATCATTACTTTAAAAATTATTCAATATCAAAATGTGTCCAACATTTTATAGACACCGTGTATAATACTGTATAGTCTAAAAACATTAATCAGCTGATATCAAAATGATGTTATGTTACTTATTGAAAGAAATAATATTCAAATTATCCAAATTGCAGAGAGAAATTAGGTATTAATTTTTAGGTAGAAAGAAAAAACTCACTTTTTTAACTAAAATTGTCCTTATATTTATGATGGGTATTAAATGAGAATTATAATTAATTTTTTCTATAATTTTCAAAACTTATGAATAAAAACTATACGCAAGAAATGACTAATTTATTTATCAGTATAATGGAAATTTCTAAATTTAAATATAATTTTTCTTATTCTTTTATAGTAAAATGTGAACTTCAATTCAGCAGTTCGTGAATTCGGAGTAAATGTCAGAAGTTTTTTTTTTTTTTTTTTTTTTTTTTAAAGGGAAATGTTTGTAACGGTTCCGAATGCATATATTTCAAACCATAGATATCAGTTGAATTAGCTCAATGGCAAAAAATGACAGTAACAGGCAAACACACCAAACTTTAAATTTATAAATTGCCATTATTAATGCTATAGATATTTGACCTATATGAAGGAATATTTTTCAAAAAAGCCACACAGATTGTTACTCCTGATGAGAATCCTTTTCGTCTCTGTGGACACAGTTGTCAACAATAAAAATTGAACGAAAGGTACCGTTTTCTCGGATTGTTATCTCATGATTTTACACGAATAAATTATATTTGCTATCAACTTGGATTATCCTGAAATAAAGACCATTCTGACAAGAGTTTTCCGTGAGTTTGAATTGGAATTATTAGAAATTGTTTTAGTACGTCAAAAATTATATATGCCGTGAATCATGATGTGAATGTAGCTTTAATTGACTTTATAGATAAATGCAAAAATTATCCTTTCCAATTAATAATTTCTTTAGTACACAAAAAATTAATTATTTTATTAGTTTGAGTCCCAATATTTGGCATATTATAGAACTGAAAATTATAGTACTAAATAATTGTTTAATAAATTTTAAATTAAGAAAAAAATTGAATCATCTCACTTATCCACATATTAAAACTTTCAAATCAACCACTCAAACAACTGAAATATATATGCATACATTATAAACAGATATATATATACACACACACTCAAACACACACACACACACATCACACACACACACACACACACACACACACACACATATATATATATATATATATATATATATATATATATATATATATATATATATATATATATATATATATACATCCATGTCCATAAATTAAGGATAGTTCAGAATCACACAGAAATTGAACTATAAAATAAAAATTTCACATGTAGAAATATCACACACATCTTGAAGAATAATATGCAAATTACAAGAAATCACCAGATGGCGCCGATAGCACGTCACAATAGACGAGATTGTAAGAGAGGGGTATAAAAGGAATGGTTGCGCAAAGAGGTAAAATGATTCACAAGCGTTTTAAAAGCCTTTCAGTGCAATAACAGCATAGTATGGCACACAGGAAGCATTTGGATGATATTTTACGTGGTACAATTATCGGCCGTCTGGAATGTGGACGTACACAGCTGGAAGTATCCGAGGAATTTGGAATCGCCCAGAGTGTCATCTCCAGGCTTTGGCAACGGATCCAAGATGATGGTAATGTGAGTAGACGTTACAAAACAGGGCACCCCCGAGTTAAAACGCTAAGCGATTACCGGTATTTGGCAGTTACAGCCAAAACAAACAGACGGAGCATAGCATCAGACCTGTATCGTCAGCTCTCTTCAGCTACCGGTACGACAGTTTCATGGTAGACGGTGTATAGACACTTAGGGCACATTGGTCTATATGCTCGTAGGCCTGTCAGATTTATTCCGCTTACCACAACTCACTGTGTCCTGCGATTAGTGGTATTGTGTGATGTTTTCCGACGAGTTCAGGTTTAGCTTTCAGTCTGATTCTCGCAGAATTTTCATATGGATAGGGTCAGATACCCGTTACACCAAGAGAACACCACTGAACGGCACCGTTACGATGGTGAAGAATTGCTCGTTTTGTGAGGCATTATTCTGGGTTCCAGAACTAACCTGCATATTCAGAATGTAACCATGACAGGCCACATCTATCAGGATGTCATTGTGGAACAACATGTACATTTGTTTTGGGGCGCCATGGGTGCCGAATTTCTGTTTATGGATGACAAATACCGTCTTCACCATGCAAACATTGTAGACGAATGTCTTCAATCGGAGGATATCACCCGTATGAACTGGCCAGCATACTCACCGGACTTGAATCCAATAGAGCGTGTGGGGGACATACTTGGCCGACGAATTGCAGCCCGTCAACCCCCTCCCACATGTCTCCCGGAACTTAGGAGAGCATTGCTTGACGAATGGTGTAATATTTCCCCAGATAAGATCGATAATTTGATACTCAGCATGCCTAGGCATTGTACGGCCTGTATTGCATCTTCTATTGGGGAATACTAAGCATTAGCCATCATACCAACCATGTTTTACTGGTTTTTGTTGTCTGCAGATGAACTGGTAATTTGGAGCTCCTCCTCTAAGGCTGAACAATTCAAACTTAAGTTAGTCTTAAATTCAGCTCTTGAGAGACTTGGGCGATGGTGTTTTGAAAACATGTCTGTTAATACCGATAAAACTATTTGCTAATACTTCATGCTCAATCACCAACAATTTATCCCTGATTTGTTTTATCAAAATAAAAGCCTTCTGCTTAGGAACGACGTCTCGTATCTGGGATGTGTTATTGACAAGAAACTAACTATCATGGCAAAAACATGCTGAGCATGTAATCCAAAAAGCCGAAAAAAGGCTCCCGATTCTCAAGAGAAATGGGGTTGTGGCAGAGATACTCTAAATCTAACTTGTAAAATGTATATTTAACCAGTTTTGAACTATTGTATCGAGGTGCTTGTCTCCGCTTCTGCTAAAGTGATAAAGCTTTTGGACATCATTCAAAATCAAGCCTTGAGAATTATTGCTGGTGGAGATAAAACTACCCCAGTGCTGGCCTTACAATTTCTCACCAATATTGAGCTTATGATTAATGTAATTCAAAGGAGGGCCACTATTTTATATAATAAACTAATTAGACACTCCCAAACGATGCTTTTTGGCGTGATTACGATTTTAATTTGAATCATTACTTGAAGACTCAGAGAGGTTTTATTCAATGTGTCCGTGCTATTGAACGATATCACATTATTAATGATTTGCCGACTGAATTTCTTACCTTTCCTTGCCCTTCCATTACATAAATCTTAATGTAAGGTTAGATCTTACTCAGAAAATTATAAAGTCGGATCTCGCTCCCGACATTATTCGGGCGATTGCTCTAGAGACCATCCATAACCGTTATCCACCTGATAATTGGCTGCACGTTTACAAGGATGGTTCACATTCTGATTTTTCTCAAGGCGCCGGTGCTGGCATCTTTAGTGAACTTTTCTGTTTTCGTCTTCCTGTTGGTGCTTTGTCATTTCACTTTGATGGTGAGATGGAAGCTATCCTCAATGTACTTGAACAAATCTCCATACGACAAAACTCCTTTGAAAGAGCCGTAATCCTTTCGGACTCTATTTCTGCGCTTCAAACTCTTTCTACTAATAAAGAGGTTAAGAACAAAAGAGTCCTAAACTGCAAGACTTTGCTTGAGAGATTACCTGATAAAGTGTCCTTACAGTGGATTCCCTCCCACTGTGGCATGGAGGGAAATGAGAGGGCTGATCTCCTTGCCAAGAAGGTGACCTTAATTCTGCAGAAACCCCTTGCAAAACTGAGATTCCATTCATTTAAACTTGAAATTTTTAGAATCTCTAGCCGCTTTCACCGTGATACTGCTTTACACCTTTCGAATGGCAAGCCTTGGACTGTACTCTTCTCTGCTCCACACACTATTCCTGATTTCCCTCGAGCGACAGCAGTTGCTACATTTGGAATGTTGACTGGTCACGACTGTCTCCGTGCCCATCTCTTCCGTTTTAACATTGTGGACTCCCCTGCGTGTTCTCTTGGTTGTCTGGACATGTTATGACTGCTTCACATTTGGACGAGTGCTCTGCACTATCTGTTTTTCTTGTCGTGTTGCGAGATATTGGAGAGCCCGTTCTCTAATGGCCTAGCGGCCAAACGACAGGCATTTGTAAATAATAAAAATATTGGTTTTTGTAACTAGGTGCTTTTTTAAAATTTGCTCCAGGGAGTAAAAATCGCAATTTTTATCAATGATGTCAAACATAAAGCATCTTTTTTCCTTTTGCTCTTTTCCTTTTGCTTAATAGACTTTACAAATAGGTCACATTTGTTTTGCTTCTGTCTCTTTCTTGGCCTGAACTTGCATTATCCTTATTCTATGGACACGAGTGTATATATATATATATATATATATATATATATATATATATATATATATATATATATATATATATATATAGATAGAGAGAGAGAGAGAGAGATACGCATACTCAAATAGTGATGAAAATCTGCAAAAATGGAGACAAAAACAATCAATGAGTGATGTTTATACGACATGGTAAATTTAAAAATAAAGCGATTATACGTCTGGTAAACTGTTAAGCTACCCTTTTTGGCACAATTCATTTAGCAACAAGTCTAAATATAGACGCAATTTATGAGGATTTTTTCTTGAGGGACAGCTGTCCATTCTCTACAAATCACTTGCTATAGTTCATCTTCTGAACATGGCTGTGAGAATGTATGCAAACAGCATTGAATCATGTTCTTAAAAATCGTATTGCGTGGTCTGGCTTTTCTTTCGCTAATATTTCCATTCTGTATACATTGAAGAAAGACGACTATTACTTGATGCAGCATATTGTCAACATATAATTAAACCGTCATACTACCAATAATACTGATTAATGGACGATGCACAATTGTAAGAGAAACTCTTCATATAATAATGCTACATTATAAGTCTGTGTGGTTCTACAGTTAGGCCATATTGAATCTGGCACGAGATATACGCCAGACTCGTACACGGTGACATTATTGCTTGATAAAAACATAACTCAAATTTGCGATCATGTCATGTATCATAATAATGGGTGTAATCGAACATCTCGTGGCTCTATCTCGACACTATATCAAATGGTAGCATTTGTGTTCTTCATTTAAGAACACTCTTCTTAATGTACACGTGAATGTAGGCCTAAGATATTAATCAGGGTATAGTGGTCCTGATCGTCGATAAAATGTATCCAACCGCAAAATCTCGATCAAAGTGGTCTGCCGGGCACCACTGCAATTCTCAACATGGATAGATGCTCGAGTGTTTTCTTCATTTTGGCAGTACCGCAACTCGTAAAGCATATGCTATTATCTACCTCCAACTATTTTGTTACAGATGGTGTACAGGGGAAGCCTGCTCATGGTTCACTATGTGTAGTAAGTAGATGCCTTTCCGATTTGGAAGACTAATCAATCTGCTGTTCTCAATCCTATCTGGGTATACTGATTTGTCCTCTGGAAGTGTCTTGTTCTTCAGTGTTCTGGCATTCTCAGAACTGGACTTATCGACTGGGATAGAAAAACAATTCAAAGGTAGATTATTCAGGCTAAACGAGTAACATAACTATTCTGCATATTTCTTCACTTTTATCTCGCTTTATCTATTTCAGAATGCAACCCATTACCTCAATCATGCACACTCACACACACACACACATATATATATATGTGTGTGTGTTGTATACTACAGAGAATGCAGCGCCATTCATCTACCCTGAGACTGCACTGGAGATGGATCAGCCAGGATATTGTAAAAAACACTTCTGTAAACTATACCTTTGAATCGTTAAATAGTTTTGTTTAATTAACGTGCAGCTTCTATTCAACAAACCCCTAGACATCCCCACTGTAACATGGGGGTTCCCGCCGGTCTTCTTTATCTTCATAGCCATTTTTAAACTTGAAATCACTTTCACTTTCAGTGGATTCCCTCCCATGTTAAAATTCAAAGCAACGAAGTTGCAGATATCTTTTCTAAAAGAGGTTGTTCCAAGTTAGCCAACAGAGATTACACAGTAACTAATAAAAAAATTTCTCTATAAAGAAAAATGAAGCCAGGCAAGTCTGGCTCACTACTCCCGCCCATCACCGGTCCAGCAGGAAGACTCAGGGCGCGCGTTAGAATTCGAAGGTGACAGACATGATCAAACGGCAGTCTCATGACTTATTAGTATGCATCTGAAAATCATGATATTCGAATCTTGGTTCAAGGCCTTTTCATTGTGCTCAAAATGCAATCTGAAAACGGCTTCCCCTGATTACATCCTGTATTATTTGGGTTTACCTCTAGTCGATGTTTGTGCAAGTCCACTGCTGATACTCAACTTCACAAGGGTTCACGGTATCATGGATCTGATCTAGCAGCTGCTAGATCTCTGAAGGATTGGAAACAATAACAACAAACTTAAAACCATAACTATAGTCGCCCGCTCACAATCGTTAACATCTAGAGTTGGCCAAAGCCCTCGCCTCATCTTTCACAATCGTTGCATCTGCAAATAGTCAATACCTTCGCTCTGAAGACCGATTCAACTGTCCCACCAGCCAAGAGCCAAGCACCAACATCTCCACTCTGAAGATTGACCTCATAATCCCAATATCCACGAGCCAACATCACCGCTGAAAGACAAATTCCGCCGTATTTCTTACAATTTCAAATAAACTTCTTATTGTAAGAAGCATCCAACGAAAAAAAGAACGGTTCTACCCCGCCTCTGACCAAAACCTTTCTCTCCTACTTCAACATCATCGGGGCCATCGTATACAACGCGACAGCAATCATCGTTGTACATTCAAAAACATTTTTACAGATAACTTTAAAAGTAAAAGGGGCCACGAAAATCATCTGCTTCTTTAAACCAAGTAGGATCAAACATTTTTAGTAAGCATGTATCAAAATACCAAAAATGAAAAATGAATAAAAATTGCGAAAGAACAAGCCCAAACTGCTCCTGATAATGTTAACATTATTTCTTTAAAGAACTAATAGAGGAAACTGATACGTTAAAAAATGTACCTGAGTTCGTCAAAGATATGATTTATTTAACTGTCGAGGAAATAAAGGAAAGGACAATCAACAAAAGAAAAAACAAACTGGTACAAGTATAAAAAGAAATAGAACTAGCAACAATTAACTCTGTCTTTAATCACAATCACCCCGATTCTAGCTACACAGCAATCGAAACTTCATCAGCAAATATCGAAAGTCTCATTAAATCCGTTAAAACACTAAGTATCAACGTCCCGTGCAAACCCGAAAATTTCAATTTATATTTTTATTCCCTCATACTCGTTCAAGCGTGTTTCCACAACTAAAAATGTTCCACAAGAATTAAAATTCAAGATATTAATTAATATTCTCGGTGAAAAAGCCAACAACATATTACTTTACATCTCAGAAAACGAATTTCAAGATTATGAAAAAGTTAAAAATATTATATACGTGAATTTCAACCAACTCACCAAGAAGGCTCAGTTATGACACATAATTTAAATATTCAATTGATGCATTGAATTTCGATACCTGATCCAGTCGAAGAGTGTAGTCACTAATTCTCAACCTGTGGGGCGCGCACCCCTAGGGGGGCGCGAGCATATCCAAGAGAAAATGTTACTTAAAAAAATTGATTAAGTGACTGAAAGGAAAGAACACACACACATAGAAAACAAAATATATTTCGACATATTTAATAATTAACTTATTAAATTAAAACAAATTCTAAATTAAAAACAAATTTAATAATTATTAGTGACTTCCTTGGGCCTGTCTTTCAGAGCAAAGTTTTTCGAAGGAGGGTTTAATATTAGAAATAGACACTTTCAGTTCTTTTTTTATATTTAGCTGAGATCCATATTTTGTCTTCAAAGAAGTCATCGCAGAAAATCCAGTTTCACAAAGGTAAGATGTTGAAAATGGTAGTAGAATGTGAAATGCCCTTGTTTTTAGTGCAGAAAACTCATCATCCACTCCTGCCCAAAATTCAAAGAGTGATTTAATACTCAATTGTCTTTTGGTTTCGCCGCTTGCCATGAAGTCTATGAAGGTTTCTTCCTCTTCAATTGAGAGTCCTTCGGGAGTATTTTGAAATAGATTCCTCCCCCACTTGTAACTTGATATCAGTTTGTCGTCAGCAAGAAAGTACTTTTCAAAATTCTTTGCTAGCATTGCTAAATGATTTTTAATGGTTATAAAAACAACTTTTACATGTTGTTTTTTCAGCCTTTTAAGTTTTAATACAATCATTCAAATTTGCAAACATTGTTAAGTTTTCTTGCTTTAAATTGCTGCTCCACACAATTCCAATTTCCTACAAAAAACATTAACTTTATCACTTGTATCCAATATATGTGTATTTGCTCCTTGCAGTTGATGATTCAAGTTATTTAATTTCTCGAATATGTCGACCACACACATGTAGCTCAATTTCATCACAAATAAACTATCGCGAAAATTCTCAGCTTCCGGTCTGTTTTCCTCTTCTAGGAAAACGGCGAAAGGGGACTCCTTCCGCGCCATATTGAAAACGAGCGCTAATGTTAAGTCTATGGAGAAATTGAAATACATATTTCTCAAGTTCTATTATAGCTATACCTTCACTTTTTGTAGGGTTTCCTAATGCACAAAAATAATAATTTATTTTGTTTTGAAATTTATTTTTAAAATTAATTTAACTATTTTTAAATTGGCTCAGTAATTTGATAATATGCTTAAAACATTAATAACTTAAATTAATTTAGAAATTTTAAAAACAGACTTAATATGTACATATATTTATAAATCACAACAAATTTTTTTTTACTTTATCTAGAATATTATAGAATTTTTTTATTTGCCCGCATAAAACTTAAAATTTTTCGCAAAAATTACACATGGCGGATGATTACTTGGTTGTTTGAATAATCAATCCAATCAATTGCATGCTTTAGTCAACAAGCTCCTCCTCACACACTAAAATTTGAAGTTTGGTTTTTCGCAGTTCTATGAGATAATTTGTGTGTTCCCTTCCCTCATCCCCAGCAAACGCTGCGGGTGTTCCTAGTATCCGTTATCTTGTAAAAATATGCTTCGAAATTGGCGCGAGAAGGGACATTTCTTTCCCCTTTACTATATACGAGAGGCTTTGATGATTTCCCTGTGACGAATCTTCATCTTTCCAGAGCGGTCCTGCAATAATTTTCACGAAAAATCATGGGCTTATAGACATTATATATATATATATATATATATATATATATATATATATATATATATATATATATATATATTGACTTTAAACAGCTAAATCTATTGAAAAAATTTAAAATTTATACAATTCTCATGTAGTGAATTTTTTTTAATTCTTTATTTATATTTTTGATGCAATTTTTCAAGAAGTATATCTACATGATATGATATTGCAATACATATCTATGGACATTGCAAAATTCATCAATTCCATATTTTTTAATCGTTGTTTTATAAAAACTTCTTAAAATTTGTTGTTTTTCTTAATTTTATATTTGATTCTAAGTTTATTGCTTACCGAGTTTGGATGCAGAATTAACTTGAACATTTCAACAAACCCTACGAAATATTTATTTATCCATGAAAAATATAAAAATTGTTTATTATTAAATATAAATAAATAATATTGTATATATATATATATATATATATATATATATATATATATATGTGTGTGTGTGTGTGTGTGTGTGTATATGTATGAATGTATGCATATGTATGTAAGTATGTATATACATATTTAATTCAATAATTGCCAAATTTATTTTTTATTTATAATATAATATATATATATATATATATGTATATATGTATATATATATATATATATATATATATATATATATATATATATATATATATATATATATGTATATATATATATATGTATATATATATATATATATATATATATATATATATATATATATATATATATATATATATATATATATATGTATATATATATATATATATATATATATATATATATATATATATATATATATATATATATATATATATATATATATATATATATATATATATATACTTATAATATAAAAAATTGGGGGAAAGAGATTAATTACTGTTTTCGTCGTTCATATCAAGGAAGGTGTGCCGCGGCTGCTGTTTGCCACAACACAAGAGCTCCGCACTCGAAGCTCCATAGCAATAGTGCCCTGGAAAGATTTTGACTTCTACAGAACGTAAATGGTCATTGAAAAGGCAGTTAACATCAGAAAGCAAGAAAAAAAAACAAGTTAAGCAAATTTCGTTTTGGAAATGAAACAAGACCAAGATCTTTGTTTCCAAATGAAATGTCAAAAAGTTATGGGGAAAAAGCCGAAAAGCCTTATATGTCAAAAGAATCATTTATTATTAACAAGAGGTCAACGAGATTGTCCTCAATGGTTGTTTGAAAGGCGAAAGCGAATAACTGCCTCTAATTTTGGAAGTATTTGCTGCAAATTGCCTCATACAACCTGTGAAAATATTGTCAATTCTCTGCCATATTCTCATTTTGATAATGAAGCGATGAGGTATGGCAGAAATCATGAAGATGATGCAATTTTGTGTCTTAAAAATTTAGGGATTGCAATAAAAAATGTGGCCTATTTGTAGACAGCGAGGAACCATATTTAGGTGCAAGCCCTGATGGTTTAATTGACAGCGATGGTATCCTTGAAATTAAATGCCCATTTTCTTGCAAAGATTATACCCCAGAGGAAGCAATTTTAAATAGGAAATTTAAATTTTGGAATTTAACAAATTCCGTCTTGGCTACATTCAAATTTCATAACTTTCGGACACAAAAAGCCGGAATCTCTCAACATTGCCAGAAGGAAACTTGATCAGAAGAAAATGGTTAGCTCGAAAGAGGGAAGAAATGTTGTCTTGTGCCAGCTAGACTGGCAACATGGGGTGCGCTGCTCCACGGGGGAAGAAATCCATCAAGTGCTGTCATAAAGTCTCGTTCCGAAACACTCATAAAAGACTTCGACACGAGTTTTTATTTATTGCCTTGTACATTTTATTTACAGCATATACAAGTGGAAGTTTAGAAAATTATTATCTTTATTTAGCTACTTTTGTTATTAAACTTATAATATTTTTATGGAAAAGTAAAGTTAATACCAGCAAATAATAAAAATGCAAAATATGTGGTATAAAACATTTTCTTTTGTTGATGTTTTAAATTATATTTTATGAAGAAAAAATAATGACAAAATCACTTCAAAAAGGAATTACTGGGATGCGAAAATGCATTTTACAAAATGTATAAAATTTCATTATTGATCTTAGTATCACAATACTTATTATTTTCGAAAATTAGAAAAGGATAAAAATAAAAATGATGGCTGAACTGCCTTTTTTCGTTTCTTGCATACGAACAGAGATAGAATTCAACTACCAAATAAAAAGGGATTTACTTACAGCCAAGCCATGAAAAAGAGAGAAGTTGGCTCATCACGCATACACTTTCCCAGCTTGACTTCAGAGTAGTAGTGTAAATATATATATATATATATATATATATATATATATATATATATATATATATATATATATATATATATATATATATATATATATATATATATATATATGGGAAAAATCTTAAGAACTGTATTTTCAAATTTCCAGATATTTTGATAAATAACAGTTCTGAAAAATTATAAAAAGTAGATTATTATATGCTGAAAATGGTTTGAAATCCTCTAAAAAAATTTTTAATCAAAGTGCGAAAACGATTAAGAAATTACAATCAAAGGAAGAAAACACTTTTAAATGAAGCACAAAAATTAAAAACAATGATATATATAAATACTTTAATTGGAAAATACAAATTTGAAGGTGATGGAGAAGAATAATTTATTTATACTTATATACCTAAAAATAAGAAAAATGTATACCTAAACTGTCACTTGATACTTTTAAAATGAACACATTATAAGATCATTATCTTCAAAATTTTATGAGTTTTAGCGAGTTAAAATGAGTATAAATTCACTCAGAGTTAATAAAAAAAATTTAAAGATGATGTTATAAATTTGGCTGCAAGCTTGGAGCTCTGATGTTGGATACCTAGAGTTCTAAAATTTTGTTACAGAAAGAAAATTTAAGAGGATTATTTATAAAGAAAATTTACGAAATTTGAAAATGGTATGTTCATTGAATTTAGATGAAATGTAAGACCCTAAATTATTTTACGACATTTCGACGAATGAAGTATTCAGTACATTTTTAATGTTTATATGATTTTATTGAGAAGCACATTCTATTGTAATTTGTTAAGAAGCTAAAAATAAATATATAAATAAAAATTATTCATTTGCTTATTCCCAAATGAAGGTTTTTTAATTCTAAAAAATTAAAGGCTCTACTTTTCTTGAGGTGAATTCCTTTCTTCAGATACGAATGATGATATCGTCATATTTGAACTAAAAAGTGCGGATTATGTACTTATATTGCTTTTAAAGTTTGCTTAGAAATATATCTAGAAACAATGTCGAGATGCCTGATCAATCCAAATAGAGAGGTAGGCTTTCCATTACAACAAAAATCCTTCACAGAAATTATAAACCAAATGTTCGGAATTTTCCGTAAATTTTGTATCGAAATATTTTATAAAGGAAGAAATGTTATTGCAAAGTTAATAAATAAACCACGTTATTTTATTTTTTTAAAAAAAGAGATAAGAAATTCGACATTTGTGTCCATTTGAAAATATTTATAAAAGTGAAGTACTTAGAGAGAAGTGCAACTGTTTCGCTTTCTCATATATAAAACCCATTAAAAAAATCAAATCTCGTAAACTCAAAGCAAATTGAAATTATATCAAGAAAAATAAAATAGGTATATATTATATTTTTAATTTAATTTAAACATAAAGTTTTGATCATTTAATGAATAATATTAACAAAATTGTTCAATTTTTTCATGCATCCGTATAACTTTTCTGCTGAACTCTAAAAGTAAATAAAATGATATTTCTTCCCAAAATCTCCGAGCAGAGCTTTTTCTCTCTCATTGCCTGACTAAGCCCACGACGGACATTTCCGGTGTCAAATTTGAGAAACATTTGAGACAGCCGTACTTTTTCCTCACCCCTGAGATTTACAGACATACAGTTCCAAGAAGGAATACCCTGAGGCGAGAGGGGACAAACTGACCACATATGCAGAGAAAATCTGCGTCTGAAAATGCTAAAGGAAATTAGGATGCGGAGGGGGGTATAAAGTCTCAGTTATCCCTATAGCGGTTAAGTAGTCTCCGACTCATTCCCCACTTAAAATTTGCCCCCTATAGAGTTAGGAACTACTTTTTCTTTGTAAACAGGTGCTTGACGCGGCTTATGAATTTAAATTCACCAATCAAATCTTTCAGTCTTTGTAAGAGGGACTGCCCCCAAACAACTGCGCTAGGTGGAGCTGAAGCTCGTTTCTAGATTTATTTTGAGGAAGGATTCCCCTTAATTCATAAACACGTTGCAAAAATTTCCCTCGTGATAACCATCTTGCCTCGCAATAAAATACTAACGTTGAATGTACAGCACCCATGTCTTTACAAAGTGCGGAAAAGATTTTTGATTTCAGGGGTCTCATTTTTATATAATTTACTAAGGTTACAACCGTAGTTAACACAATATTCAAACCAGGACTCATTTCTTTGGAAGCCAAAGCTTCTCTGTGGATCATGCAATGTGTCCAGACGCACTGTGGCGATTTTTGTTTTACAAGTGATTGAATACTTCCGGACATAGAACGAGCACCATCGGTGCACATTCCGACGCAATTTTTCCATTCTATGTTTGCCTCGTTCATAAAATCGTTTAAGATAGCAAATAATGCGAGTGCTGTTGCTTTTAGTTCCATTGGTTTGCAGAAAAGTACTTCTTCTACTACTGACAAATCATCACAAAATCCAACATAGGCAATGAAATGAGCATCTTTAGTACTATCTGTTGTCTCATCGAGTTGTATTAAAAACAATTTGTCACGCAACTTCAACAAAAGTTGACACTCTACATCTTCAGCTATATCAGCAATTCGACGGGCATCATCATTATATCATTTGAAACAGGTATAGACTCCAATTGTTTTGCAAAATTATCTCAAAACATAATTTTCTACAATCTCAATTGCGGCTGGCAAAATAAGCTCTTCACCAAGGTGTGAGGCTTTTTACATCTGGCTATTTTATATGAAACTTTGTAAGAGGCAATTAAAGCTTTTTCATTCAGACAAAGTTTTTTTAAACGATGATTTTTGCTTTTCGTATGATTTTAATTTTCATTCGAAGAATTCTCTTGGTTTGTTTACGTACTCACTATGAAGCGTTTCCAAATGTCGTTTAAGTTTATTAGGCTTCATGCTGTCTGCCGCCAACATTTTTGAGCAAATGATACACAGGGGCCTTTCTTCTTTATTTACTTCAGTACTAGTGAACTCAAACTTTAAGTATTCTTGAGAATATTTTTGATTTTATTTTCGGAACCACGTTCGTCTGTGTACTTGTTGATACTTGTCAATCGTCTAATGCTCACTTACGCCCGCTTAAAAATTTATCCATGATTCTGCATAAGCCTGCTGCCGTGAATACTTAATACGGTGAATTGCAATTACACGAAATTATGTATAACATACACATTCAGAATAGATTCAATAGCGATAAAAGGATCGACTCGAATGAGTTTGTCTGGAATTGAAACTGGCGTCATAGAACTTTCTCCATCTCCCTATGAGAAAACATTTGTTCACATCTGCGCATGCTCCTAACTTAATTTTTAAGCTGACCAGACACATTCCAGGCAAATCGAAACATCTCGCGAAACCGTGGGAAAGCCCGACATGGTGGGACGCCAGAGCAATAAAAAGGCATAGGATTCTTGTTTTTTCAATGCTGAGGATCGGTGTTGCAAAATGTCAATAAATTTCAGTATTCTTGGTAATTTGTAAAGTTTAAAATTGAGGTTGTAGTGTAGGGTTTGTGACAAAATACTCAAAATACATTACTATTGTATACATTTTATTGTATGCGGTGGGGAGGGGAGGCGTGAGGAAAATTATGATTGAAAATTGGGCTGTGAATACTAAAAGGTTGAGAAACACTGGTGTAGAACAAATATCATGCCGAGTTATTCGTAGTTCCGATCAACTTCCGCTGCTGTGGTGTGGCGTGGAGAGAAGGTAGACAGGTCACATCTCGATCTCGTCCTTTGTTCATAGTTAATGTAGCTTACTTTTAAATATAGATTTGTATCTAAAGAAACAGCAGCAACAGTTGTAATTAGTAATTCTAGGAGCAAGGAGAGAGAGAGAAATGAGATTTGCAATGATAAAGATAAAATGATAACTCGTTTTAAGCATAATTTTTGATAAATGTAACTTAATCTTGTAACACCTTATGCAGCAACACTAAATCTCTTGAACACCATGCAATAATATTTTTCTACAATTTTGAAAACCCAAAATAATGATTTAATTGCAAACAAATATAATACAAATTAATCGAAGGCTCTAAGTAAGTTAACTAATCTTGGGTTCTTAAAATAAGAGGTCCTTTGACATTTACCTGGCTTTTAAATTACGGTTACTTCTCTTGAGAATGGGAGACCTAAATATGTTTACATGTGTGGTAAATAACAAGAGAAAAGACCAAATTTATAAAGTGTTTCTTCAGTATACGCAATAAAAGTCTCCTATTGTCTCTTCTTAAACCTTGAAATTCTAGAAACTGAATTCATTAGTGTTACTATACTTTATAAGTCCCGAATGGCAGTAAGTATGCATGGAACCATATTGTAAATATTAGTAAGAGTGCCATTCCTCCATTGTCACATGAATAAGATATTAGAACGTTGCTTGGTATAGCTTAGTTTTTGATTTGGGTATAGAAGATGACTGGAAAGTTTGGTGACAGTTTACGATTAGCCATAAAAAATTGTTTTTTACGTATAACCTTAATATATTAAAGTTCAATATAATGAGTAATTACAATACGCTTACGAATGATTGCTTCCATTGGCCAAAACAGCTAAAGACAGCCACTTGTTTCAAAATTTGTAAAAATCATCATATGACGAAATAGACACTGAAACTGGTATCCTCAACTCGAGTAACATAGGTACATTTGTTTCTACAAAGCATTTAAAGAACGTATGTATTCACAGCATAAGTGATATTAAGTATCGCGATAGTCATCATAGATTATAAACCAATTTTCAATTCAAATTTACAAAATCAAAATTACAATGAGTATTTCAGATAATTATAATTGATTGCATAAATTATCGTTCTCATATGTTTCTGATTCTGTTGCTAAAATGTTTGTTATCAACCAATATTTTAAACATACACGTTTATGCTCGTATTATTCTTAGAAAATTCAAACCTTTATATCAAATTTATATTGATGTAATTAAATAATTTTGATGATGAATAAATAAATAATAAAATGACCTAAAGCATTTTGTCTATTTTGAATGCACATGAAGTTTTCATTTGTTTCCATAATATAGATTCATTTATAAATTCCTTTACTAAACCCAAAGTGAAGATTAAAACTGTCACACACAGACAATCTGGAAGCAATCATTGGGTGATATTTCCTAGTTATTTGAAAGATATTTGATTCCTAAATTGTTTTCCATCTACTTGGTCCAAAAGAAGAGAATCGGCAATTTGGAATAAGATTATTCACATATGCGCGCCAGAATACATGGAGAATTGAAGGAAATGAAAGAGCTGATGAACTTGCAAAACAGCGATTCTTCAAACCAATAGGAATGGAACCCTTTTGTGGTATCAATTTGAAGACTGCGAAAGGAGTCATCCTTAAGTGGGAAAAGAAGGAAATGAACCAAGTATGGCGCAATACTCCTGGACAAAAACCTACTAAAAGTATGTGATTAGCAGTTCTGTAAAAATCGCCTCTGAAATTCTCAGATAGAAACTGTGGGCTTCATCACTGGACACTATTATTTCATAAAAACCTTTATAAAATGGGGCTTTTTCAACAAAAACCAAAATGCAGGAAATGAAGCAAACATGTGGCATCAGCAGATCATATTGTATACTATGACTGTGATGCTCTTGCCCTTATTCTATTTAGGCAGATCTTATTCTAAATTATACTTGAGCTCCGTTGAGGAATAGTCAGACTTTATAAACAAAGTAGATGACCCCAAAAAGGGGAATTAGAATTAATTGGGTTTGGTGTACCTTGTACAAAATGCTTTTAAATAGAAGTGCCTTATATCAGACAAACCCAATATAGAAGATGAAACCCAATATAGAAATGATGAACCAAGTAACAAATAATGCAGAAAATATTCATTGTAATTCTTTTAAATGGATACATTTTTTGCGCATGCTGTTCCATTGAACTTTTAGAGACCGTGTCTCATATACTGGAAAATAACGTAACGTTTAATTCACTATGCCTGCCTATATGTCTGAACAAAATACTGGTCTCGGTGAGGCTTATGTGATACGACCGTCCTATATCAAATAAATTATCCTAATGTCATCGAGTACTTCGAAAATGCAAATTCCATGCCATTGTCCTGCCAATCTGATTGTCAGAGTCTCTCTCTAAAAGCACTGAATATTTTAAGTACTATCCATGTAAAATGCATGACTGAAAAAAATTATATATTGTATGTTGTTGAAGTTATGTTGAAGTAGGTGTTACAATTTTTTTAATAAAATAGTTTCAATATTCTATGTTTTAAAATTTAAAAAAGAATTTGATAGTACTTAAAGTAATATTTATTAAGAATTTTCTTTTGTTTACATTGTATTCATATATATATATATATATATATATATATATATATATATATATATATATATATATATATATATATATATATATATATATATATATATATTATTGCTAAAAAATAGATGGACACTCACATATTTTAGGATATTTGTATTATTCCTTTGATCATTTACACAGTTCACTGAATCAGTGAATACCATTAAAATTTTTTAATTTGTGGTTCAGTTCCCTAGTAGCAATTCAACTCTGGCGTAGTGATTGGTTGAACGACTTGAACCGATAGAAACTCAGTGGGACTTGTGCGGCAATTGTGTATGGAACAGTGCACTATTTGTCCTTTCGGCCGGAGAGCGGCAGCGATATCCCTGCCCGTTCATTTGAAGTGCACGATGTGATGAGTTTATGGCATATGGCCCGGTGAATTTTTTTAGATTCGATGAAAAGGGAGTGAGAGCAGCGATGATATTATGCTCGTATAGCAATGCTGTTGCTGGCTTAAATAGCAAAAATACACTATTGTTTCAAAATAATTTAATGATAGTGTATTTTTGTTAATAAACCAGACAATATTAAGGAAAATCCATTTTAAATATGCATATGTTTATAAAATTTTTCGTAGATAAAAATACTTGTGTGTGTGGTTGAGAATTTTTTAAATATATCTAGCACTCTTTTTTTTACAGTTTGAATTTATTTTTTATTATGCTTCTAGTATAATAAAAATTAATTCAAAATGTAATAAAAATTCCAATTGTATACTTATATAAGTGAAATTAATATGAAATGTATTTTACCCATCATCTAATATTTTTTCACTCTTGGACATTTCAGTATTTTCAAGTTTTCATTGAAGGACACAAATTTAACATTCAATAGTTTCAGTTTTAGAGATTTTCTTTTATTTTTTTACTAATAGAACTACTCCAATAAATTTTTTCCAATTTTAGAAAAAATAAATTAGCAGATTGTTAACTGTTATGATTTTCCAAATGTTTTCTTAAAAAATTTTACAACGAAAATTGATTTGCAAAAATTGAAATATTTTACTATTGTTTTATAATATATATATTTTAACAAATCCTCATAAATTCAGTTTTAAAAATTAAAAATCATACATAAATTCATTTAGTTCCAATATATTTGTAACAATAGGTATATACTATCAACGAACATTTCTAAACTAGATACTTTGATAGATTTAAAAGAAAACATTGATTCTATTTTAATATAGAACACAGAGAACTTTGCTTGTATGGTCTTAGTTTTATTAATTTTTGATATTGTTTCTTAGCAGTTTTATAATAATAGTAGAAAAATTAACTTGAATATGAATATTCTAGAAATTTTTCAAAAGCAATATTTGTATAGCTAAGGGTGATAAGAGGAATGAGTTATTAATTTTTGGTAACAAGTGTATTAAATATATTATTGTAATAAAATTAAAAATTCAGTTAAATTCTCAGATAAAGTGTTCCTATTTCCCTGCATTTTTTATTTTAACATTTGTTAAACTATCTATTTCAATATTTATGAACTTAATCCCAAAAATAAAATGTTTACAAAAGATAAAGCTTTATTATTTTTATTACATATTATGAGCATTAGATTTTTTCCAAAACTCTTTTTTTAAACGTCCCCTATCTCTGTCAGGAGCATGCATCAACCATTTCTTTATATATTGCTGTACATCAATATCTGTGATACAGTTGTCACGGTGGCAAGTAGAAGCTACAAGTAAACAAATTTTACTCATATAATTAATGTTAAATAAAGTAACATCAGAAACAAAGTAAGGTCAACATTTCAAACATTTTTATAATTGATACTATTAACATTAAATTGCTTCTGTTATAAAACAATTTTAAACATTACATGGAAATGCCACAAAAATTAAAGTTGTTAAAATAATAAAATTAAGGTTTAAATTTAGATAAAAAAATTATAAGGTTAATCCACATACTCCAATCAACCTTTTGATCCAATGATAAACTTGGCAATAAAAAATTACATAGGCAAAGCATAAAGGAAAAATCAAAAATAACAATTCTTCTTAATTTTAAGTTACAGGAACAATATAAGCTAAAATTACATACATTGTATTCAAGTTTTCAAAGGATAATAAAACATGTAGTTAAAAATTATAACAGAAACATATGAAATATTGTTTTCTTATGATTTGTTACAATGGTTATTATTCAGAAATATTTTATTAAATTGAATTAGTTAAACTTTTACATTTGAATTTAATGATGTTTTCATATTGCTCCATATTACTTTTAAAATTTATTTGTACAAGTAATTCACCTTAGAAAATTTAAAAATAAAATGCTAACCTGTAATCAAATTTATAACATTCTGAAGGGTGGAAAATGGATGCTTAACACACCTACTCACATTCTAGTTATACTGCTTTGACAAATCATTTGTCATTATTACCATGATGATTCTTCGGATAACACCGCTAAAGCTTGTGCCATCTTTATAGTGTCATCTTTAGTAAAAAAAGTCAGCTGAAAATAATTACAAAATATTAAAAATATAAAATTGAACTTTAGTTTTAGTTCCTCAACCCTACTTTATGTTAATGCTTATTTACCTATCAACTAAATATTTTTCTATAGAAACTTAATGTTTTTTTGTTATTTAAATGGTTTAAATTACTTTGAAATTTGCATTATGTCAGGAAAAAATTCCAAGAAAGATGAAAACCAGACCAAGATTCTGGAATTATTTCTTTTATAAATATATATTACAGTAAAAATTTTGCATTAAATTTAATTTTTGCAGTATATATATATAAATATACACTTGAATATCTACCAGTTTGAAATACAAAATTTGCATATTGTATGCATTGGCACTAATGTATGTTTTAATTATTTTTCATGTAATAATATTTGTAATATTAAATTATTTTATACACTATTTCGCTCTATAAAAATTGTTGTTTAATATACAAAAAATAATGAAATGAATAGTTATCATTAAAATTGAATTATAAGAACAGATTTTACAAAATAAATAAAAATAAAAATATGATTTATATATAAACTGTAAGCTTCCTTTTATATGAGATTTATAGATACATGGAATTTTTCAATATTATAAATGCAATATAAAATTTATGTTGAACATAACAATTTATAAATATGATATATAAATAACCTAATTACGTCCAGAGAATAACTTACCGCAGGAAAACAGGCAATGACAAACTTTCAACTAATTTTCACTGAGATCACTGAAATTTTTAATTCTAATCAAAAATTTATAAGAAGGTCAGTAGAAAACTTTTCTATCTAACCAATTTGATGCAATTTCCTCATCTATACAGTTTTATCTCTATTCTTTGATAAATTCTACAAATAGAAAGCTAATTGATAACATTTACAATAAAATGTAATGAATTTTATACTTTTCAAATGTATATTAAAATATTGGGTAAGTTTTCCACAAATTGGATGTTTGCTATATTTCGTGATTGTTTTTATTTGGTAAAATTTTTCATTTGTTGTGACTTCTGGATTTTTATTTTTTTACTGCAGAGATTTTTATTATCTATTTTGTTAGTAGATATCTTTTTGCTCTTTTTTATGTTTATTATTTTTTATTTATCAAAATTCATTCTATAAAAACAATGATGTACAATGAAGCCTAGATACATGATAAAATCATGAAAAACTCACCATTCGTTGTGTAACAGCAAATTTTTGTGATGCCGAGCTCAAAGCAATTTTAACCATTTTTATGAAGTGAAGAATATGATAATGTTTAAAATATAATCACATTCATTAACTAAACATTTAATATTTTTAAAATAGAAGTTTTTTTTCCCTTGTTTCAAGCTTTAAACGCTGGTAGTTTACTTCACGAAATTGATCACAAATAATAATGAAATAAAAATAAGGAATTCCTATTTATATATAATTTGGAGAGCTGCTTCAAAAATTTATTTTTATAGTTTTCGATGCAAGTCAAGAAATTATTGATACACATTTTTCTAGTTTTATATTTACCACTTTCATTTACTGATGGGAATTTTGTCATCGAACATAAACTAGTCACTCCAATTATAAGAAATTGTTCAGTTCATATCTATTTTTATAATGCATATTGAAGTTAAAAATACTTACACTTTAAAAATAAGTTTATGTTTTATCACAGTAAGGATTTGATCATTTATTTTATCTGAAGACATATTTTACCCATTACCAATTTTGCTAAGAGTTATAACTCAACCCAATTAACAATTAAGTTCCCCAGCTTATAAAATACCAGTACTTAAAACAATATTTTTACGGTACTTTTCTATTATACCCCATAAATAATCCCAATAATGGGAAAGAAAAAAATCGTAAATTACGTCCTAGATATTCCATTTTCATCATGAATTGTTTAAAAAGTTTATATTTTTAGAAAATACTAAAAATAATATAAACATTTTATGCATGTGAGATTAATTAGACCAGGACCTATGGCTTAAAGTGGATTCTGAACCACTTTCCAAGGTCAAACTGGGATTCAAACCTATTAACTGTTGAACCGAAGCTATTTCTTTAAGTTCATAAGCAGGGTTATAGTGGAAAAGTACCTTTTTTACTTTCTGTTCAACATAAGAATTTCTTTGTATAAATATATACATCAAACTCTTGATTATTCATTTATTTAATTACAAAAACTAATATTAGTACCCAAATTGTACATTGCTTAATGCTGAAAATTGATTTCAAAAACGTGGACTAACATCAGCAGTCCACTACAAATAGGAAAATGATAAAATTAATTTTATTATGTTATAAATCATGGAAATTATTGTATCAAAATTAATTACTACATGAATATGATTAAATTTCAAATGTAAAAGAATAATTAAAATTTAAGTTTTCATAAAATGTAGAAATTACGTAAAGACATTTGTTATTTATCAATTTATAAAAAATACTTACAATAAGAAAATATATAATCTATCCTAATGTGTGTATATCACTTAGCTGACTGCTTATCTGGCTCAAAATGATAGCGGAGCATTACCAACTTATGAGTAATCTGAATTTTTCTGACTGCGATAGGTCTGTAAAGACCATGGCGAGTAATGTTGTCCATGGCTGTCGCAATAATCCTCATGTGGGTCCTGCCATTTTTAACAGAGCCTTTTCAGATCAGGAACTTGATACTGCGATTTTGGATTCAAAATTAAATACTTCACCTGGACCAGATGGTATTCATGGCCAAATGATATGCCATTTTAGTCCTCATGGAAGACAGAGACTTCTTGACATCATGAACAACTCTTGAAGACTGGGTTGTCTTCCTCGAGATTGGAAAAGAGCAGTTGTGGTGTCTAATAGGAAACTTGGCAGGGACATTGCTTCTGTTGACAGTTTTAGACCCATTGCCTTGACTTCCATGTCATGTAAAATTATGGAAAAATGATTTTATAGAGATTTATTTTTTATCTAAATTCTCACAACCTCCTACCGATGGAGCAATATGGTTTTAGAGAGGGTCACAGCACGATTGATCAAGTGCTTTATTTTAGCCAATGTATTAGAGACGCCCATAACAAAAGGCCTACCAATCACACTGTTGCTGCCTTCCTTGATCTTTCTAGGGCATTCGAGAGAGTTTGGAGTCAGAAGCTCATTAGCAAATTTTATGTTAAGTTCAGTATTCGTGGAAGAGTATTACCTTGGATTTATGATTTTCTGAGAAATATACACATTAAGGTGAAATTCATCGATTCAACCTCAGATAGTATTAAAATAAGCCAAGGCATTCCTCAAAGCTGGGACTTGAGCCCCCTGCTGTTCAAACTTTTTATTGCGGGAATTGAAAAAGCCATTCCTGAGAACTGTGAGGTGGGACTTTTCGCTGATGACATCGTTCTTTGGAGTTCTGGCTCTGATACAGAAAAGGTGGAGGAACATGTGAACCAAGCTTTGACTGACATGTGGAGCTTTGCTGTGGGCCACAAATTAAGTTTTAACCCTTCAAAATCTATTGCAAGTTTCTTTACAACTAATAGAAAATTATGTAATTTTCGACCGAAAGTCTTGTTGAACTATCAACCCCTTGAGGTTGAGAAACATCCAAAGTATCTGGGCTTCATATTAGATCCTGAGTAACTGTCACTTGGAGCACCTCGCTTTAAGAGCTAGAAAACACCTTAACATTCTTAAATACATCTCGGGCCGTGATTGGGGTGCCGATGCTAATACCCTTAGAAACACCTATGTTTCTCTTATTCGTCACATTTTAGAGTACTGCCTCCCCATCTACTATTGTGCCTCTCGCTCAAACCTGCAGAATCTTGAACGTGTACAACTTAGCGCTGCAAGGATTATTACTGGTCTTCGCAGTTCTTGCTCAAATGATATTGTGCTCTATGAGGTCAATCTACAGACTTTGAGTCTTAGGAGAAATGCATGTTTGGTGAAGTACTACAAAAAGCTTTCTTGTTTTGACTTTCAGAATCGTACCTCTAGATTTCTGGGTTCCTGGAGCAGTAACCAGCAGAGCAATCGTTGTAATCGTTTTGGATAGATTGTTTCTAATCACTTTTTGCCAGCTCAATCGTACACCACAGTTTATTCCAGATTATCGACTCTTCTGAGGGTCTTGATGGTGTTTATTTTCATCTAGACCTTTTTGTCCAAGTTAACAACCAACTGGATCTTCCAGATTACTTGAAACAGTTGGCTCTGGAGAAAATCAGCAATGTCCCCGTAGATGCTGTTCAATTATACACTGACGGCAGTAGACTTCATAATGGCTGTTCTGGCATTGGCATCGATATTAGATTTCGGCATAAAGAAATAAAAATCCAGACTTCTGCTCTGCTTTTCGAAGTGAGCTTATTTCAAATCTAGAAGGTCTGGATTCCGTCATGATGCTTCCACAGTTAAAGGATATCTGGACCTTTTCTGATAGTAGAAGTGGTATTCAGCTATTATCAACATTTGGCCGATAGGCATCATGTGAGGGATAGTACTAGTGCAGATATCCTCAGAAAACTAAAACATCTTTCCTATGGTCATCATGTCCACTTTCAGTGGATTCCGTCCCATGTGGATGTTGCAGTTAATGAAATTGCGGACAATTTGGCTAAAGCCGGCACTAGTGATTTCCCCACGCCTGCCGCTTCTCTTACTCATCTGGAGCTTTTTTCTAAATTTAGGGCAACTACCATGGCTACCTGGATTGTCCCACCTGTGTATCCTTCGTACCAGGTGAGGTGTCCTAGTGGCTTCTTGGCTCTGGGCTACAGTAGACATGATCAAACTGTACTTGCCCATTTTCTTAGCGGCCATCTGCTTTCCATGACTTTCGTAGGTGGTAACAAACATTTCGAGACCTGCACTAAGTGTTCTTCGGAGCAGGCCTCTTCTGACCACATTTTATCTTGCTTAGGGCTTACCAAGCACGATTTGATTCGGGATCCCCTTCTGGTGCTTGACATTTTTAGGGTGAATGGACTCATGGACCTGATCTAGCTTTACTGATCACAGGGATTGGAAACAACACTTTTACATTAGATTCGATTTCAAGAAACTTATTCCTTTTGGAATAACGCTTTAGATCGCGAAATTTATATGAAAATGCAAACCTACATTCATGACAAAGCTTCACATATTAATGCTAGTAACAAAAAAGAAATCTAATTAAAAATAACACACATCAAAAATATACAAAAGATATTATCAACATAGCACTTTAGGGTGGCTACTGGTTTTTAATTATGATAATAATCGTAAATTATAAGTACTATGGATTCAACACCTGAAAGATTGAACAAACTAGAGAAAATTTCACTCTGAAATTAATTCACATATTATTTAAAATAGATTATTATTTGCAATGCTTATTTTGACAAAATTTTACGAACACAAAATAAAAAGTATACTTTGTAACAGAATTAAATAAATAGACATTTCAAATATATTTACTTTTATACTTTGTAGACATATTAATGAGTCTGCCCATGATTCGAGTTCCCTTCAATCCTAAATGCTGCAGCCGCAGTCCAGCGACCACTTTATCAACAGCCGACGACAGTGTCGTGCAAAATATGCGGTAGAAAAAACAGTGACCATTTCATGTATAAGATACTGGGCACGGATCGCTGAAAAAATTCGGTATAAAGTGAGTTACCAATGAAACCGGTTGTAATGGCCACTGTAATACCACTGAGCCTCTGCTGTTAGGGTTCTTTCTAAGTTTATGTACTTTTATACAACAGTTTATATTAAATATACATAAATGAGTATACATATACCATAATTTAAAGGAGAAACGTCAAGGTGTTTACATACATTTGAAAAATTAAAGCAGAAAATTAAATGCGAAATGTATTGGAAGTGTACAAAAATTACTGAAAATATTGTCAATAATATTAGGATATGGAGAAGCTAAAATTCTATACAATAAAGCATTTTACAATTATTTACTCCATTCAATGGTACCTCAATGAATAGATGTTTGTTTGAGATTTGAAACATACGAAGGAATGAATTTTCCCAAGAAATATTGTACAAAAATATTCTGGAAATAAGATCAACATAAATAAAAGTAAGAAAGTCCTCCATCACCTGAGTATAAAGTTAACGTCATTTCAGAATTCGTTATTTATAAATAAAGACGGATGAGACTTTTAATTTTTTTTTTCAAATTTGCTGAAATGTGAACTTGAAATTTTGCCAGGATCCCTCCCTTATGGCACACACACCTGTATACAATCTATTTCAAAAGGTTATTAAATTTTTAGGGATACATTTCTTGGACTCTATGTCGCTTTCAGACTGTAAAATATGTAAAAGTAAATGAGCAGTGCTTAGAAAATGAATATATTTCTGGAAAAGCTTTTATCGTAGTGTGTAAGTAAAGTGCAAAGATTCGTCAAAAGCGTATCTTTACACAATCTAACTAATACTAATATATGTATATATACATGCATGCATATATATATATATATATATATATATATATATATATATATATATATATATATATATATATATATGTATATATATATATATATATATATAAATATATATATATATATATATATATATATATATATATATATCAGGGGTGGCCAAGCTCCTTGATAGTCCGAATCAAAATTAGAAATCAATAATCAAAATAGATAGTCAGAATTTGAAAATTTTCTAGAACCGCAATTAAATACATGTTTAAAAGTTATGCAAAAAAGGTATTACATTTTTTTACAGAAATTATATTTATTGGAAATATAAAAATTAAAGTAAAAAACTTTATAAACACATTTGTTTTACTTCTCTTGATAATTCTTTAAAAATTGGTGAATAATTAATGACAGCACTTCTCAGCAATTCTTTGAGACGCTGGTTAGTTAATACTCTGATCAGTGGATTTCAAGAATTTTAAGGTGAAATAAAATGATTCACATAGGTACTTTATTATGAATATCGAAATAATTCGACCAGCAACCTTTTTTAATTCAGGATACTTCGATTCTGGTAAATTTCTAAAATTCAATAATCGGCATCGACTTATATTTTAATTGTAAAGCTTGATCTTCTTGTATCTCCATTAATTCTAATTCTCCGCCTGCTTTTCGGGTCATTTATATTGGAAATGGAAAACTCACCTTAAATTATGTTAATTTCAAATGGATTCAGAAAAAAGAAATCAAGATACGATTTAAAATATTTCAAGTTTTGAAATCTAATTTGGAATTTCTTCAACATACCTCCTTTTTATATGTGTATTTGTTGAGTTTTTCTTGTTTAATATATTGGAACAAATTTTTTTAATTTAAGTAAAATGACAAAATGCTTTATTTTTAATGTCCTTTCAAAAAAAGATGGTATTTAGTTTGAAAACTAAATATACACTGTGAGAGGTCAAATATTTTTTTATCTTTCCGAGGCAATTGTAAATTCAGTGTTTGCAAATGTTCCATGACATCAGTCAAAAACATTAAGCTTTATAATTACTCGTCATCGTCTAATTCTGAATAAGAATCTTCTTTTCTTTTAGAAATGCAGTTATGGGATCAAACAAATCTACAAATCAATTTAATACGTTGTAGATAGATTACCATCTAAGAATCCAAAAGAAATTAATGTCATTTGGAAGTTCTTCGTCCTTAATTTTTCAAGGAAAATTTTGAATGGTCAATGAATTGTTGCATTGGTGCGAAAGTAATTTACAATGTATAACACTGTTTTCAGGATATTTTAAATACTTTGTAATTAGATGTTTTCGGTGTATTATGAAGTGAACCAGTATGAACTACGGAACTTGAGAATCATCTCTTAAAAGCCCAACAATAACGATTTTTTTACCCTGCATTGCCGGAGCTACAACAGTTGCAATGCTTGCAAAAGTTTATTAAGAGGTACATCCAAAGAGTTTTCATTATGGAATCTAATGTCTTTTTAATAGACACCGAGAGTTGACTCTTGAAGTGCTGCTAAATCTAATACTCCTTCTTGAACAGCGAAGTCAGGTGAAACAGAACCTATGAAAACTGCCAATTGCTGAAGATCTCTGATATCTGTTCAAAGTCTGAGCTGAATGCAATACTGTTTTCAAATCATTTTTTTAAAATTATATTCAAGAGATGAATTAATTGCAATTATGTGTCATTCGGTTGTGTTTCATTAGATGGGAAATTGTGAAACAACTTTGTGCAATGCTGCATTATTCGGATCTAAAACTTTAAGTACATCTTCCAAGATTTTTTAAATAAACTCTTCATCTCCATACACAGCGTTTTGCACAGGCAGTAAAAAACTGGCTTCAGCCACATTATTAGCTTGAATGCTAAGAGTTATCAAAATTGACTGTTGTTTATTTAAATTTGATTTTAAAGAAGCAAGTTTATATCTAACCTTAATCTGAAATTTGGTGAATACAGATTAGAAAACTGAGAATGATTGGTTTCATAATGTCAACGTAAATTGCTAGCTTTATAATTTTGGATCGTAGAATTACAAATAACGCTTAATGTGTTTTTCCGTTATTGTCAATAAAAAAGAAATTATTCTGCCACTCAATATTAAAAATTTTATTTTCTTGCTCGTATTTCCTTTTTTTATTTTCGTTCTCTGTCATATTTTAAAAAGAACTGTAAATAAATTAAAAAATTTAAAAATACAAGTTTTGTGTTATTAAAAGAATTACAGCACGCGTTACATATTACGAAACAAATTACAATTAACTTACCAAAAATTCCAGATTACAAATTATATGCGTAGTAAGATTGGTACAAATTGTTTCTTCCAGACCACAATGTCAACTGTCCGTTTACAAATTCAAAATCGGTCTTCATTCGGTCGATTACGACTCTGTTTATGTTCATTCGTGCGCTTTTTGATGAGTCATATGATTCTCAACTTGGGAAGAAATGAAATTTGCTACAACGTTGCACTCAATCTCTTATATTTGTTGTCGGAAGTTTAAGACATTTTGAAACTCATACGGAGCGATAATAATTTTTTAAAACATAACACAAAAATGAAAAGGGAACTCGAGTACATTTATCAAGAGGCACAAATAATCCTTCAAACAGCCGCATGTAGCTTGTGAGCCGCAGGTTGGCAACCCCTGATTTATATATATATACATACATGCATGCATACATACATACATACATACATACATACATACATACATACATACATACACACACACACACACACACACACACACACACACACACACACACACACACACATATATATATATATATATATATACATATATGTGTGACATGATGGTACTTAATGCAGTTGCAGCCAGAAATAAATTCAGACGCTGTCGTCCTTATAAAAAATTTCGAAAAGTATTATAATATTGGTGGTTCTAATGGTTGATTTGTTGGTTGGTGTCGTGTCCATATGGGGAGAGCTATAAATGACCATGAGTGCGCAGAACTGTCTTCCTTATGTTTTCGGAGTATAGACACTTTTCGACGTCGAAGGGGGTGGTACTAATATAACCAGAATAAAACAACATTTATCCCCATGTGAATATAATATCACCTTCATGTTTTTCAATAAGCAAACATTTTGCTGGTATAACCATATGGAAAGTGGTTGAAATGTTGAGAAAACCAAAATTGGTTTTCTTTGTGCCAAGAATTTTTCTCTGGATGATTATTGATATTTTTATAATGTATTAAAATGAATCAAATTTTAGTTCTCCAAATTTTTTGTATAGTAATATGAGATACTTAAAATTGAATATAATCAAGAACTTCATCTTTTAAACTATATTTCGATGATAAGTACTGTGTGTATATATACTAATAAATAAAGAGAAAAACTGTCCTTTCGTAAATAAACCTTCCTCTTTGGCAATATAAAAAATGTGATGCATCATAGGAATGTGCAGAAAACCACAACTGCTTTTTATTGCACCTACCATTTTTCACTGGGTAATTATTGACATTTTTTCAATGTAACAAAAATATTCAATTTTTTATTATGCAAATCTTTTGCATAATATAGTCAGATACTACATAAAGATAAATCATCACATTTTTCTTTCTTTAAAAAATCTCCGGAAAAAGTTTAAATTCGTTTCTGTTTATAAATCGAAGCGAAAAATTACATAGTAACTTGCAAATAGGTGGGGAAAAAATAATAGATTATCTCCTGGATAAACAGGATCGTGCTTTTCAACAAGATGTTTCATTGAGTCAGGAACAACTAAAGAGAAAGAGGAAACCCATTTTATAATGAAAATGTTAATAAAAAATATAATCCGCACATCACCTTCAATTCAATTGGGAAAACTGAAATTCAATTTAATCTGCCGAATTGAAAGAACGGGTCTAGAAAACAGGGAATACCAATCCATTTTTTGCTCGAAGCTTGTCACTCGGGGCAAATATAAATCCGTTAATAGTTTTATCGTTTTTCAATAGATCGATTGGCAGAGGAATTCGTTTAATCCACAAACTTTGTCAATATTAGACACATTCCTTTTAATTTTGGTTTAATTAAAAATTGATTATCTTCCCTGTTATTGTCAGTATTAGGAAAATATATTGAATGTTTTTTTTTTCTCTCCTTGAAGACCTTTTCCGTAACTCGGAAAATTTCCTGTAACGAGAAAAACCAGCTATTTTATTTTAAAGACTATACTTTCTATGATGGAATCGCTTCACATGGATGTCATTATAACCGTTAATGTTCTTATAAATGCTAAACTATTTTTGATAAAAAAAAAAGATTCAGAGACACACAATTCTATGTTAAATTTAATTTCTTTTGCATATTTTTTTGGCCTATTATACCCTCGTAATTGTTTGCATGGGTTAGACAAGTTGGCAGGCTACCATTTTTTTTTCAATTCTATTTCGGGCCAACATTTTTATTTTATACTTAGTGACAAGAAAACTAGATTGGAGTAAATCCTAACATATTAGTAGGACAACGTTTTTTG
This sequence comes from Latrodectus hesperus, assembly GCA_037975125.1. Lineage (NCBI taxonomy): Eukaryota > Metazoa > Arthropoda > Arachnida > Araneae > Theridiidae > Latrodectus > Latrodectus hesperus. The sequence continues at coordinate 5,042,420 of CM075854.1, read as the reverse complement.
GATTTGATCTCAGCAGCGATTGAACAAAGGGAATCTATTTACAGTCCTCCGAGAGACACTTTTTGGTTTGCTCCCTTGTGACACGTGAGTAAATCCCACTCTCTGTGAAAAGTCGCTCTGGAGGGCAATGACGTTCCAATAACTTGCACCGGTCTTCGACTGTCAGGCAGTCCGTCACGTGATGTCAAGTACAAAACATTCCATCCATTGTAATGAAGACAAACTTTTTTATACAAAGACAGACATATTTTATACAAGATAAAACGACAGATATTCCCAAAAAATATAGACAATGTGCATTTTATATTTTGAATACATCTGCACACTTCAAAGTGTATAAATTATGTTACATTTTAAATCTACAAACATGTTTTTCATTTCATGCTTTATAGATGGATAATGTTTATTTGACAAAACTGGGATTAATTGTGCTTATTTTTATTTTCAAATATAAATTTTTAATTATTTTTATTATTTACATATATAATAATTAAGATAACTAAATTTGAGGAATTAGAGCCTTTAAAAATAGACTGGCAGGAATAAGAAAAAAATATTTCAATTGTAAAAATAATTTGTTTATTAATTTATTAATAATGCAATACAAGTTTCAAACATATGGATTATATTAATAAAAAGGTACTGATGGTTATATAAGATACAATTAATAATGTCTTTTAAAGACGTTTCTGGGAACTATTTGAAATATTCATGCATTTACTTTCCAAATTTAATTAAAGGAAAAACAAATTCAGCTCTTTTAACAGTGAACATTTTTAAACTGGAATCAGTTTTTTTTTATATTTTAAATAAAAAAAATATATATACGTTGTCTGTGTGAATTTCAAAGTAAAGTATTAAAACGATTAATTATTTATTTTCACGGCAGACATATTTGAGTTTTAAGTGTTTGTTTCCCTCTTTTTTTAACGCTGGAAATACCAACGAAATGAATAAGAGAAAATAACGATACTTCAAATCCAAATGAATTAATTCATTTGGGTTTGAATGGTGTAGTTACTTTTTTGTTTTCAATAAAATAATTCCTTATTCCATATTTCCTTATGAGTTGATTATAGAATTAATATCTTGATTAAAGTACAAAAAATATGGAATGTACTACATATTTAAAATTACGCGTACTACATACATAGGAATCGTACTTAATAACATGCTCCTCCAAGGCTGAGTTGGCAAATGTATGGTTAATGCTCTGGTCTACAATTCAATTGCTCATGGGTTCAACTTCCACCTGGAACGTGGATGTTTCAAATGTAGGTCCCGGTCAAATGTGTAATCGTGTACCAAACTTACAGTGGATAAAATAAATTAAACTACTACTAATTTGGTTTGGTCAATCTATGGTTACAGGCGAATGCTCTAATTAGATGTGATATGAAACACATGATCATTTTATTATTATTATTATAGAAAAAAATGCCTGATTGAAATGATAAATTCAGGAAAAAATAGTTATAAATAAATATATTGTAATTATTATTTTTATTATCTTTCATGTATTTTATTTTAAGTACACATTTATTTAAGAATATCTTGTGTATCATATATTTATTATAATTAACTATTTCACTGTGATAAATTTTATTAATGTCTTTATTTTTTTAGGTTCACGATTAAGAAAAACATGTAATTTTTACTGTGATTCAAATTAATATTTTATGAAAAATAATTTATTATTAAAATACCATACAAATAAAAGGTGCTATAAATATCTTAAAAATTGAAAAAATGATTAAATCATTATAGGATGTAAGTCACTTGGTACCACACCAAAAAGGAATTACATAATAATTAAAGGCAAAAATTAAGTTTCAGATCTGATTGTGCTTCATAATTATTTTTATTTTGTGCATTATATGATAATTTTGCATATTCTTTATCTTATATTCTTCTTAATGATTAATTAAAAATTATAGTGAAATACCAGATTTTTCCCTTGCATATTTATTAATCAATCAAATTATCATAATTATTCATTCTCCAAGGTAGAAATGGCTCTTTTGCATTATTTGCGTAATGATCCAGAGAATGCTGTGCAAAACGCATCTAACAAACATCTCTGATTGCGGCTCAAAAAAGGAGCCCGTAATCTGTCGTAAAAAGTTTTGTCTATGAAAACAGCGAAACAGGAAGTTCTAATTAAGGGCAAAAGCTAGCGTGAGAATGGAAATCTAAATCGTCTTCCACAAACAGTGGGGAAGCTCCCTTATAGAAGGAATTAGCTAGTATTCATTGCTTCCTTTTTGGTAGAGTCAATTCGATACTTTTTGCAATTCCGTAGACAACGATTTTCGATTTCCGTTCGTTCATGGCCGCAGACGATTTTATTTTGTTTGCCATTCTCCCTCACGAATTCCAAATACCGAGCAACGCTCGGGCTTTATTATTATTTTTCTTCTGCAGAAAGTGACGCATTTTATCGTTTGCTTCCTTTCACCGTTGTTTTAAAATAGAAATATCGAACGCACGAAGAGGCATTTATTTTTAAAATTATCATTTGAATTCGTAAATATAAATCAATGTCTGTTATGAGAAGGACGTCATAATAAATGCAGTGTGCCTTTTTATTAGAACGGCAGAAAAATTGGGCAATTGTGTAGTTATTTTATACTTTCTATTGTGTTTTTAACTTAAATGATACATTTTAATCTTTGAAATTTACGAAATAAAAAATTCATTATTTTTTGCATGAATTTTCAAAACAAAATTTGATATAAGTGATGATTGCAACGATATACTTTTAAACATTATATTTAAAACTATATAGTTGTGATGATGCTTAAATTGTGTATGCATTAGGAAATTCTTCATAATTATCTCAGGCTTCCGATAATTACTTCAAGTAAGATAATTTTCGCCATGTTAAAAGTAATTAAGTTTCACTTAATACATTTTTTCCAAATTAAATATTCTTTTTATTTTCGTTTTCAATAATTTTTATTCATATTTCGTGTAATAAAATATCGACAGATTTATACAAGTTTTTTTATAGTTTAACCTCTGCCAAAGCTATAATTTATAAATTTTTAAATACGATGTTTCTAAGTTTCAATATAGCCTAATGTTTTCTTTTAGAGCTGAAATTCCCAGATTCGAATTTTATCATTGTTGAATAATAGGAGATAAGTCGGCTTTTTTATGTTTTTGACATGCAAATCTATCTACATAATTACTTAGGAGTTTTCCTTATTTTGTGATTTGTAAATACAGCTCACAATCCCTCAATTGTCTCCCCCGAAGACATTACGCTGAGAATATTTAAAAATCTTTTCATCAATTATAGGAGGTTAAGATAAAACAGAGGTCAAAATAAGAAACTGATGCCAGGCATGTTTTGCAATTGATGCAAACAATTATTAAATAAATTCGAAATTGAAAGCATTGTTGTCATTCATCTCATAAGCCCTAAAGCTATCTAAAAAAAGCATTACTTTGTAGTCGATAAAATAAATTGTAAAATATAATATCTTAATTTTAAATTCTTTGTCAGCACAGCAAAACATAGAAATTTATAATAATTTTTTTAAATATTTTCTCATTTCATTGAGAACAATTTAGAATGTTTGAGGCAGAATAATGACGCAAAATAAGCGATTTAACATTGTTAAACTGGAATATTCACAAACATGGGATTAATTTCACTTTGTTTGACATTCTGTGGGATTTTTCTAACATAGGACTAACTTGACAAGGACCTACGATTTAAAAGGGATTATGAACAACTGTAAACATCCATCCTTGATTTATGCTGACTCTCTCGTAATCTTGTCTGCAAATATTTTTTTAAGTCAAACTCATGTATGGTTGACTTGGAAGTTAGTGTGCAGTCCAAAACACATTCATCCAAGATGACCATTTGCAGATGCCATGAGAACGAATTTAAAAACACGTAGACCATTATGCCAATTACTTCTTAGATCTGTAGACCTCACAGTCCGATCATGATACTGGGATTCATCTACTTAGAATTGCACTGACTGATAATGTATTACACACAGTGATAAATACAGTTCCTGAATGTGATTCGACAACAAACGTATCTAGAGACATCGAAGGCAGAGTAGGGATCCCATCCTTATTATCACATGCCATACATTCCCACAATGCGGCGTTACGGTTTAGGTTATTTCTTTTTACGTCATTTTGTCTTTGGCAGTTACTTTAGAGAGATTTACAGAAACTGTAGAGTCCCCATACCTTTTGTGAAACTCAGAACTAATTTTGCACAAGGTAATGCCTAGTTACCCTCGCCACTTATTTCTATGAATTGTCTTCAGGTTTTCCTAACAATTCCTTGGCTCTAATAGGTCTACTAATCTCCCTCTCAAAGAACACATTCAATACATTACGAGACGGCAGTTGCAACTACCCGGAATATTGACTATTTAGTCCGACATTTGGAGCCAGTTTTGTAAGAAATTTTGCAAGACTTCTTCTCGTAACTTCACCTGCCTATGTCACACCGGATGACAATTTCCGTCGATCCTAGAGATTATTAACGCATTATTGACTTCTTTTATTTGCAATGGTTTAACTCTAAAATAAATCCTTCAAATGTTCTGATATTTCATTTTCTCGATGTGCATTCTTAATATCGACCACACACTCAAACACAAAATCTGTATTGTTTACTGACAATTTCTTTTTACAACATCAATTTTTTGTTAACGAGTGTAAGGAAAATTTAGTACTTTCCAAAAGTGAATTTGACACAATCATGTATTAAAGAATGAGTTGACAGGAACTCATCACTCTGTATTAACCCAAGTGAACTGTTTCAATTTAGCAATTCAAAGACTACATACGCCTAACAATTACATTTTATAAACATATGGAAAAAATTACATATTTTTAATACGAACCCTTTTTTATTGCTAAAGAGTGTTAAACAAATAGTTAAGACTATCGAAATACTTTTCACTCTTTGTATATTAATTTATTTAATTATTTTTGTTTCAGTGCATTTCCATTTCGATTGAAGATTAACAATTTTTTTGCAGACAATATTCCTTGCAACAATAAGTTCAAATGAAATAATTTTCGTATTGTAACTTTTGATTTTTTGGACTACAGAAAGACATGGTTCAATCCTTTTCAGTATATTGATAAATGTGCTGATGTTAGAACTTAAATCTGCTTGGAATATTGTTCAGAGTGATTAATCTTTTCAGTATTGTGCTATTATCTTCTACTAACAATCATTTTACATTTTGCATGGTTTGTTTGTTTTATGGGTTTTCTATACTTGAGGGTTAATTTAATCTCATCTTAAAATTTAAAATGGAATCCGAACCATATAAGCACCTCCATCCTCAATGAAAATCGATCCCAGGAAATGCTGAAATAAGTATTTTGTAAGCTAATATCAATTTTTGAAAGAGACTTAATATTTCATGCCCAATGTATAGGACCATTTTATGATTTTAAAAAAGTAAAGAAGTACCTTTTTCTTAAATATAATCGTAATAACACACATCCAATTTTAGGAAATAGCTTTTTTGAGAGATTGGGATAGAAGAAAGGAAATGGGAAAGATTTTTGTTAAATTTGGCGATATTTATGCCTATTTCTGCTTACCTTTAAGAGCAAGCAACGACCTCGTAAGTTTGAACCTTGGTCAAGTGACGAAGGCTAAATGAGTGCTGGCACCATCTTCTCCACGACAATAAATTGAGGACACTGGAGTCTTCCAATATTTAAAATCACAACATGGCGTTGTTCATGTATCGAATCACTCACCTACTGGACAAGAGTCTTCTCCCATCACGCTACCCTAGCTGCTTTTAATTGATATGTTAGAGTCACGTTAAAATTGCAGTTTAAATAATGGAGGGAAATCACAAGAAGCATAAAAGGTAACAATTAGATGCAATCGAAATTATTACAATACCTTCAATACCTGTAAAATTTAATCAAAATTCGAACCTAGACATATTATATGGGAGTGCAAGATCTTAACTACTGTAATGGTGGGATGCTCGGGAAAAAAGTAGATGCACGAGGAAAGGAATGATGGTTGGTTTTTAGAAACTTTGTATTAAATTTTGTAAGAAAGAAAAGAAATTCAAATATAAATCAATCTTCTTGTAAATTTTATAGTTGCTAATGTATATTTTTTATTCTATTAGTAAAAATAAATTAGATTGCTTACAAAAAATTCTGTTTTAAAATTAAACTCACATTCTAGTAAAACACAATTATTTTATTCAAATTACATTTAGATGACACACTTTGACATATTTATTTAAATTATTTTATTCCTAAATGAAAAAAGGCAATTGCAAATAGAAGATATAGGACAGTTATTATATTTTCAGTGAAATGATGTCCAATAAAAATAAATTATTAATTACTCACAATTTTTAGTTTTACATCCCCTTCTTTAAATTATGAAATCAAAATTACTGATTCAGAAACCAAATTATATTTAGAAATAACGTTAATAGTTTCGTTTAATTTTCAAGCTGCCTTTTCTTTCTTTTCTGAATTCACTAAAGTTTGGGAGTTCAGATATTTTTCTTTTAGGAAACTCAATGAAGTAACTGAAGCTCATGCTTCAAATCTTTTTCTTAGTATTTTAATTTTTGATCCTGTTTATACAAATTTACTTAATATTCCAATGAAATTAATTTTAATTAATCCATTACACTCCTATTATGCTATATATGAAGAAGATATTTTTAAACATTTTTCAGGGGAATTCTTTGTGTGAGCATTCGACTCTTTTATTGCGAAATTTTACTGGACATGTAAAAACATAGTGCACAGACACCTAGGACATAGACATCAACAAACTCCTCTGTACTAACCAAAACTCCTATTGACTTCTACCAGTTTGGTTGGAAGTCATTGGAAAGATTAAAATTTCAGGAAGGAAGAATTTTTTACATTTATTGGGACAAAAAATTATTTAGAATCACTGAATGTTGTAAAATAATTTTAAAAATCTGAATAAGTTAACAAGGAAAATGAAGGATTTATAATGAAAATAAAGGCTTAAAGAAATAAAACAGATAACACTAAATTTCCTACAAATGCTTTAAAACATATAACAAAAAGGGAAAATGATGCAGGTTACATCACATTATTAATAAAAATGAGGAAGATTTTCTGTGAATGAAGATAAATACAGTGATAATGTAATGAAGAAATATTAATATAATGCCTATACATGCTGTAATTTATGTTCCAACTTAATTAAATTTTTTCACTATTTTTTCTCCAATTTTCCGACAGTTTAGAATTAATATACAACAGAATTAAATGTGCAGTTAATACGTTTATGAAACTGTTGTTTAAAATATATGGTGTTAACCTTATCATGCCATTGCATCTTTGATAGAAAGGTTTGTCACCCATGTCAAAATATAAATGAAAACTAACATTTGGATTCACTTGTGAAATATAAAAAATTAATTATATTTGAATAGAAATTAAATTTTATTGACACATTTAGCTAATAAAATGTAGGGAATTGTAAGATTTTTTTTTGCAGTATTAGATTATTTGAACATAGAAAGTAGAAGAGATTGGAATAAACTCATGAAGTGTAATTAAAGATACTTTATTTTTGAAAATAAAATTCTTAAAAGAAACATAAAAAATAAAACTCAAAACCTCCAATTGTATTTACTTGTTTTTGACAGGGTGAAATCTTTGTTTACGCAGTTAAAATCCATAAAATATAGATTTCATCGTGTTTTGTTTGAATTTTTTTTTTTTTTTGCCCTTTAACAATTTTAGAAGTTGTGTGATGAGAAGCACTTAAATTCTGAAAAGAATTATTGAAATTTTTCAACACTGGTAATAACTTACTTCATCAACAGAAAGAAACAGAAATGCAATATGTCCGTTTATTACACAAGAGCAGTGAGTCCATCATCTGCGTCAAATTTCACTTCAAGAAATCTATTATTTCCTGAATTACTAACTGTGAAACCACTGTAAAAGATTTCGCTTGTGGGCATTTTAAGAGAATCACCTCCTTTCAGAATGATCCAATCGTGAGTTTACATTTAATATCCCATCAAACCATAGAAATACTAAAAAGAGAGTACATTTTGTTCCATTACAAAGAATATTATAACTACGCTAGAAACTCAAGCGACATCTATTCAAAGGTCAAACTATAGACGCGTCACAAGGAACATTCACACTGAACATATTTAATTAAGCTATGTGTTCTTGGACACCTTTGTACTTTTCAGCTATATTGATACTGCTATGAAATCTCTCTACAATATTCAATTTTTAAGATTCAAGATGGCAGCTTCTAAAATATCTTTTCACAGTAAGGTTTTTATTAAGAAAGAAGTCTTTTTAAAATTTTTCTTAGACAGAAGTTCAGTAATATTTCATTCAGTAGGGCTTAAACTCTAATGTCAAATTTTGCTTAATAAGCCTTAATTTGACAGGGATCCATACATTAAAGTACACTGCTTGCCACCAAATTTGCAACACCAAGAAAGACAAGAGATATCGTAAAAAAATTTATTTTGTAGATAACATGTCGACAAATTATCAAATGAATAAATTTATAGACTTCTGTGCATAGTGGTTCCTGCCAAAATCAGTAGCCAGAGTAGCCGCCGCTGTTGCAGATCACCGCTGCCATACGCCTCGGCATTGATTTAACGAGACTTTGGATGTGATCTTGGGGTACAACAGAAAAAGCCGCTTTCATACGTTGCCAAAGTTGATCTGGTGTGGCAGATAGGGATGTAATCTGGGTCAATCATTGAGCAACCAGACCACATGTTTTATAACGGCGAAAGATCCGGAGAGAGAGCCAGCTGGGAAAGCAATTCAATCTGGTGATAGACGAAGAACCTTTGGACAATGCGTGGCACGTGTGGTAGCGGATTATCGCATTAAAATATGACTGTGGACAAGCCCTGAAGATAAGGAGGGAGAACTGGCTCCAACACCTCGGAGATGTAGCGCTGGTTGTTTAAAGTAGCAGCAATGCCTACTAGAGGAGTGCAAGAGTGATAATCAATACCGCCCCATAGCATAATGCCTGGTGCAGAACCAATGTGGCGGTGCAAAACTCAGCTGTTCAGTATTCTCTCTCCACGGTGTCTCCAGACTCGAATACGACCATCGTAGTGTTGCAGACAGAAGCGTGACTCGTCAGTAATGACAATTTCATTCCATTCTGCCGTCCATATCCTTCTTTCTTCGCACCATTGGAGATGTTTATGGTTTGGCGTCAAGGGTAGACGAAGCAATGGACGTCTTACGAACAGACCACTCTGCTGTAAACGGCGTCGAATGGTAAGCGCAGACACTGGATCATGCGTTACAGACTGAATGTGCGTTCGTAATGTGGTTGAGCTTTCCGCCAATGCCATGCGCACTATTTGTCATTCATCACGTCGTACCCTCCTGCATCCAACGGCATTACAGTTGTTTGGTTTCGTCGAACACGACTACTGATTTCCCTAGAAGAAAATCCAAAATCTCGGTAGGCCACTATCCTTCCTCTGTCGAGCTCGTAATCTTGATCAAAACATGATCGCTGTTTTCTACGAGGAATAATTGATCTTTTTTTTTTTGAAAAGACCACAAGAATAACACAATTGCCGAACTTGAAATCGTCGAAATCTCCAAGACTTAAATGGCGCTTTGAAGTCGCGCCATTGGCACGCGTGATGTGCGTCTGCCCTGAAATTCTAATCATTTGCATATCTCACCTCCAGTAATGCATGTTGTAAATTTCATGTTATTTGCATGCTTCCTTCAGGGTATTGAATTTACGGTGGCCAGCAGTGTATATTGAGAGTCCCTATATAAACATCCCCATTTGTGTTGTGAAACAAACCTACATACTGTTAAATTGCATGCCAGATCGCGAACATTCAGCAGGCAGTTTGGCTTGTGGTGTGATGACGAAGTTAATAAAATTATTTTCTGCCACACAAGGATGTCCGATAGCCTATAGAGCAGTTCAAGAATTTCTTATTCCATTGTTAATTACTGACCATAAGAAATGTATACATTTTATTAATTCGGCCATTATCCAAAATTTTCCTTTGTCAGATGAGCAATTTATGAAAATAGAAAAACTATTGCTGTTTTGAATTTTGTAAGATTTTAAGTGGGGCATTTTTGCATGATAGATATAAATATCTTGTTTTAAAAACGGTCGCGTAAATTATAAAAAACTAATTTGAAGAAAAGTTGTATAATATGTAGAGTTTGTTGATTTCACGTGATTATAAAATCCCTTATGTTTGGCTATCAAACATAATGATTCAAAAATTCTGCAGTCATTACTATTGGTATTAATGACGAATGCACCACATAACGAAGTTGTATATTTTCCTATACACATTATAGGGTATTGATTTTCACACAAGGTATAAAATAAATTTGAGAATTTTCAATTTCTTTCAGACACGTTTGGGGTATATTTTTAATTGTGTGTTTTGTATTTCTGAATGATAGGATTACTTTTCTCTCAAGCATGTTTCTATATTTTTCTGGTTCATGCAGCACATTCAAGAAGAGTTTTTTATCAGTTTGAATCAGGCGTGTAAATATTTTCAATCTGGGAATCCTTTTGAAAGATTAAATGAAGAAAAATAAGAGGAGTCAAATTTCTTTTGCGAAAAGAATATTACAACTATACTCTTGAAATAACTGTACAATATTGTTTAAATTATTCATTCTTTTAAGTAAGTTCATGAAACATTTTGATCTAAGAAGCCTGCAATCATCTTATTCCGAAATAATAAATTTTATTGTAACAGTTTTTGAGCAAAGCTGGAAAAAAAGGTTACAATAATATTTAGTTTTTGAGTTTTGCTCAAAAAATAATTCATGTCTGTAGCATCTAAAACTAGAAATTTTATGAATCTTCGTATATCATCACCATTCATGGCGCGCAAGCCCAGGGTGGGCCAAGGCCTACTGAACAAGTTTCTTCCAGCCACCTTTAGTGGCAGCCAAAATCCTCCATTTTTTTGTTCCAAGGACCCTACAGTCTTCTTCGACTGCATCCACCCATCTCAGATTTGGTCTTCCTCTTCTTCTTACGCTGATGGGTTTTGCAAAAAAATATTCCCTTAGTGTTTTACTGTCCTTCATTCTAATAACATGTCCAACCCAATTGAGACGGCTTATTTTAATGTGATGTACAACGTCTGGCTCCTTGTACATTCGGTAGATTTCTGTATTGTATCTTCTGCGCCAGACACCGTTTTCCTTCGTACCTCCAAAGATACTTTTTAAAATCCTACGTTCAATCTTCGTATATAATAAACTATATTCAAAATGAGATTCTTTTAAGTTTCCTGATGTTATTTTCAATTTTTTATTTTGAATTAAAAATTACGTTAGGTGGATCAGCTTCTAATCGAGATTCCTTAAGAATACTGAAAACTTGATACTGCTCTTATAAATTTATTTTATTCTTACTAACTCTTTTCAAATGACTGGGCATATTCTAAGAGTAATTTTAAACTGGAAAAAATTCAAATATAAGTACTTCGAGGTATCCTAAAATAAAGAAACAAAATGTTTGAAAACTGAATCCTATAATAAGTCTACGATCTCATTCGCTTAGTGGTGGAAGACACCAACCTCTTGTCTACGAGGCAGCGAGTTTGATACCTGTATCAGCTGAAGAATTTAGTAGTGAGAGAGACCATGCAAGTTAAATATTCCTTTAGGTTCAATGTGTCTTAGCTGGTGGGGAGAGAAGGGTATCAACTCATTCATCAGCACGTGTAACAACTGCATCATTGATAGCTCAGGTGTTGTCTTCCTACCTTGAGGAAGGTTGAAAATTGCAAGATAAATTGTGCTTAGTTGTTTAGATCCACAGAAATATCAACAGCTATGTATCACAATAACGAAATAATGATTTTTCCAAAAGTTTGAAACTGAGTAGTCAAAAGTATTCATCAAGAAAGGTACCACTTAATTGTGGCTTATTTGTTTTCTAGATTATCTGTGCGATGTTTAAATTCCACAGGAACCTTCAATTTCTAATAAAGAGGAAGTGTTTCATTGCAAAAAAGTAAACTTTGAAATTATTTTATAAAAAAGTGAATAAGTTTGTAAAAAGTGAATAATTTTATTATTCTTCAAATATTATGTTATCTATTGTGTACATAAATTGTTTAACATAATTGTATTGATAATCGTTTGCATAATTGTATTGATGTATTTCCTTTTTTTTTCACAATTTCTAAAGTACCAGAGGCATCGACTTCTCCGCAACAGCCAGTTTTGCAGTTCCGCCCACAACCGTGTCTTTCATTAGTTGCCACATCCATTTAACTAGGGAAGACCCTACTTAAAATGAAACATGTAATAATAAAAAAATTTTACATAGGGATTCAATTAATATATGAAAAATTCGTATTTTTAGGCAAATTGAAATCTTAAAGAGGTTGAGGAAATTCTTAGCTATTTTAAACTTTCATTTAAAGTTAATAATTAATTTTCATATATCAACATCATTTCATAATACATTTTTAAAGAAGTTAAACTTTAAAAACAAATATGATTTAGATGAAACTCTTTCAATAATACGACTACTATAAAAATTATTAAAAGCTGTATATTTAATAAGTAAATTTTTAATAGTATAATTTACGTACATAACATGAAAATAATGGTTTTATCTTCATTTCCGAAATCTGGGAAAGATATGCGATTGTCTGAGACATGTCAGCAATTAGTGAAGTCTTTTTAAAACAAGTCAAATTTTTAAAAATAATTTCTGAGTGAAACCAGTCATAAATTCTTAGTTAAAATAATGATGGCGTTGATTTTTTGTTTGTTGATCAATGGTTCTCTTTTGCACACGAATCTGGGCCCTAATACCGATAGTGGATTCCGAACCATTACAACAACCATTCCTAAGATTGGATTCGAGCCTATGAACTCTTCAACCGAAGGCAAGACATCTCACCTTGTGGCTGAAAGTTCGTCATGAAAGAATAAAGGTAGACATGTAGTTAACATGGACACCCATAAAAAGTTTACTGGCACAATGTTTTTCCTAAAAAAAATGAACTTTAAATTCCATTAAAATGTTAAAATAGTTTTTTGTGTTGTTATTTACAAAGAGAAATTACTAGAAACAGTAGCCCTATTATTCTTCTGGATATAGTGCTTAGTTCAAAAGCAAGAATAAAATTAGCATATTTTACAGAAATGTAAATAAAAAAAATTAAATTCCCATTAGTTTTTCTTTAAAGGAGTAATTTCAAATAGAATTTTGAAGTTACAGAAATCTAGAAATGCAAATATTGTAAAGCGAATAAGAACGTAAAATAATTTAGGTATAGAAAAAAGGATTAGCGTATGAAACACTCAGAACACAGAAACAAGAAATTTCAATAAAAAGCAATCCAAAAGTAATTACAAATTAGAACATGAATTACTAACACTCTTACTATAATAATTTTACAAATTAGAATAAAAAGCTGGGTTTACGTCAACATACTATAATGTATTTTCATCAAAAAAGTTTTCAAAATTGGTAATAATATATAAGAAATAAATGTAAACCAGAAAATAACTATGCAAATTTCAGCTAGACGCACCTTACCGTGTAACGCAGCCGAGCTGGCAGCCGAATGGTTAGCGCTCTTGCCTTCGGTTCAACAGTTCGTGGGTTCGAATCCAACCTTGGACATGGGTGTTTGTAGTGGTTCGGAATCCACTTTAAACCGTAGGTCCCGGTCTAATGAGCCCTCGTGTGCAAAAAAATAACCGTTGAGCGACAAGCAAACAAAAATACCGAGTAACGCAAATGATTTGAAATGCGCAGCTCTTCCGCACACTTAAGATAAGGTAAAACGTTAGGAACCGGCAGAGTGGGCAATATTCGCGCCGTTATTACAACTTAGAAAAAAATGCTTGAAATTTTGCTGTTGTCGCAAAGGATGCCAGTAATTGACGAAAATTCTAGGTTATCGTCGACGAAGTCAGTTCCAGCAGATAGATCAATTTACGAGGGAGGGGTATGTTGATCATACTGAGAAGGGCAGGTTGGTCCTTATGGCAAATCACAGCTGACAGACACCTGGACGCATCCACAGTGCACCGGCTGCAGCGAAGATGGTTGGAATAAGGAAGTGTGTAACTGGTGCAGCCAGAGGGACGACAGCACCCGTGGCTTAACGCGTCCGACGGGAGGCGCTGGCAGCACCACAAAGCACGTCTACTAAAATTTTGCAGAATGCTTAAGACACCCTGGATGCTCGCATGTGGAACATAACTATTTGCCTTCGGTTGGTTGCTTGTGAACTGCGCTCCTGTCATCCGTTAAGATGACTGCCACAACACAGAGGCCGACGTCTGGAATGCCGGATTAGAGTGATGAAGACGACGAAGTGGCACAGGATTCTTCTCAGATGAGTCACTCTTCTGTTTCTTCAGTGATAGTCACTGAGTACGAGTGTAACGTCGACGTGAAGACAGTTCCAATCCTTGTGGAACGCCCCACCGCGTGACAACGCAGCATCATGGTTTAGGGAGCCATTGCGTATTATTCCAGTTCACCTCTAGTTCATATTCAAGGCACTATGACAGCCCAACTTTATGTGGATGATGTGCTGTGGTCGGTGAAACTCCCATACCTTCAGGGGGTGCCCAGAGCCTTTTATCAGCAGGATAACGCCCGGCCACTTATCATCAGGATTAGCCACAAGGTGTACAGCTGCTTCCCAGGCCAATGTGTTTGCCAGATCTTTCACCAATTGAACACGTTTGGGATATGATTGGATTTGCGGCTGTGTCCTTCCTAAAGACGCACTTTGACAAATGGTTAACAGGGAATGGAGAGTCATTTCTCTGGACACTATCCATGCTCTCATTGACTCTGTGCTAAGACGTGTTGCTTCGTGTATCGCCCTCCACGGAGGTCCTACAACCTACTGACCCAATCCATTTCTCGATCTGTTTTCGCAGCGTTTCCACGCTCTCTGGCTACTTACTCCTACTTGGGGTTGCTTTTTCAATGTCTGGCGTGTCAATATTTATCATTACGACCCTAAGATTTTCAACGAACTGATTCTGTGAATAAATGCAAGAAACATTCAATAAACATGTGATAAAAACTGTTTTTCAATTTTTTATTACATTTAATGTAAATTAAACCTATTTATTAGTATTCTCATTTCAATAAATATGCTGTCCCCATTTTTTCAGATATATATCTCATATCGATAAATATTAATAAACCTGAATGAGTTATTATCTTGCGCAAAATTTTTAAATTCACAAATTTAGAATTTTTGAAACTTGTGAACGAGTAAAAGTTACCAAACATTGTTTGTAAAATCATAAACAGAGTTGATATTTATAATTCCGTTTTGAGAATCAACAGTAAAACAAAAAATCTAAAATATGATTCTACAGTGTATTTACATTTTATCATTTCTCATAAGGAAAACTGTAAAATTAAATTACATAATTTAGAATTCAAAAACATAAAATATTTATAAATTTCGATAGAGCATACAACTGAATATTTTCCAAGGTCACTGAGCTTGAGAGTTCTCATTTCTGTGAACGATAATTTCTATTGCTGAGTACGATAATTTCTAAGAAAAAGATAAGTTCTGAAAAACTGAAGAGAAATTGCTTATTTATATATATTCATTCTGAAAAAATACACAAAATTTTCAATGTGCTTACAGTTGTGACTATGAATGATTGTTCTCCATATTTTTCCATTTGTATTCTTAGTAAATGAGATGTTATATGAAAAGCCAGATATGTATAATTTTGATGCCACGTGACAAACAATTGAACATCCGAAGGTTGCATGAGGCCTCACCTGGCGCGATCTAGGACTTTCCATACATACGTATCACAAAAATAAAAACACAAAACATGTCATAAGAATAAAAGGTGGGAAAACTCTCAAGCACCAACCAGACAAATTCGAATGCAGAAACACAATGTCAATATACATTATTAAAAAGTGGCTGTATATGAATCTGGGACTTTCCTTTCCGAGAAGCGCGGCTTTTTTTTAGGCCTCGGATAACTAGAAATAAAAATTTTTTTGTTATATTTTAAACTTGTTCTCCTCCTAAATCAACGTATTTTCTTTTCATTCCAACGTATTTTCTTATTATTGACCAACCTCGTCATTAAATATGGGATTGCTTGTAAATGTAGTTAAAAAGGCAGGAAACCTTCACATGAACTTTTTAAAAATGTAATCCACAAGAAAGTTAAAATTACATTCGAGAAAAACATTTTAAACATTTTAAGGCAAAATTCAAAAGGAATTGCTTCTTGAATTTCTTTTTACACTCTTAAAAAATTTATTTCATATTATGCTTTCAAATTAACAAAATTATTTTCAATGTAGGAGTGAACAGTTTGGTTTGTTTACCTCTTTCCGCACCTGAGATTCCAGAAATGAGTTCCACAGAACGTAAAAGAACTCAAGTAGCTTCTAAAAGGCATCGTTGGCTGATTGAAAATCTAACTTTAGAGATGGAATTAATTTTTGTTAATATATTTTTTACTTTTATAAAGCAACATTAGAACCCTTTTATTTTTGAGTTCCATTTAAGAATTTGGTAAAGAATTTTGTAAAAATTGTGTAATCCACAGGTGATGTTCTGTGTGTATGAATAAAGTATTATAATTAATAAATAATTTAATAGTAAAATATGTTAATAATTTATAAAATAATAATCAAATTATGCATAAATAAAAAACTCAATAAACATTGATCTAACACAAGTAGATAATTAGAATGAGTATAGTTCAAATGTTTCATTATGAATCTTTATGTATTTTTAGTATTTTTTATTGACCACATCTGCTTATCATATCAAATGCTAGCGAATACCACCTGTTGGGAAGTGCTGCTTCAAGAATGAAATTGTAATTATAAATACGTATTTTTTTATATATTTGTTTACAGTTTTTTATAGTTGCACTCAATTTGATGGAATGTTGCTAATTTATTAGATAATGCATAAATTTTGAGAGAAAAGTGTATGAAGTAACTGAGTGTGTTTTGCGCATCCCATAAGTGAACTATATAAACATCGAATTTATCTCTAAATTGCGAGCTCGTAAAAAAGAAAAAAAAATTACTTTTTTCACTCACCCCGATATGTTTGGGTATGTTTCAAGAGTTGTCTAAAAAAGAATAAAAGATGTAAATCCCAAGTGTATAGCAAATGTTGAACGAAAAATGGGGTGTCATTAATTATCATAATAAACTCATAATGATAAGCTTGTATCAACTTTACTTCAGAAAGTGATTGCAGTAAAACTCATAGAAATAATGATTTCAAAAAATTATATAAATGAATGGTAACTAATTTTTATACACAATGAAAAATTTTACTAACTGATAATAATTTCACTTAGTCAGTAATGCGGAAAATAATCATTATATGATCAAAAGAAAAATATTTCTCAAAACTCATATCTCATTTTTCAATTGTTATGCGGAACATTTACGAAATTCATAATTCAAATAAAATTAAAACTTTTTATAATGGTAACAATCATAAATTTATTAATCAATATTAATAATTTTGTATCTTTAAAATTTGAACTAGTTTTTAATCTTACAAGATAGGTTATTTAACTTATGATAAATGATTTTCATTCCACTTTCATCTACATTATCATATATATTTCTAAGGTAATTTAATTTTGAAATTAATCCACGAAAATGTTTCTTTCTTCGATTTTAATAAATGAAAACCGACACATCATTGAAAAAAAATCATCCAATTTATAGTAAACTGATTGGAGTCTGTTTTGAAATTCTATCCATTTATAATAAACTGATAGAAATGCAGCATCTAGGCAATGATGCCAAAAGAGTCTCAAAATCAAATCTCAAATAAGATCCAGGTTCTAATCTATTGTTGTTCTGTCAATTATCATTTGAAGCCAATACACAAATAGAAGTTTTTTAATGAGAGTAAAACATTTTCAACTCATTATCTTCTTATTGCATAATTATGAGCGAGCTGCCATTACAATTTTTTTAGCAGATCAAATGGAGCGATATAATATTCTTCTTTTAAGCAAATCATCACACAAAACATTCTATTTCTATTTCTTCGACCTGGGAATAAAGAAACCAATCTATAATAGAAAACTGCATTCACATAATAATTATTTCATTGTAGAGAAATCATAGTAATGCATTGAAAATTTAAACTCTACTCATTATGATAACTTAATAGCAATAACTTAATATGATAACTCTACTTACTAGCAAAAATTTAATTCTTTTTAATTAATTCATAGTCCCTATCTTTTACAAGGACTTCTATTGTTTTCTCAATGAATACTAATGAATAATTCACACAAACTGAAGAAAATGTAATTGTCCTTCCCAGAAAGGAGCTCGCATCCAAAAATAAAAAATAATAAAAGTTAAACAGGAAAAATTTTAAATTAAGAATGTTTCTTATAAAATAATATTATAAAATATAGTAGCAATAATGATTTCTTACCCTAAAAGTGAATAAATGAAAAAAGTGTTCAGCATAATTTAATAATATAAAATCGTTAATGTAAATAATTCAAAGTAAAGTATCAAAATTTCTTAAAAATAAGAAACTGAAGTCTGGTGCTGCCATCTATGTACTATTTAGTTAACTAAATTTTATAGAAATAATTGATTCTACGAGGCGCGTGTATTTCTTTTATTTATTATTTTTTCGAAAGAAAGTCCCGGCAAATGATTAGTTAAAATAAATTATTTCACTTATAAAAATATATTGTTTAATTTTGAAGAAAAGTGGTACATAAATATTGAAATCCTAATACATTCGTAATCACAGATTAATAGGTAATTTTTATTATTGAAAATGCTTATAGCAAACGTTACACTTAATTATGAAAATTATTTTTTCATTTGGTAAATAATTTACAATTTCTATTTTCTTGCGGTATTTTAAAAATATTGGTACATATCGTCAAAATTTGTGTTTGATCATATTATTATAAAATATTATCAAAAGTTCAGTTAAGCACATAAATTTAACTCAAAAATTATTTATGAAAACTATAACGATAAATTTAACAATAGTAAATTTTTTTATAAAGCCGCGCTACTGTGCAACAATGATATCTACAAAAGCATTATTTTTCTAGCGTGTACAGCTGATTTAAATATGTCATTTATAAAATGTAAATCTCTTTCTCTAGAAACAATCTTTTGTGATTTTAAATATCTTTTCTACCCAAAGAGAGGTCTGTTTAATAACTAAAATATATAGGGTTGTTGGCCAAAAATTTCGATTATTAACCACTTTCTATGACTTTTTCTGCACATTAAATTATCCCTTAGCGTCCTTCACATAAGAGTCATTCAATACAAATTAGAGCTAAAGACTTCATACCACGAGATTCACATGTAGGCTAATGACGGGCATATAATTTTAATTATTCTTTTAAATAAAACTCATATATATGTGGGACAGGGAGGGGCCAAGGCGTAATTTAATTAAATAACAATTCTTATATAGCCAAATATTTAATTAACACATATTTACAAATATAAATATATACAAGTTTGGGATATTTATAATAAATTTTCTTAATATGATAATAACATGAAACTATTTTTAAAGTTTTTTTTGGGGGGGGAGGGGAGCAGTCATTTTGCTTTTATCAAAAGGAACGTCTTCACGCGTTCGCGTATTTCTGTTTCCTTTCGCTCATTGGGGAAGTTGTTGCACTTCTCGATCCCCTTCTCAAG
Organism: Latrodectus hesperus; assembly: GCA_037975125.1. Classification (NCBI taxonomy): domain Eukaryota; kingdom Metazoa; phylum Arthropoda; class Arachnida; order Araneae; family Theridiidae; genus Latrodectus; species Latrodectus hesperus. The sequence continues at coordinate 5,022,679 of CM075854.1, read as the reverse complement.
TGGGCACTTGAAATAGTGACGTCGGCTATTAAGTGGTTCATCCACCACAGTGCAGCCGTCCTGAAATCGGCTGGCCCTCCACACGACACTGCAAATATATAAAAAAGAAAAACAGCAAAGCAGGGAAGGAAACAAGCAAAACAGAATAATTCTCTAAAAAGAAAAAAAATTTATATTCAGCTTCTTATCTTCTTATATCTGAAATAAAGAAATGAGCCAGTTTATCTTTTAACTTCATTTTAGTCAGTTCGACTTCAGATTATCCTTCAGCAATTCGACTTTAATTTAACTCTAACTTGCATAACGTCCTTGTCTTTTAGCATACTATATCAGGGTTTTAGAAATTCAGAACAAGTCGTGGTACAGTTAATTTCTTCATGACTTCCTTCTTTGATTACATCATAGGTGTTACCTCCATTAACTTTAGTAACTCTGTACGGTCCTAAATATTTTGGGTTTAGTTTTAAGTGTGGTCCAAACTGAGTTCTCTTAATAGTGACCAAATCGTTAACTCCATAAGATTGTGGTTCTTTTCTTCTCAAATTATATGTTTTTCTGTTTTCTTCTTGGATCTTGAAAATTTATTGTTTAGCATGCTTTCGAAGTTTATCTGTTTGAGCTTCAAAATTAGCTTGAAATTCCATTTCAATCATTTCTTTGAGCTTAACTAAGACCTCCGACGTTCATCTTCGTAGCCAAAAGTAACTTGAAAGATGTGGTATCTATGCTTCGTTGATATGTTGAATTCATCGACTGCTGTAGTTCATTCATAAATTCATACCACTGAACTGGATTCTCTAAAGATAGCTTAGAAAGAACTGATATGATTGTTTGGTACATCCTTTAAATTTGTCCGTTAGCTCTTGGCAGACCAGTGGTTATTAAATGATGTTTAATATTCTCTTTAGAACAATAATCTTTGAATTGACCACAGCTAAAAGCTATACCTCTATCAGAAATAATTTGTTAGGGATTTCCAAAGACTAATTTTAGAGTTTCTAATTTCGAAATGATTTCAGCAGATGTTGTGGTCTTCATAGGGAAAATCCAAACGAGCTTAGTAAATGCGTCAGTAATTGTTAAAACATACTGTGATTGTTTCACGAACCTATCGTTTTCTAGGATCGTTCAGTAATACCAAATTATCTTCTTTTTGTTTTACGACAGAGTTATTTTACATTAACAAATATAACATTAATTACAGACACAAACATAAATTTAGATGGTTCTTTTTACATTATTCGAAACACATGTATTTTCCATTGCCTGGAAGCGGGACCTCCACTACCACACGCATTCACACACAAGCACACCTCTCGCTCCGCCACATTCCCACTATGCCTCTTGTGTCTCTTACATACGCACATAACGAAATTGAAAGTTCTCGTCTGTTAAGTGTTTGATTTTCACACTTTCCCTCCAGTTTCCATTGCTGGACCTTGTCGCGCAAATAGAAACTACGAAGAATCCTAGAATGTTTCTTTTACCTTTCATCACCATTCCATCAAGAGCCAAACAACACCAAAGTTCTAAATGTAACTTAATGCTTAACCAGTTTGCTCACATGCTTCAACTTACACTTTTCTTTCATATTCTCTTTAAAGGAAAACTAGCCTATACTACTGCTATATCCATTATATTTATTACAACATAATATTATAATGTAAGAAAATAAGAATCAATATTAACATAAAAAAACAATTATGCAAATATTATTCACACAAACCTTATGAAAATTAACAACCAAAAACAAATAGAAATAACTACATTATATTATATAAAGTTAAATATGAATATTATGATATATATCAGAAATATTTTTCTATTTCTTACTAGATTCATAATAAAAGAAATAAAAAAATTAATCATCCTCATAAACCCTTGATAAGGCATCTGCGATAACATTATTATTACCTGGTTTATGAGCTATTGTGACCTGATAGCGAGAGAGAGCCAATGACCATCTCTGTAATCTGGCATTCTTCGGGATGCTTTCCGTAAGATATTTCAGAGGATTGTGACCTGTGAATAAATTTATGGAAGTTCCGTAAGTCCATGCTTCAAACTTACCAAGAGCCCATATCACAGCATATGCTTCTCTCTCAAATGGTACTCCATTTAGTCTGCGCTGGTGTTAATTTCTGACTGGCGAAGGTTATAGGCTTAGGATTTCCATCTGTGTCTCTTTGCATTAAACATGCTACAATGCCAGTAACCGAAGCATCTGTGTGGAGTTCAAATTGCTTATTTAAATCAGGGGTTGACAATTAAGTGACAACACATAAACTATCTTTCAATGAGATGAAAGCCTTTTCTGTCTCTTCAGACCAAGGGATATCATTTGGTACAGATTTTCTGGTCAGGTATATTAATGGCTTAGCAATGTTCGCATAATGAGGAACATATTCCCTAAAATAGTTAAACAGTCCTAATATCGATCTTAAGGCTTTCTTTGTTCTTGGCGATTTTAAATTTTTGATAGCTGCAATTTTATCTGGATAGGGCCCATGCTCTCCTGATCCAACTACATGACCCAAGTATTTTACTTTCGATCGAGCAAAGGTACATTTTCCTAAATTTGCCCTGTTTTAATGTTTCCAAAACCGTTCTTAGATGGTTCAAATGTTCTTCCCAACTAGATGAATAAATTATGATATCATCCAGGAAACATTCAACAAAATCATTATGAGGTCTTAGGATCTGATTCATAATTTTCTGAAAAGTAGCTGGAGCACCTGCAAGTCCAAATGGCATTACTTTCCATTGATACTGTCCCTTAGGTGAGACGAAACTTGTTAGTTCTCGACTATCTTGATCCAATGAAATCTTCCAATAATCTTTAAGGATGTCTATTGTTGATAGATACTTTGCCGCACCAGCTTTGAATCGTAATTCTTCTGAAATTTGCATTGGAAATAGTCTCAGAATTTAGTCCCCGATAATCGACACATAGTCGAATCGTTCCATCTTTCTTTGTGACACATACAAGAGGATAAACATTCTCTGCAGAAGATGGTTCTATCAAATCCTTGTTTAATAGTTCTTTTATTTGATTTTCCACCTGAGGTTTTAGTAATTCTGGTATTCGGTAAATATGAGGCTGTTTGCTTTCGATTCCAGTTTTTAATGTTATTTTATGAAGTTGTACCATAGCTCATTTTAATTCACCATTGAATACGACTCTGTAGTCTTTGAGAATTGTAAAAAACTGAGTCTTTTGCTCAGGAGATAGATTTGACAATTCTGTCTTTTCTTCTAGCTGTTTCCAACAGTTATTTATTTCTCCAAGGCCTCCTAGAGGTACAGGTTGAACTTCCCCAAAATCTTCATCAGCTTCATATATTATGCCCACCGTATTGATCGGTTGGATATATTTTCTTAGCTTATTCTGATGCAGATGACGGATGCTTCCATCCGGTAGCTTAACTGCATAAGAATGTGGTGATTTCTTTTCTACAATTTTTCCTGTACCTTTCCACCTAGAACAAAGTTTGTTTGTAGAGTCTGGAATCAGCACAATAACTTCATCTCCAATAGATAATTCTTTTGATTTGGATCTCAAATTATGATAATGTACATATTTCTCCTGTAGATATTTAGTATGCTGATCAGCGTATTCCACAGCTTCCTGCAACCTATTTCAAACTTTCTGAAGATAATCAGTGATTGATTCACCAATACCTTGAGGCAGAACAACTTCATCTTCCCATGTAGATATTAAAATTGCTAAAGGTCCAACTGAAGGGTGTCGATGAACTAGTAGGTATGGTGAGACCCCAGTGCCTGCGTTTGGCACTTCACGATATGCCCATAAAAGAAAAGGTAACTGTTTGTCCCATCCTCTACCTTGCAACTTTATAGCATGAGTAACATTGACTTCATTGTGCCAATCCATCTTTCTATTAATCCGTTACTCTATGGGTAACCTGGTGTAGAGAATTTTGGTACAGTCCCTAATATTTTAAGAAATTCTTGCGTTAACTTGGCAGCAAAATTTGATCCATTGTCCATAGCAATATGATTTGAGGAATACCAGTCCTCTTAAAAATTTCCATAAAGGCATCGCACGTCGCTTTTGCAGTCAAAGAGTAAATAGTAATTGCCTCTGGCCACCGACTGTGCTGATCCATAACACACAATACATACTGATGTCCCCTAGAAGATTTAGATTCAATAGGTCCTAAAATGTCAGCATTCAGTACTTGGAAGGGTAGTTTTAATCTACAAACAGCTTCTATAGGTCCTCTTTCTTTCAATTTGGTTGTCCTCCGCAATTGACAATCATGGCAAAATTCACACCAACGTTTTAAATCTCTTGTCATACCTTCCCACCACAAAGACATTGCAATTCTTTCCTTGTTTTTTCTAGAGGCAAGATGTCCTCCTGTTGGTGTTTCGTAAGGCAATTTTAAAATTTCTTTTCTCCTGCAATCAGGAACTACAAGCTGTACATATTTCTGTCCTGCCACATTGCCTGTGTAGTACAGTAAATCTGATTCCAGCCAGTAATAGTTCTTACGCTGTCTAGCATCTTCAAAACACCGATTTAATGTAGCACAGGATTTCATTTCTTAATATCTTTGCTTGCGAAATTGGAGTATAATTTTCTTCATCCTTAATAATGATTATTTCTTCGTTTAACAAGTTACATTTTCCACTGGAGTAGTTGAAACCTCTACTTCAGAATTTTATAAATCAAGTGTTCCTTGATTTGCTTCTATTTTTCTTCCCTCCACATTGAAAGTATTCGAAACTATTTCTGTCCCATTGGATATTTTTTATTTCCTCTCCGAGATATTTTCTTCTTTGTTCTCTCAACAAACTGAAAACTCTTGGAGTGATCAAAGCTTGCTCATGTGCAATCCTTCTACAACCGCAGCATGCACCATGATATACTGCCTGATATCATCATCTGCTGACCAAAGACTAAGTGGAACAGAAACAAGCTTTCCTTCAACCGGAGATCCAATGGCAGGCCTCAAGTAAAATTTCCCACTTGACTGCAACATTTCTTCTGGCACAAAAGACTTCCGCAGTACTGTAATTTCCGCACCACTATCAATGATTCCTTGAAACTTATTATCTCCTATATTTAAATCAACTCGTAAAAGCTCACCATCCTTTTCACTGATTGGAATGTCCCAATCGAAACTTGTATTACCTATTTTAATGCAAAGTTCATTTAACCCTTTCTTGCTTACTTCTTCAGTTTCACTTCTATTAGAAACTTAAGATACTGTATTCACTTGCGGGCAAAATTTCTTCAAATGACCCTCTTCTTGACATTTGTAACACTTTAATACCTTTTTACCTGGAGCGAAACTCACGGTATTATTTCCGAAACGATTCTGTGGTCGTCGATCTGGGTTCTTTTGATAATTATAATATTCTTTCTTTTCAAAAAACTTTTATTTCTAACTTCAGCTGGAAAAGGTGTTCTTATCGTTTCGTTCTGTTTTGTTTCATGTGGGCCGGGAATAAATTTGGTATAGTTGTGGGGATTATTTGTGAAACCTTTTGGTATCGAAACTAAGAAATTATCAATTTCCCTCACCAATTCAGGGACTGGAAGCCAATTTTCAGCCTCTTTCAAAAATATTTGGGATCTTACATAAGTAGGCAAAGTTTCTTTTATTTTGTCTGCTACAATAAGCTCTTTAAGTTTAGTAAATGTTTCTACATCTCTTGATTTTAAATACAGTTCTAATGCAGCTTCCACATGGGACGCATACTGAGCATAACTTTCATTGTGTAATTTATAACAAGAATCAAAATTCTTCTTGTGTTGTAAGGGAGTTATTCTATGTTCCCTTAAAATGAAATTTTTGATTTTGTCATACTGATCTAAATCTTCAGACAACATAGCATTTATTCCTTTAGCACGACCTTTTAAACACTGTAAAATAATTTTCCCTTCACACTGTTCGGGTACTTCATAAAGCTTGAACATTCTTTCGGCATGATGGAAAAAGAAATGCCATTCTTCTGCTCGTTCTGGGGTTCTAAAATTACCCCTTTCATTATATTTAAATAACCTGGAAATGTGTTTGCTAATTTATCTCGCCCATATTCGACAGTGCTTTCTGAATTGCTCTCATCTTCCCTTTCTTTTAATTCTAATTCACGCATTTTAATTTCATGCTCACGTTGGCTTTCTTCTCGTTCTAATTCGTGTTGCCTTTCTTCTCGATCTAATTCATGTTGCCTTTCTTCTCGTTCTAATTCGCGTTGCCTTTCTTCTCGATCTAATTCATGTTGCCTTTCTTCTCGTTCTAATTCGCGTTGCCTTTCTTCTCGTTCTAATTCGCGTTGCCTTTCTTCTCGTTCTAATTCGCGTTGCCTTTCTTCTCGTTCTAATTCGTGTTGCCTTTCTTCTCGTTCTAATTCGCGTTGCCTTTCTTCTCGTACTAAGTCGCGTTGCCTTTCTTCTCGTTCTAATACACGTTGACTTTCTGCAGCTTTGGTTTTCTCTCTCTCTCTATCCGATCGGAAATTATTGTTTTTATTAATTCTCGAACAAATGACTCTTCAAAATGTTTAGATTGTGTAATCACATTTTTTAAATCTATTATTTTTGCGTCCGGAGGAATCTGTTCCCCTAACTCACTAGCCAATATTAACAGATCCTCCTTCCGAGCTTTACCCAAGAATGCGAAGGCCATTTTAACAACTAATGTTATCGCAAATTACCAAACCTTAAATTATCAATTATTCAAAATAAAACATTTAAAATCACACAAATCATCTTTCCTTTTTTTAATCAATAAAACACTTTCGTTTACTTAGTGCACCAAAAAGAGATTTAAGTAATTTTTTCTAATACTAAATTTAAAAATTTACAGTTTCGATTTTCACATTTCAACACAATATAATATACTATAATATATATAAAACTTCAATTATATAATGCACATTAATGAATGAAAACAATTCAAAACAAGCTAAAAAATTATACTTTACGAATCATAATTCCAGTTTAAGCATTTCAAATTAAATAAATCCTTATCATAAAAGATCATTAAGCATAACAACTTAAGTCAATAAAAAGATAATTTTTAGTAATATGTATTTATGTTCATCACTATTTGTATATACCATTTTACTTTAAAATTATATGAAGCAGAGCTATCGAAATTACCACAAATCTATTATTTACCATTGCAAGCACAATTACTTTCGAAATACAAAATAATTCAATATTTCCCCTCTCAAAAATGTTTCACACTTTCGGTTTTGAATCAAAATTTAAAATCTAGGTTACTTTACATAAATATTAAACACAACCATAATAAATAATTAATATACCTTATAACATTGAATAATTCTGAACACGTTATTTGATAATGGAAATCAATAAACATTTAAAAAGCATTTAAACTTTTTTGAAACAGTTTCTTATTCCATTAACTTATATCACTTACATAGTATACAACAAAATGATCATGAAAATTCTAAACAAAAGCATTTATATCCTATTATATCACATTAAACCAAAAATACGTTTCACCAATTTACTATTCAGTAGTACAGCATCTTTAAAATTGATGCATATAACTCAAGAAATTGACAATTATAGCAACAACATTATTATTCGACATTAATTTGTTTTATTTCTTAATAAATCAAATTATATATATATATATATATATATATATATATATATATATATATATATATATATATATATATATATATATATATATATATATATATTAATATCACTAGTTATAGGAAAAAAATTTTTCTGAATAATTATGAATATCAATAACCAATAATACTTCGAAATCATTATCGAACCTTAAATATTTTCTCAATTAAATTAATCATTATACATATTTATTTTTATCTTGATATTTCAAATATTTAAGCAATTTTTATTAATTTATTACATTTACTTCTTAAACAAAACCCCACAAAAAAATTTAAGCAAATTCTAAAACAAAAGTGAGTTCCCTTAAATCATACATAATTAAAACAACTATTGGCTGTTAATGGAATAAGAAGCAATCAAAATATACAGACTATCTACTTTGTAGACCCTTTTCCCTCATTAGCATCCGATCATTTTGCATTAATCCGGAACACATCCTGGAGTCAGCGCTAATGTGATTGTTTCACGAACCTGTCGTTTCCAGGATCGTTCACTAATACCAAAATATCTTCTTTTTGTTTTACGACGTATTTATTTTACATTAACAAACATAACATTAATTACAGACACAAACATAAATTTAGATGGTTCTTTTTACATTATTCGAAACACATGTATTTTCCATTGCCTGGAAGCGGGACCTCCACTACCACACGCATTCACACACAAGCACACCGTTCCTCTCGCTCCGCCACATTCCCACTATGCCTCTTGTGTCTCTTACATACGCACATAACGAAATCGAAAGTTCTCGTCTGTTAAGTGTTTGATTTTCACACATACTTATAATTTTTATGTATGCTTTCTAAAGATCCTAAATGATCAATATGGTATGTGCATAGTGGTAAATCATTTTTATGCAATGGGTGTAATGAGCCTTTTTTCTTTCCTCTTTTGTGATTAACAAGAATACAGTGAACGCAGTTCACTGTATTCTTGTGTATTGATGTGACATTTTCTACTTTCTGTTAAAGTTTGGGAATGAAATAATGGGCCTCAATGCTTTTCTCTATATATTTGATTCCTTTATGACCTTTTTCATGCGCACTTCTAATAATTTCCGTCTGCATACTTCTTGGCACAACCACTAATAACTTACCATCAACAAATTTATAAAGAACTCCGTTTCTCTCAAAATAAACTTCATAACTAGAGATTTTTAATAATTCTTTTATCGTTTTTATTTCATCATCATTTACTTGAGCCGATTTTAATTTCAGTATGATATTATCGCTTGAGATACAAAATATGCTTACAGAGGATTTGTTTGTGCGTCAACATGAGCCATTCTTGTACCGGAACCATGCTCAATACTATAATTAAATTCTTCGAGCAATAAAGCCCAACGAGCAGCACGAGTTGACAAATCTCTTTTTTGCATAGTCTTTTCGAATGCGTCTGTGACAATTTTAAATGGAATTTCTACTAAGTAAACGCAGAATCTTTTTAACGCTTCAATAATTGTAAGAGCTTCAAGTTCGTAACTGGAATACTTCTTTTCGGCATCTGTTGTCTTTTTACTCATGAAATAAGTAGGATGGAAATTTTTATCATTTGAGGATTTCTGTAATAAAATAGCTCCATATCCTTCTATGCTGGCGTCACAATGCAATTCAGTTTCGTAATTTGGGTTGTATGTACTTAACACAGGCTTTTGAGCTAAAATTAACTTTGATTAAAAGAGTTTCTTTCCTCTTCACCAAATTTAAATTTCCAATCTTTCTTCAAAAGATCACTCAATGGTCTAGCAATAATGGAATATTTTGGGATAAATTTCCTGAAATATCCAGTCAATCCTAAAAAATTATGGACATGTTTCAAATTACGTGGCTCAGGGAAATGAAGCACAGCTTTGGTTTTCAAAGTTGATGGAAAAATTTTCCCTTCTTCTATGACAAGGCCTACAAATTCAATGTGATTCTTCAAAAAATAGGACTTTCTAAAATTTATTTCTAGTCCATATTCGCTCGCAAGATTTAAGACCTTTTCAAGCCGCTCGATTCCTTTTTCAGTTGAGGAAGACAAAATAGTTATATCGTCCATATGAGGTAAAATTTTTCCATATAATAATTCTGCACGAGAATATCTAGTGCTTATATTTGTTACCGTACGGAGAGCAAGGAAACTTAGGGGCAAATGCCTCTCCCAACTTTCTCCATCTTGTAAACTGAGTACACATAGTAATTTGCTATAAAGGTGCGATGAAATCTCTCTATAGGATTACTCATCGGATGACCCACAGAGCTATGCGAAACCTTTATTCCGAACTTGTCAAAAAATTTGGTCGTGAGGTTACTAGTAAAGGATGTACCATTGACGCATTGCACTTCTTTCGGAAAACTAAGGCAGCTGAATACTTGTAGCAACATATCAGTAACCAATATTGAACTTATATCCTTTACGGGTATAGCATCCGGGTATTTGGAGGCTAAGCAAATAGCCGTAATCAGATATCGATTTCCATTCTCAGAAAGTGGCAAAGGGCCACATGCATCATTGTTTATCTTTAAAAATGGCTCATCGATAATCAGTGTCAAGCATAAAGGAGCCTTTTTTGTGTCCAGAACATGCACCACGCGTTGGCATGCATCACATACTTTCACACATTTTTCCATATTTTGGTAACACCTTGGCCAAAAGAATAGCCTTGCGAGCCGTTATTTTGATTTAGTGACGCCCGCATGTGCGTTCATTCCTTCTTGACACATAGTCAAAGTACCCTTTCTTAATGTTTTGTGAACCACTAACAATCTTTTTTTTCACCTAAGTGATCACATTGTATTTTGTACAGCAACCCATTTACAATTTTATAACTCCGCTCTGTTTTTTTCTCCGAATCACGCCATGCGAGTTCCAGTAACTGTTTTGCTTCCACATAATTTAACTGCTCTGTTTTAAATTCTTCCGGAGACATTTTTATATGCGATCGCCAGAAATCTCATCATTCTCGCAGATGGGCAATGGGATACCCTCCTTTGCCTCTCGAATGATAGCGTCCTGAGGCGCAATTTCCCCCTCTACGCCTGCCGAGGAATCCTTCCTTCCCCCTTTCTCTTTTTCTGGCTACTTGAGCTCGTCATAGTATTTACCGGTTTCTCTTTCGCTTTTGTTTCAAGGAAACAAGCCATCGGATTTTCTAAAATGTAACGCTGCTGGTTCGCACTTTCACTGAACACGCATGCCTTTGTTTCAATCGAGCCGTACTTAATTTCCAACCTAACTCTTCGACGGGGAGTTCAATAGAAAGCAATCGAAAGGCTGACAAATTCTAACCATTTCTCCAGTATAATCTTTTGATGTGATATACTTTCTATTTACGACATCTGTATCTTGTAACACTTTGCACACTTTACCGTTTACCTTTCAGAGGCTTACAAAAGGCGCTAAAGGATCCATTAAGCGCTAACGGAAGGGCAGAGCCGACGGCATTTAGATCCTCCCTCTTAAATTCGGCATAATATGTCCCGGCTCATTGCAGTGCAGTCAAACGGGCTCAGTACTCCTCCTTTTCACAAACTCCTTATTGAATCGCCAACCGCGCTTTTGTTCCCTTTTTGATTCGGTTTTATCTGCTTTGGACAGTGCAGAGTTTTCCTTAGGAGTTTTATTTCTTGCTTCCACTTTAGGACCCTCAACAAAAACTGGCTCGTAATCGTCAGAGATGCTTATATATATATATATATATATATATATATATATATATATATATATATATATATATATATATATATATATATATATATATATATATATATATATATATATATATATATATAAATTAAATTTTTCAAATCAATCCTTCTCAAAGTTTCATCTACATGGTAAACAATCTCATTGGCTAACTTAATAACGTCTGATTTTTTTCCTTGAGCGAAAAATGCCATTTTAAAATTAGATCACAAGCGTATTTATCTATATAATAAAATTCAAATTTTTACCAACACCAAACAAAACAAAAAAAGATTATTATTTAAGAATAAATGCTGGAATTATGAGTTAGAACACAATAATAAATAACACTGCTAATCAATTAGGAATTTTCCTAATACGTACGCAATACCACTTAATACTTGCATTATTCTCACAAATACGTTAACGATTTCATTAACTATTCAATTATACCAATTTATTTAATTATACTAATGACATTCATAATTACCAAAAATTTAACATAATTAAATAGTATGGTTTGTGAGTTTGAATAAATTAAATTGACTTCAACTGTTACTGAAACAGATTAACACATTACCAATCAATTTAACATTCTGATTATACACAACACTATAATTCCATTATTCACTTTCATTAATGTACAGCACTATAATTTATCATAACTATCATTTAGTTATATTTCGAATTTTCTAAGCTAATACCCTTGTTATTATTTTACAATCCAAACATTTATTACGTAATTGCAATAAATATATAATTTACTAATTCGTTTCGTACAGTTTTTATTAAAAAAATATTGATTCTCAAAAAGGAAAAAAACGATTTTTTTTCGAATATTCCTTACTCATTTTACTACTTTAGAAATATACTCTATTCAATTTAATACACTTTTCTAAAAATTTTATACTCTTATATTTTAAAAATTTAATTTAAAACATAACTCAAACACAATTTACAAGTTTCTAATGTATTATTAATTACTACACATTTCTTAACACTGTTGTGTGAGAAAAAAATTAGGTACTCAGAAGTTTGTTGGTACTCACAGGCTCACAGGCTTCCATCCAAGTCCTGCCACACAGAATAGTTCGTAAAGTATCACAAATTGAATAGACGAATCACGAAAATTTCCTTCATTTAGTCCTCACTGATCCCGCCACGCTGCCACCAAATTAAATTATGTAAGCCTGTAACGTACTCAGTCTGGATAGGCTGAACTATGAGTACGCAAGGACCGTTAAGGAATCAGGCTCACATAATTTAATATTCTTGACTAAATATTTATTTACAAATTTACAGAATATTTTAAAAGAACTGTTATAAATTGTAGGCTCCAGAAAAACTGATAAATTCCTCACTTTCTGGTGCGTTCGCTGCACATTCGGTCGGGGGAAAGCTCTACTGGTACTGGAGACCAGATTCCTAAATTCCGCATTCCGGAAACAGTCTCGGAAAGTCACTCTGTAAGGTCGATGATTCTCTCCGGACAGCACTAGAGCATCCGGATAGTCAAACTTGAGTTCTGGCGTCAGTCTCTGTGATCAAGAGCTAAAGATGGTTCACTCTCCTCTTTCTGTCGTTGAGACTTGTCCGCTCCGGGACCTGTTTGAGAGAAGTTGTTGCTGTTGTGGTTTATCCTCCAAATGTCTGAAAAAGTCAGACAAGGTCCATCAGACCACTGACCCTAAGGAAATCGAGGACCAGAAGGGGGATGAGTATATATTCTCTCTGGAATGTCCCAAACAGTCCAAGATGTGATTAGGAGAAGCCTGCTCAGTTTTACATTTAGAACAGACATCAAAGATTTTCCTGCCTTTGAAATACGTGAGACCCCTAGTGTGGCCACTTGCTATTCTGGAAATTGCGGTTCTAGAGGCTCTGTTACAATTGAGGGTGAATGAAGAACCAGGCTCTTTCCCCGCGTACCAGTGATGGCAGGGAGGAATACTCCACCCTTTCAAATTTTCAGAATTAACAATAGACTGATATTCTAAAAAGGTAAGTGTTGAAGAGAAAGGATTATCAGTCTATCCGCCTGCTCATATCAGTATATGTCTACACATCATGTGAAGGAATCCATTGAAAATAAACTTCATGGGACTCCGAAATGAGCTTGAGAAAGATAGAACTTCAATTTGATTTCCAGTTGTGGAGGTGCAAAGAGAGCTTATACTGTCCTAAAGGATCCATAGGTCCCCAAAATCCCCTTCATTAAGAATAGCTTCAAGACCTTGTTCAATTGCAATTAATTTACTTTTGAAGACCATGGATGAATCAGGGTTGCGAAGGCTGATAGTTTTTCTCCCGGTTTCTTAATGTAGATGCCACTACCAGCGTGATCATCCAGTTTACTTTCATCCGTGTATATTCTTATGACATTGTCGGGGATCTTGTTAATGATCTCTAAGGCCAACTGTCTAAGATGAGCAGGAATCAAATCCTTGTTATCGGAGCAATAAAACTGAAGTGAAAATAGACTCTGGGTAGACCCACTGAGGGATTCAGGCAAGATTTCAAGGAGTGGGGCTCAACTTGATTATAAGGCAGATGCAGAAGTTTAGCTTGATTGAAGGGATTGTTCTTCTTGAGTCTTTGTTTGTTATTCCATTTGTTTAAATATAGGGAGGTTCTATTATGCTAACAATGGCAGAAAAGCTTATTGAAATACTTGGTAATATTCACCTTTATTCTAGTTTGGAATGGTTGTAAATTAGCTTCATAGAGAACAACTTCTCTAAGACAGCTTCGTCTTAGTCAAATAATAATTCTAGCAGCACTGAATTGAACCCTCTCCAATTTATCTAAGTTGGTGGCTTAGGTACAGCTGTAAACAGGGAAACCATACTTCAGAAATGGGCTGTAATAAATGTCATATATGTATTTCTTAGAGTGAGAGCATCGGCTCCACAGTCTTTACCAGCTATGTATTTAAAAATTTTGAATCTTTTTCTGGCCTTTGAGACAATATGTTTTATATTCTTGTTGCTTATCCATTCAGGATCTAAAATATATCCCAGATATTTGGGATGCTTCTCGTAAGCGAAGTCTTGATAATCCATTTTTAATTTTGGCAGGAAATCGGATAGTTTTTTACTGGTGGTAAAAAAGGTGGCAATGGATTTCGCAGCATTAAAACCAAGTTTAAATTCCGAGGCAAAATTTGACAATGCAGAAAGAGTGTTGTTAAGATTCCTCTCCATTTCAATTAAATTGGTTCCAGAGCACCAGAGGTTTGAGAAAAGTAATCAGGAGCTCCACACGTAGGACAAAGGCCCTTTTTCAACCCCTCCATGGGCCTCCTATTTACATACAAGCTTACCTCCACTTCTGACCTCCAGTAATCTCCAGATCCATCTTCTAAGGTACACTTCTAAGGTACTTCGACACATATTTCCGGCCACTCGAATCAGAAAGAGTGAAGAGGCAAATTCTTCAAATGCACCTGGCCCAATCACCAGATGATTTTAATTTAATTTGATGAATTATATTTGTCACGAAGGTCCTTCACGAATCCCGTTGGCAGTTCCTATATCATCCTCCAATCAGAGCTAATTTACTGTTTTTGATACTGCGTAGTTCCTGGAATTCAAACAAAGGAAATCCATCTCTTTCACAGCTGCCAAGGGTGTTAAATTCCATTGAAAGTTTGGAATTAACTTGAGAGTTTGCAATCAATAACGGTGGCGTTATAACATATTTATCAAGATATCCGAAAAATAACAGGAAACAGGAACATTACACGATGATTTTTCTTTAGCAAACTGTAAGAAAGAATTATCTAAATTGTATAAGATTGTTACTTTATGTGACTGTTAAATTAACAATGTAATATTTTATAGTCTTTAAAAACGAATATCATATTAATTTCTTAAGTTTTTTAGGTCATTATTGAGTTTAGTTCTTAAACCAAGTGCTAAGCTCGTCAATACCGCCCCACAATTCAATGGCCTCTTTCAACTGGGACACGTATTTCGTCGATGAAAATATTAATATCTTTCGAATATTTTCAAAGTTTTGGAATTTATAGAATGCATGAATCACAATAAAAAATTAAAATGTAATACACAAATGTCAATGGACAAAGGCGGTGAAACCTATTTTTTAAATGAGAAAAATTGCATTTCTCTAATGTCGTATGAAAGAATTTTCATCATTAAAATTGAAACTATCTTTTTCAGATGAAAGGTACCCAACAAATTAGATATTTTTTAAAAATAAATATCAACAGTAGGTTATGCGTGATAATATTAACAGCTATTTATTTAGCAAAAATTTTGCAACACACACACAATTTTATGAAACCATAATTCAGTCCAAAGTTGGTCGAGTTACATTTAATTCAAAACTAATGTTTTTAAAAGGTATTCAAGACTAAGAAAATTTTATGAATTTCAGATTTCTATGTAACTTTTAGTAAATGTAATGGGGAAATTGTTTGATAAGATGAACATCTTTTAATATTTTATAATCGTTGAAATCGTTCTTGCTTCTCAATATGAAAATGAAAATCAGAATTTTCGTAATTCATTATCTTATCGTTAAGTGATAAATCTACCTTTAAAGGTATATCATTTTTTTGTGCACACAATTTGGATATTATAGAGTTATAAAGTCAGTTTTTTTTTCAAAACTTTTACATTATCGGAGGACTAACATCAACTTTTCCCTGATTTAAAAAAAAAAGTCGAGATCTTTAACAACAAACATATTTTAACTGTCATTGCATTCGAGTTAATTTGAAGATGAATGGGTAGTCCATTCATCTTCAAATTAACTCATGGAGTCCCTTTTTCCATGCGCAAGAGATAATTTGACAATATATTATTTCGAGACACTAAAAATACTGTTCCCTGAGGCATGGAACGAGCCTGAAGTAGTGAAGAAGAAAGGAAGACCCCACAGAAATCACTGACCATTTAGTTATATATATGTAACCATTTATTCTGATTTGTTGGATCTACATAAACAAAAAAGCATTATTTTATATGGGTACTTAATTTTCGTCTGGCTGAATTGCGAGGGGATGCGCAGAGTGCAACAATCCTTATATCAGGATGTTCCTCTATCACTAGTTTAAAAATAAAAGCTATATTTTATTTCAGAATCTTGATTACGCCTTCGCAGCTAATATAAATCATAATCAACGCTAATTTGAATTCCCGTGAAGTTGTTTATGACACCATGCATTTAATATAAGTGATTTAACATCGTTCCAAAATTCTATTTGCCTCAAAATCAAAGGTGGTTTTTTCATACCCATTTAAAACTGTCATATTAATGTATAACAGTTAAATGTAGAAAAAATATTTACGCGGCATTAGAATCTTCACAGTTTTATCTTTCCACAGTGTTAAGTTTTCGTTAAAAAAATAACAATAAATGCAGATTTTTTTAATTTTTGGAAAATTATTGTTTTCGTCTGTTGTAGCGTATAAGTGTGTTTATGGTTTTTGCTATTAAACCCCAACAGGAAATGCATTAAAACGCTTGTGAAACATGTCCGACTTCAATACTTAGAAATATCGTAACTAAAGGAAATTTTCAAGCGATCCACATCTCATTTTCTTAAATTGATCAACACGCGATATCTCAATTTCTAGTGCAAAATAGCGTTTTGTATGAATTTAAGTAAACAGCAAACGTCATCAAAAATAATATAAAAAAATAGCAGTATTTTTCAAATCGTACTTTTCCACAAAAGTTAGGTACATGTTTCCTAATGGAAGCCAAGTCCTGCGAATGCTATCCGGTTTCTTCTTCTTAGAATTGGGTTTGTATGTCATTGGGCACCTCTGCTTTTATCAGCATTTTGTACCATTAACTCCAAACCCAATGTTTCCTAGTTCCAATTGCTCGGGTCACCCACTTTATTAATAAAGTTCGATAACCTTTTAATGGAGTCTAGGTGTAACTCTCTAGTATGGATGATGCCTAAAGAGGTTAATCTAGGAAGGAGCAAGAGCCTCACATTCATAAATGATATGCTCTGCCGTTTCCTCTTGCGTATGACATTTCCAGCAGATAGGGTCTTGCTGAAACAGTCCCATCTGGTCAGAGAGTCAGTCATACTAGGAATAGCTTCCTGACTTTCACCAGAAGATGGTTTGGAGGTCATTTCTACCTCTAGTGAAGGATTCATTACTGCCCCTTTACATGACTGCCTCTGAGTTCCCTTGTCTTTTTCAGCAAGGTCTACTTCAGAGGCATCACCTGCAGATGCAGAAAGGTTTGTTATTTCTTGTGTCTTTTCAGCCACAAGATAACAATTTATAAGCTCAGGTAATATAAGTCCACCCAGCACTGCCTGAGATACTGGGCAAGGCAAATTACTCTAGAAGTTTGCCAGGCAACTAGAGGCTCCGTTAAGACACCAATACCGCGGTGCCAATTAGCCCTAGGCACGGATCGCATAACACCAGGGTTTACGGGAGCTGGTTCGCGGCCTCTGATTCTATATTCAAGGCTATTCCTGTCATTCCTACAGGACGTTCGGTGATCCACCACCTACCGACGCGCCTGGTAGCTGCTCAGGCCCTAGGGCTATCCAGATTTGGTCAACTACCAGTGTTTAAAATAAAATTATTACTAGTGCTTTATGCTAATTTTATTTCTCAAGCCAAATAGGACCGTGACGTAAAGATAGGAAAGGGTTCAACTTAAAATTTAAAGCGTGCTTACATAGATGTTATAGTCTTATATCTGTAAAATTTATTTTGACTGTTATAGGCTTTTGTAAAAAAATTCCTGATACGAAACGAAAAACAATATTTGTTTTCAGCAACGACCAAAATAATATACCAACGACTTCCTTTCAGGTAGCATAAGCACGCCAGCTTGGATAGACTTCCCTGGACATTTGTGCACTAGGTGGCGTAAAAAGCATCTGTGCTTAGATGTGAATTTGTTAATATTGTGTTTGGTTGCATTTTAATGTAGATAACTTTGTTTTCAAAACTTTCGAAGATTTATATCGTCATAAAATGCCTAAATCATGCTTTTGTCCTGGTTGTAAAAGCAGCAATGAGTCAGATATTAATCGAAGAAAAATGGGGGAAAACTTAGTGCACCAAAGGTATTGCCAGCAAAGACAACGTACAAAATATACTCCATTTACTTCGGTTCTCAATAACTAATTTTTATCTTGATAAGTTAATATAATGATTGCTAGTTACTTAAAATGCAACTATTTTAGATAATTATTTGTGTTTCTCTTGTTCATTTCTGCATAATGTGTTGTGGAAAATTTTAAGTATTTATTATAAGTAATTCACACGTGTGAATTTTATTTATCTATTAATTTAATTTTACTTCAATATTTCTCAATTGTCTGCGTATTCCTTCATTTTTATTAAATTAAATTATATTTAACACATCAATATTAATGCTAAAATTAGATAAATCACTTTATCACCAATTTAAATAAAGTATAGGAAAACGTAATTATAACATAGTATTTAAAAAGCTAACTGACTCATTAATAACCATATAATTCAGTGTTGCGTTAATTGTTCTGCATATTATAATGTATTCTTGATTTAGTATCCAAACTTGCTTGAAAAGTGGAGGTTGATAAGCAGTGGATTACTTCAGATGTAATATAGGTTCTTCTTTTACACTTTAAAAAAAAACTTGAATAATATACAAAAGTTATCACATGGAAGAGTAAATAATTTGTATTGTAATAAGTTTTTTAAAATAGGTGACATTTTTGTAGTGTTTTGGATGTATGTGCTTAGGTGTTGAAATTGCCAAAAGGAAAACCGAACTTGATAAAAGATGCTATTCCAAGTATCTTCCGAATGTGTCTAAATATCTTTAATTAAACATGAGGAAAAGAAAACTACCTGCTCTTAGAAATACAGCAAAGAATAAATTTATAGTACTCCAGCATCTTTAAAAAAAGGAGCAAACATGGTAAGCAATTTTATCACTGTTTTGAAAAAGTATTTAAAAATTAATCTTTTTTTTAAGAACTTTACGAATATTTCCAAATTAAACTTATTTACTTCGATAAATATTTTACAGATTTCAAAATGCATTGAAATTCATAAAATGAAACTCGTTGATTAATTTGAATAGGATATTTTTTAAAGTGTAACCTCATTTAAATTAATAACTGTTTAATGTTAACAAATTTGTAATTTGCATTTGTAAAAATTGTTAATGTTTAAAGATCTGGTACTTTTAGAATAAAGTATGCTAATTACATGTGCACACTTGATATGAAGAATGCCAATTGTTATTATTTACAACTTATCCAATATTGATGTTCAGTTTTGTAAATATTTATAAATATTTACATGAAATACATATCTAAATTTCTTAAAATTAATAATCTAAGATTGCAGCATTTCTTAAATTTATTTCTAATTACTTTATTCAGAAATAATTTTTTTTAATTTTCTGTAACAGAATTAAAATCATACTTTAGGCATTTAATACTTATGTGTGCATAGCTAAAGCTGTTTGAAACAACAATATTCATTATACCGTAAGAAAAAAGAAGCAAAATATATATATGAGCATTCTAAATTTTAAAAGAGCGGTAATAATTCGATTAACATTATTAAGTTTTTGAAATTGTCAGCACAAAGGAATTATTCTTAATTTGACTTCCTACAATAAAAAGGTCAACGAATCAGATATCTACGTAATTATATTCTGTATTAAAATTATATTCAGCCTAAAAAATCCTAAATTATCACATATTTCTTCTATATTATAGGACAAGTCTTTTGAACATATGATTATATTCTAGGAGTATAGATTGCAGGATATTTACTTATAAAACAGTCAGCATCTGGATGTTATATATCAAATTCAAAATCTTTCTGTAACAAAGAGAATAATTATTTGCACATTAAATTAATAGAACACTTTATTGTAATTTAAAAGAAGAGTAATCTGTTAAAAGAATGATATTCTCATTAATTAATTAATTAAAACTTAGTAATTGAAGTTAGTAAATTAATGATTATCTATTAGGTTTTGAAAATTTTTATAAGAATGTAACAAACATGATAAATTATTGATATATTAGGTTGGTGCGTATGAAATGTCGGATTCTTAAGTGATTGTATAAAACTGCATATCTTTCTTCAAAAGCTGTTTATTCAATCAAAGTATGCTCCATTCGCTTCAATACACTTCTCCCAACGAGATTTTAAAGCGTAGATGCCTGTCTTAAAAAATTTTGGTCTTTAGAATTAATAAACTCTGATATCGAGTTTTTAGACTGTCTTCATTTTCATAGTGTTTGCCCCTTAAAAACAGCTCTAAATGCTTGAAAAAATGAAAATCGGTCGGCGAGAGATCCGGTGAATATGGTGGATGCTGCAATGATGAGCATACCTTTAACCGATCCAGCTTATTTCGCTCTGTCAGTGCGTGCGGTACCCACTTGTCCATCTTCTTAACCTTGCCAATCTCAGAAAGGTGTCTCAATATCGTTGTATGGTCAACTTTCATCCTGATAGCAGGTTCCCTCGTGGATACGGCTGGATCCGCTTCCACTAGAGCCTTCAGTCATCATTCTTCACAGACGTTTTGGGTCTTACGCGCGGCTCATTTTGCAGTGAAAAATCACCAGTCCGAAATTTTTCGAACCAACGCTGCACTTTCCGATCGTTAACCGTATTCTCCCCAAACGCTTGGTTTATGTTGCGTGCAGCTTTTGCAGCACTATTACCAAGTTTGTACTCATATAAGAAAATGACGCGAATGTCGGCAGAATTCATATCGGCAATAAACTCGAAAGAAATAAAAAAGGGAAGACCTTCGAGAAAACCTATTTTGCTGAAATGAGTCTCTGGCAATGGACAATACGAGTATGAATGAGGTTATGCCAAATACAAAAGTATAACGAAAACAGGGAGGAAAACGTCCGCATGTAAAGAGAATCCAACATTTCATACGCACCAACCTAATACAATAAAACAAATACAAAATAATTTTGGACTTTTTCATTGTTATGAAATAGATATAGCTCTTATCATAATTTACATAATGGATTGTTAAACATTAAATAAAAATATATATGCATGCGTACATAAATTTATTTCTAATATTAAAAAGTTTTTGAATTAAGAAACTGTAACTGTAAAACAGGTGAAACTTAATGAATATTGTTTTTACAAATTACAATAAAATAAGTTGTTTTTTAAACCAAGCTTTTGTATCGCATATACTAATATTCAAATACATTGCAATTAAAATGATTTTTAAAAATACAAGACAGAAAACTACAATACAATAAAAGATATAAGCAATACTGCATATTTTGAAAAATATAGATTTTAATTTTTTTAACAAATATCCAAATAACAATGATAATCTAACAAATATTTCTTCCATTTATATATATATATATACATATACCTTTACTCTACATAATTTCAGCTACATTTTCTTAGCATTAAAATAATTTAAACATCTTATTTACATGCATTCAAAAGACTTGGAAATGCATGCTTAACATGTTTCATGTTCTACCATTAAAAAAATCCATATATAGAAATTATGTAAGGAATTGAAAATTTTGGTGTGCTTAAGTTATTGTTAGAAAATAATGTTGTTATAAAAGTTTAGAACTTTCATGAATGTTTTAATATTCATCCTGAATGCCAAAAATACAGGTTTTATACTATCAATCCTTCATTGAAAGCAGCCAATTTTGGATACTTAGAGAAATAAATTCTGTAATAAAATAAAACAGATGGTCTATTTTTCATCACAAAATATTATTTTGCTTTAAAATATTTTTTCAATAGCTCAAATACTTTTTTTCAATGATTTTCATTAGGCATATCAAATTGTAATCATTTTAACTGAAAGGAAAAATACATACATATAAACATATGTGCTTACTAAATAATATC
Organism: Latrodectus hesperus; assembly: GCA_037975125.1. Taxonomy (NCBI): domain Eukaryota; kingdom Metazoa; phylum Arthropoda; class Arachnida; order Araneae; family Theridiidae; genus Latrodectus; species Latrodectus hesperus. Next base: position 5,000,479 of record CM075854.1, on the reverse strand, counting down.
TTACATGTAAAAACTAGTTATGGTCAAATGAATTAAAAATACTGGTTATTTATTTTTTAAACTATTAAATTCAAATTAAGAATTTAGAAAATTTTAAATGAATTATAAATTTATTATAAAGTTAATTAGAATTTAGTTTTAGCAGTAAAAGTCTTAGCATGTGCAAGGCACTAGGTTTTGGGGAGACAGCACCTGTTAACCAAAGATAAAGCTCGGGATCCCCCCCCCACCCCATAGCTATGTATGTAATCCAGACACCTCCGACTGATCAATGTGGCCCGTGTCATACAAGTAAGAATCTAATTTTTTTTAAGATATATGTATGTATAGTTTTCCCGATTTGAAACTTGTGTTCGATACATTTTTGGATAATTCTAAGTAATTTGGATCTTGTTTAGTTCGCAGAAGTTACAACTTCATCAAGCTATGAGTGAAAAGGTTCTAATGTATCAAAAATATTTACTAATCACAAGATACGATTCGTCGTTCATCTAAAAAGTTATTTACTTTATGCCTATTTTACAGATGGTGTTTAGTTACAGAAACATTATCTGTTTTGCTTAGACACACACACACACACACACACACACACACACACACACACACACACACACACACACACACACACACACACACACACACACACACACACACACACACACACACACACACACACACACACACACACACACACACACACACATATATATATATATATATATATATATATATAAAGCATTTTATAAAACTGAAATAACCTACAAAGAAAATGTACTAAGAAATGGAACACCATAACATCATTTTCCTAAACATTCTCCCAGAAATCCATAGCAAAAAATGATACTGTTTCTTTTCTATAGACGATGACATACTTGATTCACAAGTCAGTTGAAAAGCAGCATATATCAGCTGAACTAAATGAACTATAATCATTTTAAATACCATGAAATATAATAGGTATTTAAACTATATACTTCGAAAAATATAATAGAAAAGCATAATATATATAGGTATTTAAATATATTATTATACATTCGCGCGATATAGCTTAGGGCTTCAGTGAAGCTAAATCTGGATGATATAGTGAATCTGTAGAAAACTTCATTTTAAAGAATAATACTCACATTATAAATAATTAATGTTGCATAAAAAATCCTAATGATTTTGATTTAAAGCTTTTTCACTTGCTGATTAAATTAACTTCACTTGAGCCCCGTCTTTATCAAAAAAGAAAGTACCCGACAAGGATGAAAAAACTAAAAATGTTAAAAGAATCAAATTACTTAAAGATACTGATATTTATTTCCATTTCATTTACTAAATATCATTAAATGTATCAGGAAATTAAGGAATATAAAACGTAAGAGAAAAATGTTATTGAGACTTAAAACTTCTGGGAGAAATTCTTGTACACGGCCCAAGAGAAAAGAAAAGTTCTATTTTTACCTCAAGCTTTGTTGTAACCTCTTAGTCTACAGTCGCGTTACACTCGTGAAAAAATTCGCGTTGAAATGTACACTCACTTCTAAAAGTTACGCACGGAGAGGAAAATGCTAATTTCCGGAAGCCAATCAGAATTGAAGACGATGCATATCGCTGCAGATAGGTATAAAATTTCTCTCCCCAATTAAGTACGAAAGGATTCATTTTATATCTTTATGGACTTTAAAAACATTCCAATCTTCATAATTACCAAAAAATATAGGTAAAGGTGTTTCAGGAATTTTAACCTTAGATGCATTTTGTTTCTCATCAAATTCATTTGTACTTTTCAATTGCGAAATAAAGAATTTCAGCCTTACCTCAATTTTATTCAGACTTTCTTGATTCCCCTCTAAATTGTTTAAATGCTCATCAATGTTTGCTTCTTCTGGTAATACACAGCAGTCATTTCTCATTCCATCAATAGTCTTATTTATAACACTAATGTTATTCAGCTTTTGTAAAAGTTCCATACGACTTTCAGTGGTTTCCTGATAGTCATTTGTAAAAGATTCTAACCTCGCGATTTTTGTTTTGATGGCACTACGCTGCCGATTCAAAACAGTTACTTGTTGCTTTGCCATAATTTTATTATCTTGTTTGTTCTGATTAGCTCCGGGTCGCTAGGACCAAAATGTAGGAGCCGTCCTACTAACTAAAGAATTCTCAATGGACTACAATTTAATAAAAACAACATTTATATAAACATAACAAAACGTTAAAAAGGAATAACGAATGACCGACGGCAGGCCCATCTGTCACTTTCCAATGTTACAGCTACTCTCTTACAAAATTACGTAAGCAGCTCTCTCTTTGAATGAATAGGAGCGCCATCTTAGGCAAGGTCTTAACGCACACACACACACACACACACACACACACACACACACACACACACACACACACACACACACACACACACACACACACACACACACACACACACACATATATATATATATATATATATATATATATATATATATATATATATATATATATATATATATATATATATAAAGCATTTTATAAAACCGAAATAACCTACAAAGAAAATGTACTAAGAATTGGAACACCATAATATCATTTTCCTAAACATTCTCCCAGAAATCCATAGCAAAAAATGATACTGTTTCTTTTCTATAGACGATGACATACTTGATTCACAAGTCAGTTGAAAAGCAGCATATATCTGCTGAACTAAATGAACTATAATCATTTTAAATACCATGAAATATAATAGGTATTTAAACTATATACTTCGAAAAATATAATAGAAAAGCATAATATATATAGGTATTTAAATATATTATTATACATTCGCGCGATATAGCTTACGGCTTCAGTGAAGCTAAATCTGGATGATATAGTGAATCTGTAGAAAACTTCATTTTAAAGAATAATACTCACATTATAAATAGTTAATGTTGCATAAAAAATCCTAATGATTTTGATTTAAAACTTTTTCACTTGCTGATTAAATTAACTTCACTTGAGCCCCGTCCTTATCAAAAAAAGAAAGTACCCGACAAGGATGAAAAAAACTAAAAATGTTAAAAGAATCAAATTACTTAAAGATATTGATTTTTATGTCCATTTCATTTACTAAAAATCATTAAATGTATCAGGAAATTAAGGAATATAAAACGTAACAGAAAAATGTTACTGAGACTTAAAACTTCTGGGAGAAATTCTTGTACATGGCCCAAGAGAAAAGAAAAGTTCTGTTTTTACCTCAAGCTTTGTTGTAACCTCTTAGTCTACAGTCGCGTTACACTCGTGAAAAAATTCGCGTTGAAATGTACACTCACTTCCAAAAGTTACGCACGGAGAGGAAAATGCTAATTTCCGGAAGCCAATCAGAATTGAAGACGATGCATATCGCTGCAGATAGGTATAAAATTTCTCTCCCCAATTAAGTACGAAAGGATTCATTTTATATCTTTATGGACTTTAAAAACATTCCAATCTACATAATTACCAAAAAATATAGGTAAAGGTGTTTCAGGAATTTTAACCTTAGATGCATTTTGTTTCTCATCAAATTCATTTGTACTTTTCAATTGCGAAATAAAGAATTTCAGCCTTACCTCAATTTTATTCAGACTTTCTTGGTTCCCCTCTAAATTGTTTAAATGCTCATCAATGTTTGCTTCTTCTGGTAATACACAGCAGTCATTTCTCATTCCATCAATAGTCTTATTTATAACTTTAATGTTATTCAGCTTTTGTAAGCGTTCCATACGACTTTCAGTTGTTTCCTGATAGTCATTTGTAAAAGATTCTAACCTCACGATTTTTGTTTTGATGGCACTACGCTGCCGATTCAAAACAGTTACTTGTTGCTTTGCCATAATTTTATTATCTTGTTTGTTCTGATTAGCTCCGGGTCGCTAGGACCAAAATGTAGGAGCCGTCCTACTAACTAAAGAATTGTCAATGGACTACAATTTAATAAAAACAACATTTATATAAACATAACAAAACGTTAAAAAGGAATAACGAATGACCGACGGCAGGCCCATCTGTCACTTTCCAATGTTACAGCTACTCTCTTACAAAATTACGTAAGCAGCTCTCTCTTTGAATGAATAGGAGCGCCATCTTAGGCAAGGTCTTAACGCACACACACACACACACACCCACACCCAACACACACACACACACACACACACACACACACACACACACACACACACACACACACACATATATATATATATATATATGAATTTATAATTTTCTACAATTTAAAAGCTTATTTTACTGAAGCAGTATTTTCTGATTTTATACGAAATATAAAACTGTGTATATTTTGTGCATTTTGCATGGAGAATATTTTTTATGTCATCACTTAAACATATACAAAACTTATACATGTGTTGCAATAGTTTATTGTAAAAAAAAAAAAAAAAAAAAAAAAAAAAAACACATTTTTCATTCTTACACTCAAAAAATCGAGCATTTATTTGCCAACATTTTTGTTTTTCAATTTTTTAACAAAATTTTATCTTACCTAGATTTTCTGTTTTATGTTCCTCGCAATTGAATTAAATAAATCAACACTTTATTCTAAGACATATATAAAAATTTTATAGCCTTAATATTTTTAACAAAAATATTTGGAAAACATAAAATATTCTGTCCATGGATTAACTTCATGAAATACTATAAGAATAATATTTAAAATTCTGAATAAAGGAAAATATTTTAACTTAAAAAGATATTTTTGAAGTATAATTAATATAAAATTTTGCTTTTTAGCTACTTAAGTTAATTGCAAATTATTTTTTTTATTTCTCTCTGACAGTTTATTAAATGGAATATTTTTAGTCAAGATCAATGCCCATTTTATGTACCATTAAAATTTTTCATTTATTTACTTTAATTTGTAATTTATCTATAAAAGTAACAACCTTCACTATAATTTGAAAACATTTCTTAATGAATATTTAAAGGATACATATATTTAAATACGAAATATTAAAAGGGATTTTTTCTTAATTACTTAAAATTTCTGGGAAATTGCGATTTTGTTTTAAGAAAATGTGAAGTTTAGCAAAATATTTTTTCATAAAAAATTAAAAAATATTAGCTATATTTTTTACTCACAATATTTCACTTTTATGTTCAAAAAGCTTCATATCCTAACTTAAATTGCTCGCACATTTTTTTTTATCAAAAAGTAAATAATTTTCTAGAAATACATTCTTTACAGATAATCTTATAAACTAAATTATATTTTTATTCTAAAGAGTTTATTCTCAAACTCATTTGGTCACTAACTTTATAATGAGTCTTTTTAATAATAGAGTCTTTCCCATTTACCCCAGTCAGTGGACTGCGTAATAAATTGTTTTTGTTTCATTTATTTATTTTTCATTCATGAACGAAAGTAAAAATTCAAAGTAATATAGAAGAAATTACAACGGCCTCTTCTCTGGGGAGGGGAGAAACAATAAGGCTTTGATTCCCAATTTCAGGAGACCCCTTATCAAAAGAAACAACATGAATTATTCAAATGAAGCTCCATATGGACTCTAAAATAAGATTTTGCCTCAGGCTTCTTATATTATCTGGCTATAATGGAGTGGAGAGTTCAAACTTTTCCATTTTATGAATATTTTAGCCACTGGAGTTAAATTTCAAACACATGTCACCTTATTTTTTTGTTAATGAGATAGTTTCATTAATTTTTCTTATTTAAAAGTTACACATATCGTGATAATTGTTTATTCGTTACACATATCGTGATAATCGTTTAATCGTGATAATCGAAATTAATTAATGTAGTCACATTAATTAATTTCACAAAAAAAAAAAACGAGTAGGAAAAATTTAATGCCAGCGATATTAACATTCACATCTTATTTCTTATTTTAAAAGTCTTTTACGTAATTCATGCCAGTCAAGATTTTTTTTCAATTTTCTTTAAAACTGGCCATATTAACAAGACAATGATCATATACAAACTCCCGCGTCACTGAAAACAGATATATCTTGTCAAAAAAATTTTTTAATGCAATGATCGTTAAATTATCCTGGCATAAAAGCTTAAGAAAAATATCAGAATTCCCTTAATAAATATGATTAAATGCATAAATATATCAATTACACATAGTGAATTACAAATAGTGATAGGATTTGATCACAGTTATTAAAACTGTTGAATTCCAAGTAACCATAGTTCACATTCTCATATTTAATTTTGTGTAGCTTACTATAATATCCATGAATCTGGTAGACGTATTGCACACTTATTACAAACGTGAAGGAAATGTAGATAATTTTATGCAATTTTGGCTTGTGTAAAATTAAGTTAAGTTTTATTTTTCTAAGATATGGTAATATGAGGAAAAATTTACTAAATAACATTATAAATATCTCCCTAAAAAAATTAATCTTGAATTCCTTCAAAAATAGCATTTTGAAATTTAAAATAAATCAAAGATGAAAATTTCATGTTCTAACTGTAAGTATTTATATATCATTTATGATTGAAAATTATGAATGGCTTGCGATTTTTTTTTTTTTTGGACATCCCGTTTGTACATATGAGCATAACCGTATGTACATGTATTGCAATAAAAAATGAAAGTTTTGCTGATCATTTGTGGTTTTTATTCTTTATTTATCCTTAAACACTCTACATAAATATTATTTATCAATGAGCCCAAAAGAATGTATGATACCACTGATAAATAGATAAACATTTCTTCCCATGATTTTACAAATTTAAAACTACTTAACAAAATTACTTTTTTGTTCAATGCTTGCAAATTTATTCATAATAAACACGTTACTTATATTAATATGTTAAGTTAGTTCATTATTATGCATATAACTTTAGTGGATTTGAAAATAAGTGGGTCATTTTGGCGTATTAATGTAATCATAAAACTATTTAAAATAAAAACAAATTGTTTCATTTGTTTTCATTATTGCTCAATAGATAGCGCCTCTAAAATAAAATAAAAGATTTTTTATTAAGAAGTTGCTAGAAAATAATAACAAAAATCCGTATTGTCAGTAACACATGTCTGTAATCATTAAGAAAAAAAGTCTTTCAAAATAGGTTTGCTCTTGTTTCTTACATTAAATCAAATATTTTCACATTTATCAATAATGAAAATCATTAAAATACCAAAACTTTAATGGAGATAAAAATAAATAATGTTCATTGTTTGATTTTGAATTAGGAACATATATATTCATTTGAATATTTCACTCTAAGCATTGTATTCAAATACTAATTTAGTATCAGTCACGAAAACTATTCAAATACTCCTGAATTGATACAAAATAAAGAAATGTCTAGTTGTCTAGAGGAGGCACTTTAGAAATAGAAATATTTAAACAAAAATATCATGTGATTATTTTAATAAAATAAGTTCCAAATAATTTCGCATTATGTGATGATTTTCACTGTAAATGTTTTGTGAGAGATTGATTATTAGTTTTGTTTACGATTGTTGTTTTGTGAGTGATTGTTGTGTATTTTGCGGCAACGTTCTGGCATTTTTATACTGTAGGAGTTACTGGAAATAAGGGTAAACTATTAGAAAGAATTTTTATAAAAAAATAATTGTTTTAAATTTTATGAACTTTCATTTCCCTCTTGCTTTAAGTTGAAGGAATTATTAATTATACATAGATGATATGTTTTCTTGAGAAATCGAGCCTAATTAATTAAGGGAAGAGAAATTTTGAAATAATTTTAGATTTTCAGTGATAGTATTAAGATAATAATTTATGTTTTATATTGTTTTAGTATAAAAAATATTATAAAGATCACTTCTTTAATAATCCAAATTTTAAATAAGAAAAAAAAAATTCTGAGATCTTGCCACTGTTTATAATCTTAATTTCAAAAATTACATTTCTCTTCATCAAATGTTTTGAAATACTGAATTAATTTTACATATTATTTACATAAAATGTTTTTTTGAATTTGTTAAACATAATTTATCAAAAAATTGTATCCTATACCTTTATTTGAGTTGATACCAATAAGTTAAAAAGTTTTTTTCTATATCCAATTTTTAAAATTGTATTTACGTTATCATAGAATTCCATAGATGGCAGCACTAAAAGATTTCTTTTCGCATCCACTAATAATATATAACTTATTTCGTTTTTTTCCTTGTTTATCGATTGCTAATAGTGTTATAAAATATTTCATAGTGCTTTATAAGTAATTATATTTCTTCTTTCCCAAATCTGAGATACTCGATGTAAAAGCGTGTTTAATCTTTTTTCAACATGTTAGTATAAATCCCACAAGTGTTCCGTTATAATCAAACAATTTATAGATTAAAAATTAAGTTCCATATTTTCAACTTTAGTTTAAAATAAAATTAACAAGTCTAACTATATGTTCAAGGAATGTATTATTATATTCCAATAAAAAAACTAGACAATTTTTCAAATTTTATAAGGAAATACATGTTTGGTGTTTAAAATGTTAATTTTTCATTTATATTCTTATTGATCTCTTAATAATTCTTGAAAGATAAACATAATTTTCCTATAAATTGAACAGTTACGATGGAAAGAGCTTTGCTTACCCATTAGCTCGTTCTGAGTTCATATTCCATGTGAATGGAAGTTATCTTAGTCTACATATTGCAGTGTTTCCGTTTTTATGTGAAGGTTGCTCCCACGTGTTATTTATCATTTCACACCCCTAGGTATTTGATCTATAATAATTCATTGAGCAACTCTACTTTGGTGTAAGAATAAATGTCATTTCTTCATTCCATCAAGCAATTTTTATCTCCCAAAAATGGATTTTAATACGTTATGCGAAGCAAGTCTAAGTTTGAACTCTAGTTGATTTCGAAGGTGATTGTTATACGTTTCTCTGAACTGTAGTGAACCGCGGCCATGGGACTGTCCGAGTAGATCTATCCTCTCCTCACTTAACAGCAATGAATGAACAGGAGACGCTGCGCAACCTTTGAAGTGCATAAACCCTCACAAAAAAGGAAGTCTACGATTTAGTCCAATACCTTTCATATGGCAGGACAAAGACTCTCCACAGCAGATTACTGCATACTCACGAGATTTCTTTAAAAAAGAAATAAAATACCTGTCAAAAATTTAATTCTTAAACCATAAAAATAAATTCGTATTAGCAATCGTACTCATTATTTATGAATACTATTTTTGCTAGTATACTGACTAATTATTGATGGCATACTGATAAAAAAATACATTTGAACAAACAGCAGTTTGTAAAAATTTTTAGTATTCAAATTCCAAATGTTTCCTACGTTGGAAAAATATTTCATTCAAAGTAAATTTTATTGAAAAAATATTGCACTAAATCTATAAGTAGACATAGTTTCATTAACCTAATATGAAATGTCTCACATTGTAGCATTTGAATAAAAACAGTTATACTTTTTAAAACGAAAAAAATGAATTATATATTCTGTGCATAGATATGATTTTATTTGTTATTCAAAGCAAATAATAAAAAAATTTAATGTGAGAATTTGTAACAATTAAGCTAAATAATTAAATGTAATTAGCAAATAGTTTTTAGATTTCCTATTTTTAAATTGTAAGCAAGGGGATCTTAATGTTTTTAAATCCACGACCCTGTTTTATTTATGGATAATTATTTGCCAATGGATACTACAAATAGGAAAGACGTGTTATAACTTTGATTTTCTGCGTGACCATATTTATCTGAAATATATAAAAGACTTGCATATTTGAAGGTAAAGGGAATTCCTGTTATATTCAGCATTCTTTATAGCTAATTAACAGTTGCCGAATAAAAATGAATTCGTGATTGTTTTCTTATTATTTTTTTTATTTTTCTTGTAAATTTAGTTAAATAAAAAAATAATATATTTGTGTTCAACAGTGTTAATGCCGAGCTAGCTTTAAATAAAGTGTGTTTTAGTTTTAACCCAAGAGTTATTGTTAAACGGAAAGCTATTTAAAGGCTAGATACAGAGAAAGCTAAATAATTGAAATATCATGATTTCAGATGAATTACTCATATTAACGGGCGTATAAGATGCACGTTTTTGTCTGAAAATTGGTATGAAAAACGAAGTGCGTCCTATCCGTCGATACACAGTTTTTGATTGCATTCATTTTGGGAAACTTCCTCTATTCGGTGTTTTTCTTGTTTCCTTACAGAGAGGTTGAATATTGCAGTTACGAAGAGTTCAGTGAATTTTTGTGATAATGATTTGAGAGAAAAAAAAATTCATTATGAAAAGATCAGTAATAAATTTTTATTTCTCAAAAATGTTTATAAAAACCGTCATATACGCAAACAAACATAATTAAAGTTGCAAATTAATTTAAACAAGATCACAGAATAAACAAAAACTCAGCTTACATGAAAACAATATGCTACACACACATATAAGTGTGTCTCTTTGTGTATGTGTGTATACTCTGAAATTAATGAAAATATCAAATGGTAATCGAACCACTAGCTGTTCAAGGGAATACTACAATCACCGAGGTAATCATACATGAATTGTATATCTTTTTGTTTGAAATTTGGCCAATATGATAGTATACTCTTCATATGATGGAAATTACTAATATTGAATCAAATAAGAATGGATTAAATTATGATGTTGGCAATGTTTGTCAGGAGCCCGAATGTTATCATAATTCAAACTGAAACCGAAAACATTTCAGAGTAAAACTTTTTTTGTGATAAAAACATCTTTAATTGTGAAACTAAACTAACTACAACAAAAAGAGCCTTTGATTCTGAGTCAAGGATGTTCTGCATTGAGATATGTGCAGGGAATCTTTTGGTGTCTAGAATACAACAGATATTGACGAAGAGTGGAAGACACAATTATGTGACAGTGATTTAGAACAAGACGTATGATCAGTATCACCATGCGAAGGAGGTGTTTTCATGCCATGGTGAGCTTATTGTAGCCCACTATCAGGGTTTCAATTCTATTTTTCTATAATTGTTCTGGTATTGCTCTTTGTACGGGTTATGTATCTAGATTATAGAAGACTATTCAAATGCTTATATTCCTATGGGCTGCAGCTACTTTCAGACACCGTTAAATTATGTGTATTAGGCACGACGCATTGATTTCTGATCAATCCTTTACAGTAGTCAAATAGCAAAACACGCATTTCATTTTTTCCATACGCATCTCATGGGAGAATTCATTTTGTGACCCACACATGCATGATCACTTGTAATTTCAATAATTTGCATATCCTAACTATTTTTTCATTTCCTGAAAATCTTCATTCACCTTGCATGATCCCTTCATGGAGTTATATACTTTTAGCAAACAATATCATAATAATACTTATCATAATAATCTTAAGACAAAATTGCATCATATAAGCATATTTACGATTTAACTCGTTTTTTTTTCCATTTTTATCATATAAGAATAGTTAGAATTAAGAAGCAAACATGAACAATTAATTATTATTTATTCAATACACGGAAAACTTTGATCTTTAAAACTATGGAATAAGCCGTCTTACTTTAAAATAGATTATGGGAGCAAAAAATTTTTCCTAGAATTGTTTTACCTTTAAAATTTTTTTAACTTACTATAGCGAGTATATACAAACTTTATCTTCCGATGAACGATAACAGTTGCTTTACGCTTGAACAAACTTTTATTACAAGACAAAACTTCACCTCACTTGGTAAGTGATATCTTTTTACCATCAGCAATTTTAATAATGCGTTCCTGAATGCTGTGAGCTTCACCCTTTTTGTTCTCCGATGTAGATTTTCAGCGACTCTCCATGATGAAAATCGCTGGTCTTAGCAATGCAAAACTCATTCGTCATTCTTCAATATTTGCAATAAGGATATGTCTCGAATGTTTTTTTAAGCAGGTCGAATTTAACTTTGCGAATCATACATTAGCAGTTATTTTAGTTTTCATGCCATTGTTTCCATATATTAACTAAATTTTTTCTGAACGTACATTCCAAAATTAAGGATTTATTAAAGAACGCAAATTGAAAATTAACTTTAATTTGCTTTTAAATTTCATTTTGTAACATATTTCTCTCTATATAGAAATAATTTTCATAATAAAAATCTATAAAACTCATTCGTGAAAAATAAAAGCCTTTTTTTGTTCAATTAACTTTAAATATAAGGTAATAATCAATTTTTAAATGATTTTGCAGTTTTGAAATAGAATAATGAGAAAATATAAATATTTAGTAATCGAAATGTTACTTTACTTGAGAAAATGTTTTGAACGAATATCAGTTCACGTTTTTGTAATATAAGTGAGAACACTCTTTTATATTACTTTAATCAATTATCACATGAAAAGCACCTCATCCACTACAACTTTATTCTCTGAAAGGAATATTATTTTTAATAATGTCTGACAAAATTATATTCGCTTGGCAGGAACCTGGAATGTGTATATAATTTTTATTTATATTAGTCTAATTATAGTTGCTTAGGAATCAACAATAAACAGTTTTGGAGAATATTAGGACAGCTTTTGATCTTCAAAATCTTTTAGCTTCAAAAAAGAAGCTTCAAAGAAGAAAAAAGCTTCAAAATCTTTTAGTAATCCCGAAGTAAATATTTTATTGTTACATACTTGATGAATCTAGATAATTTTAATTTAAACAAGGAAATGAAATTTTTACCTGTAACTAAAATCAGACAAACTACAATTTATGAAATGTATATCCTCCTTTACAAGAAAAACGAATTTGAAAAAAGTAATCATTTTATAAATGAAATATGTATGCACAGCTTATGTATAAAGATTGAAATGTTTAAAATATCAACGCCATAGAACCCATCAAAGGCAAACAATTGTACATTGAATATTCAAATCAGTAGCTGTAAAACAACACTTAGCTGCGACGTATACTTTTATATGCCTTGGTGAGAATACCATCTTTCGATATTTTTGCTGCACATCCACCAATTGTTGCTCCAGATTTGTGACATCTTGTAGTGTTTGAATATGATGGCTTTTCCAGTTCCAGAAAATTTTGATTGAGGAATGATAGGATGATCTTGCTGATAAAAGAAAAGCATCAACTCCATAGATGTGGGAGCTGTATAGGGCAAATAATTATTGACAATAACTTTCAAAGTAGCTTACCATGGAAGGTAATGACATCAACTCAGAATAAAATCAACACATCATTGCTCTATTAAATTCATACATAAGATGGTTAAATGTGACCTGCTATAGTAGGAGAAAGCACATCACTTATCTTACCTGAGGTAATGGTGGTATTCCTCTGGAAAATAAAAGCTAACTGAGATAGCTTTCAATGGACCTCTATACATAAATACAAAGGTTATCTGATCTAACAGAAAGAGATTCATCGTTGAACCCTGTGTTGCTGATGAAAATGATGTTAAGCTACGACAGCATCTCAGACAACTTATTTGAAGTTGTAGGACTAAAGATGTCCTAAAGATGAGGCGTCTCAGGCAAGCTCCTTGAGATGGTGGAAGGATACATTAGACGTATGAAATATGTTATAGCACGTTGGTGAATTGATGACAATAGGGACCTAGTTGAAGTTCGAGTATAGCATATTAGCATCTGATAGAGTTTAGCATTTGTGCACCTTGGCCTTTCAGAGCTTTATTTCGCCGATAAGTTCCTTACAGAAATCTAACTGCTACCATTTGCACATAGACATGCCTGTACTGAAAAGGTAACGGCCTATCACTTGATTTGCCATCCAAGTTTCCACGTTCTAATTATGGGAACAAATCTGATTCGTACAGTTAACCATAAGAATTCCAATAATGTCATAGTGGTGTTAATCATTGTCTCCAAGGAGTTTTTCTTTGCATCTCTAGAACAATGAGAAAAGATTCACTTCATTCACCTGCCGCAACTGTAATTTGTTTTATAACAAGCAAGTTGCCCATGGAAAATGTGTGCTATGGTAGTAATGGTTCATTGGCTTAGAAAATGTAATTATGTGCACATACAGAATTTCCAGTTGATAGAATTAGATTCTCAAGGATGTTTCGGTATTTTTTAAATATATATATATATATATATATATATATATATATATATATATATATATATATATATATATATATATATATATATATATATATATATATATATATATATATATAGTTTATGTTACGAGAATTATACATTTATGAAACATTTTACATAAAAAATATCATTTGTTCAAGTAAATTCACATATGAAAAATCTAAAATTGGAATTGTGTTTCCAATATTTTTTTACGTTCTTTGAATAATTTGAATAAGTGTACGGTGAATACAATTTTTATATAATGATACACATAATTTTATTGTATAACATAGAAATATCCTGCATTTTAAAATTTCCTAAGAAAAATTTCCTTAATAATGTGAGTTCTGTTTAAACTTGGACGAAAACTGTCAAGTTGAAATTTTATTCTTAGTACCAAATTCCTTTCCCTATTTTGACAGTTAATATTTGAAAGATTTATAATTTAAAAATATTTCAGATGATCCGATTGCGAAGCGTTGCTTATAATCATTTATTATTTATAGATAATAAATGTTGAGGGGGGGAAAAACAAACACTTTTTCTATTTCTTGAACAATTTCAATTGAAATGGTGAAAATTTTTGAGGCATCAAAAGAACTGATATTTGAAAGGAAAACATTTCTATCTTCCTAAATAATAAATAATTCTAATAAATTTGTGAAGAGAAAAAGATATTTTATGTGACACGTGTAACTTATTATTCTAAATTCCATAAATTCGCAGTGCACTGTTACTAAAATTTTTTTGAAAAAAGAATTTTTCGCAAAAAAAGTATTTAAACAAATAAAAATGAAAAGTAATTTAGAAGGGAAGCTTTACTCTCCTTTATCTATTTCAATTCTTTTTTATAAATTTGAACGAAGCAAACCAGGGCTTAAAAAATGTTGTACTTTCCATACTAGTGGAGGTTGAGCTCTTTATCCTAGCATCGTGAAGCTGCTAAAATATGTTTGCGAATAGCCTTTAGCTGTGTCTATTTCCTGTCCTTAAAATAAAACGGAAACTCAACTCGATGTTTCGTTTTAAGATAAAAAGCTATCGGTCCTTTGCAATCCTAAATATGACATCGGCGGATTCGTCGCTTTTAGGCGGAAATTCGATGCCGGAAGAGGACGTAAAAGCTTCCTTTGCTGACCCCCTACCCTTTTAAGATCTCTGCCAAGAACAATGTGTTGTGCTTCTTTTCGTTTCTCCCTGACAGTTATCGACAGATGCTTCTTTCATTGTCAACAAAGGTAAGGAGAGCGTCCATTTGTCAGTGGGTAGCATGAACATCTGCAAGAAGAGATCTTGTGGGGATTGTGGCAAAACAATGATTGATGAAAGGGAATTGAGCTTGATGCAGGAAGTTCTCTTTCAGCCCTTTATGCACAGTGGGGAACTGGTCTTAGAAGTGGAATGTGGCTCAAATGTTGGATGGTTGTTTATTTCCCGATTGTGCCAGGGATCGAAAGGCGCCTCAATTTTATTCCAGAATGCCTGGCTTACACCGAATGAGTTTCAGTTTATAAGCGGCCGAGAGACTGCTAAGGACTGGAAGAGAAGTATTCGACATAGAGGAAGAAGCCTCAAATTGCTCATGGCCAAAGGGTTTTTTGATTTCCACCCATCATTATGCGTTTGCAAGAGCATGGTTACTAAAGTTGTAAGTTTTTCTAACTGTATATAATCGATGAAAATGTAAAAAAATGTTGCATAACTAGTGCATAAAATTTAGGTTTTAGTATGATCACATTATAGTAATTGGATTAATAGTAAACAAAAAAAGATATCTATACGAAATTTAAATTACTAATTGTAACTTACAGTTAATAGCAAACATTTATTAATTATCCATAAATTTCCTATTTGAAAAGTGATATACAGTAACTAAATAACTCGTAATAAATTCCTTTATTATTTTATAATGAAGAACATGACTTATCTTCTCTAGTAAATTACTGAAAACGAATTATTTTAATGTCTGGAATATAATAAGTTATCAGTTTTGATGTTGCTAAGGGTGCTTGTACAATATTTTGAACTGAAACGTATAAGAGTTTATATCTATTATTTTTCTTGTATCTCTTAATTTTAATAAGCTTCAACAATTTTTAAATGTATAATTTAGTCTAAAATTCACTTGCATATTATAAAACATAAATACAAATAATTTATTTCTTACAATAAATTTTTAAATTTTAGATGATATCATTGCTAAAACTGCTGCCGTTTAGCTTTCTTCTCGTGACTTTTTCATTTATTAAAACGAAACGATAATGAGAAGCAGGCGATTAATTTCAAAAATGTTTTGGAAAAATATAAAATTTAATAATAACTTAGTTCTCACAGATTGAATTTGCTGTCGAGTGCTCCTAAAGTGATGAAATGAAACAAAGAAAGGATAAGAAATTAGAGTAATTTTTAATTTAATTTTTAATAAAAATTGTCAAGTTGTGTCTTTAGTGCCTAATGTTATTAGATGCTAGCAAAAAACTTTAGCATAAGAATCAAACGATTTAAATTCCAGAAAAAAGCCTAAGATTCTTGTTTCGAAAATCTAACATCGCTCAACATTGAAGAAATTGAGGGATTCAATTCTGTAATGTGTCAAATAAACCAAACTAAAACATAGTTTGAATTATTTGATAATTGATTAATTGAATTACTTGATAATTGAAACAAACTTCAATTATCAAGGTTAAATTTAAAATACAGAATAAAATATACTAATTTATCATATTTTATTGCTTTGATTGCATAAATTAAACACTGTTATCGAATTTTCATCATTATGTTGATATTCAAGATGATATTAAGCATGTTTTATGTACAATTATTGACAAAATTTCATTTTAATGATTTACACTCTACACATTCATTTTTTTAAAAAATATCTTAATAGTTTTCTCAAAAAGTAGAGTTTCTTGTTAATAATTTTTACATTCCAACCAAAGGCGATATATAAATGCGTAAAATTTCATCCTAGTGATCTAATTAAAATATAATTTTCTTCACTTGAACCAATATTGCCATTAAGACAATCAAGTCTTTCAACTTAAACTTTTAAATTATTTTTTAATCAAGATGAATAGATAATCTTCCGTTGAGGTGCTCCAGGGATGCAACCCCGGGGAAAGTTAACACTGCGTAACGGTAGGCTATCATTTTCAAGTAACTAATGGAATACGAGGTGAAAACGTCACTTTGGTTCATGCATTCAAATGAAGTTTTTGTCATAACCACCCGGGAGGATCAAGAAGGCTTTGAGGAGTCCTTTTTTTCTAAATAAGCAACTTTAGTAACTGATTATTTTCTCTTGTAGCATCACGCAGATAGCAGGCCAAGCCGTAAAAATGGACTGACATCTAAAATTGAGCAAAAATTATTGATCTCGCGTAGATAGAACCATTAATTCTGGATTGTGACGCCACACACTTGGTTTGTTAGCTAATCTGCAAAAGCTCGTGAGTTTTGAGCAGGCGAGCGAGTTCTAATTACTTATCATCAATCTCGGTGGAAAATAATGTGAGATCAAATAATAAGAAATAATCTGTTGATCCTTTTCAGTGGAAAGTTATAAAAGGCACTTCTTATTTATATGAGTATGTTCATGTTAAAATGTGACGTATGCATCTCGTATGCAACAAATGCTAACAAAAGTAGGGTATTTTTTGGAAATATTTTTTATTTGTTATTGTTTTTAAAATATCAATAACTAAAGTATGACATGACACTTGATTTTGACACTATGTCATGGATAGTATAACAACTGACGGCTGCTTAAAGCATTTAATATCCAATGCGTATTATCTTCTGGGAGATAGTGTCCATCATTCACGTGTGCTGACCCCAGAAATTCCCAAGACAAGCATGCAATCAGTAAAACACAACATCCCTCTCTCGATGTTCAACCGCTTTTAGATTTGAACCTGAATTATTTTGCTTCGAAACACTATCATGAGTCTTTGTAAGCCATGTTGCGCATTGAAATGTATGGTGTTACAAGCATGCAAAAAAACTTTGTCATTTGACATAAAGCACTCGCAATGACCACAGACTATAGAATGAATAGAATACTAATTATAATGCATACGGATTCCACTGGGATGTGAATCTAGAACCACTACATTTGAAAGTGAAATGTCAACTAATGTATCTCCTAGATGGATTGCTATGGTGGAATTCGTTCCATGTTGACGTTTCAAATGCGAAAAAATAAATGAACTTCAAAATCAACTTTTTTAAATGTAAACTGTGATTGCTGAAATCATCCAATTGCATTATTATTGAGTTATATTTTGCAAATAGTAAAAGATGTCTATTAACAATTGCAATTGATAAGAGTTTTCTACATAAGTGATTGCAAACTCACTTCATTCGTTTATCAGTGTGCAATGAATGAATAAAATGAGTTACAAACTCCCTTCATTCATTAATAATAGATGATATTGCCTAAATATATATGTAAAATTTACATATATACTTGTGTGGGTAATGAATGTTTAGATTTTAAGTCATAAGAAGTCATATTCACGATTTATCTTTAAAAAATGAAGAAAATATATGTATACTTGACATGCATCTAATGTAAATATCACCACCAGAGCAGAACTGAGTTATATAAATAAAACTATAATATTAAATAAGTCTAATTTGTAAGCTGAATATATAGGTTTAAAATTAAGGTAATCAAAGAAAAAAACTAAAATGTTTATCTCATAGTTACTGTTTATGATCATAACATAAACAAACGAATGAAACAATATTCTGACATATCTTTACAGTTTCTCCGGAGAAGCTGAGAGTTATCAAGACATAATGCAATTGAATTTGAATGCTAAGAATGATTCGAGCTATCTCTGACATTCTTTTTAACATGTTTTAGTTAGAAAGGTTTAAAAGCATTTAAACCTAAGTTTAAAGATTTGATATCTTTAAAAAAATATTGAATAAAGTATTATTCCCCACTGTGGTGACTTTTCTAATTTTTTATGGGAAATAAAATCTCATGACTTCCTGCAAACTGTTACTAAATTTAATAATTAATCATCCCATTGTTTAACCATTTCAAAGTGGAATTTTAATCATAAATGCACTGTATAGCTTTAGATAATAGACAATATTATACATATACGAACAATATGCGTATATATATATATATATATATATATATATATATATATATATATATATATATATATATATATATATATATATATATATATATATATGTATATATATATGTTTATATATATGCATCTCAATGTGTTTTAGAAGCGCATTGAGATGTTTTATTTAACAATGTCTAGAGGAAACGAAAAGCAGACATGATTATTTATGAAATTTTGTCAATTGCATAATCCCCATACAAAGTATGATTATGAGGTCATGATTGAGCATGAAACTGAATATACCAGGGATCATAAGGTTCCTATTTGACAAGCAAAAATTTTGTTTAATGAGTGGTAATAATTTAATTAAAATATGATTAAAATGTCCTTCATATATTTGGAATGCTGGAAAAGTATATTTTTTAGGAGTTTTTTTTAAAGATTTTGGAAAGAAAATGGAAATTGATTGGAAATAGAAATGGATTTTGGAAAGAAAACCATATAAATTTTTATGTTAGTCCTTTAAAGTGTAAAAATGTAAGTAATATTAGTTAAGTATGTTAAGATTATTTGAAATTCTATTTAGAAATAATTCAAATAATGATAATGGTTGGCAATTTCGCTGATAAAATGATGATATAAAATAAGAAAAGTGCTTTTAAAGTATATTTGTTTTCTTTCCTTTCCTTCCCATTATTTAATTATTATCGCAAACTTGTGGCATATTCTGCGTGGTTCAAATTAATTGTTGAATTTTTCCCTACCTCATCATTTTCCAACCGAAAATGTTCTGAAGCCTCCACCAAAATGAGCTTTGACCCGAGAACGATACATTGCCTCATGATGACATATTCTGAAAACTTTTTGAAACCCATGACAGATAACATCGAGGAATTATTTTCTAGCTCTTTGCTTCAAAACTAAACTTGAAACGAATACATTGACTCTCTCCACCTTCTCATCCTTTCAGCCGATGGCCTTCAGATAGCTCCGATGTCACGAACCGCTCCTGTCAAAACTCTTGGTAGCCATCAGAAGAAAAAAAAGAACTGGCCTTGCCATCGACGTGAGCCACGACCCCACGTTGAAGTGCCACTCTCGGATCATAAAGAAATTATCTAATCTTCTTGTGTGAATTAGAGAAATATATTCATCTAAAAACATGAATTAGAACGAACTTTGCACGCTCTAATAAATCAGTTATGTCAGCGTTAAGATCCGAACTTGCTTATGGATAATGTCATTATAAATGAGATACTCTAATTTGTAGCATTCACCAGTTCTACAGAGGTCATTCCTGCAAAGAAATGTTACAAAATACATCCTTCATGTGTCCCTCACCATCAGGCTGAAGTCGACCTGATGAGTTGAACTTTTGACTTTACTAAAAATATGATTCCTTCTGGCTTGATATATATTTTGAATCACATTTTCTTCCTATGTTTTCCTACACATTTCCTTTAGTCTCGAGGCTGTCGAACCAGGAATATCGTCATAAAATAGGGGAAATATAGTTCAGTTCATGGCAAAGTTTCTAAGGGCAATAATGAAGAAGCTCAGAACATCATTCATTAGGGCAAAAGACTATCATTACGCATTTCCTCCATCTAACCTTTGGTGTAGAAATTTATTTATACCAGCATTTCTAATAAGAAAGCATTTATACATATAATAGTAATCTTCGAATTTTCTTATAATTTTAAAATATTTTTGGTACAATTATTTTAGCTGAAATTCTCTCTGGTATATGTGATACCTAAAATAAAACTTGTTATAATGTACTTTAAAAATAGTATAATAAATTATAAAATTGCATATGATCTCAAATTGTAAAATATTTTTCAAATGTGTCCATCAACTAATATTTAAATAAGTAAATTATATTTGAGTGTTAAAAATTTTAAAAAAATTACTTAAATAGCACCAAAATGTTGGTTATTTTTCTTGTTGATTTAAAAATTGCATACCGATTTGTATTTTGACCGTATTTTATTTTAAAATACTGATGAAATATTGCTGACATTTGAGGATGCAATCTTAAGATCGCATTTAACAAATATTTAAATAATACTGGAAAATTGTAAAATTGTTGCATGTTTATTTTTAAACAGAAATTCGAAATCAGACCAATCAGAAGAAAAAGCGGACCTATACTGTATTTTTAATTTTTGTATTGTATTGCATAATTAACTATAAAAATGGTATCGAAAAATTATAACATATAACAGTATTCATATTTTTGTCCAAAAATTAAAGCCTATTATGTGGCAAATGGGAAATTGCGCCGATTGATATCAAAGTTATTTGACTAATCAAAAAAAAGACACTAATAAATACCTAACCTCTGAATTGGATTTAGAAGTAGTAATTTTATTAAAGAAATATTTTTTAGATTTAAATAATGGATATTAAGTGAAGTTTTAGAAATATACCCCTAATAAAGCATTTGATATTTGGCGGTCCCAAGATATACATTTTGTATTTTTTCCATAATATTTAAACTTTTAAAGGTATGCTTTAAATATTAAACTAAAAGCAAAAAATATAATAAAAATAAAAAAAATATTCTTTTAACTTACTTATAAGCAATGTTATCTATACTTTTAATTGACTTCGATTCAAATTATTGCCTTTGCACTCAATTTTTTCCCGTTTCTACAGTTTTTTCCTCGTTGAGCTGGATTGCATAATAGATTTTTATTATCCTAGTTTTTTAACATAAAATTTTTACAATGTATTAAAAAAACAATCTATACAATGGTGACTAACAAATTGAACAGCAAAAAATATATATTATTAAAATATACAGTTTTTAAAGATATTATGTAGCGTATTTAATTAAAATTATCACTTAGAAAGCATCGCCAAATCAAAAGAAATCTCAGGGTAATCGCAGTGTCAATACAAAAGATTGTATTTCTTCGGATTCAGAAACGTGACTCCTAATCTTCTTGTGATCTTAGCCAGCGCATTTTAGTTTCGAAAATTTTATCTTCCCTTATCTTTGCAGAATTTTTTAAATTTATATAATGCAGCAAAATCTATATATTTTAAACCTTTATTTGGTGCACTAACCTTAACCTATTTGATGAGTTCTATAAAGAATAAATGTAATATAAAATTCGATGTTTTATAAAAGTTTCAGATAAAATTTTTATTAAACTGATGACCTTTGTGTTACCTCTCAAACTATGGTCAGTCGGTAATGTTTAAGAAATTTCTTCCCATATTGTTTTTGCATATGAAAAATTAGGTTGTTTGACTTTAATTTTTGTTGTTTAAATAGTCATTTTAAAGTTTGTGATTATTACAAGTTTAGGCGCACAAATTAATGAAAAATATAAAAACTTTTTATATATCATAAACATCTTTACATTATAATCTTAAATATTTAATTACTTGAAGAGAATTTTTAAAATTTGTATCATAGAAAAAAAACAACTTAAGAAGCATAAATGTTAAAACATCTTTGTCATAATCTCATTCAAGAGATTCATATGCTGATCAGGAAAGAAAAATAATTTTCTAAGAGAATTCACATTATATTGAAATGAAGCTGGAAGTATTATTCACACAAAATTTGAATAATTTTGAAATTGTTCTTTATTCAGACTTAGCTTTTAATCATTTTCTGCCATTTTATTCTGTCATCTTTAATACTTAAAATATTAGAGGTTTTTATGGACTTAATGCTTTTGAATCACTCATTAATATTTTGGCGACAAATTACTCATTATTCTTTTTGAAGCTCGTTATATTTATAAGATACTGATCTTATGTAAACGAACAATATAGAAACAATAATTCCCCATATTCCTCTTCTTCAGAAACATCGAGAGATAATTCCAAAATCTTGATTTCGATCCATTCTTTGGGTGAACACATGCATGAAATTATTTTTAATTATTTATTCGATTACATTTATTGATTATTTCTTTGAAAAACCTGATATTCTCAAATTGAATGCTGTTGGTCAGTATTAGGATATTATTTATGTCTTTTGAAATTTCTTAGCCGATTTTTGTATCCTACTTTTAGTACAACTATTCATTTCATTCCATTTAGAAACAGCTTATTTTTTTCGTTATTACTTTTTTATGTTTCTCGATGTATTTAAGCTTACCATTTTCAAGACAACTAATTTTAAAAAAATGGATGCTTCTGGTATTTAGTAGTTAAGAATTTTTTTTTAAATTTTACAAAAGTTCCTTATTTTTCTGATATACTCCTATGTTTTCTAACGGGAATGAAACAGTAATTAAAAAAAAATAAATTAAATAAAGTAGAACTTATCGTAAAAATTTATAAAAGCTTTGTTTGTTTGAAATTGTTTCATTAATGGAATAAGTTACAAAATGTTAAAGTACAACCTAAGCATTTACAGTAAATGTAATAAAAATATTATATGAAGAAACAGTTACATGAGTAATGTGATTTTATGATTATAATTAATATGTGTGTGATTTTGTATATCTGTGTGTGTATGTACATAACAAATTTGCATAATAATAATAGAGCAAAATAAATAGAGGCTTTAATTTAAATGTGTAGGCTTAAATTATTAATTTTTAAATATAATTCTAAATATTTATAGAGTTTCACGTGTTTCATTGCTAATTATTTTTAATTTATGATAATTTTTATTGATTTTAGTGAAGAAAAAATCTATTCTTCACACCACTTAGTTTTGAGAGTTTGTTTTTACTCGATAATGGTTTTAATTATTAAATTATATTTTTAATTGGTTTTAATCATTGTTGTTGTTTTTGGTACGTGTGTTAAATAAATATCATGTTGATTCTGAAATTCATCATCACTATACAAAAGGTTGGTGATTTAAAATTAAAATATCATAAACATTTCATTCAGTTCTTCATTGCTGTCTCAATTTATTTTAAATTTCACACATTTTTAAACTGAGATACGAATTAAAGATTCCATTATACGAATTAAAGAGAACTCCTATTATCTATATAGTTTAATAACTAACATTTTAAATAAAAAAGAATACAATTATAATTCAATATATCTAGACTATATTTGTTTTTAAAAATATACTTACACTAATCTTTGCTTTATTTATTTCGGACTTTTTATGTGTAGATATATTTAAAACTTCTGAGATATTTTGTCTTTATTTTTAAAAACAATAAATAAATTTTTTTTAAATAATATGACTGTGAAAATCGGAAGCACCTTGAGACAACATCCGGGCATTACTTCCTCTACTCCACCACTCTTCACAACTGCAGAGAAAAAGAGTAGCATAGAAATAAGGGAAGTGTGTGTGTTTTTTGTTTTGTTTTAGTTTAGTTTAGTTTCAGCTGGGGTGTGGTACAGAGAGGACATCACCCTGTAATGAGACAATTTCTGTGAGGGGCCTAAGCCTACTTTTACAGGATTATTATGCTAATGGAGACGCCAGTCAAATTTTAAATAATTAACCGATAAGTTCGGCTTCTTAAGCCATTTTATGAATAAGTGTTTTGTAATTGGAGACATCAGTCTCGAAATTAATAATTATTTATTTGTTTGGGCTTCTTAACAGCTCTATGTGTAAATATTGAATGTTTGAGACCCCAGTCTCATACATATATCTTCTGAGTGAGAGTCTGCAAGTCACGTGGAAACGCTACGTTAACAGGCCGTCATGAGTTCTTATTTCACAGTTTGAGATACCAATTCGTGTTTGAAGTAGAAGGGTGTCAAGACTATAATTTACAGGGTGGATCACAAATGGACTGCAATCAAAAGGTTACTATTCCGAAGTAAATGACAAGTAAAACTGGGTTTGGAAAATACCAAAATGGTTTCTTGCTCTGAAATGTCTAAATATTAAGATGAGTGAACATATAAGAGACACTATTTGATCGTCATAAATGAAAGAGTAGTGTCAAATAGAAAGGATTATCTTTCGGTAAAGTCTACTTTCTTCGTCAATAGTCGATTACATTTCTTATTTAAAACTTATAAATTTATAGCTTTACATTACATATTTCCATAAAAATAACTTTAACACACACACACTTTTACCATTTCTTTAATACTCCCCATTTGCTGCTTATCCCGATTTAATCTTGCTGTAATTGCACTTTTTTCTATCAGAAAATGAACTGGAAAATTAATAATTAGTAATTTGCTCTCCACACACACACAGTTCATGGATTGGCGGGCTCAACACCCACAACGAAGGTGTGCATGTTTGTATTCGTTCAGAATTCACCTCACATGACAGGTCTCTGTTGAAATTTCCTTCTCGCGAAAACAAGTGACAAAGCCAACAAATCACATTTTAAGAGTATAATTTTATTTTCCATCTGATAAAAAATTAAAAACATTATACTCTAAAACTCATAAAAATATACAGTTATATAAAATAAATAAGTAAAAATTAATAATACGTAAATTACACACACGTTTTGATTCATTTCTCATTCTGTAATAATCATTTTGAGGAAAAATTTTAAAAAGTAAACAACATTTATCTTTTATCATTGTCAGCAATTACTTTGAACGTGTATGCCGATATAATCGCATTTCATGTAAAATAAATTTGTTACCAAAATTATATTCCTTAACAAATGACATATACTAGCACACACACTCAAATTTCAAAATAGTTTTAAGGCATTAGATATTAAGGCTATCATTTCACCGAGTTAGTCATAAGCCCTCCTACATTTAGAAAAACCCTTCAAAACTCCAGTCTGAGTGATTATCCATCGTAGTTTTTTTAAACAGTAAAATCTCGCGTAAACAATTTCATATGCAAACGCTTCAAGAGGCTAGTATTTCGAAATGCCAACGCCCAGTCAATCCAGCCACCAAAGGCGGTGCTCAACTACTGGTCAAGTAACTTCGGGTCCTATAGATAAAGCCTTGATAAATTTTCAATCTTGAAAGCCGTGATTACTGCACTCGTGATCACGGTTTAGCATTGTGACAAGATCATCGAAATCGGAATATTACCCCGAAAAAACCAGAAATAGGTATCTCGGGGTCACGCTTTCAGTGACGATAGAGGTTACACGTGGGGGGGGGATAAAAAAAGGCGTCGCGAAAGATAATGTTTCCAGACATTGATGCGATAGAAGGGGCATTTTAAATATTGCCTCTAGAAATGTGTGCAGAAAAAGGCTTCCGGATGAAAGCGCCTTTCAAATCTGCCTTTTTACTAGACGAGTCTGTTGATTGGGTTGTTAAAATTTTATTTACCTCAATAAAGGTATCCGTCGATAAAAAGAATTTGCATTCGTGGAGCTAAAAGAGAAAAATTATTTTAATTTCAAGTGAAAAGTAAGTAAGTGAAAGGTAGTTGACAACGCGAAGTATTAATAATAAATGTAATCTAACATGAATGAAATGTGATTTTTATTTTTAAAAAATACAAAAGACCCAGTAGGAAATTTAAAATGTTGCATTTTCTTAAAATTTTGGTGTCTTTTTCTCTTGAAATGATATCATCAATCTAATTGCCTATTATTGTAAGTATAATTAATGATCGATTGAAGAGCCACAGTTCTGACCTTCAATTCTATTCACTCCCTGTTAAACATGAGAGCGATCCTTTTTCCCTGAATATGTTGAAGAACATATTTGAATTGATACCCCACAGTGGATCGCTTACCTACTGAAAATTATTTGAATGTTTTTTATGACATACGCACCACACTTTTTGCCCTCTGCGAGTGTTTTTCATACACAGGGAGCAAAAGCTCCATGTCGCAAGGAAGGAAACTTGGAAAAGTCTCAAGTGCTCACTTTAAGAGATCGCATACAGTAAATACAGTCCCACCTCTCTTTGTTCAACAGTAGCTGGGAACAAACATGGAACTTTTCACTCAGAATACCACAGTCGCTGGGATTTAACCACAGCCATATCATTTTTCATGACGCTTAACTCACTTGATATTTCTACAGTATCCTTTCAAATGTACCAATGGAATGAACTCTTTGGATACTTCGTTAACAATATAGTATTACAAATTAATATATATTATTAAAGAATTTGAGCATCTATAGCGAAGTGCCTTCTGGGACGACTTTTATAAGCAGTAGTAACGTGCCACAATGGTGGAACTGTGGAAAACTCGTAAGCATTAACTCGGCAGATCTGCTTGTAAAATACAGACACATAATACTTACTTCGTGTTATTCAGTAGTGTTCGGTATTGAACTTGGAACCTTTTACACTGTATTATTAGGAAGCCACAGTATGTTATTGTATTTTATATTACGTAATTAAATATCTGTTTAAGAGACGTAGAGACAATCCTAATTAAACTAATATAACGTACCTTTGTTCAAAACTGTTCATTTGCCTTTCAAATTGTTTTGAAACACTTTCGGATCACAGTCTGTAATAAATGATCCAAGTTTTATTTTTCAATACCTTTTACAACGATGAATGCCTTAACTAACTTTTTTTATTGATAAAGCTAAATTAATGCTATTTTATTAGTGTAGATTTAAGAGAAATCTTCAAAATAATAAAGCTGATATAACTAATTCAAACGTTTTTAGAAATTTACAAGAGAAATACAATTTTCTGTAAAATAATTTGGAAATTGGCATACTTTACAGAGAATTGTTTTTAATAAGTTATTTTCTGAAAATTTCTTAAATCTTTTCAAATTTATTTAAAAAATGTATACTCAAAAATTAATTTCAATTGTATTAATTCTTTTTGTCAATTATTAACATAGTTTTTATCAAAATATGTATCAGTAAAAATCTATATTTAAATTATCATCTTATTAAAAGCTTAATTTTTATTAAATAACAATACTTAAAATATTGTTGTATATTACAAGAATGCATAACATACCTAACAAGAAAAGTGCTTACAAATAATTAAATTTATTAAAAAACTTTACTGTGGGTGAATACTGTTAAATTATATCAGTAATACCGTTAAATTTAATCAATCAAAGTTTCCCTTGATGCCAGTGTAAAATAATGAAGGCGAAAGTTGTCATAAATCTGTTTCTCTCTCCACTGTTTCATCAGAATTTTGTCATAGAAATCTTATTCACAGATTACTTATCAGAATTTTACATAAATTTAAAGAATCCAATAAATAATAAAAATGGTGTAATTATATAATATCCTTAAACGATAAGTTATATTTAAAAATGTCTTATGATTTTAGATCATCTCTTTTTGTAAATTTATCTGTTCTGGGGAGTATGATTCTCATAGGACATATTTGCCATAGTTGGAAATATGGATTCCATAAATTTTCACTGGACGTTTCTACTCTATTGGTTGTCTTTATCACAAACTACGATGTATCAAATTTCAAAACATAATAATTTACTTATTAAATGTTAATATAGCATATATTATTCGTTACGAAATGTAGGCAAATATTATGAATTAATTTGAAAAACTGGGTCCACATGAAAACGTTGCGGAAAACAATGATTGAAGCTCTCAGAACGATTAAATCGAAGAAATAATTTTATAAATCAGGTGACAAATGATAAGATGTTGCCCTATGAAAGTATGTCCTATAAGAATTATGAACTATTGCTCTAGAAGTATGTCCCGAGAAGATTATAATACATTCCTTTAAATGCAAGCTCTATGAAGAATTTTGATAAAGTCTGTCCTATATCAGGAATCTATTCAAATGTTATATGAATTCTAATCTAATCCTATTGAAGTATGTCCTGTGAGGACTCAGTGAGAGCTGTAATTCAACCCCTATCTCTGTGAGTACTGCAATGTGTATAAAACTTTATACAGATTGTTCTATCAAAGAAACGGCTTCGTTGTAAGCTATTGTTTAATGGTTCGTCCACGCAGTCTGTAATTGGCAAGAAAGGAGGAGATTTTATATAAATAGAATGAAGAAACTGGACTAGTTGAAATACCGTATGAACTCTCCCGTGGACATATTCATTCGAAACTACATATGTAAGAAATTATAGACTAGTTATAAATGATAAGAAGCGAGTCGTTTGGCTACTAACATAAGTGAGTTATTGAGAAGAAATAAAACTATAGTATCCAGTTCTTTAAATGTCGTGTACTGAATAATTCATTGCTGCTGTGAGCGGTGAATGCACTTTCAATGAAAAGTTATGTTTTTTGTGTGTCTCTCTTCTCATTAACAGCGTAAGCAGAAGAATGCATCGAGTATGAAAATCGTGATTCACTCCGTGTTCCGATCAGTAGTTTTGTTTTCCAAACGCTACCTGTTAATCGTAATTAGACAGTTTCTCTTGCATAATTCAAAACAAGTATCAGCAAAAAGCGGTATCTTCACAAGAGTTTCTAAAATAGTATATTTCTCTCTCTTACCCATTTCTTTACGATTCTATTGGTAAATCAATGGAAATTGTTCATTTTTTTCTGAAACTGATTGCATAAACTTTCCAAATTATGATGTGACGGCATGCGGAAAATATTGTTTTCATGAGTGTTTTGAATTTCCAGCAAACATGGTGAAATTCGTGATAGACTAAGAAATAGTATTTCGCAATGATTTTTTTTACTGAATATTTCTGTACTTCTTTCCGCATGGTATATGTTTCCGTCTGAAGTCTTCATTTGTGACAACTCATCAAACGCTTTAAGAATCCAGTATTTAACTTCTGTGAACAGATTTTGATGTTAAGTGCTCAACAATATTTAGTCTTAGAAAACATTTTCTCACCTAAAATATAAACATTTGTAAGGATTCTTAGCAATAAAACAAAAGTGGTTGAATCAGGCCTTGTGTGCAAAAGATAAAAGTCGAGCAATCAATTAACATTCATGACAAACACTAAGGTTTGAAAAATTTTTTAACTCTAATTTTTAGAATCTATACAAAAGTTATGCTGAGAAGGGTTACGCCCATTGGAAATTCTGTAGAGCTAAATGTCTTTTTAGTATTGCTGAAAAGGGACCTAGTCAGGTGCTTACCTGAGCACTTGATCGTGATTCAAAACTGCATGGAGTTGTCTGGGACTAAAGCCGCGCGCGCGCGATAAGCTTTAACTGACAATCTAGAAAATCCTATTTCAATAAACTTACCTAATCTAGAAAACTTTCGCAGTTTAAATAATACGAGTAACTAAAATATGTAACTTTAGGAAAATCATTTAAATAATTAGTGCTAATAAATGTTTAATATGCGTATACATTTTTAAATTATATCTAATTAATAATTAAATGATTAGAGTATATATTGTAAGAGACACAATCGGTATCTGAAATCTAAATATTAATGCAAATCTATATATATATATTAAATTTGTTTTGCAAAAAATTCTAAAAATACAGAAGTAGCATTTTCAAATAAGCAATAATCACATAGAATATTAGTCAAATCTAAGTTTGATGTTATAAAGGCTTTAGCTGTTCAAATATCTTTTTTAAATTAAAATTAGAGACATGTTTTTACCTACTTCCCCCCTCTCTCTCTGTTACCATTAATTACACATTCATAAATATTTAATCAGATAGCTCTTAGAGTAAACATCTGAAAACAAATTCCTAGTAGTATTAAACGAACTAATTTTATGGCATCTGAAAATTGCTTACAATATAGAAATAGTTTCTAAATAGAAATTAAATTGCAATAGATTTTGAAAAAGTTTAAAGAAATTACTTTTAAAAAAATTCATTTTTTATTACATTGATATTGTATACAGAATTGTTTACATAAGAATTTTTATCAACATTTTTGATGATGAAAATGTTTTCTCTCTCTCAAATTACAAAATAATTAATTTATTATTTACTTAAAGTTGTGTTTATTATTTTTGCTTACATTAAAATTTATTTTAAGCAATTCGTAAAATGAGGAATACAACTGAGAAAAAGATAAAATTTAGATTAAAAAAAAAACAACTTCATGTTTTTATTAAAAAAAAACATTTGGTGTAAATCATGAAACCAAATAACTCTGTTAAACATGCTTACCAATTTATTTGAAAAAATTATTTACCTTAAACGTTTTGAATCGCATGTATTTATATAAATATTTATGCATTTACATACAGTAGTAAATCGTTTTTAAACGAATGAAGCTAAAGCTGTTTTTTTTTAGAATGTAATTAGTACAAATGTTTTATCTTTGAAAATTATTATTTATTTTTAGAAAGCACTATAAAGAATCAAAAAACTTTGAAACAATTTAAAATGATTGAAATATTAATTCTGAGCGTACAACGAGTACAGTTCGTTATACTGAAAAAATATATTGCATATAAACTCATAACATGTGTTGAAACTGCAATTTTTTAGTCATAACTCATTTAATAAACCTTTTCACAGTAACTTGTGTTTCACGCTTCGCCAGTGGTCACCTAAGGGGCCTCAAATATGTGCCGAGGCAAAATACTTTTAGCCTGTGCACAAAATGTAAATCTGACTAGGCATCGCCTGAGCCTATCTTGAACTGCTTGAATTTTGACTTGGAAGAGGCTTTTTCAAAGCGCCTTATGTTTCTGGATTTCCAGGCTGTGCTTATGGACTAGTGGAGTTGGTCTAGTATTGGACCATCTGGGATTAGTAACAACAATAATACATATCTCAAAATATATAATTTCTCAGCAGTCATTTACTTTAAAATGTGCATTGATATACATAAAAACTATATATCAAAGAGCAAAAAGGTCAAATTTATAATATTAAAATAAAGTATTTTTAACAATATTTATACGTGTACTGTGATTTAAGAAACAAATGAACCGTGAAATCTTTGAAAGATGCGTTTTTCCAGCAGAACCCGAATCAAATATTTCCCTTAAGATATGCCAACACTTGATCGAAATAAAAAAAAGTATGTACGAAAATATATTCCTTGGCTTAAACACACAACTTATGTCAATACTTGAAGTTGTCGTATCTTTTGTAATTGACACTTGGCAATCCCAGTCTCTCAGTAGTTTATGTAGATCTTATTATTTTTAGAGAAAGGCCATCAATATTTTGGAGCCAGAGGTCATTAGTTTAAAGGGATGGGCGTCAAGTTATGTTCGACAGCGTTGCTTCTTCAGATTCCAAAATCAAATATTTGGATTTGATGGGAAAGGTTAAATCTATATGATCAAAATCGCGTTCTGATTGCTGTTGGAGATTAAAAAATATCCACTGTACAGTGGCTATAAATAAGGTGCATCAAAGGATTAATAGCTCTAATAAGGCTGTGAGGAAAGTTTTGACACGCGCATGTGCAAAAACATACAAAGTTAAAATTTTCCTCTCTTGAAAATAAGCTACTATATTTCCTGAATTCTGTTATTTCGGTTTGCATTTTAATATTTGGCTTATTTGACAAATAAATCTACTTGTTATCTTGTTTGAAGGAATATATATGAATGTCTATTGCGAATGCAATTTTTTAGAAAAAATTTAAACTTTAATACATTATATCAACAAAAGTGTATATATATAAACAATTACAAAAAATTATTTTAATTTAATATATCAATTAACAACATTAATTAGATATAATTAACAACATTTTGTAAATGGAAGCTCATTAGTTTTGACAATTTATTGTATTTATAAGGATATAAATTGAAGTTAATGCTTATTAATTAATTTTAACTTATGTTTAAAATTCTATTTATTACTTCTCCTTATATGCGCATTTTTTTAATTTGATGAGTTCACAAAAAGTTAAATGCATAAATATATATTTAAAAGTTGCTTAGAATCAGGTGGTTTTCTTATGAGTTCTCTCTCTGGAATCAAGTTCCAAATCAAAATTAAACTAAAACCAAAGACTATTCTTATTTATAAAATATAATAAGCAATACGTGATCAGATCATATTGAGATTGCTTGCATTTTTTCTCATGGTACAACTTTTAGGAATCATTTACCACCAAGACAGTGCTTAGTCAAATTTAATAAAAGTATTTCAGAAATATTTTGAATATCAGTTGAATCTTTTGTAAGGTCTTAGAATGTAGTTCAGCCCATTTATGAGACAATATGGTATACTAAATTGAAAATCATACATTTTTGATAGATATAAAAACCTTTTTGCTTCATTTGTGATAAAAAGTGCATGTGAACTTCAATAAAACCTATTACCCTCAATTTCCATAATTGCGCGCATTGTACTCTCAAAAAGAGTTTATTACAAAGTTCTAACAAAGAAGTTGTGCGTACTATGTTCTAAATTTACCACTTCACTAGTGAATTTCATAGAAATAAATTTTCAGAAAGAAGATCTAAAATTTTAATTCCATATTTATATCTGATGCTACCAATCACATCAGTAGTGAAATTTTCATCCAGTTGTCAAAAACTCTGTCTGGTATAAGGATTCCTTTTTTGAATAGTATATATATATATATATATATATATATATATATATATATATATATATATATATATATATATATATATATATATATATATATATACAGTTGACAAAATGTTTATTTATACACTTCAATTTTGGAATTTTATAGCAAAATAAAATAAGGTAACTAAGTTTAAATTGCAGAAATATATTCTAGTGAGGTAAAATAATAATAAAATATCAAGAAAAAAATAACCACATAAACTTTGGTTGATTAATGAATAAAACTTTTTAAAAACTATACAAAAAGAGTATTTGTACAACTTATTTAGTGACAAATTTTAAACATAATTATAACTATTTTATTGAAATTTAATACTTTGTATCAATTCCATTGGATTTTACAATTGCTGCAAGACGGCTTGGCATTGATTCTAATAACTTTTTGGTGGTTTCTTGATCTATTTCTTCCCAAGCTTCCATGAGTGCTTCCTTCAAACTATTTTTACTTGTAATATTTTTTTTTCGGATTTGAGCATCCAATAACATCCACAAATTTTCAATTGGATTTATATCCGGGGATTGTGGTGGAGTTTCAAGGCGTCTTGGCGCATTATAAAACAACCATGTTTTAGTAACTATCGCAGTGTTTTGGATCGCTATCTTGTTGGAATAAGAAAGTGTCTCTGTGATACCCAATTTTCTCGCACTGTCTAATACCTTATGCCGCAACACATCGATATAACCTAAAGCTGACATTTTTGTGTCAATAAAGTGTAATTTTCCAACTGCGCCATGAGCTACACAGCCCCAAACCATCACATTTCCACCACCATGTTTCAGGGTCTGAAGTACATTTTTACTATCAAGGGCTGTTTTTTTTCGCCAGAATTTTCGGATACTAGAAGGTGAAAAAATTTCAAACTTACTGTCATCTAAAAAAATAACCTTTTTCCAGGATTACATCGGATTGTCTTTGTATTTCATAGCAAATTCTAGACGCTTCTTTCTATTAACTTCAGAGTTCATTTATTTTTTTCTCGGAGTTCTGCTCCTTAAACCAGCTCTATATAACCCATTTCTTATTGTTTGAGCGGCCACTCTTATGTTAGAAGATGCGAGAAGGTCATCTGTAATTTTCTGAGCAGAAATTTGTGGTTTTCTAATAGCTGCTTTACCAATACTTCGTTTATTTCTTGAAGTTAATTTACTCGGGCCACTGGCCTGCGTTCATTTTCAACGCGTCCAGTATTTTTATATTTTCTTACGATATAAACAATAGTTGTAAAAAGTAACTTAGTCATCTTTTGAATTTCGCGATAAGATTTCGCGATCTACTTTTATTAAGGTTAACAATATGAGTTCTCATGTCTAAAGAGACTTCTTTTGATTTCGTGGTCATTTCTCAAATTTTCTCTGCGAGTGACCTTCACTGTTAAAAACGATAAGCTTTAATGTTTAAAAAATACAATTTATCTAAAAAATTAACTATCAAGCGAAAAATTACATGAAATGATAGTAATACTTACCGGAGATATAGGTGTACAAATATACTTTTTGCAAGAAATTTTCCAAGTTTGTAAGATTTAGATTTTATTTTCAATTATTTCAAAATATTTTTTACGTTTACTTAGAAATAAACAATAAACTCACGCTCACGCATCACAAGGAATAAAATAGTTGCTTATATATTTCTAAACTTTAAAAAACAGTGGTGGCAAATAATCATTTTGCCTACTGTATATATATATATATATATATATATATATATATATATATATATATATATATATATATATATATATATATATATATATTACTGATCGAAAAAAGTAGGACACTAGGTTTTTTTCGAATAAGAGAAGAACTTTGAATTTTTACAAAATAATGTCATTACAGCTCTTTTAAAAACTTATTTACAATCAGATATCTATATATCTAATATGAAATTAAAAAGAGCTACTTGTTTATTATAAGTAAAAATTAATTTCCTTCACATCATACTGTGTGAAAAAAGTAGGACAGTTCTAAAAAATGAAATTAAAAGTCTTGTTAGTAAGGAATTCTTTTTTCATTTGCTTTAACAACTTCAAAGACTATTTGCCATTGAATCATATAAGTCTTGAAATTCGGTTTGACAAAAATTGTCTGAAACACAATTCAAAGCTTTTCGAAGTTCGACTAAAGATTTATATTGGTAGCCTCTGGCGTAAACAGGCCGAACAGTTACTGACTCTACATATTTTTGACAATATTGAGGTTTGGACTTTTAGCAGGCTATGGCAAAACCCGAACATTAGTTGTTTCAAACCTATTTTTAACACTTTTGGTCATGTTAATTGATGTTCCATATTCTTAAAATATCCAATTTTCTCCGCCTAGCTCAGTGCCATAGGGAAGAAGCTCTGAATTTAAAATTTGCATGTAATCTGTATATTTCTGTCTTTCATCCAGAAACACTAAATTGGTCTTTCCAAGGTAGCCAACTGATATCCAAACCATTAAACTACATCCTCTTATCTGTCAAGTAAAATAAGTTTCTTCTTGTGTACCCTGACGATGACAATAATATTGACAACTATCTGAGCCATCTAAATTGAGTTTTTTTCAGCAGAAAAGATAACTGAAGTCCATTCGGAGTTCCAAGACATGTGTTCTTTGACCCGAGTGTAGCCAGTGCTCAATATACCTTTCGTTCCATTTAGGATAGTGCTTTCTATTCTTGAACATGGATGTATCCAATCGTTTTATGTAGTTATAAAGTATTCTTCTGGTGACATGTGTGAAAGGAGATGGGTCTTGGGCTTTTCCAATGCTTTCATGCGTTTTTTTTAAGTTCTTTAAAGATTTTTCCTTGATTACTTATAGTCAATTTTTTAAGCCTGCTAATCTTGCTTTTCTCTGAGTCTTTAGATTCTTCAAGAAGTTAGAAAGAAGCGTTTGAACTGATGTGTAGGTGCTTTGAAATTTCTCTTACACTTTTGAACACATCTTTACATGCCCTAATTTGACCTATATGAAATTCACTTGAAAGTTTCCCCCTTGCCATTTTAACTGTACAAAAAGTGAGAATTTTTTCAATAAAATACATCTAATATAAAATATAAATAAAATATAAAATAAAATATAGAAAAATGGTTTAAAAGAACAATGTTTCCAACATATTAAATTGCTACAAATTCCAAAATGATAATATTTTTTCAGGTGTCCTACTTTCTTCACAGACCAAAAATCCTTAAATATTATTTTATAATATTTTCTAAATGGTAAATAAAACTCATTTACTGAAAATAAAAGAAAAATTAGTTTAATAAAATAAAAAACAAAAATTGCATTAATTATTCTAAAATTTAAAGTATAATTTATAAAATATGACTGTCCTACTTTTTTCCAGCAGTGTATATATTAAAGAAAGGGCTTAAAGATTTTCAAACTTGAAACTTTATTAAATGACAAACAATCGAAAAACAAAATTACAATTTTTTACGTATGATGAATTACTAAATTCTGCAAAATATGATAATTTTAAATTGCCGACACAAATTCATTATTTTTCCGCTAACTCATTATTAAAATTAATTTCTTAAAATTATTTTTGATCGAAATATAGGTCAGAATCTGAATTTAAGAATCAGAATTTGATTAAATCAATAACTTTTGGAATTTGCGGGGCAAATTATGTAGGAATTGTGCCTGCAATATAGGAATACTTATTCATATTTTTATTTAATTTTTAGTGTGCAAGAAAAGCTGTAATGAAAAAAATCTACGTTAAAATTATTTCTTATATTTCAATTTATTTTTAATTATTTCTAATATTTCAATAAATGGAGCAATTTAGGGAGTAAACACAGTATGATCAATCTTTCAGTACGATCAATATTTATAAAAAGGAAAAAATCATAACTGTTTAAAAAATTACACTAGAAATAACTGATTTCTTGTCTAGTTACAACTCTATAATTTTCTAATATAGTAAAAAGAGATTAATAGAAATTACAAGCTCATGGAAAATCATTTTCATAAAAGTACATTCATAATACATACAAGCGGTAATCAGTTCTTTCATTTGGCAATAAGTATTTAAAAAAATTCAAAAATATCATTGAAAAGAGGAAAGATAAAAAATTAAATTTCTAAAACAAAAATGTTTTGATTTTAAAAGCCCTCCATCGATAGACATAGAACAAACGAAGGAAAGGGAATGATAGATTTTCCTTGTCACCATATCCATCTCACATTTAAATGGCATGTAAAAAGAGATCAAAGAAATCTCAGAGTTGCGAATGAACACTTGAACACGAATCGAGGCAACAAATCATTTTAAAGTACTATATTTTGTCTTTTCACTGTGTCAGTATTTTCCTGTTGTTTCCACAATGCTGATAAGAATTCAGGGTATATATTTAAAAGAATAAAGCAATTTACAAGACTAATATCCTTTAAAATTCCTAAACTAAATAAATATTTTTAAGCGACTTCAAGAAGGTAGATCAATAAAGGGCATACAGTTGTATGTAATTCAGTATCGTACCATTATTGTTATAATTATAATGTTATTATTATATCTTGTCATTGTTGAATAAGATATATAATGATATTATTTTATCTTGTCATACAAGATATATAATTTTATTATTATATCTTGTCTTGTTGACATTAAATTAAAATACACATGCAATCATAAAATAACCATCACAACTTTTAAGATAGGCTACAATATTATTTTTTTATTTACTCATTGTGTTTTTTTAAATTTTTTCTTTTATATTACGCAGTACTCAGATATACAATAAATAATCAGATATACAATAAATCAGATAATCAATAATAATCAGATATACAATAAATAATAAAGAAGTATCTGGGAACACATCATTTTCAATCGCAACTGGAAATTTTAAAAGTGAAGAATTTTTAATTTAACCTGGTTAATTTATAAAAAATACTGAAATGATTAATTAATTAATTTCTTTTAATTTTGGGAGGAAAAAATTATATTCGCTCTAACCTAATTTAGACTCAAAATAAATTTTACATTGGAAGATAAGTTGATGGGATTTTAGTTTCGAAATTTCTTAAAAATTATTTGCCATTAGTTAAGAGTGTTAATAAGATTCTAATACAACTAAGTGTTAAAAAAGAATTAAAGGAAATATTCAATCAAAGGAGAGATCATACGATTCATATGATGTAAGCTACAGTTAATGACTACATTTTAATTTAAATATTTAATATAATTAAGATTTCAATGTTTCTCCTCAGCTGAGAAAGTTACTGTGATTTGTGCTTAATTTTAAATTTTATTAAGGGCACGTTTTTAGAAATTAAATTTTAAAACTGAAAATAATTCGAAAGGAAAAGTATTTATTGCAAAAGTATTTTGACATATTTTTATTGAATTGTTTTTCTATATTGGTATTAACTCACAATACTTAAATAACTAAATTATTGATTTTTCGTAATTCATAATTAAGTTAAAAAAATTTTAATTTCAGTTATTTATAATTACTGTTATATATATATATATATATATATATATATATATATATATATATATATATATATATATATATATATTTTTTTTTGAAACCCTACAATTTGAAACCCTAGTTCTCATTCAAGCTTGTCCTCGAGTGCAAGGAGGGATAGCAGTCTAATAAAAGCAAACCCTCTTTCTTGAACAAAATTTCGCTATAAAATAAACCCATTCTTTTTCTTTATTATTTGCAATGCAATACGTATTTTTACTCAATTTAAATATCAAACTATTATAAAAAAAGCTGCGTTAATTTTGGTTTTCTTTAACTTTTTTCCTTAATAGCACACACACACGCATTAATATTTCATAAAAAAAATTTTTCTCGACAATGTATTGAAAAATAATTACTTTAAGACCACTACATACCTTATAATATATGTAATGCTTTTCGAGACATACTTCGGAGTGAAATAAAAATAGTTATGATTTTGAAATCAATAAAAATTAATTTTTCTGTTTTAATTTTAAATTCTCTAGTTTTTAGAGTCCATTCCTCTGATGAATCGATTCGTCTAAGAATCTTTGCACAAGTAAAAGAAATGAAGCATGATTTCTCCAAAGACTCCTCTAACAACCAATCATCGAGTCATTCATATAACGTGCACAAGATGGGGTATTATGTGGGTGTTACACCTCGCAAGTGACCGCATAACATCATTAGGACAGGAACGACCGGAGAAGATGGTACCTCCGCATTTTCTCTCGCTTGTTCAAGGGTGGGGCAGCTCCAGCTTTAACATGGGTTTGATCGATAACTAAGAAAATTTATTTTGATTTTCTCTTCTAATAAGTACCTGTCGCTTTTTGAATCCAGGTCAAGATATGTGGAGTCCCACTCTTCTCTCCTGTAGATGTCGTTGTGTTGAGCAGGGAGGTCATTTGAATGCCATCCCATCCCTGCTCATTAGCCAATTGATTCAGAGGTACTGACGGAATCCAAACGGCTTTAGCATCCTTTCTTAAAAGCTTGACGTTTATTTGCCCAAGGTGTAGACTTATAAGTAGCTAAACATATTATTTTATATTATATCACTTCATGATTTTAATGCTTTCATAAATTAAAATTATTCATCTATGGTTTCTGAAAGATTAAAATGTGCATTTTATTTGCGACTATGAATCTTTAATTTTATTTATCATTATGTCAAATTATGTTTCATTTTATATAGATTTTTAATTTGTGATATAATCCACAAATATAGCTAATTATTGAACTGATTGAAACTTTCTATATTAGTTTCGTGCAGCTATCATATTTAAATGCTTCAGAAATTTATTGTCCTTATAAGAAGTTACCTATAAAATATTATGTATTTGTGCTTCATTTACACTCGTTACTTTTTGCTCATTGGGGCAAATTCTGTCAACTAATAGCATTTTGCGTTGATTTTGAAATACGAAAAATTTTCCTATCCAATGTAACCCTCTACTCTTAAGCTGCTCTCGTTTTTAATTCTTGGCACTTGAAGGAACTCTTCTTGATTTTGTGGAGATTCTACACCTACATTTCAAGATGAAACATAAACTGTTTACCATTTTAACGAAGCATTTTGTTAGGTATTCAGTAGCTAACAACATTCAAGTAACGTTTCAACTTTAAATTAATATATTTTACATGACAGAATCGACAGTTCAGAGTCCACTTTAAGTTTAGTTCCATCACAAGTTCAAAATCTATTTTAAACAGTTCAACACCTAATGTTTCTTTTGAAATTGCTTCTGTTAATCAAGTTAATTTTTTAAACTGTGGAATCAGGGGCTCGCAGAGACCTATTGGTAGCACAAGACTCTCTGGAGCATATGGACCCGAATCCGATTCCAGCTAATGTTGAACAACGACAGATTCTGCATGCACGTTTATCTGGAAAGAAGCCTTCCGGTTTTCTTCTCTTGTGGCACATGAATACTTGATGAGAAGTCCTCCCAAAAGGCAATTAATGCGATGCATGCTAATGTACCTTACAATGGACGCGGGCCGTTAAACTATCGAACACGCGGTGTCATAAACTATAGAATCAAAATTTACTTTAACTTTTCTTTAAGCGAATAAATTACCAGATCTCGATACCTTGATTTTATTTCCTCAAAATTCTATGTTAGAAGCCATTTCCTTGCAATCATTTTGCCAGAACATTTTAAAATAAATCTTTGAAAACGTTTCTAATAGAAAGCTGCTATATTCTGAGAAATCTGTGAGAAAAACGACTGCATTTGAAAATAAAAAGAATTTTTTGAAAGACAAATTCTAATGGATTTTCGAACTCACGGAATCATATAATCGGTCTACTTTAAATGAACTTTCGAAGAAATCTTCAGAAGACGTTTAGTTATCTAAGGTTAATTCTAACAGACGCGAATGCTGGGAAATATAATCCTGCTGATCATTTAAAGATATTAAAAGGCAATTCAATTTGCAAGGAATGATGTTTACAGAAGGATACTATGAATGGAACGTCAGCATAGAAAGTTATTTCGATGCTGACGTTCCATTATTATTATTTCGTACTCATATTAGAGAATAAAATAATAAAAATAATCTAGTTATTTTTATTAATGTGTTCATATATTTATTTCTATGACCGATTTATATAATGATCATAACGTAAATAAACGGATGAAATTGAAAATAATATTGTACAAATTTTATTAAATGCCTCGAATATTTTCTTTCGACTCAACCGTTTTGAGATATGAAAAGCTGTATTTGCCGTTCGAGAAAAGTCTGGAAATATAATTTTTTTTTTATTTTTACCACTAGTAAGGGATCAGTCAAACGTGTTTAAGACAGTTGTATAAGGTATTTTAATATCCCTCCTATAAACTAGCTTCCGCTAGGACTTCTGATGGATATTAGGTTATATATGTTTCTTCCAAGAGAGTAAAACACGGAAAAAACCTCAAGCATGTATGACGAAGACAAAAACTGGACGTGCCTGTAGAAAGCAGAAGTGCCGTATCCATTTCCTGTTATTCAATAGTTGCTGAGATCCAACCATTCGTTATGAAGAGTGTTATCTCACCTTATGCAAAGGTAAATACTATTTGTAATATTAGTTATCTTCTATTATATTTGCTATCGTATCTTAGTCCTTCTGAATACGCACTTTCAAAAATTTTCGAATTCTTAATTCTAAATGAATTAACTTATGTATGGTTATAGCCATTAATATTAGTTTAATAATAACGTGAAATTTGAATAGAATTGTACAATTCATTTGAAATTACCCCTAAATGTTCTGTAAAAAATTCCGATGATCTTTCTGTAGTTTTGAATCGTAAAAGTAACATTTTGAAATCTCTGTTAAACATATTCTCCTGATTCGCCCTACTTTAATTTTCTGTTTGCGGAAATAGTTTTTGCTTATTTATGAATATAGTCCATTCAAATTTCTGTTTAGGTATCTGGGGAAGCCCGGGGACATATTGGTACCCGTCCCCAAGGTACTGGACCGATTCAGCCTTTTATCCTTTCAGTGGATCGATAAACTGCGTACCAAGCATGCTTGCAACTAAACTCTGGGGTTTCCGCGTTATCCCCTAACCGAGATATACGCATCAGTGTTCCAGGGCCCCTGGGTCAGGAAAACAGATGTAGACCAACATGAGCGGTTTAATTTATGTACACATATTTTTCAAATTTCATTTACTAATGCGGCTGAGCGCTTAAGATAAAAATATTATGAATTTCTGTGAGACTTCATTTATCAAAGATAACACATTAATGAGTATTATGCTCATGCCCATATTCAATAACACCAGAGAAAACTAGTGAAATCTTCTTTTTGAAATTTTTCAGTATAATTAATTCTGGTCACTATATAAATCCTTTGAAACACGTAGGAAATTAACAGAATTAAAAATTGTAGAAACATACACATATCTCTCTTCATATTTGATATTAATATAATTCAACCAAATAGTTATGTGACTAACTATATAAAAAATTAGATGCCAAATTTGATGTAAATTTCCAATAAAATTTCTCACAGAGTACAAAAATTTCTTACAGAGGTATTAAATTATTTTAATATTTCCTAGAAAAGTTAAGATAAACTAACTATAAACAATCATTAATTACCAAGA
Organism: Latrodectus hesperus; assembly: GCA_037975125.1. Lineage (NCBI taxonomy): Eukaryota > Metazoa > Arthropoda > Arachnida > Araneae > Theridiidae > Latrodectus > Latrodectus hesperus. The sequence continues at coordinate 4,957,499 of CM075854.1, read as the reverse complement.
TAGATGAGAAAATTTCTTTTAAGAACTAAAAAGTTAATGAATATAATAATATAATCATATCAAAAGCATGCATAGTAAATATTTCACTAACAGAATAAATTTGGAAATTTTGGTTCCAATGAAAGCTTTTGTTATCAAATGAAAATAAAAGCTGGGTCACATGTTATCATAGAATAAAATCGTACGTGCTTCGTAATTATTTTCTTACAATATTTTTATATTTTAATACATAACTAAATAATAAAATTTGCTGGAATTTTAAAAGCTAGAAGTCCAACCTATGGTATGTCATGCAATGTTCAAGTTGGTAGCTTTGAGTTCTATTAGCATGAACGCATTTTGATTTACAGAGAATTTAGTGGAAATAAGAAATTAAAAAGGATTGTATTTGAAACATCTTAGATGTATTGTTATTTGAAACTGTCAGAGTTACTAATCTTAGCAGTTTGAGAAAACTTTGAATTTATGCGCTATTTTATTAAATAATAAATAAATGTATATTTTTGCATTAATATAATATCAGGTTTTTTTATTTCAATCAAGAAGACAATTATATATTTGAAACCATCCATTCTATTAGCAGGACAGCTGCCAGGGGAGAGGTCTGCCTTCCCAAGAGCTTTCTTTCATTCTGATCTATTGTTTGGATCCCCAATCGGTTACTCTTCGGATCCCCATGCACTCAACCCCTTTTTCTAGTTTCCAAAGGTTTATGATTGAAAGTATAAAATATTAATGATAAGGGGTCCATTCTGCATATGAGGCCCTCAAATTTCGTACAACTTATTTGAAAGAATTTGACTATATCCTTAAATAAGTTCTTTTATGAGTTAATTTATAAAACTTATAAACTTCTAACACGAACAAAATTCAACAGAGAAAAATTCCTTACAGAAAGTCATTCCCAGTTTGCGGTAACGGTATCAGTAGTCAATATTTATGTATGAATGTGTGTGTGGAGTATATTTGCGGCAATTTGCAGCTGAGATGATTAACTTGTTTCTTGGCTGCAGATGTAGGTCTGGCATAAATTTTCACTAAAAAGAATTTTTTCTTAGCATCTTCTTGTCAATTTTTTACTTTTCTTTTTGAATCATTTTGAGAAATCCATGCAGTGTTTTTGGATGTTTATAGTTTCTAATAGTGTCCATTCAATATTCTTAGGCCCCTTTTCCGAAAGCTATTTTTAATGAGCCAACCATGCAAAAGTGTATTGAAGAAGCGTCGGATGTTTTTTAAATATTTCATTAAAAGTTGTACAATATTATTCCGGTTTTGAATATTTTTTGCTAGATAATTGACAGTTGACTAGCACGAATGACTTAAAGTTTTGTTCGTGAACAGATTTTTTCCTATTAGATAAAAAAGTTTTCTTAAAAAATTCTGTCTAAAATAGTCTGGTAATCGAAGGATTTAATCTTGGTTTTCCTTGATTTTTTTAAAATTATCATTGAAATAAAATCTTGAGACATTTAGTCTGAACCTCATTATTATGTATTAAAATTATACTTCGTTTCGTATCGAGCAAGAAGGGAGAAGCATGCACTTTAATTAAGTCACATAATTATTATCAGAAGAAGTAGTTTATCTAATATGATTGAAATTTAAGATTCCATCTTAAAAGGAAGCTAAAAATAATTGCTTAAAACTTTGTCAAGGAAATTTCAAATATCATTAAAAAATTACAAGACCCACTGACGTTGCGAAGCACATTTTTTATTGAAGCAAAAATGTATTTTTAATAAATAACATTGGATTTCTCAAGTCTTTATTTTTCTTTTTATTTATTTCCTTAATGGCCAACATTTACCCTTGTTGACAAAATATAACGTACATTATACTTTGAATTATGACTAAGTCTGATATCCTTATCAAGATTATCGTGTATTCCATGCACATAAAATTCCAAATTTAAAATTAAAATACTCATATTGAAAGCATTTATTTTCCCACTCGAAGGGCTGTTATCATTTTTAATCAAACATTTTACATTCAAAATTAAACATTTACGTCGAAACTTAAAAATTCTGCAATGAAGATATAAATTTTATTTTTTATTCGTTATTTTTTTTTCATTTTGCAAACACTGATGTTTTCGTAATGATCTACCTATTGCTTGTAAAACTATTCTGTGGAACTGTTAATACTTTGATGAACCTAATCAAAGCATTGGTTGGTTAACTCTGAAGTGGAAGATTAGGAATATATTTTTATCTTTACATATTTTAAAATATGCAATTAAACTGACGAATAAGTCTCATAGCTTTTAGAAGAAATCTTACGATAACATTTGAAGATACACTGCTGGACAATTGCTAAGGACGGATCACAAATTGCAATGTAACATAACATTAAGCGAGACATAAGGCCTAGTAGGATAAAATATAGTTGCCACACTGTTCAGACATTAGAATAAAGAATATTTATTGTTCTGCAAAGTACAAAAGCTGTGAAACATCTGAAAGAAAAAAAATGTTCACTTGATGCTGCATACGGAAAAATGGAACAATGCATCTAAAAGTCAGCAGGCACCTTGAAGAATGGTATCAGTATGAGATATGTCCACCGCGGAGTGTGATGGAACTTTCCATACGTCGTATCATACTTTGCACAACATTATCCAGCAGCTGTTGAGGCAATTTATCCCATTCCTCTGGGAGTGCACGGATGAGGATGTTCTTGTTTGTCGGAGGATAGTTTAGACTAGCAACTTGCCTCCCCAAAGCATCCCACACATTTTCAATGGGGTTTAGATCTGGAGAACGTGATGACCATACGAGGCGTTGAATACCCTTGCTGCCTAGACAATCCTGAACAGCGAATGTTCAATGATATGTTGCGTTGTCGTCTATAAAAACAAATTTATCACTGACAGCATCACGGAAAAGACGAACATGAGGAAGTAGAACTTCATTAATGTTTCGTTGGCCCGTCATAGTCTCATTCGCAACAACATGTAAGGGCGTGCGGCCATTGATCATGATGCCGGCTCACACCATGACACTGCATGTCGGATATTGATCCCTTTCCTGGATATTATCTGGACGATAAGCAGTACCATTCTCGCGCCAGATCAGTTGGCGTCTACAATCCGATGACAGACTGAACCTACTCTCATCGGAGAATAGTACGCATGTCCAGTCCTGTTCAATCCAATTGCGATGCTCACGACACCATTGCAAACGGGTAGGACGGTGCTGTCTGGTCAATGGGACACACACAACAGGTCTGCGGGCGTATAGTCCTTCTCCCCTCAAACGTCTGGCAACAGTTTTTCGGGAGATCTGCTTTCCTGAGGCAGCAAGAAACTGATTTGTCTCCTTCTGAGCTGTGGTGCGCCTGTTCCTTTTTATGATAGGACGATATATCTGTCTTCTATAGGCGTCGTACTTCTAACACGATCTTCCCCGTGCCACCTACTACACATTCCAGTAGTTTTAAATGACTTCCACAGCCGTGAAACAACGCTGTGAGCGATGTCGAACCCCCTGGCAACATCTGTTACTTTTCGCCCTTCTTCGATCTTTCCAATAATTCGGTTATGCATAAAATCATCTAAGTGATGTCGGGAAGACATGCCAAAAATTTCAAGTTCGTCTATTAAATCTTTTCTGTAAAACTTTGACTTGAAACAACAACTGTCCACACGCGTCAAAACCTTTAAAGCTCTTATGAACGCTATCACGTGATGAACAGACGTGGAAAAAAAATTAACATACGCATACTTCTTCTTACTATATCCCGCACTTATTCTAATTTTCCACATTTTGCTTCCTTTCATTTTGTGGTTGCTGTGGATGATAGTGTTATCCATCCTTAGCAGTTGTCCAGCAGTTTATTTATGCATTCCTTTGAGGAAAGGCCAGTGCTAATTGTTGCCTATCTTAAAGCATTCTGATAGCCAGATTTAATTCATAGAGTTTTATCATTGTATACATCTTGTATTAATTTATTAATTTCATAGCTTCAACTGTTGTTTACCATTATCTATTCAACTGATATACATTAAATTTGCATACTCGTTAAATTAATAAGTGAAAAAAAGTTTAACTATCGATTTTAATTTTGAATTTCATTTTACAATTAATTTACAGACTGCCCTACTAAAAGGTAACATAACTGATACAAAATAACTAGAGACTGAACAATTCAAATATAAACTAAATAGTTTGAATTCTTACTGTATCAACATTCAGAATGTTTTTCCGTAAGAAACGATAAAACAAAGAACATCCTATACTTAAATTTTATATGCATTTCATGCAATTTTGAAAAATGTATTGAATACTTTAAAATACAAATGTTATTAAATAGTGTGATTTTGTCTTTCTGTTGGAACTGTTTCTACTGGATTTTCAATCAATCATCATTAATTGAAAAGCTAATTAACGTTTATTATTTGTGTGTTGATATAAAAAACAAAATTAAGTATGTACAACTCATGAAGCCACTTGCTTTTGATTTTTTTTGTCACTCCATTGTCATTTATTACACAAAAGAGCTTATCCTGTCGCTGATTTTAATGGGGATTCTGAGGTGGTAGTCAAGTTCACAAACTGTTGACCGGAAAAGCAAATGCTATCTCCACATGAGTAGATATTTCTGAAAAATATCTTTAAGAAATATTTTTTAAAAATATGTTCTACATTCTGATCTTTCACATTATTAATTTTTCTGGTCTTTGAATGCTTTTACGTTTTACATTTTGGTATTCGTTAAAATTTGTTCACTTGCAGCAGGTTAAATATAAAAGAAAGCGAACTTTCCATAATACATTAAAAATATCCCAAAGAAATGTAATTTCAAATAAGCAATTATAGGAAAGTATAATGTGTTATGAATTTTAAAACAAATACTTTAAAATTATTATTTTACTTTCTTCCTATATTTGCTATATTAATTCAGCAAAAATGCTGAGAAATATGAAAACGATTTCATTTATATTAATTTAAAAAGTTTTCACCGAATTTCCATTTTATCCTTAAATGTTAAAAAAATTTAATTATCAAAAAAGCTGATTATATTAATAAAAATTCTAATACTACGGTGTGCAGATTTATAATACATCAAGTTAAAAAAAATTGTACTCGTGTTTCCATTAGTTATATATAAATAAAAAAATTACTTATAAATAATTTAATAGAAATATTTAATTGAAATGTGTTTATATATTTTAAAGAGTGTGAAAAAAATAAACAATTTTTCATTTTAGATATTACGTAGTAATAATCTGAATAGAAATATTAAAAAATTAATTGAAAAGCTAATAGAACGTTTATTATTTCAAAAAGAAAATATCCATAAGTTTATTATAAATTCTTTTTCCTTTCTTTTCCTGTTCATTTATGTATTTTAAAATTTTTATTACTTTATACTTCATTTTAATTAATTTCCTTTTCACTTCTTTTATTCCATTTTATTTTCATATTTTCTGTCTTTTCATTTTTATCATTTAAAATTGTGAACGCAGTTACACAGAAATTCTAATTAATATAAACATTAAATATTAATTTTTATCAGCATAATTTTTTTATCCTATCTAAAGCTTCTTTCCTTCGATTTACGAAAAACGAAATTACTTATTTGATTAACAATTATTAAACTTTTAATTTTAATAATACAGGAATTAACTTGATTAAAAATACTTAATTTTCATATTAAAAACATCCAAGTTGCTTATGTCGTGAAAAATTGATATATTTATTGAAATAATTGTATAAATTTTAACAAAACATTACTGAGAAATTTTAAAAATAATCCCAAATGATATATTTTTATTTTGATAACTTAATCGTAAGATTAATTTTTCACATTTTTTAAAAAATTGTATTACGTAATCAATAAGGGCAATTTTTGTAACGTACATCAGTTTATATTTTACCATATTTTGAGATAGAAAATGATAGTACATGCAGGCATAATGGCATCAAATAAATGATTTAAGTTTTAAGAGCGAAAATGATTATTCTTCTATTATTTAATACTTTAAATATATAAATTAAAATTATGTTGAATAGCTTCATTTTCATCTTTAGCTTATTGTTAGCATTCAAATATACATTGGTGTTTAAAATTCAAAACATAGTTTTCAGATCCTGTGCGATTTTCAGAAGGAGGGAGTTTTGATTTTCATTTGCTCTCTCTAGAATGTTTCCGTCATGCCTAAAGCTTAGTTGGCCCCTTCATCAAGTGAATGACATGACTTTCTAGAAAATCGTTTATCATATGAGCTCTGTGACAGTGCTAAAATAGAGTCAGGGTCAACTATGTGTAAGAACTGATGAACATAGCAAGTCTAAGTGTCCTTCATATACATGGCACCAGTCGGAGTGTTTCTTACAAGCATCTGGAGAGGTATTGTTGCTGCAGCAGCATGCTTCCCAGCACCTAGCCCTGATTTAGGCTCTACCAGTTATATATAAGCAGACGGGTGAAGTCTTTGTGATTTTGAAGTGAGGGCCAAGTAGAAAACTCCCAATACTTGGCCTTACAACCCCAGAGGTATCATTTCACTTGGATTACATTGCAGCCATGGCATATTTAACGTGCCTCAGCCACCTTTAGCGAACTATACGGATCTTTTGTTAAGCCGGCATTCGAATTCACACTACCTTCAGATAATGGGTACGACGCTCTAACCAATCAGGCCACCGGGGGCTTCGGAAAGGTGTGAAAGCATCCACTATAATGTCTTCTCAGACCATCTCTCCTCCGCTTCATTTCACAGGTATTGAAAAGCAAAAAGGACTTTGAAGGGCAGATAGTAGATGACTGATTCTTCCCAAATAAAAGTTTCTCAAGAACTAGTAGTTCGAATAAACCGGAACTTATGAAGGACAGGTAGCTTGACTATTCAATCTCTTTAATCTCTGCACAATGTTAAGTGGACAGAAGTAAGCTGGACGAAGCAGCAGGTCTTTCAAAGAACCCTCTCATAAAACCACCTCGAAAGAGCAGTCCTTGAAATTCGGTTACATGTGATGCAGCACATGTAACCGAATTTCAAGGATTATTAAGGAAAGGAATTTCAAGGATATTTTAAGGACGTTTTATTAATCTTTCTTCAAATTTGGATTTGAAAATGGTTTCATTCAGCATTCTCAAGATTTTTAACTCAATATTATATCGAATTGTAGATTGACTCTAATTTTTACAGTTAAAATCTGAACTTATTCCACTGTTTAACAATGCGCCAGATTTGCATTGCTATTTCAAAGAGTAATTTTATATTTCATTTAGCTCCTTCATGAAATACGAAAAATTGTGCAAATTCTCTTAATTATGAGCCTAAGGGTAAAAACTTAATATGAGAAAACAACAAAATTTGTACGCTACATCTAATTCAAGTATGAAGCTGGACTTTTGATTCTCTCTCTCTCTCTCTCAGTAAGCAGCTATAGTTAATTATTTCGTTGATCTAAATCATAGCTATTTTCCTTCTAAGCCAAAATGATTTGATTTTCTGTTGTAATGAGATTGTAGTGATACACTAAACTTGAGAATCAATTCTTGTTTGCAGTTGTTGTTGTTACACCAGCATGTTTCCCTGTATCTAGTCCTGAGTTGGGCTCTACCAAACTCTTGTTTGTGAAAATATCAATGAATTCAATTTATCATTAATTAAATTTATTGTAAAATATAGCTTCTTGTTTGTTTGTTAAATAGCATGTAATTGCGCACTAGTATAGTTAATAGATATTGAAAACTGCAGACTTGTTTGGTATTGGTTCAAGAGCCCGAGTTCTCTACATTGGCCCACATTTGTTAAGCGGCATATTTGTATGATATGGCTATTAATTCACAGATATTGTTAAAATGCTAAAATTTTTCACTTAAGAGTACATGATACTCACACATATTCTTCCTCTAACAACTGCTAATAATAAAAATATTTAGCTCGCCATGTTTTAATTACATGATCTGTAATTTGGAACGGAATATTCTGAATTCGATCTCAGTCATTGATGAATAAGAGGAGATATAGAATTTTTTTCTGTTTCTTGTGCACACACATGCCTCCTTTCCGGGTTAGTGCTTCAAAGTTTTACTCCTTTACTCAATCGAGGAAGCGTTTTTCATGTTGAATGATCAGTTCCTTTGCAACGGCTTTCATCTCTCTGCCACTTAATGTGTCTAGAAAAAATTTTAATTATCAATCAACACTCTAGTTACAAATCATATTTATCAATCTATACCAGCTATAATCGAATGAATTATAGTGATTATTAAAGTGATTTTTTTGCTTTAAACAGGGAAGAATTCTTTACAATCATATCTTAATAAAAAATTTATGAGTACTCTTGAGTTTCAGTGAATGCCTATTTGCATAATTTACTCAAACGAGCTCGCGGCAAATGTAAGATATACCTTTTCGAAAGAATAAAGTTTTATGATTAAGTTAATTGTATTATGTAAATTCATTAAATATTTCTTTATATACTTTTTTACCTTTTTATTTTTCTAGATTTATTTCCCCAAAATAAATTATTTAAAATGAGGATAAGAGATGAAAACAATATATATACTTAGTATTAAGAGAGACAAAAATAAACAAGTGGTTATCAAAATAATGATAATATCTGTGAGCAAAAGAAACATATTTTAATAAGCTTCGTAAATATTAAAATAAAATAAGAGATACTAGTTCCTTTATGAACAGAAATGTACATAATCTAGAAATATATGGTATCTTTAAATAAGTTCCGTCAGCTTTAGATTTATCTTCAAAAGCGTAAAATATCTGACCTCTCAAATTATTAAAAAGGCTAAACTACCATCTAGCTAGAGCAGGTGTGACCAAAACATCCATACTTTTAGATTTTTCTAAAGATATGGTGTCTAAAGTCATGAACGCATACACACAGCTCTGCAATACAAGCTTGGCAAAGTAAAATAGAGGATGGAAGCTCAGTAAAACATACTATCGAGTTTTGAAGCAGATTGTTAAGTCTAAAAGTGAACAACTGTAGCAAAAATGGCTGAAGAGCTCAATCAGCATCTGGATTCCAGTGACAATGATTACAGTTAGAAGGCACTTTCATAAGCAGAACATTTAAGGGCAGAATATAAATCCCTTAGCCACTTGTCACAAATGTTAAGGCCAAGCGTCGCTTTCAGGGGCGTGACACTCATAAATCCTGGTCGATTGATAAGTGGAAAAAAGTAGTATTGTTTGCTGAATCAGTTTTCATACTTTTCCTTTCAACAGGACAGAGTGCACGATTAGTGGACACCTGCCAAAGAGTATGGTTGTGATTGTCTCCTTCCAGTTGTCAAGCATAGAAGAGGATTTGTCTTAATTTGAAGGGCTTTGTCGTGATTTTCTGTAAAACCTACCGTAACTCTAGGAGGAAAGATTACTGAGAAAAAGTATAAAGAAATTTTAGCTGATCTGGTTAATCCTAAGATGAAAACTTTATTTTCTCGAGGAGATGGAATCTTCCAAGATGATAACGCGCTTATCCTTCCTACGGGATTTGTCCAATCAGGGTTGAACACGAGGATGAAGTTGTAAATCTATCATGGCCCACACAGCCACTCGATTTCAATATAATTGAGCCGTTATGGTCTGTTTTAAAGCGCTTAATACGAAATTAATAGCTTTCACTAATATCTCTTCCAGAAAATTTTCTGTATCTCCGTCAAGATTGGTACAAAATTCCCCTAAACATTATTCCGCACTTGAATGAATCGATTCCTTGGCGAATCCGAGCTATAACACATGCGATAGGTGGTCCTACACCCTACTAGTGTGTCATAGGTATGAAGAATAATTTAAACGGCTAGCTTATTTCTATATTTATTTAACAACATTTATGTAACACAAAGAAATCACACACACAACACAAAAAACGAAAACATAAAAACATTAAAACAAAAACACTCTGATAATCATACTCGAGCAGCAGCAGTCTCTAGGGTTAGAGCTCACCTGGGTCTCTCAGTTCGTTTATGACCGTTAGAGGGCGATGCTCTGTTACAGACTTCCCCTCTGGCTCTAAAATCGTCTCGATGTTGAGCCAGGATTTCATTGCTGATTTCTGGAGGTCTCTCTCGTTTTTTTAAGGAAGCAACTGGACCTCTGTCTTTCGATGAAGGTAGTTGGTATGGCCTTATCACATTCGTGTTATATTTACCTAACACTTGATCAGGTGCAGCAGGATCTGCAATATCATCTGTGGTTAAAGACCTTTTTGTGAGTATAAGGTATGGACCTTCATGTCTTGGCTTATATTTTTTACTTTTCTTGTTCCTGGAATTACTTATTTGATGTAAAGTAATCCACACTTTGTCACCTGACTTATGAAAAGCCTGTCTATGTTTTTTGTCAAAATACACCTTTCTTCTATCCTGTTTTTGTTCTACTCGCTCCCTGATTTGAGGAGTCAGACAAGCAAAATTTTTCAAATAAGGCGTTATTTCAGGGACAAAGTTGTTATTATTAATAATTGATCTCATGTCGTGACGAACATCATCCATCGTCCTAAGCTCTGTGCCGAATTGCAGATAAGCGGCAGTGTGACCAGCGGTGTCACATCTAGCTGTATTCATTGCAAAACGAATCATAGGAAGATAATCTTCCCAGGTATCATGCGCATCTCCTACTAAGATGGCTAATCTAGGTTTCAAGTCTCTGTTCTTACGTTCAGAAGAATTCGCTTGAGGATGATAAACAGAGATGAGGTCCTGTTTGATATCTAACAAATAACAAATCTGCTGCATGACGACACTAACAAATTGAGATCCGTTGTCACTGATTAATCTTCGAGGAAGTCCATAGCGTAGATAAACTTCCTCAAATAGCGTTATGGCACAGTTTGACGCTGTGGCTTCATTAAGAGCAAATAACTCAACCCATTTGATACTCGTGTCTTCCACAATAAATATCCATTTCTTTCCTCTTGGGGTTACTGGGAGAGGACGAAAGAGATCAATAGCGAGAGTTTCGAATCTTTACGCATAAATAGGTGTTCTAAGCAGAACAGCAGGTTTCTGATTTGTTGGCTTATACCGATTACATTCTGCACATGTTTTGACATAATCAGAGATGTACTTCCTCATGCCTGGGAAATAATATCTGGAAGCTATCTTATTGTAGGTACCTTCCACGCCAAAATTACCAGCTGTAGGAGCATCATGGTGTTCTTGCAGAATTCTTTGTCGTTCTTGGATGGGAACAACTAATTGGGCATCGTCTGAATCCATTTCAGGTGAATAACGATACAAAATGCCTTCGTTAATTATATATCCTCGACTGATATAGTTAGCAAAGTTTTCATCTTTATCGTTGTGTGTGTTTTTTCCAGACAATCGATAATTATCTTCAGATCTGGATCTGCCAATTGTTCTTTACGAATATCACTTGATTTTCTAGTTGGCATATCGACAGAGATTGCATGTATTTCACAATTTGGATCACCATGAAAGTAAGTTGGTCTTGATAACATATCGACCACAACATTTGCTTTTCCAGGTGTATATTCTATTTTCAAGTTAAATGATTAGATCTTTAAAACCCATCTTGCAAAGCGCCCAAAGGGAGACTTTATGCTAAGAAGCCATTTAAGAGGTTGATGATCAGAAGCAATAATCACTTCTTGATGGGCAATGTAGCCACGAAATTTTTCCAATGCCCAAACTACTGCTAAAGTTTCGCGCTCAGTAGTCGAATAGTTGCGTTCAGCTGGGATCAACAAACGACTCATATATTTGATAACATGTCCTTCAGGGCTATTTCCTTGTAGAAAGATTGCCCCCAAGGGTATAGTTACTAGCATCGGTGCGAATTACAAAAGGCATAGATCCATCCGCTTGTTTTAACACAGGGGATGTTGTCAAGCGTTCTTTCAAAGTTTCGAAAGCTTTTTGCTGTTCGAATCCCCACGACCAATTGACTTTTTTCTTAGTTAGGTATCTAGGACGTCGTGCTATGTCCGCAAAGTTTAGAACATATCTTCTAAACCACGAGCAGGTTTGTAAGAACGATTGAAGTTTTTTGACATTATTTGGAACAGGAATTCGTTGAATAGATGCAAGTTTGTCTCGATCAGCTTCAATTCCATTTCTGGTGATCCAAAATCCTAAGTACTTAACACGTTCACAGGAAAAATTGCATTAATCTCTATTTGCATGGAGTTTAAATAGAGAAAGTCTTTCGAAAACCGTCTTTATGTCTTTCAAATGCTTGTCAAATGTATCTGATAGGACTATGATATCATCCAAGAATGAGAGTGCGAAGACGTCCTTCAGACCACTTCTAAATTTGTCTATTAGGCGTTGAAAAGTAGCAGGTGCGTTTTTTAATTCAAAAGGCATTCGTAGAAAACGATAAGTTCCAAAAGGACAAATAAAAGCAGTTTTGTCCAAGCCAACCTCATCTACTTGAACCTGATGATAACCAGATTGTAAGTCAATGGTAGACATATAAGATATCGGTGTCGCCTTGTTCAAGAGATCGTCCATTCGAGGTAATGGATAAGCGTCAGGTTTTGTAACAGCATTGATACCTCTGTAATCTACACATAATCTGATTTTCCCATTGGGCTTTTCCACGAGTACAACAGGAGCAGCATAAGCAGATTCACGTGGTTCGTTTATATTCTTTGTAAGCAGTTCATCAGTTTGTTCTGTAAGTATTTCTTTCTTGGCTGGAGACATATGATATGGTGGAACAGATACAGGATGATGGTCTAATGTCTCTATTTTGTGCTTAATGAAAGGAGTGGGCTCTCCTCCTGGTTCAGAGCGATGCTTGTAACTTTGAAGCAAGCAATTTAGTTTTCCTCTTTAAGTCTCTGTTAGATGTCTCCCTTCGTCACTTCTCAAGTGAACTGCAGTTGTAGTTTCAGGCACTATTGAAGTTTTCGAAATGTGTGTTTGATGCTTTTCTTGCTTTAGTAGGTTTTACGTAGAACAAATACTGCCTCTGCGGATTTTCGCAAAAATGCCAGGTCCCATTTTGAACATCAAGAACAATACCAGTTGCGTGGAGAAAATCTCTTCCTAAGAGTGTGCTGTTATCCTTGGCTTCAGATAGAACGAGAAGTTCTGTTGACACACTTTTACCTTCTATACACAGATTGACAATAGTTTTAAGAGCAACCATGGATTGAAATTTTCTATCAGATAGAGTGAGCGAAATTTTCTTGTTTTCAAAAGCAACTCCATTATCTCGTAAAAAGTCATATAACTTTTCTCCTGCAATAGAGTGTGAAGCACCAGTATCTGCACAAACTGCAATCTTTTTACCAAACAACTCAAAAACAATCATACTTGACAGATCTGTAGCTATATGATTAGTGAATAAGGGATATATATTAGTGAATAAGGGGGATTAACCCAGTTTGCCCAAGAGTCAAGAAAATGATCTTTGACTTCTGGTGGAGTTCTTTTCTTAATCTTATCAGCAATTATTAAGCTTTTGAGTTGATCAATAGTTGTAATATTCACTTCTTTTATCCATCCCTCAAAATAAGAAGCTAATTCAAAGTAAAAGTCTCGCCATGTTGTTTCAGAACTTTTCCTGTGTTGAGAGAATAATTGTCGAAACTTATCAGCGGTAATCCTGAATCTTTTAAGGAGCATTTCTTTCACCTTTCGGTAATTTTGAGCTTCTTTTCATTTTCTCTAGCAAGCAGTTGTGCTATTTCAGCTGGCAAAGAGCCAATTAAATATGGTATCCAAGAAGACTCGGGAAGATTCATAAATTTTAACAGTCTCTCGAATATAATCAAAAATAGTCCAATTTCATCTTCTTTTGGATTAAATTTAGGAATGATACGATTAGGTTTGAATTTTGGACACTCAGAATCAGAAGAGCCTACAGTTGAGGTAGATGCCTTTTGAGCTTCCAGCTGAAGCCTAAGCTTTTCCAATTCATAACGACGTTCATTTTCTAAACGCAATTGTTCTTCAACTTGTAACTTGCGTAACCTTTCTTCTTCAATTTCCTTTTCTTTTGCTAATCTCTCAAATTCTGCTACCTTTTCAGCTTTTACCCTGTTATTTTCAGCAAGCTTTTAAGCGATCTTCTAATATAACGCTAAGCATGTTTTTCACAAGTTCTTCATCATAATTATCACTTTTAGTTATAAGTTCTCTAAGGTCAATTATTTTCATCTCATCTGATACAGCCAAACCAAGCTGTTTCAAGGGCTCGGAGGTCTTGTTTTTTAGATTTGCCAAGAAATGCCATTTTTATCAAAGTCTTTAAATATTAGTGTATTATGTAAAAAGTTTTTAAAGTTCAAAAAGTCTTAAATTCAATACCTTAACTAAGATTTACATATTTAGAAAATCAAATGATACCAAAAGAAAATTCTTAAACATAAAATTATTCAAATACCAGAAACATCAAATCAAAACACACATTTAAACACATCAAATCAAACACCTCAGTATAATAAATTTAAAAGAAGATAATGTATTTCAATTATTGGAATAACAGAGAAAGTAATACTTTTGTAGTAAATAATTAAAATAATACTAGAAACTAGTCAGTACAATTAATAAAAATATTAAACATATAGCAAACACTGCAAAATCATCACTCTATATCTACTACTTAATACGAAATTAATAATCTTGTAAATTAAAAAAAAAATAATTACCACTTAAATTTTAAAACAATTTTTGAGTATATAGAAAACAATACAAACATACAGTTAATTTCAGAAAAAATTAAAATAAAATTATCCATAGAGTATTTAATGTTTTCTTATTAGTGCGCAAAAAATTATTAAGATTATTCAGAAATTCTTTCAAATAGATTATCTAATTATTTCCATAGACCTCAAACATAAATTATATGCAGTAACAGATTATTTTATTATGACAGTTACTCATTCTCAAAAATATGAATCATTAGATAATGTAACAAATATACAAAAATACACATTTTCTACAACAATAAGATCAATACAAGAATAAAAAATAAATTTTCAAATAACTTTCTTTTAAATAATACACAGCAATATTTTGCTTTAATAATTCAATTCTTTTGTTTTTGATTGAAAACAGAACGTGTATGAAAGTTTACATATTAATAAAATTGATAAAATTCTCTTTCGTTATTTTTAAAATCATTTAAATGCAACTAAATAATTAAACAAATGTATGCAAACAATATTATATATCAGATAATGAACACATATGACTCTATTTATTGAATAAGTTTCAATTTCAATAAATCTTATACTTATTTTCTATAAAATAAAATATGCATTCATAGAGAAATAAGATTCCCTTTTAAGAATTATTTAGTTACGAGAAAAAAAGGCGTCCTTCCTTCCTTCGAAAGGCACTTGAAAGTAATAAATCTGTTGCGAGAACAGAATCGCATACCTGAAAGAAAAGAAAACAAAACAAGCTCGTAGCTTCTCGGTGACGGTCGTCTAGATGACTAACTTATTTTTGAACAATTTTGCCAATTTCGATTTTAAAGAAACCTGATTTCGCCTTTAATATTCAGTATAAGTGATTAAATTTCATAACTACTTAAGCACATTAAAATAGTATTAACCACTTCACACATTGAAACAAAACAGGTGCAAAATAATCATAAAATAGAAACGAATAACAAAGAGACATGCAAACGGATCTGCTGCTCGAAATAAATTATTTTTTAAAAAGCTTGGATAAGTCAAAATTAATTCATATATAATTGTTTGGTTAAGCAATATGAATTTATATTCTATGAGATTGGGTAAACTCATCAATACCGACGATTTAACAAAATGTAAATCACAACAAAAGAATACTTATCGTTTCGAATTCGGCACCACGTTTTGAGCGTCAAATTTTCTGTGTCATTGGTATGAAGAATAACTTAAAACGGCTAGCTTATTTCTATATTTATTTAACAACATTTATGCAACACAGAGGAATCACACACACAACACAAAAAACGAAAACATAAGAACATTAAAACAAAAGGACTCTGATAATCATACTCGGGCAGCAGCAGTCTCTAGGGTTATAACTCACCTGGTTCTCTCAGTTCGTTTATGACCGTTAGAGGGCGTTGCTCTGTTACACTAGTAAAGGATTATTTAAAAATCTAAGGTGTTTCCATTAATTTGATAACCACCTCTATTTGTATAGAAATGAGATACAAGGGATGAAATAGAGTGAGACTTGATATGGTATGATGTGATATGGAAGTTATTTAAGGCTGAAAATAAGCTAAGAACATCATTGCAAGTGCGAAGGTAGAACTAAATTAAAAATACATGCTAATTAAACAGGATTAAATTTTATTATAGTTTCACATAAATAATATAAATTCTTTTCATATTATGATCGTGTATTTCCTGTGTATTTCGTGGAACTTTGCAAAGAAAGGCATAGAATACATTAAAATTCTTTTTCAAATAATGTATAATTCCTGCAATCACCTTTATATTTCCAAGTAAGTGTCGCTGGAAAAAACTCCTAAAAACATTAAAATTAAAATTTTGAAGCCTTCCAATCTGTGAAAAAAGTAACACTAATCTCAACAAAAACTAAATTAATTATCCTTCTAAATTTTATGTAAGAATAATTGAAAATACATATATTTAATCTTTTTATATCGGTCATTAAATACTAGCAAATTGCTTCTACTATTAGCATCGTCACTGAAACTAGTATTGAATCCTAAACTACTTTTATGTTTGCATTCTTAAATGAAGCATATTGCTTTCATTTAAGAATAATAGCAACAAAAATAGTTTTGGATTCTTTTGCGCTTAATTTGAAATAAAACTAAAAGAGCAGTCGACTAAAACAATTTTTCAAAAATATGCAAAAAATAAATACTTAAAATTCACAATTGCAAATATTGTAGTTATTCATAGTACTTTTTTTATCTTGTAGTTACAAATATGTCCAAGATAAAATTGAATGAACTACATTGGAAAAATACTAAGATTATTATAAACCGAAATATTCAAGTCAAAGCGTTTTTCAAATACTTATAGTAGCTTCATAGATGAGAGAGAGATACTATGCAAACTGAAAGATAGAATAATTCTTGATTTCTAGCCTTTTCCTTTTCGTGTTCTGTAGTAAAATATATCATGTCATTTCTCAATATTTTAATCCCTTTAGAATCGACATTTGTTCTTCGGAACGCTTTTTAATGACTCCATTTTTATAAAACGTTATTTTGGTGCCATAAATTGAAGAAACTCCGGGTCATGAGAATGGGTCTCAGAAATCTTTAGCTGCCAAGTTCATTCTCTAAAGGTCCCAAAGAAATTGCGCTACCAGCAATAAAATAAACACTCGTATTCTTAAACCGAAAATGCTACATTTCAGCGCTGCTGCGCTTCACTGTTTCCAGAGAACGGATGCGAAAACAATTATTATTACTTTAAAATTCTTTTTAAAAAAAACACATTTTGTTTGGTAAATAGTTCAATGCAAATATTTTCTTGTTCTATTTTAAATGGTATTAAAAATAAATGTAGTTTGAAAATAGTAAAGAATTCGTTCGGGGGAAAAAGGCTAATTATATTTTTATGAATTGCTTATGATGATACATTTAAAAAAAATTTTGTATCCGTGTGTACGCAAAATACTGTGTTTAAGTTGTTAGTTTTAAATATGATCATAATGTAGCAGAGATTATTGGTGAAGAAAATGTGAGGGTTTATCTTATTGAAAATTGGTAAGCTTCAGTAATCCATTGAGTTATGAATAGGATAGGCGTTAGTCAACAAATAGCTAGTCTCTTAAACCATTAGATAATTAATTAGTTATTACTGTTTGCCGAGTTATCAAAGTGATTAGTTAGTTGTTAGATAGCAAAAATTTTTGTAACTACATGCAAACGAATGCTTAAGGGATCGGCAATGCTAACCTGAGTATGGTGATATTTACATGAATAGTAATTTGTATAACATCGTGCGCTTTGGTGGTATACAGTTACCAATAGCAGTTTACAGAAAATGACTTCGTAATTCGCAGTGGACAACTTGCCGAGCTGGCAGATGAATGGTTAGATTTTGCTTTCAATTCAACAACTCATGGGTTCAATTCTCTCTCTTCCGCAGATGTTTGTAGTGGTTCAGAATCCACTTTAAACTGCAAGTCCCTGTCTACTTAACGATAAACAAATAAAATTTGTAAGCAACTTTAGTCTTGGTGGGTGACAGAGAAATATTGATCAACAGTCCCTTCCATCTTTTGGGTATCAAACATTGAACCTACCTGACATAAAAGAGAAAAATGCTTCAAATTATACAACATAGGTGGAAAAAATCAGATTATTTTTAGCAATCATTAAAAACAATGTGAGACATTTGTTACATAAATTCATTCTTTCTTTCAACTATTTCTATTTGTGTTTAGTAAGATCACCGAAGGTTAACAATGGTATAATACTCTGACAGTTTTATTTGTATAGGGACTTTGTCATAGAAGATTATTTTAAGATGTGAGAATATATGAAAAAAATTGACGAATATTGCTCTTGATTATAAACTAGTCTTCTTTATTTTATTAATATAAGAAAGAATCGCTTTTCATTATAAAATAATTTACATTATTATGATTTTTTGCACTTTTCCGACGTTACACAATTAGAGATATTGCATGTTATAATGGAATATATTATAAATATACTTTATTCCTTTAAAGTAAGCCTGAGAAACACGCTTTTCCAACCTAATATATGGGATAGCTTTTGCGAAACCTAGATTTTTTCAATTTACTTTGCTTTGAAAGCATTATAATCTGACTCCCCAGATCGCATTGTGGGGATGAACCCTGGAACGACCCCCTCCCTTAACGCCCCCACTATCTGGAAATATATACGACAAGAGAGTTTCAAACAAAAAAAAAATTGAAGCTTCATGTATCTCCCGGGTGCAGGGAACAAACCGCAAATATCTGATGTTAGTGAAAGGGAGGGGAAAAAACCCTTCATCCACCCCCCTCTTCAAAAAATCGATTATTTGAGGTTGTTGTGATGTGTCGCCACTGCGTTTCAACAGCTTCCACGGTTAACTGAGTGCTTGGATTGCGGTAGACATCCGAGAGACGAACGAGTTCAACCATTCGGATCTCCGTGACGTCACCTCTTCCATTCGCAAACCGCGCGCCGAACCTTTTCCTTCTTTTGCCGGAAATTCTCTCACTTGCCGGCACTCGGTGGTGCCATGATCCCGAAAACTCTCTCCTAGCACACGACCCGGACACTGACTATCAACCTCTATCTCGCTGGACATCCAGAAGTGAGAAAGAACAAATCAACTTGGGTAAGTGGTTTTTGCTCGAATTGGCGCGATTACTGTGTGCACCCTTTCCCCACTCCGGTCAAGGAATCAATAAATTTTCATTTTTTTTACTCCGTTGTTGGCAGGTCGCCATCAAATGATCGCGAATGTAGGTTTTGTCGAATGCACCTGCAGTATTGTTCCTCCCACGGAATAAAAATATTCGGGAATGAGCGGAAAAGTTTGCCAAGTATCACGTGTGACTCACGAAAACTTCATGCCCAGCAATCAATAAGGCAGTATGTAATCGAATTCATTTTAATTTTTCCATCTTTGACTGCGTTCAGTTTTTATTCTTCTTTCACAATAAAACGTTAATTTAATAAAATATTAATTTCTTTACAATAAAACGTTTAATGTATTTTATATAAACGATAAAATGCTTTAAACTGGCACTTAGGAGCAAGTGATTCCTTCCTGTACTTCAAAACCACGATACTTTATGTTGGTGTGACTAAATTATTTTATATAACAAAACAAAAATTGAAATTGACAAATTATATTGTTGATTTATGCAAAATATATACATTTTCACATAATAATTTTAAGTACAAATAATATCACTACAACTTTAAAATAGAAATATTTTCAACTATTCCAATGTATTTAAGATTTTGTTCATCTGTTTTTCCCCTGAATGAAAGCAATTTTGAACGTATACGAAAATAAAATATTTAGCCTAATTTTACACTCTCTATCAAATAGAACAATTATAAATTTCCTTACGTTATTTAAATGGTTTTAATCAAACAATCTTTATTAGATATTAATATATTTCATATAATGTAAAATTTTTTCACTTGATAAGCAGTATATGAAAGATTATTAAAGATACTATAATCTACATTAATATCAATTTACCTTTATTGAATCCTACGTAAAACAATGTCTTAAGGTTTAAATATTTTATCCTTTTTTCATATGAATTCGCTAATAAGATTACTTTCTTAAATAAATTTTTTCTATCATCTATCATTTAAAATTTAAAATAATCAGATTAATACTTAAAAAAATTCTAATCTTTAAAATAAAGTTCATTATTAAAATATTAAAAATTATATAGCATTTATAATCATTAAAAATATTCATTTTCAATGTATTAAAATTTTGCTATTTTTATATGAATTAACAAAATGGTCAAAAGTAACTCTGCGTAATAAATGTACAAAATTAACATTAAACAAATCTAAAATTCACTGATTCTCCAAAAAAATTATTTAAACATTGTTTATTAAACAATTTAAACTTTTGTTTATGTTTAATTGTACTATATAGATTTAAATTATTTAATTTCATACTAAATAACCAAAATATACTAAGATTTATAACTCATATTCTATACTTAAAAATAAGTTATGTATGTACAAATCCTTTTAGTTGTATATTACTAATATTATGCTTGATATCAATATATTCAATATCTATTAGTTTAAAACATAAGTAAACTAATATTTTACTATCTTTGAAATTACTTTTCAATCCAAATTTGAATCAGGTATTTTAACATTCATGCAAATCGTTATATAAAATTCAGTTTAATCTTAATACTTATACTTGTAGTTGCTTATAGTTGCAATCACATTTATGATTAGAAGAAAATTAATTCTTATATTATACTAAAAACAATACTGATTTAAAATTTAGCACGTAACGGTAAACAAGCTTACAAATTGAAATCAATGTAAATAAGATTTAAAATTTTTCGATGAAAATTATTCATTGATCAATTAATCAAGCAGTAGATCCAAAAGAAAAATTGAAAATATATCATAAAATCAAATATA
Source organism: Latrodectus hesperus (assembly GCA_037975125.1). Taxonomy (NCBI): domain Eukaryota; kingdom Metazoa; phylum Arthropoda; class Arachnida; order Araneae; family Theridiidae; genus Latrodectus; species Latrodectus hesperus. Next base: position 4,936,456 of record CM075854.1, on the reverse strand, counting down.
CTGTAGATGTTTCAAAAAGTATTTTTTTTTTCATACTTCAGGGAGTTGACCACATTGGCCATTTCAAAAACAGATATTGACCGGTAAAATGATAAGTTATGCAGTTATAAGACTTTTACACAATATTCTGTTCGACACTACTTTTAGCTCTCAAAGTATGGGAAATATCAACATGATTTCTTTCACAATTTTTTCCAAATGTTTAAAAAGTTAACTTTTTAATAGCATGAACATTTATTTAACAGTAAAAAATATTTTGATATATAAACTAACAGCAAAATTTGATTACCTATTAGATTGGATGGAAAGTTAATGAACTTTGATTATAAAAGCTATGCTATAATTTTTGTCTATCACATTAAGAATCTATCACACATCACATTATGTCTATCACATTATCACATTAAGTTAAATACGGAATATATCGTATATATTTTAGAAATAAATTTTTAATTGTAAGCCGAAATTTTTTGTTACTTCATAATTTTTAATGATTTTGCAGATATTTGTTAGTGCAAACTTATTTTCTTTATTCTTTTTTTATTTTTCTTGTACACTGAGATGTAATATATTTATGTAGGACAAATAACTGTTCAACAGTAAAAATGCAAACTTACCATTGCAAGAACTGAGTAAAAACTCATATGTGTATGAGTACTATTTATAGAAATCAATGCATGAAATATCAGATCAAGGAACAATTTATTATTAAAAAATTACAAATGAAATGCTGTGCGGCACCACATTTGCAGGTTGTAAAATGAACTGTACTTGTAACTCATAGAGAATCAGTCAAGCATACAGGGTATTCAATTTTGTCTCAGGCAGCCATTTAAATTCTAGATTAAAACAAAATTCAAGGAGCATTTTCCTGTAACACATTCAACTTCTTTCAGCTATACTTATGGCACGCTTACAGGAAGGCGTCCTATCGGAAAATATCGTTTTGGAGTTAATTCATCATAAGTAATGCGAAAGAGCGCAAGATGTATCACTGAGCTAATGTTTACCACGAATCATTCTTAAAGGACTTTATGAATTAGCTCTTTATCAATGTTTTGGCAGATGAGGCAATTCTTGGCGTTGTGTCAGAGGCAAGACAGAAATGTTCATCGTTGGATCTTTGAACAGGAACATGATTGCAATCTCTGGGATCCATCACTCTAGAGAAATGCAATGCATTGATTTATCTAGTTTTATTTCTGCTGGAAGATTACCATATCGGTGCTTCCATTTGATTTCCGTATTGTACGGTTAAATGTTTCGTCTGCAAGTGAGGGCTGTGTTTAAATTTTCTACCTTTCCTAGTAGTCATTCCAATTAAAAAAGAAACTCAGTAGCCCTATAGGCGCATTATTTTATCATTTGCGTTGTCTTTCACTGCTCTGCTCTCAGGATCCCTTTCATAACCGAGAAAGGATCAATCTCTCAAAGAAAATGTGTCACAGGATTATTGGCGGAAAATGAGATAATTTGGGGAACAAAACGATCCCTGGATTCATTCCTAATTAATCACTCAAGGTTTACCTGGAGCACTAAGTTGAATTTTCTATACATGGTTGATTTAAAAGTATATTTATGCTTTTCTAATTAGAAAGGTGTCAGGCTTTTTTATGATATAATATGCCACCAGAATATATAATTACACCTATGCTAACTTAAAGATGACCTTGCATCCCAAATTTAAATTAAAGAGGGTGTAACGAAAAAATCTTTAATAACGAATTTTTTAGAATAAAAATATAAGAGTTTCCAGACTTAAAACAATTTTGTCATTATAGACTTCAATTATTAATTGTTAGAATATGCCAAAAGCATTTCAAGTGAGGAAATAATTGATGGAAAAACTATACAAGATTCTTTAAATGCTGACATAACTTACTTCAGTTAACTGATGACGAGATCGTCAGTGAAGTGCTCAATTGGAAAGACACCGATTCTTCAAGTTCTGAGGATACCGATGTAGAGGAAACAGAAAATACGGAAAGCGTTTCCATTGACCGTTGTCTAGAACTAATGAAGAACTAATCCACGGAATGGAACAAAAATCATTTTTTAAGGAACACGATATTATGTCTGTATATGAAATACAAGAAACTTTACTGTCAGGAAAACCAAAGCATTTAAAACACAAAAAAAAAAAAAATTGGCGATATGTTTGCATCAATAAGCAAAAAATAATCTTACTTTGCAAATTTTAGGTTATTTATTATATATATATATATATATATATATATATATATATATATATATGTGTGTGTGTGTGTGTGTATGTGTGTATCTTTTTTTCATTAAAATATTAAGACAATATATTTATTATTTTTCCTCCCACAAATTACTTCATGGATGGAGAAGGGGTGTCACGATATTTTGCAAATGGTTATTGAAATTTTCAGCCGCGATTCGGTAACCGGAATATGCTCGGTCCCGAGGTTGCCGGATAATGGATCCTATACTGTATATATATATATATATATATATATATATATATATATATATATATATATATATATATATATATATATATATATATATATATATATATATATATATGTATGTATATATATATATATATATATATATATATATATAGGATGAGTTGTACGAATTAAACTTTCTTATCTTGTTTTAGTACGTAAATATGAAAGAAAATGTAACGACATGATTTGGAATAATTACAATTATAAATTTAAAATTTTCGCATGACTTAGTAGAATAAATTTTATTCTTGAAATATATTATCTCATTATTAGGAAAAAATTTTTCCGTTTTATGCAAGTGCCCCAAATCACTTTCTAATTGATCTTAAAGTTTCGAAATAAAATTACATTCATACTTTTACAGAACTTTGTAAGTAGCTTTAAAATTTCTTTAAAGCTCTGAAAAGGATTGTTATTTCAAGTGTCTGAATTTCTAATAAAAACGTATAACATATATTTTTTAAATAGATTTTGATTTGGTCATTTTATTCAGTCATTACAAAAGTAATTAGAAAGATCGAAAAATGTTTTTTTAAAAAAACTGCATACAAGGTAAAGTGTTTAAAATTTAACACAATATAATTATATCATTCTATTAATAATTATCCTCAAAATTCTACCCCAAAAAACTTAAATTCTTAATTTAAAAAAATTCTCATGAATATAATAATAATAACAGCTGTGTGTAGGAGGTTAATAATATGAGATTTCAAGTAACTCATATTTTACACTCTAAATGAGCATTTAATGAAAAAGAATACATTATAGACATTCATTGGTTTCGCAAAAAAATTGCTTTATGAAGTTAAATAATGCTGTTTGGAGTAATTTGTTTCAGTTTAAGAAATAATTTGTTCAAATTCCACGATTACCCTTGCTCTCGACATTGTTCCTGTCAGCAATATTTTTACATGATAATTCTTAAGCACACTCTGAAAGAGTTTCAGAAAAATACTTGAGATAAGTTTTGATCCTTTCATAGACCATTTGTAATCAAAAATGTTTCAGGATTTCAATAGACATCCTATGCTATCTGAAGATTATGCTGCTTTCTTAGTTTGTGCATTATAACGCAACAAAGTACTGGGAGTATCGTATCATTTATCCAGCAATAAATTATTCAGTCAACAAATTATTTTAATCACATTTTGAATCGATTGCTTAAATGCACACCTGATGACCGCGGCGGCCTGATTGGTTCGGGCGTCATTCTCATTATCGGAAGATAGTGGGTTCGAATGCCGGCTGAACCAAAGATCCGTATAGTTCGCTAAAGGCGGCTGAGGCACGTTAAATATGCTGTGGATGGAATGTAGTCCAAGTGACCCCTGGGGTGGCTGGACAAGATTCTGCTTTGTCCCTACTTCAAAATCACGAACTCAACCCGGCTGCTTCTATTTAAATGGTAGAGCCCAACTAAAGGCTAGGGTACAGAGAAGCATGCTGGTGCAACAACAATCAGTACACACCCGATTTTTGTTTCCAAATCTTAATCGATGTAGCAATTTAAACTTTGAAGAAGTCTACTTTTTAAAGCACATTTTGTCATTGTTGCATATTAGAAAACGATTAATCACATTCCAACAAAAGCAGATAAACATTATATTTCTTTATTAATCCATCCTTAATGAAAAGAAAGATTTTGAATTCTGTGTTATATATAACGTTTCATCTTTTACACTTACTTGACAATGATTAGGTAAAGTTTATTCCCACTCAATGGTTCTGTTTTGAACACGAGAGCTAATTAGACACGGACCTGAGGTTAAAAGAGAATTCCGAACCACTACAAACCACCATGCCCGAGGTGGAATTCAAGCGCACGATCCGAAGACAAGAGTGCTGACTATTCGGCTGCCTGCTCGGCTAAGAAATATTTTAAAAATAGATCAGTAGGTAGCATTTTCACAGATTTCCGTTTTATTTCTTTATTATTTTTTTCAAAAAAAAAAAAAAACCTGTAGGCTCTTTTTTAAAGCAAATCATGTCAAATTATTTGAATTATGCATTGAATATTATGTGATATAAATTAAAATCAAATAAATTTAGTTGCAGCTAATTATAATAATATTATAATAGTATTACCATCATAAAAAATATAATATTTGATTGATAAATTATTAAATTTTCGATAAAGGATATCTATTATTTTAAAAATATTTACTCTTAAATTTGAATACCGAACTGTACTTGTTCCTTACCACAATATATAACAGTTTTATTTTCATTAAGATAATATCTTCACTTTCTCAAATATTACCATAAAAAATTACTTTAAATTCTTAAATATAATAATCACCTTTTTTCATTGAAAAGAAGTTAAATTTTTTACTATAGAATTTATATAATAACGATTTAATGTTTATATATTATAATGAGATATTATATTTCATATCATAATTCCCTTATCACTCAAATTTTTATAAGATATATTATTTAAATAAGAGAAACTATACTTAAGTCCCATTATTTTTAATAAGTAAACAATTTTTCTAACTTTTCGAAATTTATTTACCATTTTCGTCTCTTTCATTGGTATTGGCTTAAAGAAAACACACTTGTAAATTTGTTTGCTCACGGAACAATATATTTTTTATATTTCATCAACCTCTTCATTTTTAAATTCTTTATATATTTTCGACTCGTCACGATGTTTTAGAACCTGAAATATTTGGTAAAAAATGGTTGAGATATCAGAATCGTGATAGAAAAAGTAGCCATAAAATGCGAAGAAGACATTTATAATGACTTTAAAGCTTAGATTTACGAGTTATGAGAAAATTTACAATTTGTGCGAATGTTCACTCTAAAATACAAAGGAAATAATTGAAGTACGTAACACACGTTTCAAGATAAGATATTAAAAGAAATGTAGTTAGTATTTGTGTAAATATAAATTTTATTTCTGAAACATTTCCAAACATGCAAAACGCATTTGTATGTTGATATTTATCAACGATAGATATATATTTTTTGAAAATTACTTTTCACTGAAAAATAAAACTCTATTTAAGATTAATCAAATTTAACTATAAAATTAAATAAAATATATTAAAAATTAGATTAATTAATCTGTATTAGTATGCTGAAAATTGGCATATTTCTGAATTTAAAATAAAAATTAGAACTTAATACATGAATCTCCAAATTTTAAATCTTAGAATCATTAGACAGTTTGCTAAATCATTGTCTTTCTTTTTGTTAACCTACACATTAGAATTCAAAAACATTTCAATGAGTTTATTACAATAAATTTTATTACTTATAAATTATTTTTTTAACATTTTTATAAGAAATTATTTAATTTGATGTGATAAAATATTTTGAATAACTATGAATTTGATGCCAAATTTTCATATTGCAGATTTGATACTTCGTAGTTAACAGCTGACATCTATCATAGAGCTTTCTTGAGTACGTACAATGGGAAAACCTTCTGAAACGATTTTTCATAAATAATATGTTAAATCCATATGTTTCAAGGTAGAAAACCCCTAAAAGTTTCCAAGCACTTATTCTGATTGAAAATTTGAATAAATGGAAATTGTATCTTCACTTAGAGTATTTTCACTCACAATAGAAAACTTGATATACATAAATCACGTATTTAAGTGATCATTTAAGTTAAATGTTTCAAGCTTATGAATAGAAAATTTAGTAACGTCTATTGTTACATAAATATAACTACGTTGTTTATAAAATAATATAACATACCAAAAAAGAATATTCATTATCTATAAATACTACTATATTTAAACATATGATAACTATAATGTTTCTTCACATAATGTTTAATGGAATATTACCTATTAATGAAAACACTATTTACCAAGATAGAGTAACATGGAAGCTAAGTTTAATGCGGATTAAAATAAAAGGAGTCAAAATTGATGCTGCAATATATTAAAGCATACAAATCCTGCTCAAAAAATTTGGACAGGTCAGCGGCAATACGCCTACTTCACGATACTCAAGTAATTTCTGTGCCTTGTCAGAGGCTGATATAACAATCTTCAATCTTTTTGTTGAATTCTAGGAATTGTCTACAGAAAATTATGATTCTCAGTTATATATATATATATATATATATATATATATATATATATATATATATATATATATATATATATATATATATATATATATATATATATATAATGTTTATAAAAATTAGTAACCAGAAATTTCCAGATGAATTTGAGTGATGATGCCAAGCTTGGTTTCTATAAATTTTATTGCAAAATAAAATCTATTTAATTAGCAGCAATGTGCATAGTTTTATTTTAATAAACACAACAAAGGCGTCACAAAGATTTCAGGAAACCACAGAACTCCTTCCCTTTAACAACCACAAAAGTTTGGGGGATAGCAACAATCTCTAACAAAATTTTCATAAAATTTAGTCACCTTCGGAATCGCAATAACCTGTATTTAACAATCATAAATTAAAATGTTTGTAACATTAAATTAAAAAAAAACACGTTTGGATCCCAATCATATCTAGTTAAAAGCTTACGATGCTTAAAAAAATATTCAACATAGAAATTAGGAATATCTCCAGCATTTCTTTACAGTTTAGAATTAAATTTTAGTCTACTGAGATAAATACGAAAATCTTGTAATTTACGAGTATAAAACTTTACAAATTCTTATATTGGTTATTAAAGTTATTAAAGGAATATATTGTTTTGATGAATATATTGTTGAAACACCATATATTACCGAAGTCATAAATGCTAATGATGTAAACATGCTTTGTTCCAAGTTAAGTATGATAAATATCAATACAGTAAATAATGGTGAAATTTAATTTGACCTGTGTGGTAGTAATTTGCAATTTTCTGTTTATCATTTTACAAATTCATTATGTAGTCATTTTATTTTAATCTACTCTTATAGGTTAAAATATGTTTTAATTCACGTATCCACATTTTTTCTTAAATTATTTCTTGAAAAGAGATAAAAGGAAAAATTCTCATCTGTTTTCAAAAATTCTTATGAGAAATAAAGTTTAAAATTTCTTTAAAAAATTTTAAGGTAAATTATTGTGAAAAAGGGAATACCATGCACATAAGCCCTTCTAAAACATGGCTAAGATTAAGTTTAATCAGCAACTTTAATTTTCTTACAAGAAATTGCTTTTTTATAAAAAATATTAATTTAATTTCGCGTAAAGAAGAATATTGTACGTAATCATAAAATTACTTTTTTATCTTTTTTTATATATAAGCAGTTTTTAATTTTAAAAACAAGGCTAAGAAACGTTTTGCTATATTATATAAACTATATATTTTACTCTCTCCTTTTAAAATTGTTTTCTCTAAAACATTTGCTCTGATTAATTTATCACTGAAGATCTAAACATTCGATTAAGATTTAACATATATTTAATGTTAACACATCTCTTATGAAAATTAAGGTTTGAATGATATTGAATCAACAGGAGCTATTTTATTTATATAACTTTCAAAGAATGTGATTTTAATAATTAAGGATCATAAAAAATGAAGCATAACATCGATAAAAAAACGAAATAAACACGCTTCAAATGTAAATGAAAGCCCTTGTTTGATTTACAATGACAGACACCAATATAATAAATTTATATATTTAATGTGAGGAAAATACGGGCTGCTGGAAGCACATTTGCTCGTTTGTCTTATTGCATTCATTTCCATTGTATTAAAACAAACGAAAACCATATATCTGTTTCCGTGAATCAAACCCATTTAACCTACACAACCTTTTCGTAATTTTTAACAATGGTCTCCAAGGGACGATGTCAACATCTCATCAGCTATCATCTTCTATAAGCTACTATGGTACTTTAATGAAAGTCTGCTAAAATTTGACTTAGATATAGCTGCCCCGCACAACAGCCTTTGGCTGGGTTAGTTGTCGAACAAAATTTTCCCAACATTCCTTTTCCTACTGACAGTCTTAAAAGGTCATTTTATGCAACTATTTTTTCAAATAAGATAAATATAAATGTAGAGTTAAGCAAATATTTAAATCGATAAAATAAGTGATAAAGGAAATAAATTTCATTTGGAAAGTCGTAAAATACTTCAAATAGATTCCTCACCATTAGTGTATAACAGTTATAAAAAAGTAAAATTTATTAAAATAACGTTTTTCTTTAGCAAAACGCTCTGAGAGTTCATCCCCTTTTATCAATTTATAATCACGTCCACATTGCAAATTATGAATTTTCTTTTTTTAAAAAAAGTGTAAACTTGCAAACGAGGAATATGCTATGATTTAATGAAAAAAGTGAATAAATATAATTAAAAACAAGTACTTAATATCTTAGATTCGTTAAGTCCAAAACATTTCTATCATTTCAATCTGTTCCGTAAAATATAATGTCACGCCAAAAGAAATAAGATGGTCTCTCAAGTCTTATCAATGTTTGCTTACTGGTGGAAAGGTTACGGGGTTTATACCAATTCATAAAAATATCTTACCTCCAAACCCTACTCCATTTCTTCTTGTGCAGGCGATATTTTGTTCAAGATATTTTCTTAACTTTAATAAATATGTCGAGTTCAAGGAGAAAGGAGCGGAATCGTAACGCGAACATCTGCTTTTTTGATAACTCGATTTATGGGCCTCTACCTTTGAATAAAACTGCGTAATGTGTATTTATATGCGCATAAAATACGAATGCTACTGTCATTCTTATGTGTTGGAGCATTTTCTTGGGATCGTTATCTTGAACTCTTGATTCAAATTTTCACTTCACGAAATCGTAATAAACATGAATCGGTCATGTTGGGACATTTTTTCTGTTGAAAATGTCTCTGTAATGCTTCCTCTTCTACTTAGTAGTCGAGGAACAAGAAGGCATCGAATGGCATTCAGTGTTTTTCTTCGGCGAAGATTTATTTTTTACTTATTTTATAACGCGGTGCGTTTTTTTATTGGAATCTCTGTACAATTTTTTGCGGGATACTTTTCTCTATATGTAACCACCTGTACGTTATAGTAGGCATTGTTTCTCTTGTTTCATCCGATGGGTATGAATTCCATGGGGAAGACATGGAGAAGGAATGATAATCGATATTACGTTAATTCTCGAAGTTCATGTCTAGAAATGGTAAGCAGATATTTTCTTAGGACCATTATGCATTATGCGACTCTTGTGCTCAAGTTACAAATTATGTACATATTAATCAATTTATAATTTTCAATGATGACTCACTTTCGAAAAATATTTTAAGTGAGAAAATCAGCGTTTTATCATAAATATTTATTTAAATTCATTGAATACTTATAATTTAGGATTACGCGGATTTGATTGCACCTTTTCATACCCAACAACCTTTACCTTTAAATAAATTGACAAAAAAAATAATTCTCTAAACATTTTAACATTTTTAATGGATGAAATGGTCGATTTTGAGTGATACGTGTTATACTAACATAGAAGATGGCATATTCACTTCAATCTTTTCATTTTTTAAAGTGTGGATTCATAAATACACTTTAATCGATAGGAATTCTAATAACACTAAAATTTCTTATTCTTTGCTTTTAAATACATTTTAATACTATTTTAAATATGTTTCAATGATATATTTAAATGTAATTTGTTTTAAAATGAATCTGACGCACAGAATATTTTAGCTTGTAAACTAAAATACAGCAAAATTCATTAATTTGGTATTCAAAGTTTTCCATTATTACTTCCAGTTTCAATTTGTTGAACTTGTCTAGTATATTAATCAACGAATTGTATTTGTTAGCATGTATTAAAAATTGTATTTGCTCGCAGAAAATTCCTTATTATGCATATTATTACATGGAATACACTGTGCATTCGTCCTTGAAGTAAATTGAAGACTGATAAAGTATATCTAGGAACATCTTTTGTTGAATGATAGATTATATTACTTAAACACCACAAATCCTAGCTTGACGAGTTTGGTGTCATATAGAGTGAGTGCTCAGGGACATTTTGTTTTTAAGTAAAACATCCTTTCTCGATATTTTTTTATGAATTAAGGGAAGCAGATATAACTTTTGGACATCTTAACATCTGCTCAAAATAATAAATAAATTACTTATAATTTTTTAGTAAAGAGTAATTAAATTCCAAAGTCATCTACATTGCTATATCTTAGAATGGGACTTCATTCTTTTCAAATGAAACTTTTTTTATACTCGTGATTTGGGTTTTCTATTTTTCACATAAGAATGACATAGTAATGCTTACAGTTTCCTTACTTTCTGATGTTAAATAGTTTCTGAGGAACAAAAATAATCAATAAACTTTTTCGCTACAGAATGAATGATATAGTGTAATTTATCCCAATCTTCTTCAATGTTCCTAAAACATAATTTTAACTTTGTAAACCATGGTGCAATATAGTTAGCACAAAATAGTAAAGTACTATAAATTGGGTCATTTAACATTAAAAAACACATTTTTAAAACCATACAAATAAGTATAGACATAGTTATGTTGAACTTTAATTCTTAAATACTGTGATATATCTGAAAGAAAATAGGTTTTTGATCAACTCTAAATCCGGATGTTTCGCACATACTAAAATAGTTAAGTTGTTTATACAATAATATTTCAGGTGATTTAATATACAAATAGTTTTTAAATATTTAGAAAAAAGGAAAACAATTTAAATTATGATGTTTATGATATTAAATGTTTTAAAGTAAAAAGAAATTCTAAAAGATATGCTTTGAAATATTTTTCTGTTTTTTAAAAACATGTATTTTAAGCAGTTAAATATGATTTATTATACTAAAATTAATATATAGATTTATAGCAAGTATGGTTTTTATTAAAATTAAAAGCCATATGAGAATTTTACCACGCTTATTATATTTCTTTATTTCAGAAATAATATTTGGCTTTATCTCAAAATTAAGGAAATTTAAGAGAATAAAAAAACTAAGGGGAATATTCTGTAATTTTCAACGTAATATATTTTAAGACAATTTTTTAAAATAGTTCAAAGTTTTGTTAAATGTTTCTTTATGTTTCTAACCACTCTGTTTAGTTGTCATATCATCTTTACTGAAAAATAACACTCAAGCCAATAAACATCAAAATATAATCATATAAATTAAATCATGCATGAAATTTCTGCTTATATTTTTCAACAACAATATTCATATATATTTTTCAAAATGTTTATTAAATATTTCCACACATACTTCATACAATCCAATATTTCCACAAAATACTTATCTCGGCCGCATTTTATTGTTCGGCGACATTCTTTCTCACACTGGTCTGGATCCTATGACCATTTTTAGAAAATGAAAATAGATTCAAGAGTGCCATACTATAAGTCAAATTAAATGCGCCAATGTCTAGAAAACAAACATATATTTCTCTTCTCCTAGCATAATCGTGCAGCTACTCCACACACACGAAGTTGGGAACTTTCATCGTCTGAAAGACAAATAGTGATAAGGACAAAATGACGTCATCTTTTACATCTCAAGGTATCAGGCACGAAGACTATTTCTGCGGTTTTCTTAGACGATGCAGTAGCAAGAGGCTCTTCTTAGGAGGAGCTATGAAGGACCAAACTATACATACCAGTATTGTTCAAATATATCCTACGATGGACGTATTCGTATGTGTAAGCATGCAAAAGAATGGATATTTTTATCTTGTATTCTTAATTGTACTCAAAGCTTTATGTGACTATATTTTGTATTCCATTGTGTCGCGCATTCTGATCAATTCTTCTTGGCTAAATTCGATTGGAAGTCTTGCTCGAATATTGATATTGTTGTGGTGAAATGTGTCAGTTTTGTGTAACTAACCAATAAATTCTTTCCTCGAAACTTTTCTAACAATACACTTACTTTATTGATTTATTACTATGAAAAATGTAAATGCGAAATTCCATAAAAGTGTAATTTTTCGAAGTAATTTTATGTTAATGTGAGTACAACTGTTAATCAAAAATATTGTAATGTATGTAGAATAAGAAAATCAGAAAAATTTAACTTTTATATGAAATATAACGCGATATATATACATTTATTATAACTAAAATTGAATCTTATATTCAATAAATTAAATTAAGATGTTTGGAAGAGATAATAGCACTAAAGTAACACCTACATTCCGATAAGCAAAAGACGCTTGAAGATCGTGAGTGGATTTTTAATATCCAGAATATTAACATATAGCAATATAAATCTTTTTAAAGACTTCAAATATTGCAGCGATGTAAAAGAAGCATTAAGAATAGAGAGAGAAATACGTGAGATACAGTCTCTCTCACGTTTTAATTGAACCAAATAAAACAAATCATTTTAATTCAATAGGCTACATACATAATTACTAATTCGTGAAAATAAAGATGTTCAAGATGAATACAGGCATGCTTTAAAAGAAATTTCAACAGATAAAATCATTAAATTGTATTGAATTTGATTTTTCTCCTTTAAAAATAAATAATATTAATATACATGGAACGAAGATATTTTAGTGGAAAAACACACTTTATTGTTTCATTAGTTCAGGTTTTCTGTCAAATTAAAAAACATAATTTTGTTCCGTTTACGTTTCAATGCCGTCAGTCTATCAACTGGCTTAACAAATGTCTGCTTCAAAAAATTCTCTACTTTTTGTCCCCCCCCCTGGAGAATCGTTATTTATTGATTTCTTGTTAAACCCATGCCAACTGATACGGGGTATACACGGTTAAATGAGATGTAAATCCTGATATTTGTGAATTCTTTTGTTAAGTTTTTAGTTTTTCTTAAAACCGAGTTTTGTGTGACGCGTATTTTGGAGAATGAGTCTCAATATATCAACAGTAAATAAAAAGCTTTCTAACTTATTCTGTTGTGAAATTACTCTTCTACAATATCTTATTTTCTCAATGTATTTAAAAACTTTTTGAAGTCCTTATTCAAGAAAATCTTAAACGAGTAAAGTTTATCATTTTATGACAAAGGAAGCGAATTAAATTTAATGGCCACGCTTCAATCATTCATCTTCATAAAATGCTCGGAATTGATTATAAATCTTCCAAGTATATTATGTTTTTTGCCTACTAATTTTTAAAATTTGAATATCTGAATAAACAGCAGATACTTGATTTAAAAAGTAACTAAAACGCATTTTCGCATGCAGAAATTTGAAATATATTTTTTAAATTCAATTTTAACTCTTATAAAGTTTATTTTATTTTTAATTCAACCAATGAATTACAGTAAAAGCTCCATCTTTCGCGCTTATTTCTTTCGCATTTTCACTATTAGCGGATTAAAAAAATGCGATGCCCAATTTCTATATTCGCGACAAAAATGTCTTTATTCGCGGATCTAATAAGAAAATGCATACCTAATAATAAAAGGATTACAACAATAGGTATCCAACCCAATATCTTTTGTAAATGCTGTTAAATGGACTAATAAAAAAAGTAAAATAGATCTTATTACAACATTGCCTAGAGAATGTAAACAAACAGAAAGAAAGCAACCTTATTACTCTCTCAATGAATAAAGTATATTTTTTAATGTTGTTGTTCCGTTCTATGGTAAAAGCCGCTTTGCATGTTTTATTGTTTCGTCTTTCACATTCGTTACAAAGACTGTGATCGAGTAACACGTCTCTACCGCTCTTTTTCTAATTTATTACTTCAATTAAAAAAAATGAAAAACGAGTTTCGACACGAAAAAAATCTGTGTTATTGCTTAAAATGAAAATAGAAATGGTTGATCGTTTACGCCTTGGCGAGTCATTTGCATCCATATCATGCTCAGCTCATTCAATGTCAATGAATCAACTGTACGATCGATAAAAAAATCTGAAGATAAAATATGGTCGTCTATAGCTTCAACTTTACCGTCAGCGAAAATTGTTCGTAATCCAGCAATAGAAAAAATGGAAGTGGCGTTGTCATTATGGATCGAAGACCGCAACCAAAAAAGGGTGCCCCTGAGTGGTTCAGTGGTCCGGGGGAAGCGTCTTTACACTCAACCTGATGGTAATTGTAGTGGTGAATGTAAAGATAGAGGATTTCAAGCATCAGAAGGTTGATTCAATAAATTTAAGGCGTGAAAATGATTGCATAACATTAAAATCGTTGGAGAAGCAGCATCTGCAGACACTACTGCAGCAGAACGATATCCAGAAGAATTTGCAAATTTAGTAGCTGATGGAGGATACAAACCTGAGCAAGTATTTAATTCAGACGATACTGCATTGTTTTGGAAGAGAATGTTTTGGAACAAAACATAATGATTTCTAAAAGTGAATTTCTAAAAAATTTTAGAAATTCAATAATTTCTAAAAGCGAAAAGTCTGCTCCTGGATTTAAGGCAGCAAAAGATAGAATTACACTGCTACTATGTTCTAATGCATCTAGACATTGTGTCATTAAGCCACTGATGATTTACAGATCGTTTAATCCTCGGGCTTTAAAAAATCAAAACAAGGGCAACCTGCCAGTGTTTTGGCGTGCTAATAAGAAATCTTGGGTTGCTATTTTTTGTGACTGGTTTCGGAATTGTTTTGTTTCTGAAGTTGAAACTTATTTTTAAAAAATAGAATTTAGACTAAAGCACTTCTAGTTTTGGACTATGCACTAGGTCATCCTCGCGAACTTGAAACCATGCATCCAAATATAAAAGTGACACTTTTACCTCCCAACATGACGGCTTTGCTATGGACCAAGGAATAATCCAGGCCTTTAAGCTCTATTACATTAGACAAACCTTCAAAATCATATTGGATAATATGGAATGTAATCCTGATATGAATGATATGGAATGCTGGAAGAAATTTGACATAGCAAAATGCATCGTAAACATAAAAGAATCATTGGAAGAACTGAAGCCACACACATTGAAGTCATGCTGGAAAAAACTGTGGCCTGCTCTGACTGCGAAAAATGGCAAAGAATCTGTGCAAGTTCAAACTTTGACTGCAAACATAGCCGAAACGCGAATGGAATAGGACGAGATGAGTTTGAAAAAATGGGATCAAGTGACATTCAGGAATTGCTTGAATCGCAAGATGAAGATTTGACTGAAACCGACTTGGAGGAAATGTTAAATTCACAGCCCATTTAAGAAAAGATTTGAACAAGCACTGGAAACGTGACATTTAATTTGAAAAATCTTAGTGAAGGTTTAAGAATGGCAAATTAGCTTTGCTGTTTCTTTATAAACATTGATCCGTCAATGGAACGAAGTCTTATTTTTAAGAGGCGAATTGCTAATGTGACTGCTTCGTATCAGTCTGAATTGAAGAACTTTTAAAAACTGCTAAGCAAGGGAAAATTACAAAATTCTTCAAACCATTGCCTAAGCCTTAAGATAATTAATCAAAATACTCAAAAGCTTCAGTTAAATTGATTTTTTATGTATTTGTTTCTTTTTATTTTGTCACCAAGGAACGTATCCCCTATAATCCCATATAAATTACCATTCCGTATTCACGGTTTCTGTATTCACGGCATATTTATGGAATATATACCCCGCGAATAAAGAGCCTTTACTGTATAAAATTTGTTAAAATAACTTGAAATTTATGCTAAAAATATAGATTTACATTGAATAATAAATTTAAATTGAATAAGAACAATATGATGTAAGATTATAAATTGATAGTTTAAAGAAATATATAAAATGACTCTTATATAGATTAAATGAAATTGTTCATTGTTGAGGGAATACAATTGTATGAATTTTTGATTAAATATTAAAAAAATCATATTTAATCAAAATGTGAATATGTATTTTATTGAGTAAATATATTTTTATTATAAATGATTATAAATTCAAATACAAATTATATATTCTCTTGCATTGCCTGATAAAGAAAATACATTTTCATGAATGAATGGAGTATTGAAAATTAGCAAATAAAATATATTTTTAAGGAAAATTTTTAATTTTTTTAAGGAAAATGATTTAATGAAAAAGAAGTGAAAATGAATTAATGAAAAAAAAAAGCATTCAAGCAAAAAATGTGGTTATGAAAATGACTAAGGATGAGCAATAATTTGTTTACTAATACTTTCGATAGATCATACTCCGTTTGAAAATAACCACATCTAATAAATAGAGATAAATACAGCTTCTCAAGATCTAGTGGTGAAGCAATGTTTTTCTTAGTGGAAAGTCCCAGATCTGAGAACAACCACTGTCAAATAACGAGCGATGAATGATGTGCTTATGTTTCAACATGAACATCTAGCATAATAAGTATTTGGGGGCTTCTTGGGTTTTCTCCCTAGCGGCACTTGAATATTTGACCCATGAAAAGTCCTACTAAATTGTAAAAATATTGTGCATTTTGAATATCAACAGCTTCAGCTGTTAGGCTATCTACCACCCGGAGTTAACGTATGGTGATAAATCAGACCTGTATATTTGATCAATATAAAATCTGGAAATTAAGTCTGTAAAAAGTGACAGTGGTTTCATTGCTGAATATGCAACAGATACCTTTCTTGTAAATGACTTTAATTTGCTAAAAAAATCTAATGATAAGTGGTTTATGTAAATAATTGATGGTAATGCTGGCTTTTCTGATTGCAATGCCGCTTTTGTGTATATGACAGACTAAATAGATTTCTTGCTACATATAATTTGACAAGAGTTTGTCCTTATACTTAGATAGGATAGGCCCACAAAATATAAATGGGTAATCTAGATCCCTCCATTCTGTTACATTTTTGGAATAATTATCACAAAAAATGATCGAACATTTCACAAGAATAACCCAATTGTACTAATCATGATAAGTTTCGTGACAACATCGATACTGTATCGAACAAATAGACTCGATATCACTAAGTTACACGTGGTATAATATTGCCATGTTCGATGGCAGCTACTTTTGAGCTGCGGGAGGAAGGCGGTGCTTTTCTATTAGCATGCATCTTGGAGTGAAAGTTGGGAGTTTGCTTCCCTTGTCATGAGTGAATGTTGCAAGTAATGAAGAGTCCCCGAATGATATTTTTTTGCGCTTTTGATTTTTAATTTGGAGTAGCATGTACTCTATTTTACTTTCCTCAAAAAAAAAAAAAAGTTGCCATTGTTCCATTGAGCATCTGTAGATTTGATGAAAATTTTAAAATTTTTTCCTGCTGCTTTTGTTTTAAAATCATATCAAATTTTTTCCTTAGAAATTTTAGGAATTCAATGTGTTTTTTGTTCAAAAATTTTTTTTTCAACTTCATTAGTTGAGCAAATAACATTAGCTGAATTTATATATATCAGAATTGCGATTACTAACAGAGGGCCGAATGAGTAACAGTTGTGAACATAGACCATTTCTTATGAAAAATCCTTTCTCGGAAGAAAATATTTTACAAGTGATTTCATCTGTTGGAATGTTAGTTATGGAGTGTCACAAACGCTACCCATTACTGGGGAGATTTAATTATTGAGGACTCACAGTTATTCCACTTGTTCGTCAGAGCATGATTTTAAAATCAAAGCAAACTGTTGCTTAGTATATAATCTTTCTATTTCATTACAATCAAAGTAAAAACTAAAAAATTAAATGGTTAAATGCTTAATAGCAATTATTTTGAAGTTGGGATGAATTGCCTTGTCCCTAAATGGAAAAAAGGCCATAAAAGGGATTGTAACTCTAACAGAGTAAACTGGAGTAGCAATGTTAGTTTATTTTCCGTGCAGTGAAATGAATCCTGATTTAACATTATTGATACGTTAAAGTGAAATAAATCTCTAAAACAAACTTCAAATCGTTAATCATAAATCAATAGCAATCTATGATAAAGATACACTTAGTTAACTATTTAGACATTATTTTACTTGCGAGCATTAGATCTACGAGTAGTTATAATGTTCTAGCTTCTCTTAGAATAATTATGTTGAGTAATCGTTTTTTTAGGTCTTTAAGTAATCAGTAGATTCTGAAAGTTTGTGAAATCTTTCGAATATCCCCAGCAGCATCCATAGAATCCTTCATAACATATTACCACAATTCCTTTGTAGAACGATGGCTTGACAAAAATGTATTCATATTAAGAATGCATGCATCCAGAATTCATTCCTATGTCGATACTGTGCTGTCAGCTATATAGACATTTCAACAAATAAGATGAGTGGCTCAAAAATAGTCAAAAATAAATTTCCCTAGTTAATAGTAAGAATATTTCAACCATGCTATTTTTTTCTTTTGATTTCATTAATTTATCAAGCGACTATCTTGAGCTTTGATTTTCAATGATTTTTTCATAATATTACAAATTTGTTTGCTTTTGCATAATAATGCAATCAAATATTCATGGTAATCTGTTCAATGTTTTGCTTCTAATCTCAAAGTTATTCCATTCCAAAAAATCTTATACTATTTATTTTAATAGTTAATAGATTTCTCATAAATATATATTCTGTACTAATGTCATATATAAACACATTTAAAAAATTCTATATCTGTAATTTTACATTAAATTAGTTTATTTAACCAAGGCACTGAAAAGTGCAAATATAGGTTATTTCTAAGAAAATCAGTTTGTTTTGAAAAATTCAATTGGCTAAGGAATGTTCATCACTTTTTGAGTAAATAGATATACAACTTATTTTTAAAACCAGAGGGAATGTGTCGAACTCTAGACAAAAAGTAAAAAATAGAAAATAAAAAAGGAGAAAGCACCACTGGAAGATTGGTTGGCTTTTTAGTCTTTCTCCTATTTAATAGCCATTGAAGACTAAATTTAACGATTTGTACACATTTCAGCTTGTATAAATAAATTTTGTTTCTATTATTCACTTAATTCTGTTATGTATGTCACGCAGAAAAAATATTAAATGTTATATCAGATGGTTTTCATTAGCCATTTAAATATCTTTAATGTTTTCTGAATAGCGTTAAAAATACACAGTTCCTATTTGGTGCTCAAGCGACTTCTCAATAAAAATCCTAAACTCAGTATGTTTAAACGATATTGATAAAATCACTGATATTGACAAAATCAGATTTTTAGAATTTAAAGTGAAGTAATCTTATTTCTCATTCAATTAAAACTGAAAAGAAAATTTGGCTTTAAATGTATTTTACGTCATTTTAAGAATCATTTTGTAGATTTTAGTTTCGAATTTTTTTTAAGAAATTATTTAGCCTCTAAAATAATAAATAACTCCAATAAATGTCAAGTAATATTTTTACTATTACTTAAATCATATTTGGAATTGTTTGTTATATTATTATTTAAAAAGTTATAATCTTAGAAATGTTTCCAGCTCAAATTGAAAATATAGTGATGAATCTTTAGACATTAAGTAAATCTTTAATGTAAACTAAAAGAAAAACATGAAAAGTAAACTGTGACGCATCCTATCACCAGAATTTGTCCATATCACCAGAATTTTGGAGCATCTCTTAAAATTTTTCCACTGCAAAAATAGTAAAAGCTTAAAAAAATAGTAAAATAAAAATAATATTTCAATGCAGCATATATCAAACGTTTTTACAAGTATTCTTTGACCTAACTGAATTTGTCTCAATATGATAAGAAATTTATCTATAACACTCTATTATACTTATAAACTTAATACGGGCTACATTTAATCCGAAGAAAAGAAAAAAAAGAAATATAAAATTATAAGACTCTCATTTAACGAATCACTTATTTCTCCAATGAGAGAAATAAAAATATAAAATTTTCAAGAATATTTATCTTAAAAGCTTAAAAAATCGAGATAGTTACAGAAATAAAATTGCTTCTACATTATGCAAATGGCTAAAGCTTTTTTGTACATTTAATTTTTCCAAACTGTTTCTTTATTAGCTCTTTTATGCTTGGTTTATTTATTTTATTTTTTATATTAGCTTTATTATGTACTCATGAACATTAAAGATGATTCGCGTGATGACTATTAGTATTTGCTTAATACTTGTTATTAATGTTCTATATATATATATATATATATATATATATATATATATATATATATATATATATATATATATATATATATATATATATATATATATATATATATATATATATATATAATCTCATAAATACATAAAATTCAATTTTTATTTAAAATTTGTTTTTATCTATTAAATTAAGGTAAAAATAAAAAAATACTAAATTTTCAATTAATACTAGAATGAAATAAAGTGATAGTATCAAAATAAATATTTTATGTACTTTATCATATATAAATTCAATATTTACTTTAGTAATCAAAATTTCAATTTTCATGCATAAATAATCTTTTTCAAAAATTATCATTAATTTTATTTAAATATTATTCTTTATGCAATATTTTATTTTGACATTTAATGTTATTGGAATTAAAATGAATAAGCACATTTATATACAAAAATTATTGCCGTAAAATATTTATTAAGCTGAGATCTAGTATTCATATTGATAACATAATTTTATCACAAACTAGCAAATCTCTTTCTCATAGGAATTCACTTTATTTGCTTAACAGAATGTCACACCTATTATTAGATATATATATAATTATCAAAAATTTTACATTTTCTTACTTCGCTTCAATTTTCCTTTCTAATTATATTTAAATGAGAAAGATGGTAATTCAATAAATCCTTAAACTGTTATGAAAAACTCTTCTAAATAAAATTCTAAAATTATCTGCAAAAGAAAGAATGCTCATATCTTATTTATAAAATTATTTATAATAAAAAATTTTCGCTAATTTTATTTAAAATAATTCTAATTAAGTCTTAAAATATTTTTTTCTAGTATCCTTATTTGAACCTGTGGAGCTTGGAAGTCGTTTAGAGGTGAGCAGGCCTGTCACATGTTCAAAAATATTTCATTCGTATTACTTATTTGGTTACAAAATAATTTTCTTTTCTATTTCAATTATTTAATAAAATTTCATTTTTACTTCATTACCTTTTTCATTCTCAATAAGGGAAAATATTTTCTTATTAATTCAGTTGTTTATTGGTGCAACAAATATTTTTAAAGTAATAATAATTAATTGAATTGAAATATCTAACTAGTTAAATCAGTAAGTTCTTCACTCAAGGATTTAAAGATGTTTGAAAAAAACGTTTTTTAAGTATAGCGAAATATATTCTTAAAAAAAAAACAATATAACATTTTGATATTTAAAAAAATACATATACTGACACAAATATATTTTCATTATTACATTAACTTGTCAATAATGTATTACGTGTGAACTTGAATGCCTCTAACTAAAAGATCTCAATTTCCATGTGAAACGTTAAATTAATCAGGATTTTAAATTTTTGAACATTTTTCAACATATTAAATAAAATAGCTTAATTAAGAAACTATGGCTGCAAAAAATCATGAAGCTCGTATAATCACGTCCAATTAAAAAAAACTGTTTTATCATTTCAATGAATGACAAGTAAGGATTTTAAATGTTTATATTGTAGGCTTGAGATAGTATTGCCCTACTCAGAACGAAATGTCATAAATTCGAATTCCGCAGAAGTTAAAAAGTGGATGATGAGTTTTTCCTCCCACATACATCGACGTGGGGTGAGTGATTGAGAGGTTATCGGATCTGTAAGTAAAAAATTCCCCCCGGACACAAAACCCTGTGGATAGAACAAGCCTTACGAAAGCTCTCAGCTTATTGGTTGACCCCTATTCCGTGTATGTACTTCAGATCAAACCAAACTAATGGATGCTTAACGTAAGACAGCTCTCTTAAGAGTGGAAGGTAGCAGATTCAGTTCTAATCATGATTAAACAACGTGATAAATGTTGTACTTCGGACTTTTGCACGCACATTTCCCGCGTTTCGAGATAGGAATTGTCCGGGTTTTGCGACACATGAATACGATCTATTGTCTCTAGAGTCGTTACTAATGCCAAGCTGTAGATGTATAGCGCGACCGTTAGGCTATCCATGGCTATTAAATAGAATTAAAGTAGTCGAGTATATATATAGTGAAAAGGATTTCACTGCAATCAGTATTTAGATTGGTGTTAATTTTAAATCAGAGCTATGTCTTCTTCAACAATAGTTTTGAAGAATATTTTAACCTACATTTCCCTATTTATAGGAGTTTTTATGTGGAGAATTTGGGATAGAGTTTAAAGTATTTGTGGAATATTCCCCCATCTGATACGTATATAGGAGGATGCTGCAGAGAACTGTATATTT
Organism: Latrodectus hesperus; assembly: GCA_037975125.1. Lineage (NCBI taxonomy): Eukaryota > Metazoa > Arthropoda > Arachnida > Araneae > Theridiidae > Latrodectus > Latrodectus hesperus. The sequence goes on along the minus strand of CM075854.1, from coordinate 4,913,867 downwards.
TTCCTTTACCTAATGAAATCTATCGACTACCCAATAAAATATTTTATTTGCTTAGATTAAATATTTAAATTAAAAATATGATAAAAAAAGTCTATATCTTATCTGAATATGTTACTCCATTATCTCTCTTTTATTGATTTATATCTATATTGATCTCTATTGATTTCGCTCAATTTATTATCACTAACGCAGTACAAAATACAAAATCAGGAATAATTTTATCTAAGCTATTCTGAATTTAGAATACTTTCCAAGTTTTGTTTACTGGAAAAAATTTCCCACTATAAATTGTTGAGTAGTTAACTAAAGTTAAGAATAAAAATCTGAACTGTTTGAACGGACGACTCGGTAATGGCATTTTCTGTTTGGTGGTTTTTCCCACAGTCAATTTTTCAGCAATTTCAATTATGCGTATAACTGTTTTTTACAGAATTTTCTACTCTATACAAAAATACCTTATTTTTGTGTGCGTCAGTTTCAAATGTTAAGGCAATGCAGCTGTTATCAACTTGTTTGATTCACATTCAAGAGACACTATTACTTTAGCAAGTAAACTGACAAAATGGCTTTCGGGTACTCTGACAAAAAGAAAAAAATTTTCTTTTGAGTTAAAAACGTGAAACTTCTTCCATTATTTAAGCCTTGAAAGAAACCAATTTCATTTTTTCAGTTTGCTTTAGAATCTGGATTTGTCAGCTCTTCCTTTATCAGTCAAATTCCGGATGGATGAATTTCGAGCGTTCATATTCTTAAAATGTAACCCATTCACATAAAAAATGCATGAGTTTTTTTATTCAGATTATGCTTTTTATATAGACTTTTTATACTAATCATTGGTTACTCAACTGGAATACTATCATTTTTCAAAATAAAGGATAACGCAAATCTATTGTAATGTAAAGTAAATTAAATTTTTCGAATAAATTGTTAACAAATTTCTCTCGATAAGTACACTTTGTAGCGATTAATGCAGTGATTTGAAGAGTTTAAAATTATACATTTTCACCAGAATATTTAAAATAGGAGTAAACTCTTCAATTAAGTGTTCATATTGGCCTTGTGATACACTTGTGGTACCTTTTAGTCACTTCTGAACAGTAAAAATGGGATTCTACGTTTTTGTATACATATGTGTTAAGCTCGTGCCTGAAAGTTTTCAGTTTTTCTCTTTCACACTAGATATGAAAAAAAATTATAAAGGTTATTTCCTTCATACCTTTCTATGTATAAAGTATGCGTTCTCTTCAGGCTAAACCTGGTGGGTGCAAGAATGATCAATAATGTTTTCAGCTCCTTAGATGCATTGACATCGTACTCATTAAGCGCTATCAAAATTACCAGTTTAGATTTAAAAAAAGACAAGTTTTAGAAAAAAAGAGTCCTTTTCTTCAATAGTAGTTTAAAAATAATGAAATGAAAAGGATAAATGAAACACTCTTTGCACATGGAATGATCTGAAAAATGAATTCTTTTTAGATTAATAAAAATATAATGTTCTATAAAAGTATATATAGCTGTATGAAAAGACAAAAACTAATGAAACATATCGGAGAATGTTTTTATGTGATTTAACTAAAAAGAAAAAATACGAATTTTAAACTTCTAAAAGTCAACTTTCATATCATTTGAGACTTCGTGTGTGTGAGACCATTCAAGCAGAAGAAAAAATAATAAAGTATCTTATTTTTTTGGAAGAGAGTAATTTATATTACCCTCTAGAGTCGAAATCTATTTGTTTTGAAATGAATAATCTTTTGATAAAGAAAATAATATTACCTGTCTATCTCTAGACATATTATATAAATTCTCCCGAGTAGAAATAGTTATTTTAAATTTCCTCATTGTTTTCATTTTGAGAATCTTATCTCAATCACACTTTTGGTATCTTTAATTTTGAAGAAATGAAACAATTTTTAACAATCATATTATTTGCTACTTAGCATCTTAAATCGAATATTAACATCAATAAAAAATTAATTTTCAAAGTAAAAATAAAAGTCAGTAATAAAGCATTCCTGTTTCTTATAACTTATCTTTCCAACTAAATGGAATCATTCTATATTTTAATTGATGTTAATACATTCATTTAAACAGATTTCATTTTTCCCTTGTGCTCTTAATTCATTGAATAGAATTATTTGCTGCTAAAAGCGCATTTCATAGATGCAAATTCGTGATATAGTGAACAATAATAACCAACTAAAAATGGATGCTTCATTCTGATTACACCCCAATCAATACTATTTTCCGTGAAACTCTTTAATCGAATGCTTACAAGATCGTCCATTAAAAGCAGCTGGAAAACCACGGAATGCTCTCAGTTATTCAAATGAACTACCTTCATTGAAGGTCAGTCCATTGGGTGGAAAGATCCAGCGATCATTACCAATTTAGAAGGAATTCTAGAAAAGGCGCCCAATTCTGGTACTTCCTTTCTTTGTTGATCAAATAAGATGTAGGTGAAGGAAGCATTTTTTCTCTTCCCAATGTCAGGATGTGCTCTTTGGCACTGCGGTTGGCCTAAGTCAATAGAGGTAACACCTGTTGGATCTGAAGAAGTTGGATGTGGTGTTTTCTCGCGGCAACCCAAGTTGTTAGTCTCTCCAGGTGGTAGAGTGGTGAAGTCCTTCTGCGTTTGCTCTGCTCTTATTCTTCTCGAGCACTATTGGGTCCTTCAAAAGACGATCCACCAGCCATGAAAAATATTATCATGTGAGGGTAGATTGACTTTGGGTGCCTCGCTTATTTTTCTTCTCTCGCGTCATGAAAACAGCTTCAACATAAGGTTTGGAAATTGAAGGGAAAACAGTCACTTAACTACAATCCATCTTTCCATTTGAACTATTTTCCACTAATATCATCTGTTTCATTTGTTCATTTGTCCATCTTTATAATAATTGAATTATGGCAGTCGTATTTCATAGTTACTTTTTTTAAAAAATCATTTTAATCTAAATTGTATAAAATTTTATCGAATTCCTTATTATATATATTTAAAAAATATAATATTTTCTATTTGAGAATAATTGTGCATTCAAAATTATGTGAATTAAACCGAGTCAGTTTTTATATTTTTTGCCATAGTTGAAAAATATATAAGCTAGCAGGAGACCTATTCGTAGATCTGGATTAACATGAAATGATCGAATTCGAAGCCTTATAAAATCAATCTTGATTCTCTATAACATTTTGATTGATATTCATCATGCTAATTTGTACAGTATGTATATACAGTACTGTAAATGAAACTCATTGCTTCCTGAACAACTCTGTCAGAATAAGCTATTCCACTGCATTCATTAGGCTTTCGGGGAGTCAATGTCGTACATCCTGTTGACAATATGAAGTTGCATGTGGTCCCACTCGGACCGACTCTCCATCCAATCCAAAGCCGGTAAATTCTTTACTAGCTGATGGTCCTGTGTCCGCTTTAGCTTGGATATTAAAGTCATCTTCTTTATCAACACTTTCAATAAATTTACCATCATTTGCAATTTGAAATCTGGGGTCTGGCTCATAATAAATTCTATATCTTCTCAGCACTAACTTCTAAACATCCAAGAATTTTCAAAAGAATGTTTTTGAATTCTTCAAGTGTTATCATTCTTATCTTCTCCCTTCTTTTACCTGTAATTTTCTTGAGCTTTTTTTCTGATTTTCTTTTCTTCTTCAATATTATTTATTTTTCTGAATTTCTAAAAGCGATTCGGATAGATGAAATTTGGATAATTGGAGTTCTACTGTACATCATTTATCAAAGTATAATATATTAAAATTACAATAATCTTAATTATATGTTTTTGATTTAATATTCATTTACAATGCCATGTAAACACGTTTTGTAACAATTATAATTACTTGTTTTATTTTCGTGCTGTAATTGTAATAGAACTAGTGTACAAACCAATATACGTTGTGAATCTTTTTCTTATCCTCTCTTCAAATTTCTGTCCTCAAGGTTTGATAATCAATCGTTGATGTTCCATAGCTTTGTAATTTACTTTTCTATGTATCTCGTTGAATTTTTGAAATAGGAGACTTGAATTCTACCACTAGATGCTTTGCATGTCATTTCGTCTTGAAACTTTAGTCACTTTCTTATACTTTGACACCTTTTTACAATAGCGGCGAGTATTAAAATTAAAGGAGGGGACAACATTTTACTGGACAACTTGTATATAAATTTGTCTACTACTTATTCTTATTTTGGTACATTTAGGATGATGTGCATAGCAAATTTAAAAAGAAATTTTAATTTTTTATCTTTTGCTTTAATTTTGCTTTTATAAAACAGTCACATTATCTAATATTACACGAACTCAGAACGTTAATTATTTATCTATAAAATAAATTTAGTAGAATATATCACATTCTGTAGATAAAGTAAAATCTTTCTTTAAATTACACGTTCGCGAATTATTATTTTTGGAATTGTGTTGCATTTTTCTTATTTTAAAGAAATTCAAATGTTGTAATTGTATATATATTTAACAATACAATCTACACATCTAATGAGAAAGCTCTAAATTTTTCTCGATTGTTTTTTGAATTCTAAGAAATGTTAGTTAAGAAAATAAGTTTCCCAAATAGGGTTCTCTTTTTATTTTCTATGTTGAATTTTTTCAGGAAACGTTTCACGGTGTTTACTAAATAGCTAATATTTGTTATTATATCGATTTTTTTAAATGTTAATTATTTTCGAGAGTATTAACATGAAATAAATAAAAGTAAAACGTGTTTTCGTGAAGTAAATTCCCTGGCTTCGTTCAACAGTCACAAAAAATGATTCACTGAAGAGTGATCCTGCTCTCTTGGTTCTGCATTAATAAACAATCACGAAGTATTTACTATTTTTTTACAGAGCAAAGATATAACTGGGAAGAAAATTTGGAAAAAACGTGTACATCCCTAAAGAGTGAAAAAGGAAATCTGAAAATAAGAAAATACAACATTATATTTGTTGCTGTTGATGGTTGCGTGGATCTTATGTACATAAACAAACAGGTTTATACACATAAAAATAGTCTTCGAGAAAGACCTCTTTTATTTTAATGGAAGCGATATTTCTCGAAATGAGAGAGAGATACGAAAAAATTATTTTAGTAATGTTTAATATGTATTATCTTATTTTCGGAAATTCTTAATATGTATTATCTTATTTTCAATAATTCTTAATATTTATTAACTTATTTCCAGTGACTCTAATATCTATTGTCATGAGATACAAATGTCTTTCTTGTTATAATTCGGAGCTAAAATAATGCATTATTTTCTTGATGCTATGAGATTACGGAAAAAGTTTCACCAATAGAAATTACCATTTTATGTTATATTTAGATAAATAAGAGGTGGTCATTTGCTTACCACTGAGTTTATTCTGGCTCTAGAGGCAAGACTTAACTTCATATAATGTTAGCTGCATTAAAAATATCATAGAAGTCAAGGAATCTCATTCTATTAATTCAATATTATACAGGGTGATCTTTTTTAAAGTGACAGTGTTTGGAGTGTCCTGTAGCGCGATCTAACTGCCGAAATGACACCAAACTTGGTATTTAGACTAATCAAAACATGGGAAAAAGGATTCCGTAAAAAAATAGTTCCAAAAGTTACCGATTGGGCATTTTGTGGCGCTGTTATATTTTACAATAACAAGAATTAGCATAAAACATGGGTATCAATGAAAAATGAAAATATTGTGCAATGACAGTGCCAGTAATAGAGGCTATAAAAGCAAGTGATAGACAGCTCCCACAAGTAATCTCAGCTGAAGTAAACGAGCTCCAGTTGCCATGCCTCTCACGTTACCGGAACGTGCGTTTCTGTTGGTGGAGTATCAAATTTGTCTATTCTAAAGGACAACATAACAAAGACAGTGCGGAATATTCCTCGCGATATGATACGTACGGCTGTGGAGAGCGTTGTGCACAGAATGCACGGTGTTATTTCTGAGAACGGTGCTCACATGGAATGTGGTCTCACCTTCCTCACCGGGGAAGTTAATGTCGTAAATAAACATTAATAATTTTACTGTATGATTGTATGTGTTAGTAATTTCCTTTTCTCACATTTTACACATTGTAAAGCGCCACAAATTGCCCTAGCGGCGAGTTTTGGAACTAAAATATTTTTACGGTGTCCTTTTTCCCATGTTTTGATTAGTCTAAATACCAAGTTTGGTGCCATTTTGGCAATTAGATCGTGCTACAGGGCGTTCCAAGCACTGTCACTTTAAAAAAGATCACCCTGTATATAATATTTATATTTAATTTTTGTATTTAATAGTAAATGTTTTACGTTATGAATTTCAGTAAAGATTTTAATATATTAAAAATATCATAAAAGAGTTTTGATATTTGATGTATATCATGGAAACAATATAGAATCGAATAAGATGTCTATTTTGCTTTTAATACTTCTAAGAGTAATTTTGAAATTACAGTATATGTATGTGAATATCATGCTCTGATGCATTTGTTAATTAAAAGGAAATCAAATAGGAATCAAAAAAAATTATAACTATTATTTTTATAATTATATTTCATAACTATATCTTATAACTACTTTAACTGCATGTTTTGTCTAGTATGTATAATATTAACCCTATAAAGCAAATTTTATTTAAAAAATTTTAAAAATATTTTTGGAGTTAGGAGTAACTAAGCGATAAATCAGTGAGTGAAATATTTTTTTTAAATTTAAGTTTTAGTAACTTTAATATTTTGGAGTTGTTAATGTAAAGTTAAATTATGCTGTTTTCTTCTTTGATATGTGAGATTCAAAGTTAGGTGGCTGGAAAAGAAGAAACTATTTTATCACACACATATCAAACTTATAAATGAAAATCTGAATCTAATCTATAATGATTTTTTATGGATTAAATAGAGCTCACATGACGTATTATGTTCATCTGCTGAATTGGCTACCATTTGTTTTCCAAATTTTAAGTCAAACAGCTTACCCAGTTTCATTGGGAGAGTAAAACCAATAATAAACTCCTAAAACTTACATAAATTCATTAATTGGCTATTCAGATTCAGAAAATCCAACCAAAACAAATTGCCCAAAGTGCATTCTTGTTAATGTAATTCCCTAACAGTATATTAGCTCCGTAAAGGAAAAAAAAATTCCTTTTGTATATTTTATCTCTTTTCGCATCCTGCTTGCACTTCGATGCAACCTATTGGTGAGATGAACAAAGTCGCTCTATTCGATGAAGATGTCAAAGACGAAGAGTCTTCCGGATTGAAGGGCACGCATTAGGGGATTCAGAGAAACAAACGAATCACATAACTTCTTAATTGACATACCATACCGAGCCTTAACTTATAAATAAGTAGTTCTAACTTTGAATCCTTATATATTTGGAATCAGGAGAAAATATTTAATTATATTGGCTGAATTCTATTTCACGTTATTAAGTTGGAGCATAATTCATACAATTAATGTTATTTAAAATTATAATTATTAAATTTAAAGCAGAGAATAATACAACTAATTTTACAATTATATTCATTTAGAATTATGAATGAGAATTATTTTTTAGTATATTAAGCTATGCTTCTTTTTAATTTCGATCTATGAACGATTGGAAAAGAAACTCGTCTATTAAATTTTAAATAAATACACTAACAATCGTGACAATTGTAATGAATACTTTTATAAATGATATCCTCCTAAACGTTACTTTTCTCATAAATTTAAACATTTTCACGGTTGTAAACAGTACATTTGAAACAAGAAAATAAAAAAATAATGCTAACAAATCCAACATTCCCGACTTCCTAACATAGATTAACTTAAATAACATCAATGATAACAAAAAGTTTCTAAAATCAAATCTGCTGTTTGAAACATGTCTTACTTGCAATGACTCAGAACTGTGAGCAAAATTAACTGTCGTGAAAACTTATATGTTCCAACAGATGCTAGAAATTTATGGTGCTACTTTAAAGTTTATAAGAGGACTGCGGAATAATAGCCATTTGGACTCCATGGAACGGAGAACAATATAGCTGAAAGCTATAGTAATACTTTCCTTTACCTAAATAGGATGGCCTTTTGGGAAGATCTTTCATAGATATGCCCTGTTGCAGGGAAGGAAACCTGAAAAACATCTGAAAATCCACTCTATAATATGGTTGAATAATGTGACATCACGTTGTTTATCTGCGGTTGGGATCAAACCAGATACCTTAAACTACAAATAGTTCAAACTTGTCATGCTAAATCCTTTGATATGAGCTACTTGCGATTATCAATACCAGTATTTAGAAGCAATTTCACCAGTTCGACAAAAGAAGTATAAGGATTTGAATTATTCGGGTTCACACCATAACCCACAATGCTCTTCAGAGCGAAAGGTCCTGAGTTCGGTCCCAGATGTAGTTGATCAACGGGAAATGTTTGTTGCGTTTCTATCTTCTGCATGCATATCTGTCGGAATGGATGCTTGGGATTTATTTGGGTTTCTTTTCTTGCGATAGGTGAATATCGGCCACTACCAGCGAAAAGTCCTCTTCGGAAGTAATTTACGCTGTGGACATTATAATATCTTACAACAGCCTACAGGTCATAAGTCTGTTTTTTCGCTGTGTCAAAGGATTTGACATATTTTTGATAATAATTTAACATGTCAAATATTTTACATAGAACATAATAAATGAACATTGGGAAACTATGTGCTTAAAAGTATGTTTACCAAAAATTTAATAAGCAAAGGACTTAAACATAGTTTTCAACAATAAGTTAAAGTTAAACTAGGCCAAATATAAGGTACTGAAATTATGCACATAACTATTAGTTCGGCTATACATTAAATGGTAAGGAATTACAAAAAAATGACAAACAGTGAAAAATTAGTACCAATTTACACATATTGATGGTGCAGTATTTATTGATGTCCATGTAACATTCTGTATTCCAAAAGGTTTATAAATGAACAATATTACAAAAGTAATTAAACTAGATACTCTTCATAATTAATTTCAGGCATATCAATTTTATAAAGCAAAAGCTAATTTATGACTAATTATTTAAAACTATGAATTTTTTAAATATTTTTCCTGCTATTAAAGTAGCAATCTGTGTAAGAATATTGAGAAATGATAATTTGTTCTAAAAGAATAATTTAATTTTCTGTGTAGATAAAATAAATGTGAGTGTTATATAATATTTGTATACATATACATATATATATATATATATATATATATATATATATATATATATATATATATATATATATATATATATATATATATATATATATATATATAATTCTAAGCAAAATAAATACGAAATGGACTAAATTTGCGAAGTGCATATTTCTTAGAACTTAAATATAGAGAATAATATTTGAATTCTAAATCTACTTTAACGGGAATGTAACTGAGTCTGGAGTTTGTTTTCACTGATCACATCGCCAGACGTATCTTTTGGGAGAATAATTGACCTTCATTGTATACATATTCATGATACAGTTATTCTTGCACATTTATGAGTGAATTAAGTTTTAATTGTCTTTCAGCAAAATGTTTATTCTTTATACAATTCCAAAAAAAAAATTACCTAATAACCACAAACTGATTATTTTATCAACGAATTATTTAATAGTCATAAATCGATCATTTTCCCCATGCTTTTCAGATCGCAAGATACATTGTGTATGTTTCTCTGTATCTATTAACGCTTTCACTCCTTACAAATGTAGTTAATATTTTTTAATTTAAAACCAGAATACTTGAAAATTATTTGGATTAATTTTACTGAAATAAATTAATATAAATTCACATTAATAATTTATTTCGTCAAATAAAGTTAATAATACAGAAATTTTATGATAGAATTAAAAATGAGATAATAGTTCTTAATGATGTATTTCGAAATTATACAGATTTCATCTCTCAAATAATTGATCTCTCTACAAAATAATCAGTAGATAAGTTCTTCGTTTATGATTACACACTTTTTCCATTGGAATTGCAAAAGCTTTTCCTAAGCTGGTTCATTTCATTAAAATTGTTTCATTATTTTTTTAAAAAAAAATCCAATATAAATTTGTTAACAAACTAAATTTTTTATTTCTAAGGAAGTTTGAGTATAAGAAAATAATATTTAATATAAAAATATGTTTGTCAATGATAATTGTTACCTGTATATTTATAAATCACTCTCAAAATATAACGAATCTTTTTCATAGAAAAGCATTTTATAGAGTCTGATATTTTTAATAATAATGTAATGAGGCATCTATTGATCTCTTAGAACAAAATATTGACCCATCCAATACTGTGTAAAATAATTTCCTTTTTTATCCTTTGAAGGAGACATATTCCTCTCATAGTTTTCTGTGGCGATTTTATAATAGAAAGAAAGAAGGAAACTCCATGTTTATTTATTATTTAATAATGTCTTAATATTAACGTTGGCTGCGTTAAAAAACACCCTTTATCTCCCTCAATTCCAGAGTTTCACCAATATATCATCGCTGCAAATGATGCCAATTGAAAAGAAATTCTTCAACACTTGCAGCCAGAATTAGTCTGACAAGCTAAATGTTGTTAATAAGAAGTAGAGCTAGCAAATTCTTTTCAAAGAAAAAGGCGTAAAGGACTCTGACCTTTGGTAGGTGGAACTGAATAAAAAGTTGCTTAGGCTGCAAACTAGATTTATTCTATATCCAAAGGCGCAGCAAGCTTCTAAAAGTCTAATCAATTGACCTGACCTTCTCTGCAAAAGTTTTGTGGTAATGAAGAGAATTTGTAATAACTCCACTGAGACTTCCGATTGCAAAGATCAGATGCGCTTTTTAAAAGGATTTTTTTAAGCCTTTCGCTCTGCATTCATCAAAAACAAAATAAATAGGAATTCTCTAAATAGTAGTTTAAAATTTAGGCAACCCGTTTTTTTAGTTATTTTAGATTGAAATTTAAGCAACCTATTATATTTCCACGTTACTAAACATTTTTTAAATATTTGATTAAATTGTGATATTTAATTATTTTATTAAAATTGATCATATTTTATTCTATATAATTCACTTTCGAAAGTCAATTAAGATTAAGAAATTATAATTTCAATTATAAATAACATCCTAAATTTAGTTGAAATTTCAACGAAAATCATTGTAAAACTTATCTGTTATAAATAAAGTATGCAAATTTTTTAAGCAAAAGTAAAGTAATAGTTTGAATAGGAAGTACTATTTATAGTTCACATTAACTTCAAACCCACTTACTAAGATGATTCATTAAGAATCATTAAACAATACGATTGTACTTAAAAAAATATAAAAAAGTTCACTAACATAATGCAATATTTAATGTACATATACTCTTATATTAAAAAGCTATAAATGAATGAAACTTTCCTATCATCAAAAGTCCAATCGACTCAAATAATAGGTGATCATAAAAACTTCCTCATAAGTAAAAGCTGAATGCGTTATCATGTTTAATTAATTCAAAATGATAGTATGTTACAAGTGGCATTCTTTGTTACGCATATTGTAAAATTGTTATAAGAATCCGTTGTATTTGTTCATTCTTGTTTGATACCAGAATAGTAAACCAATACATTAGTTAATTTAATATAAAAGTGCCATTTTAAAAATTTTTTAAAACTTCATGTTAACTGATTTGTTTGGTTTTTATAGGTTTTAAAAGTTTATTCTGAATTTTAAATGATATTTTGCTTGTAACAAAAATGGTTTGATTTTCTTTGAAATTATTTTTACTCCTAGATTTCAACAGTAGTAAGATTCAAACCAGAGGCGTACCACTAAGAACTTTGAACTTTTTCTCAATTTATACCAAAAAACTATTTGTTTATGCCCTTTTCCGCAAATATTTTTTTTTGCTTCGACTATATTTCAGTATTCATAATCAAAAGGCTTAAAAATATTTCAGATTTTGATGATAAGTAACTTTAGTATAGCAAAATGTTTGCAATCTGATATAGTATTTAAACGATAAGTTTTCAACAGTTTCACAAACTGAAGCATACCTTAAAAATATATCAAAAACTTATGAAAATAAAGAATTTTATATGTCTATTGGAAACAAAATACCTGAAAGTTTTAACAAAATTCAAGTGATAAACTGAATATTAATTTTAAAACATTATTAAAGCGAGTATTTTTCGATGCATTTTTAGGATTGTTTTGTAATTAAAATATTTTACATAAATAAATATATCTATGGAAGAGAGTCAGCTTTTTCAATCTTTTCATCACTTGTCAGAACACTGAGCTAATTTTGTTTGAAAAATTTAAGATTTCAACTTTCTCTGATACATATTTGAGTAAATTTATGTAAGTAAAATTGTATTTTTCAGATATAAATAAATTGATTTTGTAGAAATTTCGTTTGAAATTTTCAAAATTAGTTGATAAGTTTTGATTTTTGAATATAAAAAGATATACACACGTGTTTTTTTCTGCTAATTATTATCGAAAAAAAATTCACGTTTCTTCTATGATATTCCAGTATTTTTACGAAGGCAGTTTGCTCTTGGAGTGAAAGTAAAGAATGCACTCACTTTTTTTATTTGGGAATTTACAAAAATAATGATGTTGGTTATTGTGCACTCTTTACTATTTATTTTTTTATTGAACGCATTTACGAATTATTCATTATGCAATTATTGATACAGATTCGGGGAAGAGCACAGAGGGGGTGCTCCCTTTCAGGTTTGTTAGGGTGGACAGTTTCCCTCATACAAACGTGATCCATAAAAAAATCTTACCAGAAAACAAGATGTGTGGAAGGTACAAATATCTCAGGACAATTTGCAATTATTAGGTTATTTCAAACTAAAATTTTCCTATTATGTACATTTATGTCACAAAATGGAAGTTCCTTATTGGTTCAACAAATGTTATTTATTAAAAACAAATTTTAAATGTTTCTGATTCCGTAAAATGAAGCTTTTTGTCAAGCTATTTTTAGTAAGAAATAAATGAGCATGTAAGTTTACTTTTCTAGAATAAAAAAATTTCTGCTAAGAACGCAACGCTCAATTTACTCCCATTCAAAACCATTTGAAAACGTTCTTTTCCTATTATTTGTCGATTAGTATATTTTTAATGAAAGAGGCAAAAAATTCAGCCTACTTTCTTTCACCTTGTTCTTTCAAAATAATGCTAGATTTCTTTTCTTTTTGGGTGAAGATGAAGGCAACAAACACCGCTTCAATAAATGGAATCGATTCAATTTATCCAAAAAGCAGGAATTGATTCCTATAAGACTATGCCTAGTTCAACGCATTTTATTTGTTGTTGTCTTATGCTGGCATTAAAGTATTCGCTGCTCCACTTTTCCAACTGAACCATAAGTGTGGCGTCCGACTCCCTCCGTACACACACGTCATAGGGACCCGTTGATAGGGTAGGCCATTCACAACCCATTCATACAAGGAAAGGACATAGTTAGAGACGGAAAGTACATCCATGCTCGAACTGGGAATCGAACCCAGGACCAGCCTATCTGCGCAGCCAGGCACGATGACCACTAAATAAAATGCGGCGACGCATTTTATTTCTTCGATAGATTTCAAAATTCTTTCCGGGACAACAGAATAAAAGAAAACATGTAACGGAGCGATGCAATTATTCATAAAAAGGACATGCAAATAAAAAAACATCAACCAGAAAGAGATGACTACAAATCTCATGAAATTAAATTTTAATAATCTTAAAAAAATAAATTCTGTCGTTAAAGAAAAATATGAATGAAATGTTTTATAATATTTTATAGTTTGATTTATGGCTAATTAAAAGCATTTATTATGGAATGTTAAATTTTTGCTTCATATTTTTCTCTGAATTCTATTAAAATCTCACTTCCCTCTCACAAAAACATTTATAAACAAAACCAGTAGTTGTCTTAATAGAGAGATTTTGCGGTCTTTCTCTCACATGGGGCTATTAAAATTTAAATTAATTTAAAATCTTAAAGTACTATTTCTGTATTTAAATTCTTTATTGAGTGACAGCATAGGAAGCAAATATTCTTCAAACTGTGCACCCAAAATATTAAGAAATGTCAATAATTACGAAATATTAAAATAGAAGAAAAAAGAAGCAAATAAGAATATTTTTTCAGTTTCTTCGTTTAAATTTCACTCTTTATACTATTTTGAGGATTAAACTTTTTTAAAAACTTAATTCCAGTCACCCAAAAATATGTTTGCCTTCTTGTAAAATGTGTATTCAATTATTTACAAATGTACGTATAAGATTATAAAAGAATATATATATATATATATATATATATATATATATATATATATATATATATACAGATGAAGAGAGAAATTTCCTTTAGTTTACCTATGTTTCTTATGTTTAAAAATTTACTTTCTATATACATAGATGTGCCATTATGTTATTTATTAGCTGTATAGATTTTGCACACATATTTATATTGATACCTTCCTTTTTTAAAAATATCTTAAACAAATAATATATTTACTAAGCATATTGTAACCCACATAGTCAGCAAAAGAAAAAAATAAATAAATAAAAAAATACAGTTATAATAAACAAAATTAAATTATTAAATAAACAATGAAAAATAACAGAAGAATATTTATTTTTCAACAAAAATTATAATTTAGGGAAAGTGTCATGAATGGAATGTATTTTAATACACTCATAGGAACGTTGTATAATAAAATAACGCTTACTCTGTGGTTATCTCCCTTTAGCGTAAAGGGCGGAGATTATCGCTCATCTTTAAGAATGAATTATTCTTTTTCACAATGTGAGAAAATACTTCCTACTGCACCAAAACATACATTAAACAAATGTCTCACTAAAATCTGATAAATAAATTTTGGTTACCCATGAGAGGATTTTCAATCCGAAAAATGTGCCCAATTACGAGTGAAAATCGTGTACTATGTAAAATTGACTACTGGATTTGTTTTGTGAGTTAAAATAATGCTGACACAATGAAAGGGAGCTTAATTAATATTCCCTAGAATGTTGTCAATGCGGAGATTCTCCAGTTCGATACGCACTCGACAAGCGTTCGTTGAGTTGCAAATGTAATGCGTGTCAACCTCTTAGTCACGTAATCACCCGAGTTATTTAAACATGAGAAAGGCACCCGCGGGCAAAATTTTCGAAAGGTTATTCGCCAAGGATCCCCTCCTTCTTGAGCCTTCGGAGGCAAATCCTGCGACTGGAGCACACAGCAGCGTCGACCGCTGTGTTATCAGATGCCGGCGTCACGTCGTTTTGTTTCGAGTGGAGGCACGTTGGGAAGGGGTTCCGGGGTCAGGGGCACGCTCCATGATAATAGAGCTGCTCTGGGCACCAGAGATGTGGCCAGTCTTTCTGTGGTCGGCGCTTCCTCCAGGTTTCGAACTCTTCCCGGTTTTTAGTAAATCATCACTACCTCCGACCAATTAATTTCCACCACTTTCTGTTAACAGCTTTTGTGTTGCTTCGAAACAAATCACTGTAATCACCTGGTAAAACAAAGCGCTTGAATTCAGCGGCGATAAGTGCTTCCCTCCATCTTCTCTGCTTTCCACCACATCGAGTTCTGTACTTTTTTAACTATCATTAAGAACCTAGTATATTAAGGAAAAATAATACTCGCTTATTTTTGCATTCAATCAAAATTCCTAATTGTATAAATGAGTGATAATTAAAACGTATCAGACAATTATGTTTGTCAAAATAATTGCATTCATTTAAAAATTAAAGATATTGTGCTAGCTGCAAATTAAAATAAATATTTCAATATTTATTTTAAAATATAATTTATGAATACACTGTTAGATCTACCCTATATACACAATATTTGATTTATTTGAAAGTACAATGAATGGATAAGCGTTCATTACTTTATACCACCCCATAAATATCATGCACCTTTTAATTGCCTTCAGGAGAGTCAAAAGTGGGAGATTTGCACATTTTTAGTCGGTGAAGAACTTCATAAAAATGAAAATGTTTTTTTCACAATTAGAAGTATGAAAAAACTGCTTTCACAATGAATGAGTTCAAATTTTTCTCAATTAATTAGAGCTTGGTGTTGGCGGTTAAGCTGGCTTCGAGGATAATCCACAAAATTAAGAAAAAAGAAACAAATCACCACAAATAAGTATCAAAACAATTTTCATGTACAAAAGTTGTCCTAAATATAATTATCATTTACAGAACTTTTTTAACTTTTACAAATTCGTAGGCTTGCTTCTTTGGAAATTTACGAAAAAATTTCTATCTCTTTGCATTAAAACACTTATTTAATAAGGATTAAAGTTTTTTTAATTTAAATATTGCAGATAATCAACACAAAGACGACAATATAGACTAATACTAGAAAGCTATTTTTTAAGGTAGTGACATTTTTACATATAAAAAACAATTTGAAATGTGCCCAAATTAATTGCATGTATTTAAATTAATGACACATATTGGTCTTTTGTAAAATACTCTTTCGACTTCTTACTCCTAAGCATTATTATAGTGAAGAATTAATTGAATCTTCTAACCGACATAATTAATCGAAACAGTGTTGTATATAAGTAGCATCATTTAATTAAATTAGAGTATACTCAAAAACTAGATTTAAAACAAAAATAAATGTTCAGCAATTAGAAATTATTTTGTTTTAAATAAAGCTATATGTAAGTTTTTAATAAATTTTATTTCACAGATACAGCCTCTTAAATTAAAAAAGGAAACTGACAAGTGCTTAAAACACAGCCTCTTAAGGAGTTGCAAAAATATGATATAAAAAATATAAATCTGAAGATAAGTGTTTTATATTATTTCCCAGTTTTTACTACACAATATTTTTGAAATTGACATAAAAATTTATTTTAGCAAGTATATTACAGTAATTAAGAACATGAAACTATTTTATGAATACAAAAATAATTTTCTTAAGAATGAAATTTTTTATAAAGAAATTATTGTGTATAATTGTTTTTATAAATTATATATAATTTATTACAGGGACCTGAGAACTGTGTGTATAAAAAATGATTTTCTAATTTGGAATACAACCATTTCAGTTTTCGATTCAAAATTCAACTCATTTTGAGCATTTTCCCCGGTAAAAATTAAAAATTCATGATTAGCAATAGGTGTATGGACAGACACAAATCGCGGAATTGATTACCACCTCGTGCTTGAGTACATTTATTCGAAATCCATTTTTAACTTTAGATTCGTGTCTAAAAATGGCTCCTGTGTAAAAAAAAACGTTGAGTGACAAACTAAGGAAGAGGGCAATTTATCATAAATATTAAAGTATCTGAATTCTTAGGGTATATATGTTTATCAAAATTGTATTTATAAATACACAAATATGTATTTTAGTTTTGAATTCATTCATAAATAAATATGTAAATATATATTTGCAGAATTTTAAATATTGATTAAAATAGACACATTAAGTATCTTAGTAAATTCAGTTTTTCTAATGTTCTTATATTGATTTGCTTTAATTAAATACTTTATCACACTCTTTAAAATAAAATGCATTCACTTTAAAAAGGATAAATAAGACATAATTAATTTTCTTTCATTTCGTGAAAAAATGTCTTTAATCATTTATAATTAAATAATTGTTCAAATTTAACAGTTGGGTACTTATGATATTACCTCAATACTTATGTTTAATTTATTTAATAAGTATTTTTTGCCATAAATAATGTCGTTAAAATGTTGTTGCTTAATTAAATGTCAAAATGGAGTATTTCAATAAGCATTTCTTGCTGTACCGGAAAACAAAATAAATTTTTAAACTATGCTCTCAAATTAAGTTTCCTCTTATGTGTATCTCTTAGTTCTTTTCTACATCATGGCCAATGCACATTTGATTGATTGATATTGATTTATAAGAATCAAATTATAAAAACTGTCCTCAGGTTTTGCTTTTGTAATCTGCGGAAAAAAATTAATTTTTGTCAGGGACTAATTTTTATTTTCTTCCACTCTTTGTAAAAATATATTAAAATGCTTCGCATTAAGGTATATATTTATGTATGTAAATTAGTTAAAAAATTCCACAATAATTTAAAATAAGAACTATATAAATAGATATTGCAAATGACATTATTTTCCAATCATACTTATTGGAAATTAGTTTTCATATTGCTTTATTTTTAAATAAAGGGAAAATTATATAATTTGCGTGTTTGAAATGAAAGATTTAATAAAGTTTATTTTCATTTTTGCTCAACTTTTTCAAAAAGTAGTAAGTTATTCTCAAAATTGATTAAATTATATCAACTAAGTTAAAATTATGATCTTAAAGTTTATTTATCTATATACCATGCAAAATCATTGCATACTATGCTGGAAAATTATTAAAATCATAAAAATTCAAGGAAATGAAACAAAATTAAGAATAGCATAAATTATTTATGGATTTTCTTATCATTGCTAATCACAGAAAATTAAATGTATAATATAAAAAATAAAAAAAATTATGGTTATGAAGCGAAATTTTTTTTAATGTAAACAAAAAAGCACAGTAGTGAGTATATGCTTGTGGAACTCTAATTACTGAAAGAAGTTACCTTTAAATGAAATTCAATGCTGGTTTATTTGAATTTATTTTTACCGAATGCCGTCCTACTTATGATAACATTATAGAGCATTTGGTTCTAAATATCTGTTTTTAGGATATGTCAATAGCACCGGTCATCATTATTTTCATTTTCATGAGCTGAAAATTTGTTCTAGGCGGAAGTTTTATTTCTGGACATTTAGCTCGAGTCATTTTTGGTTTGTCAGCTGCTGACAGAAAACATGTGTGTGGTTTCCACTTTTATCTTGGAAAACGATGATATACATTTATATTTTGAATATTCTTGGAGTATCTTTCAGTGCAATCAACTATTCTTGGGAGATTTTATTCAAAAGGCGATGTCACAACGAAAATCATAAATGATTCTTAATTGGTGTATGTTATTTTCTTTAAATATCCATTTACATCTCATACCTGAGAAAACAGAGCACGCTCTTCTTTAAAAAAATATATTTTTAAATTAAGATTGAAAAAATCATTACAGGATTAACACAAGAAATATATTCAATAAAAAAAGCAAATTTTATAATACCATCTTCATTTTCTGCCTATATTATGCATTTTTTATTTCTTGGAAGAAATTGTACAATAATGTATACATTTAGAGTAATTGAATTCAGTTTTAAGGTTTCAAAATAAACAGTCATTGTTATGTAAATACTGATAATTAAGTTTTGAAAATATAAAAATCACACAAAATTTTGTAGATGAAGTTGTTGGTACCTGCACTACAATATGGTTTTGGAATAATTTTTAAATGAGACATTCATGCTCGAAATAATAACAAAATGTATCAAAAGAGGTTAAAAAAAATGATGAGAGAGCGGGCACAGTTTTTTTTATATTTATTATTTATTTATTTTTTTATCTTCATTCTAATCTCATTAGAGCAGATTGCGCGCATTTTATGCGCAGAGCATGAGCCTATTTATTCAGTCATAAACGAAAAGATTATTCAGATTATCAATTAGTCAAAATATTAAAATGCTACACAAACCAGTTCTCTTCTCGAATCTGATAAAAATTCAATGTGTAGAACTTTTAAATCTTGTTATCATAAATACCATTTTATTTCTTGTTTAGAAATGTAAATCATTAAAAAAGAGCTTTGTTGCACTTTAATAAGGAACAGTATTTCCTGTTATTCCATCAAAAATGGCTAAACATGGACATTTTGTGATCTTTGATCCACCCAGAAAATAGAACTTCTGAAAGTAAATCCTCTTCAGGTCAGTAAAGGAATACACGTGGTCTTTAATCAGCTAGTTCATTTTGTAAGGACTATCCAATAAAAATTTTTATTCGTCAGCAGTAATTGGCTGAGCGTGAAGTCATCGCAACAAAATTACCATTTAAGTCCTCGTTATAGCAGAATATCGGCAATTTGGGAGTTTTCATGGAATGGCTCCCCCAGAGTCCCAGGTGTGACCTCAGAGCTATAAGTAATGAATTTCTCTTCTGTTAAAAATCTTAGAAGACCCCCATAGATCACGATGAGATGGTGCGGGAGCTCCTCCGCAGAACCCGCTCCTCTATTTATATTTCGAGACATTTGCTTTCGAATGTTGAGCCATTAAAGAAGATTTCCATTCCGATACTTCCTTGTTTCTCGCTCTTTCGAATGTCGCTTTTTTTTTTCGAATTCTGAGATTCACCGTTTCTTGTACATAAATTGACTGGATATTTTTTGCTTACTTCTGAAAAGTGGATGGAAACGTATTTTAGTAATCCAAATGACATTATTAAAAGAACTGTTATCGTATGAATGAAAATCCTTTACGTTTTATGAAAAATACATACACAAATGTTTGCGTAAAATTTAATAATAAGACTATTAAAACTGAAGAATTTTATAATGCTGATAACTGTAATTTGCTTGTCGCTTATGCTTTCCTTTTTGAATACATATTTTGATTTATTTCCATTTGAATGCATATGCTAAAACAATTTGTATAATAATATTTTCCAAGCGCAATAATAATGAAAATTTACACACAGTATATAATATAATTTGTTAAAACACACACACACACATTTATATCTATATCTATCTATCTATCTATATATCTATCTATCTATCTATCTATCTATCTATCTATCTATCTATATATATATATATATATATATATATATATATATATATATATATATATATATATATATATATATATATATATATATATATATATATATGGATAGATAGATAGATAGACAGATAGATAGATATAGATAGAGACAGAAAGAAATATACACAGCTAAAGATAAACAATTATAATTTTTAGATCGAAAAAGTAGAATGAACAACATAATTTTAAAATTGAAGTAAAGAGAAAAGAAGCTAATTGTATATTTATATTGGTATTTAATGTCCATTGTTTTTTATTCAGCAAACTAAATTTACTTTTAAATTTATAAAAATGCGAAAATTTTAATTACATTATGGGAAGGACTCAGGAATGCATCTAAAAGTTATACATACATTTGAAACTATGTGAAACAAGAAAAATCTTAGTTTATTAATCTTTGTAACATTACGTTGAATATATATATTGACAAATTGTATTTCATGCATGTTACGCTTTTGCTATGCCGTTGAAAAAATTCTTAATAGGATTCCCAATAAGGATTAATTCCTTACACAGTGAGAATTCAGTGGTATATAAACATGAGAAATATTTAACATTGAATATATCGCTTAGTTCAGACATAGTTTTTACTGTTATTAATACTTTCTCATCTCAACAATTCTCTCCTCTGCAACAGCAGTAATGTTGAACACGGAATCATGATATAAATGCCGCTGTCAGCAGGCAGACGGCCTAAGTCGCAACCTATTACTATTCTGAGCCTCCCCCAGGAAAAAAACCCAACCGTGAAATAAGGCCCACAAGAGTGAAAAAGTCGAGTTTCACAGCGGATGACAGACTCTGTAGATCATAATTCGCTTAGTATCTTTCGACCTACAACGAACATTTTTTGCCCTTAAAATATGTAGTCGGTGACATATTGAAGTATTAAGCGAGAAGATTTTTACTCTGGTCAATGACATATTAACTCAGTTATCCTAATTTCTGTCATATTTTTAAACATATGATTTCATTACCTATTATTTGTTTTAAAAAAGTTGTGCTTATAAGTAATAAGATTTAACATTCAGTTTCTTAGAAGATATATATATATATATATATATATATATATATATATATATATATATATATATATATATGTATATATGTGTGTATATATATATGTATATATATATATATATATATATATATATATATATATATATATATATATATATATATATGATATATATATATAGATATATACATATATATATAGATAGGTAGATAGATAGATAGATATAGACATATGCATATTAAGCAAACTAATTTAAAATTTTGAAAAAAAATTATTTCAATTTTTTTTAAATATTTTAAACAACGTTTTTAAAAAATAAATTAAATATATTTTAAAAATATTAAAATTTTAATAATTTTTAATTGTCTATGAAATCTTTTTCGAAAAGTAAATATTTTTGAAAACTTAATTAAAATAAAACTTTTGATATTGTATAAGTTCAATTGTTAGGATCTTTAATTTTTTGAAACTATTCAATTTAATTTTGGAAGCTAAGAAATTAAGAGTGTATTTTTTTTATTTGGGAAAACATAAATATCTCCCTGTGCACCAAGGAATACCACACAGGGCCCGATGGTAAAATAAATGTTCTTCATCAAAGATAAAGATAAATTATGAAATGAAGAAAAAAGTAATAAAAGAAAGCAGAGAGGGGAAAAATTAGATATAAAAGCAAAAAAGAATTACAGTATGGACTGAATGTATTGACTTTATAAAATTTGTCATTATTTTTCTAAATTATGAAAAATAATGGTCATAGATTATTTATAAAAGTTTTTAGAATTAATAATTTTTTTATAAATTTTCACTGTATTTTTATTACAAAATACTATTTTATAAATAATTCAATTTTCAATATTTTGTAATATCTGAAAATTTAATAAAATCATTTCAAATTTATGTACTGGGAAGTATGTTTTATTAAAAATAATGTGCATTTAAATGAAACGAGTGAAGGTGAAAATTAAGATAGAGATTATATGAATTCAAATCATGCGAAATTTCAAAAATTCCATCAACGAAGCCATCATTAACGCAATTTTAGAAATTTCCTATTTGCGTTTGAGGTTTGCAAGGAATAAAAGTTTTAAATTGAATATTAATATTACATTGGACAAGGGCTCTAGAGGAAACATTTGAATGATTTTTGAATTTTGTCAATTGATAAATCGCTTTGAATTGTAATTTATTTTTTCGTATCATGATGCACAATCAGTAATTTAGCCATTAATTTCCTCCAGTAATTTCTTCAAAAAATATAATTATCTGTGACGAAATTAAAGGTTTATTATGTAGAGTGTGTCAATGGTTCATAAAAACAGTACATAGTTTTAAAACGAATACATTTTTATTAACACAAAAGCATTGAACAAACACAGTATTTAAAAAGGTATATCTATTTCGTGCCCTCTCACACTATTTAACAACATCCTATTAAGGCATAACGGCGAAGCTCCTGCTCACGTCCACACTGCAAAAGTCTTTCTTATTACTAGATAACACTGCTCGTCTCCTACGAGCATGCGCGATGCTAGCTGTCGACTAGTGACACCCAGTTAGGATTTAAGATCCTCCATAAATTTGGTAGATTCAGGAAGGAAATCTTTAAATGTATGTGGTTCACTAAATAAGAGTCCCTTTTGTCAGAAATAAGACCCTTAAAATCAGCTTAAGATAAAAAAATTCAATGAGAGGGAGTTTTGATAAAATACTCTTGAATTCTATTAGTATGAGTTTTGGTTAAATTCTTTAAGGTGGTACTTCTCCCCCCCCCACGTTCAAGAAGTGTGCGTTTAAGAGACTGAAGGTACACATTTACATCTGGTTAGAAAGGTTAAAATGCCAGTAGCAAAAAGAAAGTGCATGTAGTGAAATTCGATCTTACTTATTTGAATAGTATCTCTTTTCAACACATACACATGTCTAAACTATGATTCTGACCTATTTTTAATGTTCTCAATAAAATATTGTTAGTTACAATGGAATTAATAATAACAAATTTTACAAATTAATGAATGAAATTCTTAAACACATAGATGGGGTTTACTGAAAAGGAGTACTGTATTGCTAAGAATACGTCTCCCGAAATCAGTTTGCATTGAGAAACTAAGCGAGTTGAGAAAAAAAAGGCTATTGAGTGCTCATTAAAAATTTTGTTGAATCTAAATATGACAAATTGCTTTAAAGTGGTACTTCCTCCGCATGTTATGTATGCACAAAAAGTTTGCATGGAAGAGGATGAAGATGCACATTCGTATCTGGTTTGAAAGGTTAAAATGTCAACAGAAAAAAAAGTGTATGAGGAGAAATTCGATGTTATCTATTTGAATAATATCTCGTCAACGGATACCCATGTCTGAACTATGATTCTGACCTTTTTTCCTTTCTCAACCTTAGTCAGGTGCATCACATCTTTTTGTAGCGGTGTTACCTCCCCCACCACAACCCTTAGTGGATTCTTTTACTTCAGCACATTTTTTTATCTACTTCTAAGTCTCTTGACATGATCCGAAAGTTTACTTGGAATGTGTGACTTGACCTTCCGCTCTTTGACTTCTGACCTTGATCCAAGACTTCAATCGTCTTCTCACGAAAATCGACTCCGATACGATACAAAAAACTTTCCAATTCATTCAGGATCAGTTTTATTGTATATATTTTTAAAAATTTACTGTTTTTTTGTGTTTTAGTGACCTTTACTACTGACAAATGATTAAATCATGATCATGATGCACGAAAAATAGTCAGCAGATTGAGCAATTTTTCGAACATTCAATTAATCCAATAAGAATCTACAGAATATATGCTTAACGTAGATAATGATTTTTGTCTATTTAATATCTTCAAATAGAGTTGCTCCCTACCAACATTCTCATGTAATCAACACCGAAAACATTTGAAAAATACATATTACATTTCCATTTCAAAATATTACTTGCTGAATGTTTCATATAATTTATTATTTTTATTTCAAATATTATGATTTATATTAAATATAACTTTTATATTATATTTATTTATGACGAAAAATTTATACAACTTTATCATCGTGATATGTTTTAACTCTGCTGAAATAGATGCGATCGAATATCTTAAGAAATCTTTCTTCTAGATTCTGCTTCTCATTATCTAAAAATGTAAAAAATGTTCAGTATTTTCTAGTCAAAAAAAAGTCTGTTATTGAAAAAGAGAACAAATTTTAGAATTCTTTAAAATTTAAAAAAATTAATGTCTAAAGCTGGATGAAATATTTCATTCATCACATAATTTAATTATTAAGGAATCAAATTTGTCTCCAAAAAATAAGAGGATTTCGTGGAAATCACATTCTATATTATTTCAAATAACTCCCTGCTCTTTTCTGCTGTGATCATTCGCAGAAAAGCAGGGAATTATGTAAAATATATTTCAAAAGGTTTTTATTAAAATATTTAGGAATACCATGAAGAGTCTTTTCGTTAATCAATGAAATTCTTAAGATTTTTATTTTAGAATTTTACTGTCTGTTTCGAAGAAATTCTTATGTAAAATACTTTTTTCATAAGCAATACTTTTCAAAACAATAATAAAAGAGAAATTCCTAAACTTGGCTAAAGTTTTTTTACTATAGCTATGTCAAACACAAAAGGGATACAATAGACGGGTATTGGCTATCCAGGTATCATATACACAATACAAGAAGATTTGTTTTCTGAAGTCAAAAAGTTATCCAAGCTTATCAGAACTTCGCTGAAACTCCGGAATAATCATTAATAATCGTTGCTTCTATGGCGGAAAATTTTCTCTCCTTTGAAATATGAAATTATAATATAATATTTATGTTAGGCTAAGGAATTTCATTGCTTCATTTATTAAGGAGTTTCATTGTTGCCTTAAAAACAACGAAATGAGATGTAACTTGGAGTTATAAAAAAGTGTGTTCAACCTTATTTATCGAAACAGTTAAGGATATAGTTATACTTTTACACATAGCAGTATCATTGCAAACATTGAGAAGAAGAAATGAAATGGAAGAAACTTGTCAACTTTTATAGGAATGTAGTCACGTGATTATAAACTATTAAAATGCAGCATTCAGTAGTGGTTACATCAAAACCATCCAAGATATACACTAAAATGAAAAATCTCCTATTCACTATGTTTAAATATGAACTGAAACATACAATTATATAAATTATTTTCACATTATTTTTTTTCAGATTTTAATATTTAATTTTAAATAATTTTTATAAAGAATATTTGAAAAATTTATTTTAGAGAACACTCTAATACTAAAATCTAAGAAATGTTCATTAGCTTCCAGAATTTATTTGCTATTTTTAACGGATTCCCATGAAGTTTCTATATGAATTATTTTTATGTGCTTCAACATAAAATATTTAACCTACATATTTATGACATATTACAGTTGCAGTTCAGGTATCGAATTTCATTTGCTCTTCAATCCATTTGAACAGTTTCTAGAGGATCTCACACTGCATGCTTATTTAAATATACTAATTATTTAAGATACCAATGAAATCAATCTCGAGGAACACGGTTAAGAGTAAATTTTAGCCATGTTTTACAAGAAAATATTAAAATATCAATATATATTCCTAAACAATTTTTAATGTTACTTTTACTCATTGGTATGTAACTGAGGTTAAATGAAACTTTAATTTTTCATTTGAATATAGAATTCCTCTTCTTCAACTACGCATTTTAGAACCTGATATTTGACTTGTATAATTTATGACTTAAGGAGAATTAGAGGGTATTTATGTCTCTCCAGCAATATAGCCTCCTAACTGGGCTTTTTCATAATAGAAAACATAAAATTTTGCCAGCGGAGTAGGATTGCTCTATATTTTCTCGTTTTGATTAAATTTATCATTGTGTGACTAGAAAGGAACATTTTTCAACACCATCAGCAGAAAATTCAATTTAAGAAATAGAATATCAAAATAATATTCTAATTTGTTAGAAATTGTTCAATATAAAAGTGAAAACTGTTATGAATACTATATAATAATTATATTCATAATAGTTACAAAATATTATATAATAACTACATATCTTTAATTATTAAATACTAATCTGAAAATTTTTGAAGGTATATACTTTAATACTCCTGTCTTTCCAAAGGACCAAGATTTTAACCCCTAAAATTTATCGAGTACAGCCCCAATTAATAAAAAATTTTTGAATCGAAGATAGATATAACTACTTTCTAATCACATGAGAAATGTCCCATTCGACAATTAATCTACTACAACATTTGTCTTGCTACAATATTAAGACAAAGTAGCTATAAAACTAAATGGAAACATTGTTGTCAAGTACTGAACTATCTATTAAAAAAAAATTTATTCCTTTAGCTGAGAATTGAAAAATTCTTGTAACTAATGTGTAATATTGATAATAAGCATTGAATAAAAACATGCCTTTTAATTTTAGAATTATGTATCAAAATGATTAATTTCACTTGAGAAAGGGATAAATTATGTGTATATGTGTGTGTTTGATATAAAATTACTATTACTAATACTAAGGGTTGAGAGTAATCACTTAGAAGTTTTTTATTGAATTTTATTAGTAGTTTTTCTAAATCTGTACTACATTATTGATGATGCTCTAGATTATACAATCTTAAAAATGAAGTGGAAGATGTTTTTCTAACCGATGGACATAAAGCAATTATCTAATCAGAGCTTTGTGTTGCTAGAGGTAAGATAAAATTTCAGAAAACATATTTGTTTTAAATGTATATTACAAAGAAAAGAATGCAGTGAATGATAGAAGCGATTTCGTAAGAAATTCCTTTTCTGCCCACTTAAGCTCCTTTTGGATAATTCTATATTAGCATCTGAATTTGACATGCTGACAGCTACTTTTTGGATCATTCTATCTATATTAATATCTGAATTTGGCATATTGACTTAAGTTGTTTTTTTTTAGCTCTTGAATAAACATTAATATTTTCCTTATATTGCCTGATAATCCATATACTTTCTCTGGAAAGGACATTTTGCTTCAAGATAACAGTTGGCGGGAATGTCTTTGTTATTTGTTGAAAACAAAGAATAATGTATTCTCTTAAATTAATATATGTTGTGAATATCCTTTTATTAATTTTAAAGACAATCATCAAAAGAATGTTCGATGATTTTCTCTAATTTTTATAAACATTTGATAATTTAAATGTTCTCTAACATTTTGATATCGATAGTTCTAATAAATATGTTACTGCTGAAATACTAATATTAATCAAATATTATTTGTGCCATCAACTTTCAGAATTTTTGACATTATTAAATCATACATTTAGTTTAGATTTTTTAAACCCTATTCTATTTATTCAGTTAAGATTTATTTTTAATAGCCGCGTTTTAATTATTAAACAACAAACAAGTTGACTAGATAAAATTAGAGAGGTTTTATATTGTATAACCTCAATCTTGCAAGTGTAAATATTCTTAAATATTGTGAAGTTTCTATACTTGCGCGTTTGTACTTTTATTTGTATTTTAGGTATGATACAAAAATTGCCATCTATAGTAATAATCCCAATGAAAAACATGCCCACATGTTTCCAAGTAGCAATGTCATGTTCTTGCAAATTTAAATTTTGCCCCTTGTTCTCCTCTGATGAGAAATTAGGTAATACAATTTTTATTTCTGTATCTGAAAGAAAAGTTTGCCGCCTAATTCTTTCCTTTAAAAAGAATCGACTGGAAGCTCATAAAGGAAACATAAACTTTAAAATACTGCATTAGCCTATTGCGAATTAAACAGGCAAAATTTGACTAATTTGTTATTTTGTTCGAAACTTTTTCAATCATTTTTCTCCTTTCTGATCACACAAACATATTATTTTCAACACCAGGGAATCTTGTAGTTAAATAATCAAATATGTAGTTTTGTAAGAACATACGAATACTCTTTAAAAATCTTGTATAATTTAAAAAAATAAAATAAAAACCTTTAAAATATATCTTAACACTGATTTCAGCATAAGGATTTCTCATACCGTAAAAATAGATGTAAAATTAATTAATCTCTGGAAGCTCACTTTCTGAAAAAAGAACGTGGAAGGGTAATTTAAATTTAAATGATTGATTTTGGGCCCACATTTACAAGCAAGTATACAATTAAAAAATCTGCTTTAGAATTTTAACTTCATCAGAAACATTCTTGAAAATCTGCTTTGAACTTTGCAAAATTCGGTAGTAATGATAGATCGTAATACTAATAGTTATATTCCTTATCGAATGTTTTTAAAAAAGATAAATATAAGAGATGCATCAATAATTTAAAATTTTTATTTGTTTAATTATTTTATTTATATTTAAAAAAAATTATATGTCTTCATTTATTTATAAAATACATCCACTTTGAACTGAAAATTTAAGATTTTTCACATATTGTGAAAGAAATTGATAAATGAAACAACACATTAAGATGCAGTAAAAAGTCACAATTAATTTTCATTACTTCAAAAACAAGTTCCATTATATAATGAGAAAAAAATGATAAAATTGTATTACATTCATTCACTGATATTGGTAGATAGGTAAAGTTATAAAAATTTCATACAAGAGCATAAAATTTTGCTTAATTTAAAAAAAATTAGATTCTTTTAATATTATAAAATGCAAAATATTCATTAATATTTTTAAAATATTAAGCTGGTAAAATTATTTATATTGAACACTTGTGAGATATAATAATTAATTCAATTAGGTTAAACAAAGTAAATAATCACCAGCGTTCTTCCCTACACTTAGCCCGGAAATTGGCTTCACTAGTTAGATGGAAGCTGCTGTATGGGATTACTTGTAATTTAGAAGCAGAACCAAGCTAAAGACCCCAGTACTTGATCTGCCACCATTAAAGGGATTATTTCATTTAGAGGACATTGTGACTTCTATCTGTTTAACGTAACCCGCCGGCTTCAGGGAACACTCTCAAGAATACATCACTTTGTAGCAGACTTATCAGCCTAACAACTCTTGTAAGATACATGTACATCCTTTGCTAATTACTTTCCATGAAGTTTTTTCTTTGATAATGCTCTGTATTCATGTTTAACAAGGAGAAAATAGGAAACTGAAGCATTCACCCTAACAAATGTACATACAGAAATTCGACATTCAATTTTCATCGTTTAAGAATGACAAACACTTTGCTTCAAAGAGCGTGTTGGTACCATTATGCTCAGGTGAATCTCCTCTTCCATGCTCAAAAAATTTCTTAGTACAGCATATTGTATAGCATATCAGCCAAAAGTCGTTGTGAGGCATTCGACCTGATTTACCTTACCGGATTACCAGATTTACATTATCTTTTCATCCACATTTAGCCATAAACACATGTCGCAAACTGGAAACATTAGCACCTTCCGACAGATCTGCATGGAAAGAAGCAGAAAGGAATAGACCCTTAGATGCATTCCTCAAAAAATGGTTTTGAGCTTGTCAGTTCAAAGTTTGCGGTTTTACCACAGTGAACCTGTCTTTAAAAACTTCAAAAAAATTTTCTGAGGAAAATTAGATCAACCAAAATTAATATTTATCCTGGTGACAGCAGAATTCAATAAGAATCGAGAGTATCAGTTATGCAATAATAAGATTAAGAAAAATACACTCTTTAAATGAAACTATATAGAGAATAAGTATACATTTTTAAACAGTGTATAAAAACATAAGCAAAATACATAAAGGACATAAATAATACATTCACGTAAAATGCATAAATGTACATGTGTGTATCCAGAAGCACATTTATCATATATAAATATATTAAATTTAGATATCTATGGGGCTCATCTGGAACGCTTGCAGTTGATAAAAAGTTGAAGCCTTTTTCTGATGAAACTAAAAGCACACCACCATATTATAACCACCCATTGATTTAATCAACAGACCACAAATTTTACTTCAGTCTAGTATTAAATGGACTACTTGGACAATAAATTAGTCATCTTACACTATTTGAAATGAAATCCCATTTCCATGATTTTATAACCATAATGCATAAGATTTCAAAATATGTCATATATAATCTTTATTGCTCGTGTTGCGTTCAACTTTTTTACATTTAAAAGGGCTTACATCATTATCATTTCAATAATGAATTTTTCAGTAGTAAATTTTTTTATTCAGCTAGAGCACATATAGAACAAATATGTACTGTAGCTGAATTAAGAAAATTCGGTGATATTAACACACATATTATGTTCAATTTGGCGACGTATTCTCGTGTCAAGAAACAAACAAATATCAAACAACCATGTAAAGAGCTCAAACTCAACATTCATCTCTTTTTATGCTATAGTGGCAGTTATAAATGAATCTTCCCACTCAAAAACGCATTATCCTAAACTTTGCAACTGCTCTCCAAATTAATATATATTTAATGAAAGTGATAAACTATAATTAGTGAAATTATATTTATAACTTTCATTGACGTTATATAAACAATAATACAGAGTTCACAGCGTTAGAAAGGTGCAATTGAGAGGTTTGCCGCTCTACATTTACATTTTGGACACAAATACAAATTTTGAATTTATCTTTTGTTTTTAAAGTAGGAAGCTGTAATAGAGTCTGCTTTATAAAACATTTTCCAAAATATTAAAGAAAGTGCGCTTTTATAACATACAGTCATATGGGAAATGTAAAATATAGTAATACCGAATTGCAGAATATTTTTATCTGAAAACAATTTTTAATGAAAAAATAATATTTTCTATGATAGTTGAAATATAATTCTTATTCAGTATAATTAAGGGAAGTGATTTAAAATTATTCTTATTTAAATTTTTTCTCATTTAAAATTTTTTTCATAATTATGGAATTTGGTATATATATAATTTACGACATTAATGATATAAATTTCACTACAACAGTCAATAATTTTATTCAGAAATTTAACAAAATTAAGGCGCAACAAAGTAGAATATATACATATAGATTACAGAATATATATGCTTACGTAAATGCAAGAGATATATGCATAAGATTTGTATTCTTTTCTACATTTCATTCAATTTAAATTTTGATATGCAATGATACTAAATTTTATTTTTTGATACTAAATGATTTTGCAATGGTATTAAATGTAAAATATTTTGCACGAAGAGTCAGTTCAAGATTTTATCTATGTTCATTTAAAATTAAAAGAAATACTGATGTGTTGTAATTTTTAATTATTATTTCTAGCACAATGATTCCTGCATGTAAACTTAACTAGTATAATCACCTTTTCCTATTGAAATTTTATTAGTTACAAGAAACCATCATTATTTATTTTAAACATTTACATGAAAGTAATATCTATGTTTAGACTCTATGAAGTAAAGGTGATTTAAATGTGTCGTAAATTAACTTAAAATGATACACGATTCAAACTTGCTTAACTAACTAGTTTATCTTCTTTATCGAGCAGTATTTCAAAAATAGATCATTCCCGTTGAATATTTGCCACAAACTGTAAGAAACAGGAAATGAACGCGTCCAACTGTCGATTCCAACTGGTCTGTGAAAATATTTGCAATACAGAGCAATGACTATTTTTCCTCGTCCATTAGCGAGTAGCAACTCACGACGCAGTTTATGTAAAGGATCACGCCCTTTACTGATCTCGGCCTTGGATTCAATCATCCCTCTTGCTCCACGTCACGTACTGACCCGAAAACTCGGTCACAATCACGGTAGGTTCTAAATCACTGCAATCAACGTTTGTCCAGTATTTTGTTCAACTCTGCAACCAGGATATTAAAGGCAGAACTCTCCGAATATCTTTCTTTATATCACGGCTAATGGGATGCTCGTCTACCGCGCTGCAATGGATTCAGCTGTCTTCTCTTTTTCTCTGGTATGACCTTGAAGAGAGTGTTTAAAAATTCAAAACGAAATTGCTAAAATTGGGAATTTCTAATCATCAAAGATGTAAGCATTTCAATAATTCAACTAAAATTTTAAAGGTCTCCAAATTTTATTTAAACGAATTTATATTTAGATACAATTTAAGACCAAAATGAGTATGCTCACCTATCTGTCACGAAATGAATACTCTATATAGATACAATACATAGAAATAGAGGGAAAATTTAAGGACTCTTAAGAGAAATCTTATAGTTCACCCGCAATCTGTAAGGAAGAACTCTCTCTTCAGAAGTACTTCAATTAAAGTAATAGATGTGTTTAGTTTCGGAAAATTCGCTGAAATGCTTGAATGCATCATTTAATAATTCAGCATTCTCGAAATCATTTTGATTTTATGATCTGTGTATTCCTTTCTTAAAGTTTCCCAATTCTCACTTCACTTACAGATTTTTCAGCAAATCTATGAAGATAAATGTAGTTGGAGAAATGTGTTTCCATTAATTTACTGATTATAAAGATCAGTAAGGATTAAAGAAATGACTTTTGTTTGCAATTTTGCTTACACTGATGGTAAAAATATTCACTTTAATAAGTATAACTTTTCCCTTTCTAGTAAACTAAGGAAGAAAAGTTACTTAGAATTTGGAAAACTTACTTTACATCAATTTTAATAGCAAGATTTTGCTCATAAAAAAGTTAATCTAGTTCAATCACAGTAAACAACTGTGAACAATATATATATAAATAAAAATTTGACTAAATATATATATATATTTAGTCAAATTTTTATTTATTCGAAACTATTTAAAATGTTAAATAGAATCTTGTTTTCATTTATTTTTGTAACCAAGTTCAGCGTAAATAAATGAATAAATACAAAGGTAAATCACTCATATATATTTAACTATTGTTAAATAAGTAGTTTCGAAGCCTATTAAACAAGAAACACACAAATATTGTTTTGCATTTAGAAATGTGAGAAATTTAGGATAAGTAAATAAACATCATGCATCTTCACATATAAGATAGATAAAAAAACTATTAATTTTACTCTCAAAGTTACTCTTGTAAGGCTTATTTTAGAAGCATCCATTAACAAAAAAAGCAGGATGCATTATAATATATACTAGACCTGAAAGTTAATATTCTTTATAATAAGTTCAATATCTAATTAATTACGACTGTGTTATTTCTTAAAAGAATGTTGATTACTTCCAAAATTATTGAGTTTTAGCTAATATAATCCAAACCTACAAATTACCATTAAAATATACTTTACCTTCAAGCAATTAAAATCCACTTTATGTTTTAAAACTAAATTTCTGTTGTCATTAATCAATTATATTTAATATCAATTTTTAAATTGTTATTCGATTATGAGCAACAAATCTATGCCTTCCACTTTCCTTACCTTTACAGCTAATTTATTAACCTAAATATTGAGTAATCTATGCAAAGTCAGCTGAATGTCTCTCAGTATATGCATAGCTATTTGTTAAAACTAAATTCCATATTTGTCATGATAAAAGTATAGTTTTCTACCTTTCACCATAATTTATCATATTTCTTGCTTCCTCATATCTAAAGGTATTAAAATTTTCTTCACGTCCTTTCACAGCATATTTTAGTCATCAAATAGAGTGAACCAGTTTTATTATACGATTTTATTCCTTATGTTATCAATACACTGACCCCGAATGGGTAGGGTCAAGCGCCACTGCACCTGAACCCAAGATATTTCTTTCTCTCAGAAATATGTTTACTAAGCATCCTGTAAAGTTTTTAACGTATCAATATTACATATTTTCTTGAAATTCTTTCCTCAATTTATCTTAGACTTTATTTATTTTTCAGTACAATTATTTTCTATCCAGTTTCTCATTGTAACATAATATTTTCGTATGTATATATTAGAATAGATAAATTATTTACATATTATGTTGAAGCATATTTTACCCACATAGAATCGTTATATATTTAAGCAATGTTTCAGGTAAAAAAGAAATATAAGAAATACAAAACTTCTCTACAACTAATATTATTATATTTATTAGTATAAGAATATTTAATTCCGTGTTATCACTTAAAACCTTGTTTTTAGAAAAGAATAAAACACACACAATTTTAAAATTATTTTTTCATTAATCATAATTTATATTTATCTATAATTGCATCTATAACTTCAAATCAATTATAAAATGATGAAGGTTACTCATTATTTTGTTTCACTAAAAATTTAAAGATGAATTCATCCACTACATATATGTATTATTAATATAAGGCAATATTAAAGTTATGAATACAATACTGAAAATACTATATAAAAAATATGAACCACAATACATTACAGGAATTCTAGCCAGCGCAAAAGCAGCTAAAGAAAGATTTGCCAGTATAAATAAGATAACACATGAAAAATATTGAAACCAGAAATACAAAATTGGAAAATTACTAAAATATACGATGCAAATGATAAGAAGAAAGCATAGGGACCACGTCTTCATCAGGAGGAAGATGGTCAGATATGCAAAATTTTTCATGATTTATCAATTCAATATTTTTCATGTTTTATCTTTATATATATATATATATATATATATATATATATATATATATATATATATATATATATATATATATATATATATATATATATATATATATATATATATATATATATATATATATATATATATATATATATCATACACATATACACACACACACATATATATGTATATATATATATCACATATATATATATATATATATATATATATATATATATATATATATATATATATATATATATATATATATATATATATATATATACATATATATATACATATATACACACACACATATATATGTATATATATATATATATTGATTGATATATAATTGATTTCATATTTCTCTGAAAATTATTTTTAAAAATAGAACAATAATCATACAGATAAATACATTATAACAAATAAAATATTAAAGGCCGCAACTCTCTCATAATTTAGTTTAGGATATTTCAGAAATTCTGAATCTCTCAAAACTGCTTTAAAATAAGTGTTAGGTAATAATTTTATTGCCAAAAAATGTGAACTGTATCTATTTTATTTGTTAATTTAATAGGCCAAAATATTTTTAAAAAACTCACATAAAATATATAATTTAGTACTATTATACTAATAAATTAAATTAGGTAATCATCTGCATGAAAAAATTACACTTTTTTAACATGGCAGGGGTGCATGCATTCCTTTTGTAAAATACGTCACACTATTGGTTGAGAAATATACATTTCACAAGCCACCGCTCGCGTACTTGTGGAAAGAGCTATTTCAAATCTCGGTCTTCCATTTCTGGCGTTTTAATATTTGGTGAATGTTCTGTATTGTTGTTTGAGATGGCAAATGAAGCGCTTTTTCGCAGTCATCGATCACCACTGGAAAAGGTAGGATGACTTGGAATACGAGAACCGCTGTTTGTACGGTCATTTCCTCTTGCTTCACTGAATAAGAGGAGTACATGTATGCCACCACAGCATTTATGAAAATTTTCGGACATTGTTATCCAGGTAATACTTGAAGCGATAATGTTGCGACGTTTTTAAAGGACAATGTCTACTCGAATTGGCTTTCTCCGTTAACCAATTACAGCAAAATGCTGCTTCTTCTCTGAGGAAATTTACATACGGTAAATTCGTAATAGATTCTTGATGCGTTTCTAATTTCCTCTTTTCTGTCTCTCAGAGTGGAATGCGACCCTGTGTTCCTATGGAGTGATTGCTTGTATGGATGGGTACATCACCCCTTTTAATTTGTAAAAACAATTCAGAATTACCCGTTATATATTATATAACTTCGGCATACTTATTTTAAGGGTTCTTTCACTAAAATATACTGTGGCTTTGTATACGGAATGGATATAGTGTAGTTTTCCTTCAAATACTCTATACTCTAAGTAACTATCTGATGGCAAAATTATACGATCGCCAAGTTTGTATGACATAATTTTCTTTAAACATTTAAAGGTATAATTAAAAAGAAATCATGTATGCATTCCTAAAATATTTCAGGGCTAATACAACTTCTATGTGAATGGCCTATCAAATTGAGAAAAATAACAGAATTATTGGTCATTTCTTCAAGATATTCAAAGTAAATATTGATATTTTTTAAAAATATCCAACACATTCGAAAAAGTGTAATAAATTTAAAATAACTTTGGCTTAGAAAGCTTTCATCATCTTATATCTTTTCGAACATATATAATTATTTTAGTGACACACAATTATCTTCAGAACAGAAAGTTTTGATTTCATGTCTTTTTCTCAACTACGTTTATTTCTTTCGATTTAAGGACTGTCTTCTAAGAAAATCAAAAAGATTTCTTATCACCACACTGTATCCTTAGTACCGCTAAATAATAAGCCGCTGCTCCTTATCAATCCAATTTCTCATACTGGTGACAAACTGCTCTTTTTTTTATCGTTTTCCTGAAGAAACCATCTTCAAGTATTTGAGACATATCATACCAAAAAAAATGACTGCATAGTTTTTGTACTCTTATTTTGTTTCCTAAAAACAAGCATGCTTTGTCCTTCTTCTGTCGCCTTGAGTACACAAGAAGTAATTCGACCGGGATACATGAGTTGTAGAGCATTCTGATCCGTTACAAATAACCATACCTAGGTAGAAATTGAACGATATGCTATTCAATTGAAAAGCCAGAGCACTGACCGAACAGATCAACTCTGAATTCAAATAGTCTCTTACAAAATGACGGATTGTGTCCATACTACTTCAGTGAAAACTATTATCTAACATAATCTTGATTTGTACCCATTTATAAATATAATCAATAATATAAATTTGAGTTTTTTATACTTTACAGGAACTCTAAATTTTGTTCACTCAAAAAAAAAAAGAAAGAAAGAAAACATAAATTTTTGCGAAACGTTTCCTTCATATTAAACTAGATATCTTATTTTTACAAAAAAGTAAGAAATAAATTTCTTTTAGATTGGCTCTATGACATTAATTGTCTTTTGACATTTTTCGTTCTCTGAGAAAGGAAGTCTATAATTTGTATTTTTCTTTATTTGAACTAACATAACATGAATTAGGTAAAAAAAAAGTTTTTTCAACATGTTAGTGTTTTAATAATAGATCCTTATAACACATGTAGTCATTATTGCATTTGTTATAGATAAGCAAGCTTTATCAAAATCTGAAAAATTATTAAACAGTTGAATTGAAGAATGACAAAAATTTTCGTCCTCACCAAAATTCAACTTGTTTTTATTACAAGCAATTACACCGTCCTGTTAATCTTGTTTCATTGATCAAAGAGTTTTTTCATGACTTTCTTCTTCTTATTATTTCTTAATTTTTTTAAGCCAAAATATTTTGAAGAACGAATGATGAATTACAAAAAAGCCTTTAAATTTTTTAAGTTTATTACTTAACATAAAACTATATATTTGAAATTCAGTTGCATATTTTGCTAGTACATAAATTACCATACAACCTAATTATAACTATTTCCAAATTATTGTATTTAAAAACCTTTTCTATTTTTTAACTGAAATTATTTTACAAATCATCAAAAATGTGATGCAAACTAATAAATTTCCTATTGGAGCAATAATGAGGAAAAGAGATTGAAAATGATCAAAATCAAAATATTAATATGCTTCGATATCCCTCCACAGCAGTCAATGTATCGGAATGGATTGTGGGGAGCTCCGATCATTATTGAGCAACGTTCCACTTCAGATTGATATCTTAGAAATTTTCCGGATGTTGTCCTTTATGGTGCATAAATAGGACCCACTATTAATGAAATTGTTCTGGAAGGTTATACGCAAATAACATGCAAAATTATTTAAATTCCAATAATAAAACTTCTATAAAAACAAAAGCTTTACAAAGATTTTGAGCAAATAGGCATCTCTATTCACAGTGTCAATAAGAAGCATTAAAGTTGAAGAATTCAGTGCTGTCATAGTTTTTTTAATTACTTACAAATTTCAGAGAGATGCATCATGCAAAAAGAATCCGTATTATACATCATACTATGTGTCTTTTGGGTTATTTTTTCTCTTTTTTTAATACAGTAGTTACTATAAGTAAGCTAATTTCAAGTACTAGCAAAGCAGCAAGTTACAAATGGTGTTTATAAATGTATGTTATTTCGTGGTGGGAGGGGGGAACCTATTATCTGTACTCAATTATTTTCACCCAGTAGTGATTTGCAACATTAGACTCTAGTTATGGATGTGTGCGTGACCTTGGATTTTATTAAAACACAATTTCAGTGGTAAATTTAGTTCGAAGTTGGATAGAATAGTTGCAAATTTTAATGTTTTCAGGAATTTGTAACTGCTTTGAAAATTGAAATACTTTATCTCTATTACTTCTGTAATAAGAGAATATTTTTATAGGCACCATAAAAATATACATATATTATTGTTTAAAACAAATAAATAGCAAGTAGCAAGCTATATGGATATAATATGCGTAATATAATATATATATATATATATACATATATATATATATATATATATATATATATATATATATATATATATATATATATATATATATAATATGAATTAAATAATTATATATAAACATAAACTATTTTTACATTTTTATTGAAATTACTGCTGCATTTATCATAAATTATACAGCTGTATTTTTTAATCATCAGATTAGTTAGAGTTTAAAGGTAGAATTGTTAATATATTTATGCACTAGTTTTTCAAGAGCTTTTCAGTAAAAAAATAAATGAACAATTCACATGGCTAATTTTCAAATCTATATGAATCATACGTTTTACAGAGTTTTACAGGTATTTAGAGTAAGTTCAAATAGAAGAAAAGACTGAAACTTTTCCTAGATTTAAAATATCCATATACCATTTACTTTCTAGATTTAATTTTTTGGGTTTTCATAATTTTTTTAATTTAATGCAATTTTGTAATCTAATTCAATGCCTTATCGTATTCAAACTAGTTTTTCAATATTTACAACTTTTCTGTTATAGTATTCGTCTTTTAGTAAACGCCTTATATAATTTTCTGGCGTAAATCAATTTTAAAGGGACAATTGTTTTGTAATTTCAACCTATCTTACAAATATTTGCTTATTAAGCATATTTGCTCGATTGCTCTAATTTTTTATACTATTTAAGGCAATCGAGTTTAATTTGTTAATGTATTTTCCGCGAGGGCACCAAACTTTATTTGTTATATTGAACTTGATAATAAATACCGGTTGATAGTTATTTCGCAGTGACTTACAAAAACTTTCATCGTAATTTTTTTATCAGATTTTATCCTAATTGAATTCACTTATAAGCATAAAAAATAATTTACCTATTTAAACATTTCTAATACATTCGTAGGTGATGTGCAAGAATAAACTAATCAAGAAAAACTTCAAATAGTTATAAAAATATTCTTATTAAATTATTATTTTATGCGAAGTATTCTGTTAATAACATTTGATTTTCAAGAAGTTTTCTAAATTTAAATCATATTTTACAGGTAAAATTTTGATTAAAACAATAATTATAGTTATCCTCTATTCATGTTTTAATACACTTATAACAAAAAATTTAATAACTTACTTTAAAAGATATCATTTAAAAGAAGATGTTCGATGTTTTTTCAGTTGAACACATAAATAAGTTAGTTACAGCCCTAAAATAGAAACATGTTGTCACGGAATGTTTCCATCTTAAATGTCACCGGGAGAACATAAGCCTGTGTTTTATTAGAAATTTTTCTTGTTTATCTAGTGTAGGAAATTCAGTTTATAAACATTCGAAAAAATATTCTTTTTACAAATGTTCTTAAATCAAACTTTTGTATACGAAAACACAGTGAAAGCGTATTGTTTGGTCGCTGCCCCCTCTGTAAAGAAACCCAAGGTATTCAATATCCTCCTTTTAACAAGATCACGTCGTTACCCTGCAATTGACCAGACAAAAAATAAGAGAGTGTTTCAAAGAAGCTGAGGGTGGAAGGTTGCTCAAGCAACATGTTCTTCATTGACAAGGCTGAAAGAACGCTGTACAAGTGGGTGAAGATAGCGCACAAAGAGAAAGTCTCTTCAAAAGAGGTAAAGAAATAGAGCCTAAAAATTCTTAATGGAGTTATAATTCCAGAATGGGCTTTAAAATAGAAAATCGTATTGGTTCTTGAATATGAAGTGGAACATTTATTATTCATAATTTTCTGCACAGTGTCATTTCTTGGTCAAAGACACCATATTTAATTAAGGACAAGTTTCAACTTCACATTATGTTTGATTCAGAATAGTTTGCTTTCCTTAAATTTATTTTATATGAAATCACAAAACCTAATTCAAATCACAAATAGCTTTTAAATTTATTCCAAAGGAATAAGAAAACTATTAAAAACTACATTTGTACATAAAAAAGTTGTTATTTTTAAACATTTATTATAATTGATGAATGATCAGCTCAGCAAGCATTAACAGGTATTTCTACTCAATTGACAACTGCATGTTCAAATTTACAAAATAATTGCACGCTTATAAATTGATACAAAAATATCAACAGTTTCACAATTTACACAACATACATTACAATAAGAAGTACAAGAACATGATTATTAATTTATAAGAACATAGTAATTTTTGTTATGAATTAATAATTTATAAAAAAATTACAATCATAAAAATTCATTAAATATTATAACTGAAAGCAATATATTTATATACAAATGGTACTTTATTAGGACGTGAAAAGAAACTGTAGTTTTTATTATTCTCAAAAGTTATTTCATGAGTTTCCCTTGCGAAATAATTTTTTTAATTTATTAATTAATTTAGGCTAAAAAAGATTGTTAATAGGATCACAGTGAGAAAAGAAGGTCCTAAAATAATTTCGCTGCAAACGTTGGCTTTCATTACTTCCTCTTGAACAAATATTGCTTTGAAAGAGATAAAAAAGAGATTTAATTTACATTGCTGTTTACGGATATTTACGATCATTTGAACTTTTACCCTAATACCGGATTCTGTTGTTACACTTCTGAAAATAATACTACAGGAGGAGTTGCTCTTGGTGAGAAAGATTATTTGCAAATGTTTTTGACAAGAACTCAAAATAATTAAAATACTGAATCAATGCCACAAAAAATTAAACAGATTTTATAATTAAAATTCTAAATTAAAAGTTCTTACGTATCATACAATTTCGATAACTTTGAAGAGTTCAAAAATAAAATAAATAAGTTGACATTTGTTTAATAGAAATACATGAAAATAAAAGTAAGATATCTACGCGTATTGAATGTAGAAAATAAAAAATCTCGCTTCCTCTCCTGGCGGCCGCCTTCAGCATCATCTCCTTCCATTTACATTTTTTTTCACTTCATCCTGCGATGTTTCTCCCCCTGTTTTGGGGCCGCCTGTCATTGCCGGGGCCCAGCAGTGCATGAAGCGAGTGATCCCCCAGGCGGACTGATACACTTCTCTCCGGATCACCACTTGATATGATAGCAGGGCTGTTACGCCAGACATCATGATCTGCGATAAAAAAGAAAAACAGGATGGAAAAAGGAAAAAAGTCTATGGGAAATTCAATAGTTAAAAAAATCACATGAGATACAGACACTCATCTTTAAGAGTAAAATTTTTTAAGATCAGTTTCCTTGCTCACATTCTGTAGCCTCTAGGCAGAAATAAACGCAATTGTCCTTAAGCATTGAGATTTGCTTTCTCATATCTTTGCTTTTACTCCCTCAGCAATTAGAGGAATGTATGCGTGTGTGTGATTATGTAGTTTGTGATATAAATAACCTGTAATGTTATTAAACTTAGTCGTTTGATGTAAGTAACCCTTACTCTTTGTAATCCTGTCAAGATATGAAAGAATAGTAAGGCAAATTTTAAAGTATAATGCATATATGAATATGTTAATAATAAAATATAATATTGATTCATTTTGGCAGCATTTCACCTAATTCCTTTGGAAAGGATTTTTTGAGAAGAGAATACTTATAAGAGGGTCAATGTATTTTGTTGAGGTGTTTTGCATTGTCAATCAGTGTAAAATAGGATAGTATACGAATAGGCTAGGAGTTATCATAGGTTTTGTGCAGAATAAAAAAACATTTATATATATACTTTCTAAAAAACTACAAACATTTAGAAAAATTTTACTCTTAAAACTTTCTTAAATTTCATCATATGAGGAATATATATACTGGTAATTAAAAGTATGATAAAAAAAAATCTTGTTTTAAAAAACGAATTCTCTGCTTATAAATACACCAAATTTTGCACCAATATTTTTGGCTCCAAATTTTTTCTTCCTAGTTTCTCTCTGCGTTTTGATAGTAAGAATATATAAATAATATATCTTTGTAAAGAAATTCCTATTTTTTAATTTTTTGAAAACGCATTTTTAATAAAATCCATGTATTTTACTAATACGAGATCAAATTGTCCCAAAAGTCACAAATTTCAAAAACGATAATTAAGATATCAAACAAACAAATAAATCTTAAAAATATTACGTCATTAATATTATTTAAAGAAAATTTATAGTTTTGTCTCTCTTTAATAGTTCTTTCAAGACAATTGTGTAAAAGCACACATATATATAACACTTTTCTGCAAAACAGAAACGAATATATCTTCAATCAATAAACATTTTTGTAATTCTTCAATAATAATTTGTTATTTCTGTCTGTTATGAGTTCTTTTTCTTTCGTATCAACTAAAATCTGTCCAATATAGAGTATCAACTAGAGTTTGACAGAACAAGGAATTCTGGACTCAAAAAAGTTAATAATAAACATAACAAGAATAATATTCTTCGCATGTTTACTATTATGTTACTAGTGTTTTAACAGTATGAGGTCTTAATTTTGTTGGGGAAGAAGACTCGGTTGTTTTCAAATAGTATTCAATAATATGTGATGTTTCTATTGTTCCGGTAGACCTAGTATTAGAGCATTGCTATAACTTTTTTTTAATATATCAAAAGGAATCAGGGCTGTTTTAATATGAATGCCGATTAAAAATTCACTGAATAGTCAAAGAAATGTGTATCAAATGAATGAAAATCCAAATAGGATATTATCGAAAGTTTTGAAAAAAAGACGCTTGCTTATCATTTACCTTCAGTAAATTATATACAACAATGATGAATTCTGGCTGGTATGATTGTCTGATATTTGTTACTAGATTCTTATTTATAAGTCATTAAATGTCGTCCAATTTACTGTTCAGTGAAATAAATCAGTTCCTAGACAACAGATATTTTAAGTAGGTAAAATTGTATATTATAAAAAATAGTATATTTTATAGGTAAATATATCTCCCTCTCTCTTGTTTAAGCATTCTTGTAAATTTTTTTCTCATACCAAACCTTAACGATTTCTTTAAAGTCGG
The DNA here is from genome assembly GCA_037975125.1 of Latrodectus hesperus. NCBI lineage: Eukaryota > Metazoa > Arthropoda > Arachnida > Araneae > Theridiidae > Latrodectus > Latrodectus hesperus. The sequence continues at coordinate 4,869,857 of CM075854.1, read as the reverse complement.
TCTAATTTTTATTCTCAGTACAAATAAATCTTTTTTATATCCATAAAGAAAGATAATTCTACTTATTTTAAACAGGAAACATAAATGCATCGTTTCGTTTAAAAACAGAATAGTATCAGTAATACAGAAATAAATCTTCTTTTGTTGTTGTTTATGACACTTGGACAAGCCAAGCTCGCTCTGCCGTTGGCAGTGCGAATTAAGTCAATAAGGAGCGTCTTTCGTTTGGATCAGAGCACCACGAAGGTGAAAGTACGACTTTTGCTCTTTTTAAGGTGCCTCGTAATTTTGAACCAGGGTCAGGTGACGAGGCCACACCTGAGCTGGCACCCTCCTCTCCACATCCACGCCACACCAGCAGAAGGACTTTGGACGTCACAGATTAACGTGGACACTTCCTCAACCCACGGAGTTCCAGCAACCCAGTGAAGGAGAGTACACCGTGGTCACCCTCCCAACCACTGCCCGTGGCAAATGATGCTTCACTTTGCTGAGCTTACGGGAAGCGGCGTGAAGCTACTCAGCCACTGGAGCTCTAATCTACTTTTAAATATATTAAGTAGTCCCCCTATAATAGAAACAGGATAGAATATCACAATAATTAAAGCTAAGCGCGCTGAAGGTTATTTTTCAAATAATGGCTATTATTTAAAAAATCTGACATTTCTGAAAGTAAAAGCTCTAAAGCAAAACTTCTACATTCTTAAAGTAAAAACTCTAAAGTCTACATTTAGTAAAAGTACATTTCTAAAGTCTACATTTCTTAAAGTAAAAACTCTAAAGTAACTCTTTCTTAAAGTAAAACATTGCAAATAAATGGGAAAAAAATTCGTGAAAATATTTTAATCATCCTGAAGATGATTTCTCCATTTAAATCACACATAACGAACTTTCATCCTACCGTTTAATTGTGAATGGAAATTCAAAACAAAACACTACATCCATCGAATAATCTGGTGACATCTGTATTTTCTGAAGATGCCCATAAAAAAACGAGAGTGTTCCATAGGCACGCTCCAATAGTGTTTCATTAGTGAAGTAATAAAAGAGTTTTGGAATTTGCTTGGCCGTCAATACTTGGTCTGAAAACGAAGAGAAAAAATGTCACCGTTTTGGCTGTTTAAAGATAAATCTGTAATTCTCGTGACATCCAGGAAGTCATAGAATCATTTGGTGATCTTGTCATTAGTGTATGGGGAGGACGACCATTCTTGGACTCGTTTATCATTCGTCAGACTTGATGAATGACGACTCTTTTGACCCTGCATTTTATAATCATGGACTTTTTTCCTATTATTATCATTATTATTGAAGCTACTGTTATTTCTAGGGTGAAACCCCACTCGATCATTTCAAAGAAATATTACTATAAGTTGTATTAACTAAATGTAAAGATTTTGTCTTGAAATTTCAAAATTGTCAAGACAGAATCCAGATTTTAGGATCAATATTACAATTGTACAAGTAAGCAATCTTCTTATATTTCGCTAACCGGAAGGGCCACCTTAACTTCTTCTTTACTATTATCACTTTCTGTGTTGGTGGTTGGTTTGATTCTTTTGTTTTTTTAACGATCATTTTGTTTTTGCACATTAGGGCTAACTAGACCAGTATCTACAGTTTAAAGTATAGATTCCGAATTACTATGAACATCCAAGACCGTGGTGGGATTCACAGCCATGAACTATTGAACCAAAGGCCAGAGTTATAACCATTCAGCTGCCAGTTCGTCATTGTCACTTCCTTCAACAGATTGTGCAAATTTACGTTTATGTTGGAAAATATATTAAGCTGTGATAAATTCATTCACATTAGGATATTTAGCTATTATTCGTAGTCACAGAGTCACCATTTCACTTAGAAATCATTGCTACCGCGACCTGTTGAACGTGCCTCATCCACTATTCGTGAACACGACGGATCTTCGGTTAAATCGGAAATCGAACTCCTTACTTTCCGATAATTATAAGGACGCCTTTCCAATCAAGTTACTGAGCCCTTGCAGTGAGAATTCTCCTACTATCACTCGTACTTGTTCATTTAATATTAAAAATGCATAATATTCGCTTATTTCATTTGTCATAAGATATGTTTAAAAATCGAGATAGAGAGTAAAACACTTTTCTCTTTGTTAAGAATTAAAAGTTAAGAGAAATTACACGCACTTTTTAAATTATGAAATCTAAAATCATAAACTGACACAATGATATTAAACAATAAATATTAAAGTAATTTATAATGGCAGTAACATTGTAATTCATTGAAAATTCTCCTAAACACATCAAACATACATGTTTACTTAATTTATAAAAAGCACAATATATGTTTATTTTTCATAAAAAATATTCAAAATGGAGAAAGAGAAGAAACTATCCCTACTTTAAATATTAAAATTTAAACAACATTTTTCATATATTTTAAGTTAGGAAAACTTTAAATTTTGAGGTCATGACTATTATTCCCGTTTTATGTCCTTTTTTTATTATATAAAGTAAATTGTTTGATAATGTTTGTTATTCATGCTTTTATATATACCTACTAACAAAATTTAAAAAAAAAATTCTAAAATCTTCCTTCTTGCAGTTTTAATAACTTAAATCATCTAATTGTTTGATGATAAATATTCGAATTTGATGTTCAAGTAACCTTTAGCTTCTGAATAAATGAAAAGTTTCTTGGATTTCAGAACCGTGTTAAGCTATCAGAAAAATGGACCATGAAACCACAAGATCAAAGCTATTATGCGCTTGTCAATGTCAAACAGGAATCACCCGCTGAATATCATGTGCATGCTGAGGCCGACGAGGAAAAAATTGATGACTTTCACAGATTTTATTGTATAAACTCTCATGAGAAGAAAAACACAGGCAGTACGCTGGATTGTCTTGTGGACGAAATGATGGATGTCAGCCGAAAACAGACAACAGAAACGAAACATTGGTAAGAAGATTTTAAGAAATGAGTCGTTATAACTTTAATATGAATGTGTATTGAATTTGAATGATTTCCTTATTATTTTAAACTATCAATGTAGATATTTAAGCAGTTAACATTATGACTTGACTGGCATTTCGATTAAATTATTAATTGCTGGAAATATTTCAAAGTCTGACATCTTTATAGAACAAGTATTCAGGTTTTGGAAACACGTTAAATATACTGCTTGTTCACATAATAAATTATATTAAATGTATATATATGTATGTATGTGTGTGTGTGTGTGTGTGTAGAGAGATAGAGAGAGACAGAGAGAGAGACAGAGACTAAATATAATATAATATATATAAAAATAATATATAACTAAATATAATATATATGTAAACTAAATATTATAATAATACTTTTCGTTTTTATCTCTCATAATACACATCTTCTTAAATTTTATTAACAATCTGAATGTTGATGAGTCCTGTGATTATTTTTCTGTTGGAAATGGTATAATTATTTAACACACAAGAATCTTTATATCAGAACATAATACTTATAACTGATAATGTTTCCAGTTTTTTCTCTTGTTAAATTTCAGTTTCAGTGATGATCCATACGAAATTTATTTTACGAAATGCACTGCTGGCCACCGTAAATGAAACACCCTGAAGGAAGCATGCAAATACATAAAATTTACAATATGCTATGTCTTTCTAGGTGTTGCAATTTGGGTGGCCAGCAGTATATTTTTCAAAATTTTTATGGTTACGCTCAGTTTATTTTTTACTAAAATTCAATAAATATTATACCTTAATTTACAAATAACATGTTTGCTTTTAATAATATTCTAATGAAGTAAGTAGTTTGATTCTACGTCTGTTGCTTTGAAATGTATACATTGGTTTTCTATCACTTTATATTCATCAAAGAAAAATACTATCAAAAAGTTATTTCTAAAAACGGGTATTATAATTCAATAGTCAAATATCATCAGAAAATATTATGTTTAACCCCCATTTGGCAGTGTACTTGTAGCTTTTGGAGAAACTGTTTTTCCCATGGCCGGCACTGCAATGAGTTTGCTAAAGTCAAAAACCGTCGTGCTGAGAAGACTTGGGTAAATAAAATGTTTTGTACCGATGGCACTCAGTTGGTGAGAGAGAAGAAGAGAGTCTGCTCTTTCCCAAGATCTGCTGTGTCTAGCGGCCTCGGTCAGCAGAAATACGAAATCGGAGCTTACTCCAATAAAGTAACTTAGTTTGATCCATTTCATCGACAAGAATAATGGGTACATTTTTCAGGGATTTAACAAAGTTATGAATTTCCTAGAATCGTAATGGCGAGTTTCAGGTGCATAATTTACAAAAATACTTTTTATCTTTGGGTTCCTTTTTTGTAATATCAGCAGTAATTTCACATTTTTCAGATATAAATTTGTTTTCATGGCATTTACATAGAAACAGTGCTTCTAAGCTTGTAGTATCAAAAAGACAAGGCAATTCCACTTGTGGAATTTGTTTTAAAATCTGAATCAAAAGCGAGGTTCGTTTAAAACAGGGTTTCTTAACCTGTGGTTCATGGACACCTTGGGGGACCGCCGACTGATCCTAATTTTTAAAATGCATCAATATTTAAAAAAAAGCTTTTTTTGTCACGGTCAACCTCTGTAAGCCGTCTGTCTGCCATTTCCCAATAATAGAGAACTCCACAATACGAGGAAAAAAACATTCGCAAATTCATCTAAAATTTGAAATTTTTAGAAACACAAAGTAGCCTTTGAATTTTACTTCACTTGGAAGTAAAGGGACGTTAAAATCAGTTCCGCAAAGTTCTGGCAAATTTTTAAAACAAAATATTTGTTTTACTTTTCCAAAAGTTGTAATTAAAGATTTTTTTCAAGTGTTTTTTTTGTGTCTTAATGTTTGTTCTTAATGTTTCATTTGATTATTTGATATTTTTTGTAGCCCAAAATGTCCAAAAAAAGGAAGTAGGATGAAAATTATGTAAAATATGAATTCTGCTGCATGAAGGAATCGGACGGTGTTGAAAAGCCACAATGCTTTCTGTATGGAAAAGTTTTGGCAAATGCCAGTATGAAACTGGCAAAATTGACAGAACATCTCAAATATCTTCATCCTGAAAATGCATCTAAGGATCTAGAATTTTTTACAAAGAAGAAAGCCCAGTTTTCGAAATCTGGAACATTAAATAAACTTGGATTTGGTATTTCACAAAAACCTTTGAGGCATCTTTCAGAGTTGCATATCGTATTGCCAAAAGTAAGAAACCGCATACTATTGGAGAGACATTAATTAAGTCATGTGCGCTGGAAATGGTTGAATTAGTTTGTGGACTGGGGAACAGAAAAAAAACTTGAGGCTATTCCATTGTCCAGGGATGTGATACATTCAAAAATAGTTGGAATTTCTTGCAATATCTTGAAACAGATCATCGATGAATTGAATGCATCGCCATTTTCCTTTAGTGTGCAATTGGATTAAACTACAGGCATCTCGAATTATAGTCAACTTCTTGTTCGTTACGTGTCTGCTGATCCTATCAATGAAGAATTCTTATTTTGTGAGCCTCTTTTGCAAACTACAAAGGTAGTTGATGTTTTAGCAATTTTAAATGTTTTCTTTTCCAAACACGACTTCGACTGGAAACAAAAACTTCATTAATTTTGTACGGATGGAGCACCTGCGATGCTTGGCAATAAATCTGGTTTTGCCCATTTGGTAAAAAAAGAGGCTCCTAATGTTATTGTTACACATTGTTTTTTACATAGACATGCTCTGGCTACAAAAACTCATCCAACCAGCTTAAAAGAAGTATTGTCTATAGTTATTAAAACTGTGAATTTTATTAGAAGTAGAGCTCTTAAGTCTTTTTAAAACACTGTGTCAAGAAATGAACGCAGAACATGAGGTACTTCTGTACCACACGGAAGTGCGCTGGCTATCACGAGGGCAGGTTTTGAAACGAATTTTCATGTTGAAGACAGAAGTATCACTTTTTTTAGAAGAAAAAGATAACTCACTCTTCGAATATTTCAAGAAAAAAAATTTTATATGTAAATTGGCTTACCTGTCAGACATTTTTAACCACATGAACGATATATGTCTTTCAATTCAAGGGCCTGATACAACAATTATGGATGCCACTGAGGAACTACAGGCATTTTTATTGAAAATGTCACTTTGGAAAATTAGAATTCAAAATGGGACGTATGCAAACTTTCAAATATTGGACGAAGTGTTTTTTGAAAAGTGATCTCGGAAAGATAGTTTGTTATTGAATAACGTGAAAAATGAAATCTGTAAACACCTCTGAAAGTACTTTAAGTTTCATTTGAAAAATATTTCAATTCGGATGGAATAAATATAAAAGATGAGTTGTGGATTCGTAATCTTTTTCTTTGTGATATTGACTGTATCGATGACATGAACCTTGCCAAAGATGAGCTAAGTGATTTGAAAACAAATTCAAAAATGGATTTCGAAATGTTAAAAATGGATTTCGATTCAAAAACTCTTGGAGATTTTTGGTCTTCTTTAAGAGAAGCCTACCCATTACTTGTAAAACGAGCTATGGCAGCCATTATTCCGTTTGCTACAGTATATCTTTGCGAAGCGGAGTTTTCCACACTTGTCACAATAAAAACAAAACATCGAAATCGACTGAATGTCGAACATTATATGCGCGTTGCTTTGTTGAAAACCATCCCTCAATTCAATCTGTTAATCAAGGAAAAGCAACAACAGCCTTCACATAAAAAATTTTAATTTCTTCAAATTTTTTATACTATTCAAATAAAAATATTAAAATAATTAAATAATAAAACAGAATATATTTTTGTAACGAATGATGTTTAAGCAATTTTTTTTTCACAGAAGGGTCTGTGACATATTTGAAAATTTTAAAGTGGTCCATTGTGCCAAAAAGGTAGAAACACTGGTTTAAAAGAACTGGGAAAGCCTAAACTAACAGGAGCATTTCCTTACGCGAAGCAGAACGCATCTCATAATCCGAACGCTCAATTGAAGGAACATTTAAAAATATTTTCTAACGAAAAACTAATCGAATGTGTTTGTCAGGATAAAAAGAAAGTACGAATGCTTGTTACTCTACCATTCCTTTCATTTCTTATAACTCGTCGACATTTTATAATAACTCCATCGACGAAGAATAACTCAATCGACATTTTATAAAGTAATTTCCGAACAAATGCAAGCTTCAGTTTCTCAAGTGAGAACACAAACTTAAGGGGTGACCATTTAATATCGAGAATGTTGTAATGAAATTTCATTTCTTAACCTCCATGCTGAAAACTGCTCACTTCCTTTGAGTTAAACATTTTTAAAAGTTAACAGAATGAATACATAATGCGATAGAACTGTTCGCGTAACAAATTTGATTAGTAAAATCAATAGAATAAGTAAGTCTTAGAAAAAATATTAATTTTCTTACATCAATGATTTTGAATATATTTGTTTGGAGAAAAATAGTTACGTTTAAACAGTGTAGATAATTTACCTTTTGTTGTGTGCTGTTAGTATGCGCAATTAATATATCTGCACTACATGTAATATGTAATACTAAGCACAATTAATATGTATGAAACTGTTATGGGCTTGAAACAGCTTACAGTGCTATTCTATACTTTGAGCATACGATTGAATTTTTTAAACTTTTATTCGCAATTATTTGTGTATAGAATTATACTTTATATTCATAATAAGATGTATATTAAGTATATTCGATATTAAAAATTCTAAACAGTTTTATAATGTATATTGGTATACAGATTTTATCTTTAAAAAATTACGTCTTAAAGCTAAATTCTATACGAGTACAATTGTCAAAAAAATTATCATGCCACCAAGAATCTTTAAATGATAGCTTCCAAGTGTTTTCAAAATTTAAAAAAGAAGTATGATAAAATAAAAAACATTGAAATTCATCAACTAACTGTTGTCACATTTTAAGTTTTTATACATTAATAAAATTGTAGAATTATCTACATCTCTCTTATTCTAACAATTAAACTGCCAATTAAGACACCATTAAAAGTGTTTCGACTAAATATACATCTTATGCACAAAAAAATGGGCATCCAATCGATTCTTAAAAAAATTAAAGAACCTAACTATTTTGACTTAAAACTATAGTTCGAGATTATATTTCCCACATTAAGACTATTCTTGAATCCCTTCTCTTACAGGACGTTGAATGAATCGCTCTCTCTTTTCCTTTTTTGATTGCTGAAGAGGCTTCAATTGTTTCTGTAATCTCGTGTAATGAGCCGGCATCTCTCGAAACTCAGAGCGGTTGAGTCCTTTTTGTAACTGTCACGAAGAAACCCCCAAATGAAAATAAATGAGTAAATAATCAAAGCCATTAAAACTTATCAACTCTAAAACGGTAATCTCATTCGCCACTTCTTCATGCTAACGATACTCTGAAATAGTATCAAAGTGAAAGAGAAAAGTGGCTAGTTTTTGTTTCTTTTTTCTTTAGTTTTTTTTTATTCGAAGTGGACAGGTAGAGAACATTTTATGTTTATGATAGTCATTAGATTTGTATTATTATTCTAATATGCTCATCCGGTTGACCTTTTTTCTAGTTAATGAACACGAACGCTATTCGGAAATTTGCCTCAAGCCTTCCGCATCAAATTTTTAAATTTCGAATTGAATCTAAGTAATCTGCAATAAATTACTTTAAATATTCAATTACTTAAAATATTTAGAGTTAAATATGCTATTTTGAATCAATTTTGTGTCTAGTTTTCATTTCCAAATGCAGTTCTCATACCATAAATATTTATATGTACACCGTAATTTAATTTTAAGGTATTGCTTGCTTATATTGCGGCAATAATTGTATTGTTTATATTGTTGCTTATTTTGAGAACTAAATTTATAAATTTGAGAAACATTAAACAAAAGATTGTTTTTGTACATTTAATTTTATATATTTTCTATTGATTTTTTTATTAAAAGTAAAATAAAGTGAAAGCAGTTTAAGTAGATGCGAAAATTATAAAATGCATGTGAAGCATTAATTGTGAATATTTATGGAATTCATTTTTAAAATTCATAACAAGAAAACGACGAGTTTAAGTCTGCTGTAACAAAAAATTTAATTAAAAATAAAAAATAGCAACAATGTTTTACAACTGGACTCAAAAGCATTTCAAAATTTTACATTAAATCTATAGGTATTGGAGATTACAATGCCTTAAAATAATTTTCTTCGTGGTACCCAGATAAAAAGAGGATATTTTCTTAAGTAACAGCGAATGGTGAAAAAGTTTATAGTTATTAAAATATTTGTTATGTATCGAGGAAAGTTTATTTTTTATTATCATAGATTCTCTCTTCTTAAATAATTTAAAAGCATTTCTTAATAAAGTAATATAATTATTAATAATTAGAAAATCCATAAAAATACTATATTAGAGACTCATCTGTTACATATAGGCTAGCTCATATTTTTGTGCTAAATTTACCTGCAGTTAAATCCAAGGTAGAATAAAATTTTGCTGAGTGATTAAATGATTTTACTCAAATTAGTGATAAGGCCTATATTGTATCTTTTTCTACCTCACTAAGCCTAAATAAGTTTCAAGCATTTCTAATGTGTTATATATATATCTATATATATATATATATATATATATATATATATATATATATATATATATATATATATATATATATATATATATATAGATAGATAGATAGATAGATAGATAGATAGCGGTTTAAAAAGTACATCATAATGAACCATTTCTTTTTTTGTACTTTATAGTAGTAGTCCCGAGCCTAAGAAAGAAAGCAGATTGACTTCAATTATTGACCAATTGAGAATCAACAAAACAAAAGACCTGCCCGATATGAAAAATAAACAAGGAGATAATTCTCCCTCGCAAGGTTTGCAGAATCAAATACAAAACAATGGTAAGCTCTGATTTCAATATACAAGATTTATTTAACATACTATATTAAATAAATATAGAAATAATTTAATAATTATTAGCATGAATTTATTATTTTACTCTTATCCACCTGTGTTTACCCTTAAAAAATTCTCTAATCAGTATTCCAACAGGAGTTTTCAGGAGATTTTGTAGATAAATTACACTAAAAAATGCCGAGGGATCTTCAGTATTCGTTTAGGGTCAGATTTTTCTAACTTGCCTACTATCGTAAATAAATCTCTTTCAGTATTCAATTAAATAATAAAGATTTGATTCCGATTAAATTGGCTTCTACGCTTTATTTTTGAAAAGTTAATTTTAATCGTTTAAGATTGATTGAGTTTTAAGAAGTAAGACAATCGAAATTTATTCTATCTGTCTAGAATTCCACTCGATATTTTCAAGATTATTCAAGATATTTTCAAGATCTTCCTACTCAGAGACGTCAATAAAAACATTTCCTTTTTCTTAAGTTACTTTTCCCTAAAATCAAGTATATATGGCACAGGTATATGTACTCCTTACGTAATGGCTCTGGTTGAATACTTTGTGAAAGAGACAAAAAATTCTAATTTCTCTTGGAAGTTATAACTTTCACCGACTCTTCATTAAAAAGATATTTTTTCAACATAAAGCTTGTATGTGTAAGTTATTTTAATACCTTATTTCTCTTCACACCAATCAATTTCCATGTGCACTTGATTCATTGATTCAATATAAATCGTTGAGCTTTGCATTTAAACTCCATTATTTTGTTCACAACATACAAAAAGTAAAATTTATTATTTACGCTATTTTTGTTTTCCAATTTTTGTTATCTTTAAGCAAAATACGCAGTTTATTATGTTATAATTAAGCAGACATTAAAAGCTATAAATTTTGATCCGAGATAATAGAATTTGAGTGAAAAAATAACTGTTAAGCAACAAACAAGCAATGCAAAAATTAAGTAGACATTGTTTGTTGTTCAGTGGTCACTAACGAACTGTTGAACTAGAGATCAAAGTACAATCTATTCAGGTGGCAAATAAACAGACGTGTGTGTGTGAGTTAAAATAATTCTGTACAGATCAAATTAAAATTGTTGTCAAAAGTATTTTTCATATGAAATACATTTGGAAAAATGTAACGAGAATTGATTCTATCGGATCTATATTTAATAATGGAAATCTGTCACTGAATAAACGAAAGACGCTCTCGATTGACTTCATTTCGCATAGCCAAGGCATAGCGAGTAACAACTGATTTCAAGCCAATTTCAGGAATAGCCTTGGTTTTGTAGCACATGGCGTTCACTTCGTTTGGGGGGGGGATTTCAGAATAAATAAATTCTAATCAAAGAAAAGCACAAATAATGATATGTCTTCCTAAAAGCTAAAAGAAGCCATTCAGCAAAAGTGAACTTAAACAATGCGGTTAATCCTCTTGTAATTGCTGTCCATAAAGAAAGGTCTAGAAGCAAATGAAAATATTTTGAATAATTTTTGATTTCTTACTCTTCCTATCACCCCTCAGTTTGAAACACAGTCAATTGACTCGAATAGGATGCTATCATATATTACGTGGTTGAACACTTGTTCTCCATACAATTTTTCATTATTCAAAGGAATATTTTTCATTATTAAAAAATCAATGCACTTCATAAAAATTTAATTAATACAAATAAAATAAAAAGTTTAATTTTATGAGAAATAATAATAGGACAAATGTTCTTAACGTATAAAATTCTATGATAAATTTATAATTTATTTTAAGAAAATAACTATCTTTTGTTGCTTTTTAAATAAACAATTTTTTGGATAGTAAAGATGCTTTATTTTTTTATTTTTCAATTATTTTTCGTAAAAAGCTCTTTTTCGCTATAATTTATATCAACAATTGCTTTTATTGAACAGGTAATAATGTAAAATAGCTTTATAGGGTGCAAGTTAGTATTACAAAATTTGCAAAAGTTAAAACTGGGAAAAGGTTGATACCTGTTATATATATATATATGTATATATATATATATATATATATATATATATATATATATATATATATATATATATATATATATGTACATATATATATATATATATTATTCCATTATATAGTGCAATATCATTTTAATTCAATAATCGTTTTTAAAAGTAAAATTAACAATTACTGCAATACAATTATTTAAATTTAAGTTATAATTATTTAATTTTAAGTTACTATTTCCAATTATTAAACGCGCATTATTTTTTCATTATCTCATTTTATTTCATTGTTATAGTTTATAAAATTTTAAATGAAATTGTTTCTAAGCTATATTTCTTTAAATAAATACTGCAGAATTGGCAATAATCATAAAGAAAAGTACTTCATAAACAAACGATATCATTTATAATTTTTACTTCTTTTTTCTTCAATGCCTGTTGCATTCTTCAATAGTCAAATGGTTTGCGTTTGATTTCGACTGAAAGATGTAGCACTTAATTGAATATCCTTCCTTTCCATCTAATCATATTGTTGCTCTATCTTTGTGATCTTCTCTTGTCAAACTCCTCCATATTTTAAGCATTCCCTATATCCTTGTTTTTTTCTGTCACTTAGCTTTAAGTCAGTATTTAAACTGTTAACAATCTAAGAACTTGCATTATATCTATATTTAATTATCTACTTTTAATGACAATAATATGAAATAATAATACATTCTGCTGTAAAAATTTAACAACATATTGTGTGATTCACCCTTATCGTATCTCATGTTTTCATTACATCTTGCGTACATCAACTTCGCACTGTAACTGCACAATCGGTTATTGGTTAAGATAGAATAGAAATGGTTATAAAAAATTAGGTAAAATTCCAAGCATATATACAAAAAGAGTGATCTGCCATTTCATCGCTAAATATTAATAAAATGTCATAGATGTACTAACATGTTTAATCCCGAAATGTTATTCTAATTACCCCAAAAATGATAAAGAAATGAATCTCGTCGCCTCATGATTTCGGGATTTGGTTTTTGAAATGTATCTTGAGGAATGAAAAGAGGATCCTTAAACTTGTTAAAGTGAAGATACAATAGGAAGAGTGTTTCAAAGACGAATCAAATTGCACGATTTGGCGTTCACTAGGTATGCTAATTAAATACCAGATTAAAAATTTGATTTTTAACCTTTGCTCAAAGCGTAAACAATTTTAAGATTGAAGAACATCTGAAAGCAATAATTTATTCAGAAAGGTCTGAGATCAAAGCATGTAACGAGATTAGGGTCGTATAATCACGCCGTGAGACGCCGCAGTTTGCTAATCAAGAATTGTCTTCAACGAATTCCACAAAAATTGCAACAGATTTAAAAATGATGTTGGTTTTGTAAAAGATAAATTTCCTAATTCTGATGATTTTACCAGTGATAATAATGATTAAATTTAGATATTTCTGTGATTTTATCTAACATGTTCTTATGGTAAGAAAACGAAATTCTCCCTTTGTGTGTGCAAGGCGTTTTCAACTCTCGAGACTATAAAATAACGTTCTCGATACTTTTATTAACACATAAGTAAGTGGGATAAATCGTGATTTCCAAAAGGATACAAAAACTGTGGATAACACAAATTCAACAGAACTTCTTTTTATTGGACAGAATTCACTTACGATTTATTCTAATTAAGTTTATTAAGAATTTTTAATACAGATTGGGTGTTTTTGTCGACTTCTTTCACGTTATCTGGTAGTTATTCTAATCATTTAAAGTATTTATCATTGCGCTTCTTTTTATTTCCAATTGATCGCTTTACCAGGATTAAACCTATTTTGGTTAGTCTAGAAATCTCGCCTATAGTATGAGAAGCTTGAAAAACTCGGCAGTTTGCCTCAAACTACTTCAAAGCAACTTATCATTACAATTCCTAATTACGCAGTTAATATTTCGTATGATAAGCCAAGTGTTAATTAATAAGAATTTTCATGTTAATCAGTTATTAATTGCATATTATTTAGTTAGAGTAAGTGTTCTTTCATCAATTTCGCGTATTTTATTCAGGAAGATGCCAACCATAGTTTATCAATGTCAATCGGAAATTGGGAAGTGGTAGAATGTGCCAAATATTTTGTATCAGTAGAAATAAACAAATGCGGAAATGTTCAAATTTTAAGAAGGTACTAAATGTTAGTTTAAATTTAGGAAAGTAAGGCTTTTTGTTGTTGATCGAAAATATACTCTTGGACAGAGTTCTCGAATTTTTCACTAGGATATTTTTTCATTTTTAAATACCAACTTTTCAACTCATTGAATAAAATGAATGCATTGATTTTACAATTATTATATAAAACACCATTACTTCTTGCCAAGTGGCATTACAATTTTATGGTAGCACTAATGCTGCTAGAGCCATGTATTATTTTATCCTTTAATAATATTTCTGAGAATTATTTTCGTTAACTAAAGTGCAAGTAAAAACACATTTTTATTAAATAATGTTCCAATTTGGAGACATTTTTGTTTCAGAAAATTTTGCCATTTGATTGCTTGTTAAAGTGTAGGCGAAGTGCCAAATATTAATAACTAAGCAAAGTAAATATACAGTCGGATTATTTTATCAACGTCTTCACGTACATCTATTTTGTTGAAAATTTGAAATACAACGTATCATATAGTCCACTTACTTTTTCAGCTCTATTATAGACCTCTTTTTTGTACATTCTACATTGTTTGATTGTTGAACTAAATGTGTTTTGTAGAAAAAGTATTCAACTAAAAAATCAGGGATAAAACCGTTTTTTTTTTTTTTTAACTGATAAGCAATTCCAAATTGTGACTCAGGTTTGGAAAGGCTAACAGATGATATAAGACAAAGATAATGACTATTTCTTACGCACTAAGGTATTAAACAATACAACGCGTTTACCTCCCAGGTCCTAATTTCTCCTCTCAAAGGTCATGGACTGCCCAGTAAGCATTTTAGATGCAATCTGTTAAAGTTTGTTCATCTCCTTCAAATGCTGTGGAGGCATGGACTCTTGATAGTGGCCACCCAGGGTCCCACCAGGTTCTCATACCCATTGTACTTGAAAACGCCTTCTCTCTCCTCAAATACTTCACTCAGTTTGGCCACTTACTGCGCATGTCAAGGGCTCTCGATTCCGTTGTTTGTATCCGATTGGGTTCAACATCAAAAGAAATGACTCTATTTACTTTCAGCTTAAATGGATTTTATTTACTCTCGAATACGGATATGTATTTATTTATAAATACGAATACGTGTTTCAATAATAGAAATTTTAGCATTGGATTGCAGAGAAATACAAAAAATTTCGAAGGTTAAAATCCATAATTGACTCAAATGCTTAGAAAGATTTTAAGTAATTTAGAAATAACCTTAACATTTTATTCTTAAACTTTTAGAGGGATCTAAGCAATAATATCTTCCTTATCTCCTTTCTAATTTGTATGCATAATTTGTAGTTAATTATAACAGTTCATTGAGTATTGATTTAAAGGTTTTTATGTATCTTATTGGGGTAAAAATAGAAAACACAGACAGATAATACATAATTTTGAAAAATCAGAGTATTTTAAATGTATAAAAATATGTGTGTGTGCGTGTAACGAAAAGTAAAATCAGTTTCTTAAAGTGAAATCAATAAAATTAAAATGAATTTTATAAGTCATTTAAAATATTGGATCTTTTCCTCTTTTCTCAAAACTTCAAATTAATGAACACTACGCAGTGGAAATGTCCAAAAAAAAAAAAAAAAAAAAAAACAATCTTGGGATCAAAATCTAGTTTGGAAATATTTTTGCTTAAAAAGATTCAATTGACTAAAATATGAGTTAAATATCTCCCATGAAAAGTATTTTAAACATTAAAATTCTACATATTTCGAAAATTGTTTACATATATTACCAGAAGCAATTATGGTAGAATAATACTTTCGAGTCCTCAAATTTTTCTTTTATCCTATAAAGTCATAACATATACATAACGAAACAAACAATATATACATAGTGAAAACAACATAAAATGCAGGGTAATAGTCTTTTAAAGAGTACATTTGAAACATGAATTGAAATTATAAGAATTCAAGAATTAATGAAATACTTAAAAAATCAATAATATTCAAAGCAATATTTCAGTTTACTTCTTGTAGAATTATTTTAACAGTATAAGGAACATTTGTCATCCATGACACACAATTAATAATATATTAACTAAAATCTATGCTTTATAAGTGATAAGATTTGGATTCCTAAAATGAGCTCTGTCTTTAAAATATGAATTTAAATACGTCATATTAACAAATGTTTTTCATGTTTCTAAAAACAATAATTTACGATAGTTGTAAAGTCCAAATTCTTAGCCAAGAACTTAAATTTAAAAAAAAAACTTATGGAAAAAAGTTTTAGTAAACTTTGATAAGGTTGAACTTTAAAATCTGTGTTGCCTATTTTATAAATTTTTATATCTGCACACACAAAAAGATAATATATATTGTTACTTATTTTTATATTAGAACATGAATTTTGATCATGAGTTTTTTATATATACATTTTGATAAAGAAATTAAAAAAAATTGTATGTAAGTGATTTATTTTCAGTAAAGTATCATACTCACGATAATTCTAGAATTGATTTATAACTACAAAAAGATGCATTTAAAAACAACACCTCTTTATATTAACAAATTTCCTCAAATATTTTTAATAGCTGTCAGGACAATTTTTCTTTTCCTATAATATTTACGTGTCACAAAAAAGGACACTTAGGACATAAGCATTAACGTTTTCATCGAACATAAAAGTGTCATCCAATATGTGTACAATTGTGGTCATTCTTATATCCTTTTCCTCTCTATTTTCACATCGGCAATCATGAAATTGTTTTTTTTCAAGTACATATATTAAGCTAATATCTAACAAGCACTTATATAATTCACAACAAGATATGTCCATATAATTGAAGTATCTACAATTATCTACTACACAATCGACAGAAGCAACAGTTTGCAACATTCTTTGTTGCCTGCTCCTCATCCTCTCTCTTAAAAAAACAAGCACCGTCCCCGAATGAGTGGGGAGGGAAGATGACGTGAACCACAATATATATTTAAATTTTAATTCCCGCAAAGATCAGTGAAATGAGAATGAAATAAATGTCTATCAGCAATTCAAAGATTTGTGTGATTTTTACTTCACACTATATATATAGAAGGTTTTTAATGGCAATTTTGGCACTTATAATAGGTCGTAGTAACAATGTATTTCTTCTAGTGGGCCGTTGTATAGGTAAGAGAGAACAATTTCAGGTGTCGACTCCGTCACTTGACTGAAATTACGAGGCGAATTGCTGTGTTTAGCTATTTTATGTCGGCATAAATAGGCAGCAAGTAACGTACTCCAAACAAACATAAGTAATATAAATTTTATATAATCACGAATATTATCGGGCTTATTTTTTTAAAGTCAATGTATTTTTTAGACAAAATGTTTTTAGAAGTAAACAGTGTAGAATTAAAAAATACGTGGGTTGAAGCCGATACACTTTTGAATTGTATTACTTATCCTAATCTTCAGTTTCATAGTTTCCAGACAAACTATTTCTATATACTTCCTTTAACATTAATTATATGCGTATAATACGCATGATTAAATAGCGATGTACCAATATGGAGAAATGTGCACCTAAATCAAATCGATATAAAAGATAAATGTAAATTAGAGGGAAAGAAAGTAGCACTTTAATCAACCGTAAAATATGTATACGCTTGGTAGCAAGTAGAAAAATGAACCCTCGGCGTACGCTCTGCAGGTTTATTCTTAATTAAATGCACTGTTTATGCTTCTATGGAATCATGATTAATTATGAAGCACTTTTATGCGTCATCGAAGGCAGGCACGTTCTTACAGATGAAGCATTCACTCGTGTTTAATGCTTGCATTTACATTTGTAGGGAGGCTTTAGAATTTGTTTTCAACCTGTTCTGTACATTTTACCTGTAATCAGAAGCACTCCCAGCAGAGGATATCGTGTTGCAACAAATGCATCGTGAGCTCTATTCTTGCCACATTTGTTTAGCATTCCGAATAGTAATTATTGAGCAATTTTCACCGGATTTATTACCATTTGGCCGCATGTTTAACCCGCACCTGCTTTTAATAATCAGTATGAATCACTTGAATTGTCATAAATATGTATAGAGAGATACAATATGGAGACTGCTCTTTGACTTGCAGCGAAGTTCGCATAAATTTTGTTATTTCTTTTGTTTATCTTGAATTTCTATAAATGTATCGATTGGGAGATATTTTAAATAGCATTTCGAACATAAATCAAAGCACATTGTATGCATTTTTTCACGCATTTATAGGCGCAAAATGTCGTTTGGTATTAAATTGCTGCTCATCTATAATTATGAAATTGATTTCTTTTTGAAAATTGTTTCATTTTTTAAATAAGAATTTAATGTTTCATTTCTAATTTTACCACCTGGTGTGCTGCCAGTGTAGAATATAACCTCTCATAACACACAGCTTTCATCTTCTATCTCTGCCCCTTTTATGGACATAACTATCGGCTAACAAACAATAATGGTGTAAGGCTTCGCAGCCTCAATTTATTGAATTCACCTAGAATTGGTTCTATGTTTTGAAATGTCCTTTCAAGAAACCGAATGAGAAGTGGTGGATTTTCAATTACAGTAAAAGTGTTACTTAACTTCTTAATTTCAAATTTTCTAATGACTGCGTTGATGGTGCAGAATTATATGAAATCATATAGTAAGTTCTATGATTCCCTTAGATAAAAAAAACATTCCTATAAATACTTTCTTATATAGAATAAGAGATCATTACTTTAATTAATCTTCCTGCATTAACTTGTGACTCATTTTATTTCAAGAAAAGTGTCTTTTTTGTTATACATAGGAATCCTTTAAATTTAAGCAAATTTCTCTGATAATTTTTTTACATTATAAAATGGAAAGTAATTATAAAACATTAAAATGAAAATCTAATTCATTTAATATTAAAAAGAATCAGATATCCATTATTTAAAAGATTATGCTGAATCATGAAAAATGGTGTTTATAATTATAAGGATTAAATCTTATCGCTGTAACTGATAATTAACACATGATAATAAAATGAACTTACTTTTTTAGTAAATCATATAAGCATTATAATCAATAAAATTTCATTTAGTAAAAGGAGTCAACTAATGATTCTTTCGTATATCTAAGAATTCTTTTTACCAAAGTTGTGAAAATAATATTCATTCTACAGAGTAAAATGTACCCTTTCAGGATCGAAAAATTATGATTCCAGTTATGTAAACGATAGTTTTTTTAATGTTCAAATGTTTAAAATGTTTTGCTTAGGCTTGAAAACAAAGAGGTATAACAATCTGTTATTAATTTTTTCTTCTTTTTCTAATGGAACCCATAAGTATACAAATTTTTATGCGTGAAGCAATAGTATTTGGTTTTGGTAATTCTATTTGTAGCCCTCCTTCAGAAGGATTCTATCTTTTAACAAAAAGTAGACTGGAATTGCTTCCGTTTAGCTGTCTGTACAAACGAGTGTGTCACCCTCCATGAAAGTACTGTGCATAATTAATCACAATGAGCTAGTCACTTGTCGATTATTGATTCCCCTGCAGTGAAAGGATTACATTACAGTATGTAATGCATTATTTAATAGTATAATATTACTCCATCAAACTACACTATTCAGCTGAGTATAGAATAGAATAATTGTATACTATTCAACTAAGCATTCTTTTTGTGATGAAGAACAATAGTAATTTCCCTTTCTATATATTTCCTTTTTTGTTTTTATATCATTTTTATATTTTTAAGAACAAATCAAAATTAATCAAAAGACGATGTCTTAAAACACATAATATCTAACAATACTGATATTTACAGAAATTTGTTTTTATCTAATTTATAGTGCTCGATTTCATTTTATTTATTTTTTATTAATATACTTATAAACATATTCGTTTTAAACATGGAATATTTTAATTAAACAAATCTACTATGTAATAATAAGACAAACATGTTGCTATTATAAAATATTAAAGAAATAAAGAAAAAAATTTTCTAGAAAAATCTGGTATCCTATTCGTTAAACCGCCACTTTCTATGACCATCTTGATTGCTCGTGCAGAATGAATCTTGTAAAGTCTACAAAATTGGGTTTAAGAATTAAGTAACTAGATATAAGCTGAATAGATTGTTAAAGAATTTTTTAATGCAATAAAAAAGAAAACATACTGTGTAAAAAGGCAAATCAAAATTCTTACATTTAGGTAAGTTACTTGTAAGAAATACTTTATTAGAGAAATTACTGATAGTAAAATCAATCATTTTTCTTAAAAAATATTAAAATTTTGATGTTTATTTATTTTGCCTCGTCTCAATTATTTATTCATAAATGTATTTTGTGTTTCAGTTGAATGTAAGGTCTATTAATTTATTGAAAAATTATGTAAGAATTTATCTTACGAAAGCTGTTTAAAATACTTCATTTTTGTGCCTATATAGTAGTGTATTTTAATGTATTTTCTTAAAGAGAGTATCAATTTTAATTCAGAGTTTGTATATTAATTTGCTTTTATTAAAAAATTTCCTTTCTCAACTATCATGTAAATAACAAAACTGATTTCATCGCCATGGCGAACAGAAAAGGCACGAGAGAGGTACCAGTACTGGAATTTAAAAAAACCCAATATGATTATCTTTTTGATTTCTCTTGTACAACTACTTATCATCAGATTAATTTAACTTTATGATATATAATTTATGATTAAGAAAATTTTAAAATAATTCACATTTAAATATATTTTCCTAAAAATTATTTCCTGCTATACTTCTTAAAGATAGTTTTTAGAAATGTTTACCGTATAAATTTTAAAATGAAAAAGAAAAATCAAATTCGAAATACGATATCTGTAGACGACTATACAAATTAAAATTATAAGCGACATTAAAATCAGTCTGATTATTAAATATATTGCAGAACTCGAAAAGAAGATGTAACTTTATAGAATTGAACTTTTTTCTAATACTTTGTATCACAGCATAATTAATCACAATAATTAAAAGTTCATTTTTTTTCAGGAAAATTTTCACCATAATAAATTTCCTTAAAATGTTTTTCGTGTGAAAATTAACTGATGGAGTACAATGGGTAAAGCAGAGTCAAGTTTTAAATTCTGACCTAAAACAAAACATGTTTCCATTGCAACTAAAATTTAAAAAAATTAAGCGAATCAGTTTAGTCAATTGAATTGAAATTTATTACTTTAGCTTACACAAAATTTGCTTGCAAAATGGCGTATGTCTCAAAACCTGCTTGGTTATACTTACCTCTGATCACTGTTAAATAAAAACAATTCCTAACTTAAATATACGTTTTACAAAATTGCGATTGAATTATGCTTTTATTTATTTGAGTTGCATAGGTTTTCTTATATATGAATAAAATATTTTAGGCATTATGAAACAAAAAAAATTATATTATAATCCAAAATTTGTTCATCCAAATTCTTCGAAACCAACAGACGAAGAAATATTTATTAACTTCAGTTTAAACTTTAAAGGAAATTAACTGTATCTTAGATTCTCTTGCTTTTTGAGAAAGTGAGCATAAGCAAGAGAGAAAAAGGACTCCTGTGGTATAAATTATTTCCTTGACTTCATTCTTTAGAACTGAGACCGAATTGAAACAGAGAATTTAAAAAGGTTCTTTTTTTTTAATATATTCAAAAACATTTTTAAGCATTCCGAGTTTCATTAAAAATGAATGATTACTTTTCCATGTTACATGATTTCTATATTTTCTTAAAAACAGGAAGTACAAATATGATTTTCTGCATTAAGAACTTTTCTTTTAATCTTAAAATATTAAGAGGTCTTAGAATATTGAATTTGAATTGAAAATAAACTTTTAATCACATAGTTTACTTTTTAAATTATTTCAAGCTTGAAAAGTTCGAATGTTTTTTATAATCTTTTAGCGTGGATGCTGATATGCAGTTGACTGCTAATATAGAATTTACTGGATACAAGAATAGCAGTTTTGATTTAAATTACTTGGTTGGTTTTATGAAAATCTTTATTTTTTACATAACATGATAGTAACGAAATAAAAATTATGTGCATTACAATCAAAATATTTTAGTTGTATAAAAATAATTTTGCTTAAATTACACTTGCTTACTTATCTTTTTCCTTGGACAACAGTAATAGACAAAATATTAGTTTTTTCTGAATCTTTTGATGAAGCTTGTCTTAAAATTACTTTAATTTTTCATTACAAAACTCAAAAGCTTAATGGTAATAAGGAGAATACGGGCTGCCCTCCCAGTTATGTGGTATTGCTATTAAAAATGTATATAGTTGTAAATAAAAATTTTGTATGAATATCTCTTTTGTTATCCTATAATATTTGAGTAAAGTAACTCAGTTGCTTAATATGTTAATTAATAAAATTTGTATTAGAATTACTTTACTTTTCAGCTCTTCTACATGTACAAGAAATAATTTTATTATCGTAAGAGACTTCGGAATGACCAGTAATTTTAAATTCGTTCCTTGGTTTTGTGAGTAAATAATGTAAATTATTCTTGTACATGAGAATGGTATTGTACATAAATAATTCGGTGAGAATTTCATTTTTCTAATTTTTATCTTATGCATTTAAAAATAATAATTAGCCAAAGATCGAATATACATAGTATTAGGTAAAGGTACACTCTATAACAAAAAAATCGACGCACCAAGAAGCAATCATTTGATTGCTTTGAAATTTCGTATGCATGAATGTTTTGAACAGATATGCAAATGATTAAAATTTGGTGTCTAGCGCATCGGAACTGCGCATCCAGCAGACGTATATAAGGAGCAGTTTTCCAACGGTTGTTAAAACTTTCGGTTTGAGATTGTGTGTGCGATTCAGATTACCTTTCAACAACAAAAAAAATGCCTCGTTGCAGGATTCTTCCTCGTTACGAGCAACTCTCAGAG
This sequence comes from Latrodectus hesperus, assembly GCA_037975125.1. NCBI lineage: Eukaryota > Metazoa > Arthropoda > Arachnida > Araneae > Theridiidae > Latrodectus > Latrodectus hesperus. The sequence continues at coordinate 4,846,941 of CM075854.1, read as the reverse complement.
TTTGACAGATGTCGTATCATTGGATTGAAAAAGGCTAATTGGACAAATAGGAGAATCGCTCGTCATTTAAGTCGAAGCGATGCGAAGATTCGATGATGCTGGCAAGGATGGGTGGAAAATCAGATCTCAGCGTTAGGATGGTATCGGTTGACTTAGGGCTACAAAAGATCGTGAGGACAGAGTGATTGTCCGATCAGCTGTCACAGCGCCATCTTCATTTCTATCAACCATCAGACGTTCAACCCAAACACCAGTGTCCACCATGACCATTCACAGACGGTTGAGACAGCGAAACCTACGCTCGCGCCGACCGTTACGCCACCTACGCCGGTACACTGCCGAGCCAGATTATAGTCGTGCATGGCTCGATCAGGTTGGAATGATGCCGACTGGGGACGTATAGTCTTTAACGACGAATCTCGCTTCCAACTGTGTCCTGACGATCATCGAAGACGTGTTTGGAGACGCACAGGGCAGAGGGGGATCCTGCCTTCACTATTGCACGCCACACCGGCCCTCGACAAAGCATTATGGTCTGGGGTGCCATTTCCTTTGATAGCCGGACCCCTTTGGTCGTCATTAGAGGTACACTTACTGCACAACGGTTCGTCGACGACACCCTAAGACCTGTTTTGCTACCGTTACTTTTGCAATGCCCTGGGCTGGTTTTTCAGCAGGACAATGTCAGACCACATACGGCACGTGTTGCTATGAATTGTCTGCAAGCTTTTCAAACTCTTCCTTTGACCGCCAGATTGTCAGATCTGTCAGGATATGATGGGAAGGCGATTGCATCTGGCACAAAATGTTGATGACCTCGTTCGACAATTGGAGCAAATTTGGCAGGAAATACCGCAGGAGACCATCGGGGAGCTTTACCGGTCTATGCCACTCCGTGTAGCAGCTTGTATCCAGGCTAGAGGCCGGTCAACAGCTTATTGAATTTGTTACTGTAACTCTTAAATAAATTATTCAATTGTCCTGAAAACTTTAATCATTAACTATTCTGCACATTGTCTTCCTATCCATCAATTTTTGTCTCAGTCGGACAACTCCTTTTTGGTGCATCGATTTTTTTGTTATAGAATGTATTTATTCCATATTATGTGTATATTTGTTGATAATATAGTTGTATAGCAAATTAAATACCTTTTTACTTACTTTTAGTACACTTGTTAATTTTAAATCTGATTCAGGTTTCAAGATATCTCTTTCCAATTAAAATAAATAAAGAAAAGGAAATTTTTGATTATATAATTTATTAATTACTAAAGAGCATACTTTATACGATAACATTTTATCCTAATGAATTTCAATCTACTTACTTCATATGTTTACAAATTTTTATCCAATTATGTTTTGAAAAAAAGGCCGTGGTTGTTTGGTAGGTCAGGGCATCGTTATCGGAAGATAGTCAGTTCGAATACTGACCCAACCGAAGATTAATCCTATTCACTAATAGTGAATGGTACCTGTGAAATATGCTATGGTCTCAATGTCCTTCATGTGAAATGATACCCCTTGGGGGATTAGGCCAAATCTGGGATTCTTTTGCTTGGCCCCTACTATAAAATTACGAAGACCCAACCAGTTTCGGGTCACAATGGCACGGCCGCTGGGTGGCCCACTAAATAAAGGTACCATCTCATCCACCCGAGCCGTAATTTCGTCATAGCCAATTATCTGGGCATTTGAAATGAATTAAATGTCTTTAAAGCCAAAAATAAAATGAAAGCTAAAATTTTATTTCGGTATTATTAACCCGAATACCTTGTTTTGTTTACTCAGACTTTTTTTTATTTATTTTACAAATTTCATTAAACAAAATAAGATGATTTTCTGGAATAAAAATTATTCCTCAAATTATGGGCACATAATGAATATTGATGCGAGAAAAAGTTCTATTCAATTGAAATACTTAGATTTATATCTATTAAGTACTTTATTTTAAGATGCTTTAATCTAGCATTATCTTAAATTTCAAATCAAATTCTCTTTTGGGATCTTAAATCAAATCATCATTATACCTTATAGGTTAAATAAACAATCTTTGTAGTTTATATATAAATCTAATACTTGTAATAACTGAAAATTTTAAGTATTTTATAACTTTTTTATTATTCTTTTATTTTTGTATTTTTTTTATTTATTTTGAAATTTTATTACTTGTGTGTGTGTGTGTGTTTACTTTAGTAATATATACTTGACACTAAAAGTGTAATTACTAATTACTAAAAGTAAATATTTACCAGTCTTAATATCCTTGATTAAATATATTTTCATAAAATATAGTAATGAACAATAAATTTGCACAAAAACACAAATGAAATTAAATTTATTCAAGGAGCGAAAAATGAACAACGCTTAAAATAAAATAATTTCAAACCATGTTTTAGGAAAATCACTATTCTTATCTTTTTTTCGCCTCTTGCGTAAAAGTGAAAATTAAATTTTTTTTATACCTATCTCGTGTATCACTTCGTTAAATACCTTAAATTCCTGAAATTCTATAAAAAAAAAAAGATTGCGACACATTTCTAGAAGTGAACCCATTAAATAATAGTATTTGTTTTCCAAGTATTTGCCCAGGATAAGAACTTCCTCGTAAGCTATCAACAGGTGATGCTAGACGGTGATCAATCAAGCATGCTGTGAAGTAAAAAGAAAATATTTTGAAATTCGACCTCAACGCGAGCATTTTTATTTTTGTGCATCGAAAGAGACGGTCTTGTTCTCATTTTTGCAACGACAAACTTTTAATCTTTCAAGTGTCCATCCATTATGCTTCTTCGAACTATTTTGGAGCTGTCGTATTAAAAGCAGTTTGCGTCGCGATGGATGAGTGGTGAGCACGAAGAAGGAAGTGCACCCTACTTCATTTATTATTCATTCCAAGACGAGTGTCTTCCAAGTCAAGGCTTGTTAGCTGGTCTGTCGTATTAAAAATCTCAAGTGTAATAACAAATTCGATCTCTTGGCGCTAGTTATGCGCCTTTTGTTGAGGCTTCCTTTGTTCAGGTGCAGCTTGTCCTCGTTCTCAAGTCCTTCATTTCTTGGACTCTGAGGAAACCAAATTTATATTCTTTTTAAAAAAAAATTTGAAATTTATATGGAAATAAAAATGTTTTCGAGGAACGATGACATTAGCATGCAAACATGAGCTCGGAAATTGTTCCCGAGTAAGGAAATTTCATTGCCGACACATGAGTAAATAAAATATATCTGCCAATTTGTGACTAATTTATGTTTTCAAGATTCATTGCATGGCTCTAGGATGATTAGACAGGAGAGCTTATTAAATGGAATGCTTGCATATTAAGTAAATTCTGAAACAAACAAATCACCCTCATTTGAATAGAGTTAAATCAATCACGATTCACATTAAATATTTTAAACCAAATGAAAATTTCATAATTTTTTATAAATTAAATTAATCCTGATTTTTTAATAACTCAACATCTAAATTTAAATCAAATTTATCAAATTATTAACAAATACTACATGTTCTGTGTTGAAGAGAACATTTTATATTCTCTTTTTTTATAATGAACAGTTGATGCCTTTTTTTTTTTTTAACTGAAAACAATTTTGTAGGAGCAAATATAGATAAATAGTTTGCGAGTACTCAAACATAAAAAAAAGATTGAAAGGTTCATTCTTCATTACCAAAATTTATATAAATGCATATGAATTTTCATATGCGCATTAAATATGTAGAAAAATTCCTTTCTACATGTATTACACGTAGAAAGAAATAACAAAATTAATAACAAATCATAATATTAATGAGTATTGTATATATATATATAAAATTTTTCATTCTAAATTCAGAAACCATTTTCCTACCTCGGGAAGATTGTTGATAAAGATGTTTTATTTATTGTTAACAAATTATATATACGATAGATAGATGCTTAAGTAAACTTTTTGTGATTAAAAGAACGTCCTTTTAAAAGTAAACCGATTTGTTTTCTACGGAATTTTTATTCGTTCAATTATTAGTGTTTCGTTTTCAAAAATCGATAATTCCTCTTTTTTTAATGAACTTCCTTAAAGTTTCTTTTTTTTAAAAAAACTACTTCTGAAACTTTAAATAGTTTCAAATGTTTCTATCACTTTCACTAAAGATTTATTATACATAGTAAAAAGAAAAACAGAACAGCTAAATTTCTTGTTCTAGAACAAAATGATGAACGAGAAATCTTATTAAATACCAACATATAGTACCTTTCACTCCTAAAATCTGAATTCTAATTTTCTCTGTAGGTGTTTTAGTAATTAATAAGAGTTCCTTAAATAGTTTTTATAGGTAGACACTCATGGTTTTGCAGAAATAAAATTTTTGGAGTAATATATGTACAAGTATGAATACTATATTGCACTACAAGTAGGAATGTCTCCATAAAGAATAGATTTTTTTTGAACAGAAAACGAATCAAATGATTCACTGGGAAATTTGATGTTTTTCTTAAGTACTAACTGATAATTTCATGAATTTTTTTCAATTTTCTTATAAATGCGTTACATATAATTAAAATATTTATAATAATTATTACAAAAATTGAAAAAATGTTGTAAACATTATAATAGTCTTTATATTTTATAAAAATTAATGATCATATGTTTTATTCTTCTGTGTACTTATTTATGGTTCATACGTTTGTTCTCTATTATTTATATTCATGAACATAAATTATCAATAAGTTTATTTAATATATTTATATATTTTATGAATATATTTATAAATCCTTTTATTAAAGTAGCATCGAAAATTCTTTTTGTTAAGCATAAAAGTAACTTTAAAATAAATGTAATATTTTTTTAAATCGAAAGATTTCTTTTTCTAGGAAACAACCGATTCCTATTTTTCCTAACAGATCCTTGTATGCTCACATAATAATCTATGTAATAAATCACTGTAACTTCAACCACAATATTAGTATTTTTATTTTTAAATATGCATTACACAGTAACAGTAATCATAATTATTATTTTTAAATACGTATATACGTATATAATTTATATTAAATATATATGAACACAATTATTGTATATGTCATATAGAAGAATTGAATAAAAATCAGAAAAAAAAAATTAATGCATTTCTAATATTATTTAAAACTGTAAAACGGTTTAAATACCTTAAAATAACCTTTAAAAATGGAGAGTTCGTAGAATTCATGTACAGTAAAGCTATTGTAAAACACAATTATTCCTGATATTGCTCATACAGAACTATTCAATAATCATTAACTAAGAATTATCAAAGATTAGTTCTCAATTAATTTTCATTGAACGTAATTGTATCTCAAATAAACACACACACACATATGTACAGAATGTACATTCTATCATTTACTGGTAGAAATAAACAAATGCAAATATTGTGTGAAATATTCCAATGAACGTTGAAGAAATTAAAATTAATAAACAAACTGCTCAGTAATTTTAGCTTATTTGATATTCAAAAATGCTAAGTAAAATGCTCAATATAAAGCATTTATAGTAAATTGTATTTCATGTTAAATTTCTCTGCTATTCAAACAAATCTTTTCTCACGGTTTTCAAATGATATTAGCCATTAGAATTCACAATGGGAGACCCCTTGTTTGTTCCTAATGAACTCCAAATAGTAGAAACAAATAGTGACCGATCGTTGGGAACCAGCTTCTTGTATTGCATAAACATAACTGACATTTAGATGATTAAGATACTAGAACAAGTGGTAGAGTTCAAAAGGTCATCATGTTGCCCATTGTTCAACAATGACCTCTACACCGAAATATTGACCTTTTTTTCTGTTAAAATTTCTAATGTCTTCTTGCTTATAATAGCTTTTGTTAACATTTTTTAAGAGTTTTAGTTGGAGTTTAAGTGATTTTTGCACCTAAATTAATGATTATTTTGTAAAATAAAAAGTAACTGGAGTGTGTTAAATTATAGTTTATAATTATTACTTTAATACGAGAATATGCATGAATATTAGTTTTAACTATTATATATGAAATAAATTATATAAAACATTAAATTTAATATCAATCTGTTACATGATGTTAAAAATTCTCTTTTTTAAACACATGATTCATCGTAATTCATTCACATCTGTGTAACATACATCACATAAGATTCATTTTCATCCGCATTGCAATTCTGCTTTGTAAAGGAATCTCGATGGTGGAAGTCCTTTTGGATGATGAAATGCAAAGGATTCTATGCACAGATCATTATCGAAAACAATTTCTATTACATCAACTGATATTTGTTTCAATTAAAAAATATGGTATAGCATGCTTAATTTTGATTTCAACATTCTTAGAAAATGATCGATGTAAAAAAATATTGTGAAATTTGTAACAGTACTTTTTGAGGCAATTTTAAGTATTGTCAAAGATTTATTTACTGATAAAAGGAGTTTTTGACGACTACTTTAGTTATTAAGCACTGAATTACATTTGTATAGTAATGATATACAACATGCATCGAATTTGGTAAAAAGTGCTAGCATTTGTGCATGACCACTAAGCTTAGATAAAGGCTTAGAACTGAAAATATTTTTTAAATTTAGTACAGTTTTCTTTTATCTGAGATGTTTGTCGCTCAACGGTTCACTTTTATACACAAGGACTAATAAGTCCATGACCTACAGTTTAAATTAGATTCCAAACCACGACAAATATCCCAGTTCGAGGTGGGATGTGAACTCACAAACTCATAAATGAGACCCCCGAACTGTTCAACTGTAGGTAAGAGCGGATTCCAGCTTGATTATCTGAAAAGGAATTTCGATTGAAAAGCATGGTTCACAAAGAGAGACTCTTTTAATTATTGAGTTAGATTGACTTCACGTATTAATATCCAATGTAAAAAAGTACTCTGCGAAGTTTTTATAAGAGGTTTCGGAAAACTTAGACACCAATCTAAAAAAACCTGTTTACAACACTTTTCTAAGTATAAAAAACTGATTAAAATTTTTGCGATATAAAAAATTATACTTAGTAATTTAAAAAAACTGCTTTTCGATTTATAAACAACATTAATTCGTATTTATAATTATTATTTAAGATTCAGTCTAATTTAATGCATGGGATTAATAATTGCAAACATGCCGATGATATTTCTGTACGACATACCAATATTATAAATTTGTATAAGTTTTAACAAAAGAGAGAATTTCTAAACGTGACATTCGAAGTTTTTTCCTTCATGTTCATTATCTTTTGCTATATTCTGTTTTGATCCTAATAAATTTATAAGATACCATTAATTTAAAGTTACTTTGTATTTTAAGAACACATGGTAATTTGCAATAATCGTGAGTGAAAGAAGGAAAGATTTACTACCATATGGAGCCAGCCTTAAATCATTCCTAATGACATATGCAATTAACTGGATTCTTATTTAAGTTCGAAAGAAAAAAATACCTTCCAACAAAATATTTTTCGTTTGCGCAATACGTATGCTAGTTTATAATATAAGTATATTTATTCATATAATGTATAATAAGCGTACTTCCCATCAAAGCATTTTTAGACTCATAAAATCTTAAAAAATTATAGTTTGATCTCGATTTTATAATTTTTGGTACGGAATAAAATAAAATTGTTTTAAAAAATGTTTCTGCGTAGAAGCTTAAAACTTTCATAAACGAAATATTAAAAATGAAATAACGAAAATATTTGATCAAATAAACATTATTTTAAAGTTTCCTAAATTCATCGACAAATATTTTACTTAATCACAATAAAAAATTTCTTTTTTAGGAGTTTCGTCATCAAAAGGCTGAATAATTTAAGAAGCATAAAAAAAATTTCTTTTTAAAAGAAAAATTATTCTTTATTCAGGATTAAAAATAAATTTTACGCTGAAATATTTCCATCCATAACTGTCTACTTATAAAAGTAAAGTTAGTATTTAGAATGAAATTTCATTAAAATATTCGTAAGGTTTTGCAAATCAAAATCTTTTAAATCACACAGTTTCATCTAAATATATATATATATATATATATATATATATATATATATATATATATATATATATATATATATATATATATATATATATATATATATATATATATATATATATATATATATGTGTGTGTGTGTGTGTGTGTATATATATATATTAAAAGTTTTTGATCATAAAATCTTAGTTCCACTGAATTAAGTTCTAGTATCTCTCTAGAATATCATCATACTTTCTGAGAATAAATTTATTTAATATTTCTGAATAAACAATTTCTTAGTAAAATAAAAATTTAACTGTATAAAATTAAGTAAATATGCGTGTATATTTTCTAATGTCCTATAACTTGTCAAGAAATATTTTAACCTTTCAAACACACAATCAGAATTCCTATAAAGTATATTATTTTATAATTCCTTATCATTTCTTATAGTAAAACTTTTTTTAAAAAAACTACTTTTCTTCGAAGGATAACTTTTCAATTTTTTTCTATGGAAAAGTAAACATTTTTTTTCTGCCGTTCTCTTTAAGTTGTTTCAAAACCAATTTTAGTCCTTTTTATGAATTTTAGAAATAATTGTTTAATACATTTCAGAACAAAAACCTTTCTAAACCCGGTATATATTTTCGGTTGATATTACTCCAGACAGAAAATAATGGTATTGCATAATCGCTTTGCGAAAACTGTTTTATAAAGAAACGACTATATTACTGTTATAACAAAATAACTCCAATAATAGATTTAAGATTATTTGAGTGAGTTTGAGGAGGTTTTGTGTACGTGTAGGCAGCTGGGCTTCGAGTGACCAACTGGTTCACGGCCTGAGGCGAAGGCTGATCCTGGCGGATCTATTCATTTTCTCCTCTGACGTAGAACCTTGCTTCTATCGGATCATAGGTCAAATTTCGACGAAGGTCACGTTTCCAGTAGAAAGTTTTTGATTAGAATTAACAAGGACATGATACCGCCCTCTTAGGCCTTCTCAAATGATTGCCAGACTTCTGGTCCCAGACACTTCAACCGGATTTCGACTTCCGTATTTTTCGAACTCGTAACGAGTTATTATAAGAATGCTTTTCCATAATAGATGATTTGAAATTCAGCTTTTTCCCCCACTTGAATTGTCACCAATGAAACTTATCACACATTGTTCATTCATTCTCTCCATAAAATACAAGATTCGCGATTAAATTACCAATTTAAATCTAAACTAATTTATAAATTCAGATTTATTTTGGTGTACATTGAAATATATTATAGAGTTATAAAAGAAAATTTTAATCTATAATCTGTTTTAATATGCCTCAATAAAGTAGCATTAATAATAGGAATAATAATATCACTAAAAAATGTCCGTATTTGATACAATCATGGCAATGATGAACCGAACTTTTCATTGCATTCTGGAGGTATATTTTCCATGGCTAGTAACTATTTAAGAATTTAAAAGATTCAATCGAACAACTTTGTGGAAAATGTTCTGATCGAATTTTATCCAGGAATAAAGCAAACACTGGCCGTTTTTAGTTAAACTTTCAATTTTTTTTTTAATATTTGTTTCCAACCTTGCAATTTTAAATAATCCTATTTTTAAGTAGTTCGATGAAATAACATTAATGACATGTATTAAAAGCTAGAAGAAATTTTCCTCCATGATATTCAATAAAGTTATCCTATATTGAATTTTATAAAAACGTTATGGAGATTGCAATAAGAATATTCACCATCGAGTTAGACTACTTAGTAAAATTTTGTATCTGGGGTATCCTACTTCAAGAGTTTTACAATAATCCAAGATGTTTCTTGCTATTAGTTCGAATTATATATCTTTCTAAAAATACTTCAAAATTGCCAAAGCACTAAAATATATGATAAATAAACTTACTCTTCAAATAACAAGCAAGTTTAGCATATTTTATAATTGCTCATTACAGGTCATTTCTGCTCTACGTTTCTGGTATCGGAAAAATTTTAAATGTTTACCTGATTTGGAAAGTTAGTACAGTTGTTTAAACTAATTCATGCATGCAATGTTGAAGTTTTGTTATCAAATTTCAATTAATATTAAAATCTTATAATGAAAATTTAATCAGATTTAATTATTTTAAATAATATTATTATTAAATTAACAAATTAACTCGACATGTTTAATATTAAAGTTTCGTTAAAAGTAAACAACTTTCCAATAATCAGTTTATTACGCGGAATAAAAAATATAAAATTAACAATTTAATCATCCTATTCACAATAGTTTTACTATAAGTCAACAATTTTTTGATAAAAATTTAATCAGATTCCATTTATTTTAAATAAAAACCAATATAAAATTAACAAATTAGTTCATCAGATTCAGTATTACAGTTTTATTTTAAGCAAATATTTTTTCGAATAATAATCGGTTTCTATGATCCAGAATGAAAAATGTAAAATTAACAATAAGAATTTAGGCTTAAAATTTCCGAGATAAAATTTATAATTTAAAAAATAAAATAAATAAAAAAAACTTAAATTTCTAAATTTATCAGTAATAAATTAGATTACTGAATGTTTTGGAACTTTGCAAATTATATTTACAAATAAATTTATGAATTCTTATTTATTGCAAAATGAACATCATCATAAAACTATTTGATCAATATAATATGTTACTTCTTTTTTGATTAATCATTTAGAAAAATTTATAGTGGTAATTTAATTTCTCATTTTTAAGGTAAACAATTGTGAATCAATTTTTAAAAGTTAACATGAAAGTTTATTAAATATGGATGATTCAAAATCTTTATGTAATTATGAGTCTTTTATACAGAATTCATATAAGCTCGTTTAATTTCTAATTTTTAAGCAAAACAATTTTGAATCAATTGCTGAAAGTTAACATGAAAGTTTATTAAATATTATGATTCAATATCTTTACGTCATTACGAGTCTTTTATACAGAATTAATTCGCCTAAATATATATATCATGTGAGCTTTTCTTATTACTTGGGATAAAAATACTAAGAAAGTATTTTTGTCGTAACTTATAGACCCTTCAAATCAGTGTTCCTAAAATAAAAATAAATCTCATTTTATTTATGTGAGTTTCCTTCCATAAAACTATATTTATATAGTTAGAAACTTCAATGGACAGTCAATATGCAGCATAATTTTGAATTGCCTACAAGAATCAAAAGGTTTTTTATGTTATTGATTATGGATTTATTGATCGAAGAGTTCGTTTGAAGTTTCCCATTTTTTACCTGTCATCATTGCCTTATAGTAACTAAAGGAAGCACTTTAAATTTCAAATGAATATTTTTTGTAATGATTTGCTTACATTATTGCTAATGTATAATATGTATGTTTTGATATGTATCAGTTTTAATGCATAATCATCTTTGAAATTATGTTAAGATTAAAGACTTGAGAATAAATTTTAGTACTGTACATATATCCTAATTTTAGAAGTATGCACTTTTCAATTTACTTTTTGTTCGGAAAGGTACTTTTCGAAGAGTTCTGTTTTCAGAATCAAATATTCTACAGTTCTCTCTGTGCTCATTATTATTCATATAATCAAATTTATTTTTCTATAATGACAGGTTATATCAATCAATCAATCTTATAAAAAATAGCTTTTAAATGGTAAAAATGAAGTAATATTAAGCTAACAAAACAATTTTCACAAAATATTTACATTTTTAGTGAATAAGTATGAAGATAGATGTATGTATTTGTATAATTTTATTATTTTTCGTTAGTGTAAGATTAAATATCATAAAGCAGATAAACCATCTCATTCATGAGTACCACAATAAAATCATATTCAAAAATTTCATATAAATTTTATTATATTATTCCTGTGTGACATATGCGTATAAATGCGAATATTTATATTTATATGACATGTGTATTTATATGAATACTGAATAATTCTAATTATGTGAATATTGAGTAATGGTGAATAATTTGAAATTCAAATGTAATTTTCTTATCTAAACTCAGTGATACAAATATTTTATGCAAATTTAATCTAAAAATAATATGGCTGTCTTAGAATATGTCTTTCATTAAAAGCTTCCTCATCGATGTATCATTTCTATTTCAAATATTTGTTTGTTTTTATTTCTTGAATTGATAAATAACAGTCAATTATACTATCTATTTAGTAATAAGTAATAAATTAATGATTAAAAGAAAAATGAAAAATACTTTTTTAGTGTTCTTAATTTCTCGAGCATTTTTTAAAGAATATTTTTTATCAAATACATGCGCCATATGGGCGTTCTGTTTTCTTATATAAATTATAAGTAATTAAACTCACTTAAACACTTTTACTTATATTTAAATTTGATGAAAACATCTTAAAAATGTCCGTGAAATTAAACAACTTTATGAATTAAGCTTAAAATAAATAGCTTTCCATATCTTAAATAATTGAGATCCAGTTTCTATAAAATTCTAAGTAACCTATTAACTAAGCAATCAATTTGAACCATGTTCAGTTTGAAAACTAACAATTTCCAACTGAACGATAGACTTTTTTTGAACTTGGGTTCAAATTTTGTGTTCAGGATTTCATTTCTTTTTTTTATTCGTTAATTCATTTTCCCTCATTGAGATTCGATTGGTAAGATTCATCCTCGAGCTCAAGAAGCCCATAAGTAAAAATTTCAACGGCTAATTACAGCCTGCTATTTTAGTAAATTTGCAAATTAAACTGTACCATTATTTATTCTTATCTCATGCACAACAAATATGCAGCTCTTCAATAGTGTATGTTAATTTCGGGAACCAATCACGCTTAATGTTCTATCTTTTAGATTAATTTATAGTTGCACTGATTTATTAGAATTCTACCCTAGGCAGCCTCCATAATCTGGTCCACATATCTAATGAAGCCACACCTTCCAGCTTCCTCGTCGAGGGGACCTTGGTAAAGACCTTGGCCTATGCAAAAGGTTACACATTCAGTGGTCAGGGACACGCATTATGATCCGCACAATTAACAATTCTGCTTTGATAAACATACACCGTTTTCATCGCAATCTGAAATGAAAAACAATCTATAGCCGAAATTGGTGCTTTTTCGAAAAATATTTCGAATTTATTTTAAGATAACATTGTAAATTTTGTTCTTATGCCTCCTCTCTAACTTATTTAGATATGAGCAGAGAATCATTATTGTCCCACAACTGAAGAATGATAATCACGGTACATTTGTAAAAAAAAAAGTTTCTGACTATTTTGTTTCTAAGGATTTTGGGAGTGAATGTTGTAATTAAATGAAAGAAAATACATTTTAGCTCAATAATCAAGTAGAGACTAAGGTTGTTTGAAGGAAAATAAAAGGTTCGGAAGCCGGTAAAAAGTGAGTGTGCGCAGGCATACAAGAGTACTTAGTCCAGAACTGAGCTCGACCAGTTCGGTGGAAGTGACTGGATGGGAACAGTAATCAAGCAGAAGAGCCTGCAACACTCAAAGGAATCATTTCCCTTAGAGGACATTCCCTGACTTCCTTTAGTGAACAAGAAAGATCTTCCACTAGGTCAGGATTCGAGCTCAGTGCCTTTAAAATGAGAACAACACCCAAACCAATCAAGTCATTGTGACCTTGAAACGATGAATGTCACGTTTAATTTATGCTCTTTAAATATTCCGCAGTGTCCAATATCCCCTGGCTTGAGTGTCGTAGAGCCGAAAATATGGTTCGACACCTGAGCTTGTAAGCTCAGGTGTCGAACCAATCAAATGATCCTGATTCGTTTAGGAGGAGATTGCTTGTGTTATGACTGACTTTGGTTTGCACACGTATATAAGCAAACTTTTCGTAATAAATTTTCCCATTCATCGAGAACTTGAAAAGAGCTTCTTTTATTTTTATACATAAAAATTTAATTTAGTAAAGACCTCCGAATTTTTTTAAAAAAAGTGTATTATTTCTTGGTTATAATTCAAAACATCAAATTACAGTTTTGAACGGTTCATCTATTTTTCTTTTTTTCTAGTTTTTAGGAGTTTTTGCCTATACTCTAGAAATGTTTTAATATTTTCATTTAAAACGGTAGAATAGCAAGCAGACTTTGATTTTGATCGTAACTACTCAAAAGTGAAGTCAGAAAATATAATAATATAGTTATGAAACTAAATAAAATATATGTGTGTGTTATTAGAGGTTTTCCTATGAGAATAAAATAAAATTATATATAAGCTTCTTTAATTGACAATCTAAGGAATTTGATAAATGAAAATGCATTGCATGGTTAAGAGTTAAAATATTTCGATTTTAACTGTAAGTAACATATTTATTAAAAGCTTTCTTATGCACTTAGGATTAGTTTTAAATATTTTAGAAAAGATATTTCATAATTTAGAAAGCTTGAGAATTGTCTCGTGACTGTTCTTATTTATCCAAACAAGTTAAAAATAAAAACTGTAAATTTTTATTGAAGGAAGTGGGAAAAAGAGTTGAATCTGACATATGATATCTAGAATGAAAAGAACATTGATCTTGTTTTTCAAGCATTTAAAAAATGTATGAATTTAAAAATTATTTAAAAAATATTTTCATAGGAAGCCAGATTTAATTAGATTATGCATGCAACCCGGAAAAAAGACAGAAAAATTCGCTCTTATTAAAAAAAAAAGAGGATTGTGAAACAGTAAATACATCAGTATAATTTAAAAGAGATAATAAATATAAGAACAAAAGTTAATTAAAAAGTTTTTGTGTCATATCATTTTATGGTTTAGTAAAAAAATTGTTTCCCACTTTAAAAACAAAATTTAATTAAACTGTTTATCTCTGAACTTTTTGAAAATATATAAGCAATATGTGTATTAGTAAACATAAACGAGATAGCAATTAAAGCTACCATTTTAAAATCCTTCTAAAGTAATTATTCAATGTTATGTGAAATTTGATAGGAACTCACTTGAGCGCATATAAGTGGAGGAGAAAAATCGGACAGGGAGAAATGTATTGCCAGCTCTCATGGAATCGGTCCTTTGCTACCATTGTTTTTGAAAGTTTCTTTTCAGCGTCTACTGCATATCTTTTTTAGAGGGCTTTTCACAGATTTCTCCCAATTCATGTAAGATAAAGAAATAAATCCTGAAAACTCTCAAGCACCTACTTTGAAAGATGTGTAAGCAAACAGCAAGAGTTCTTCACTTGTTACCTAACAATCGAGCATAACACCTTCCCATTTCAAAAAAAAGCATAGCGGAAAGAGCGCTTTCTTCTACTTCGCCATGGTCTGAGCTCTTTCGATTGAGATGTATTTCACGAGCAGGTCGCGAATCTATATGTCATGATTGTGAGGAAATATTGCTCCTTCGCCAAAACTTTTAAGGTAAGTAAAATAGAATACGTGGTGTTATTTAAACTTTTAAGAGCCAGTAAGTTTAACAAATCAGTACTACTTTATAAACAGTTACATCTGATAAGTCAGAACTGGGCAATTTAATATGCCTTTCAGATCAAATTCAATAAATAAGATATCATCAAAGACCCTATATGATATATTTTTACAAAAAGTGAGGCAGTAAAATTGTCTCTTTCCTCCATTCCTGACAATAATAACAAGCCTATAATCTTAGAAATATATAATTTTATATTTTGTTTAATAAGTTAAGTAATGTGGAATCCTTTACTTATCTGCACTGCTTTCTTAAACAGTATAGATCCCAAGAACATCTCTTAAAAAATGCTCATTCTAATTTGTTCCTAAGTGAAATTTCTATAGCTTAAGATATTAATCTCATCAATTAATATATTTTAAAATTACTGAACAGTATCATAAAGAGCACTTTTATGGTTGTTTTCCTGGTTATGAATGGTTAAGTTCGCAAAGGAAGGGTTAGAGCTTGTGGCCTTCAGTTTAACAGTTTGCAGAATAGATTTCCTTTTTAGGCGTCGGTGTTTATGAAGATTCGGAGTATTTTTTTAAATTGGTACGTCTCTGTTGAATTACCCCACTTGTGCAAAAGAGATTGCAAACTAAATCAAATATGTGTCAACTGTTATTAAGTGGTTTGCCTCTTCTATTCAAAGAAAATCCATAGAAACATATTCAGATTCACCAATGTTTAAAAGAATAAAATGTTTGGTTCACTTTTCTCAGTTATGTTTATTATATGTTTTTTAGATTTCTTTTAAAACAAATCCTTTCTTACTCTATCAATTAGATATCGCTTTTAAATTGTGGGTTATTCTTTTACTTCATTCATTAGTCATTTTTATTATCGAAGTTTTTTGTCGGAAAGTGTTATAAATGTATAAAAAAATGCGATAATGTAATATGACATAAATAAAGGGAAACTCCGCATAATTTTTATTTAAAAAACGGATAAGTAAGAAGATAAATTAAATCGAGATACTGAAGATAAAAAAATCAAAAATTTCTATTAATTTTTAGTAATTACCTAAGTATGAGACCTTCCAATTCACAGGATTATATTTTCTCAATTCATACATATTCTTCAGTATCTCTCGCCCTACCATTCATATTCCTAAATATATAGTATTTTCTATATATACATATGGTGCAGTGATTTTGCGTATATTATTTTTAACCCATAATATTTGACTTATATTCACCAAATCATTGCGTTTCCTTTAACATAAAATTACTCAAAGCACAATTTCCTATTGCGGCTTAGTATTTTTCTATGTATATAAAGGATATAGGTAACAATGAATAAATATGAAGTACTTTTCTAATTTAAAAACCAAGCAAAAATGATTAGTTTCAGGGTGAGTCTACTTTTAGCTGAAAATCGATATTGTAGTTTTTTGCGAAATTTATTAACTATATTAACGATAGTTGCTCTTAAAGGTCAAATAAGCTAACTAGTTACGGAAATTTTTTGTACTCTAATTCTAAACAAATCGATATAAATTATTTTAAATTTAAGGTATTTTAATTTTTTTCAGTGACATGAGGTATTATCTCTTAAAAATATATCATTCAAGATTAACCCTGCTGTTTTTTTAATGCTAGATGACATTTTTCTTGCTATTCAAGAGCTGTGTCTTGCATAAGACACTTAAAGTTTAATAACATGAGGGGTAGTTAAACAAAAGTCCCTGGTAAAAGCTTCAAATAGCTATTCATTCTATTTTTTAATGTTAATCGCTTTCTTGAGAAGAACCGGTCCACATAGTTTAAAAAAATAGATTTCATGACCTTTTTTATAATTAGTTTGTAAGGTCAAAATTAATAAATTTTCTAGAATTTTATCAATTCGTAAGGGCAATGTCCGACAAAGGATTAGTTTTGGAATTTCATCCAGTCACATTTCATCTTTCCGATGCGCTGCATGGACTTGTTATGCCTACGGAAAATTACTCTGATTTCGACACACAGCTGGTATTTGCTTTTTTCCTTTGAAATCTTCGTCAGATTCCAGTGTTCGACAACCTCTTGATATTAAGTGGCTTATCTGGCAGTGATAAGTGGAAAATCGTGGGCTGCATACCAACCCACTGGAATTAGTCTTTCACTGACTGATTCGAAGACTTTATTCACTTCCACCAGAATGATAAGCAGCCCCTTGTTTTTCTTTCCACCGATAGAGAACCAGAATATTTCCCATTATCTTAAAATGTTGGAATTGAATAGAAGTGCAGTCTTTCTAGCGACATTTTGCTATCAGTATATTACAGTCTAAAAACACGTAAAATTCCTACCATATTTGGAGCTAAAATTTAAAAATACTAGCTGTACAATTAGAGCAATAATAGTGTCAATTCTTTTATAACTATCATTAAATTTATATGTTGTAGTTTTAGCACATTAGACAAAATATTTTTTAGGAAATACGTGCAAGTATTTGATATTCTTAAAACAGCTGAGTATTGTAAAGAGATTCGAAAATATATCATTGTGGATTACTTACTGCAACGTATCCTGCTGAATAAAAATTTTCCAACAAAGTAAATACTCAGTTCAAAATATCGTGAAAAGCAGTCTAAAGAGGAGCACAATATTGTTAGGACTGCTAGTTCTTCTTCCAAACTTAAAACCTTTATATTCAAATATTTACATCCTTTTCAACAACAAAAAAAATCGAAAAGTAATTATTACATTTTGTATCAAATTTGTGTAGTTGAATAAAAATATTGGAGGAAATTGCAATTTTGAAACCTAAACTCAAATTAAAACAGGTGAATAACTACAATTAATAATATTTTTACATGCCTTAAACATTTACACAAGGAAAAAAGTTAATACACGATGTTGAATTCAGTTTGAATTTCGTTGAATTGTAAAAAAAATAAAAATAAGCTTGTGTGTGTGCAATATTATGAAAAAACTTTAATGGGCAATGTGTTACTTCATGTTATTTTTACTATCTCCTATATTGTTTACTAAAAATATCATTTTCAATGCTTAAATAGATAATTGAATTACATGCAGAGCAAGAATATTGTTAATATTGTTAAGTGAGTAAACTATATTAATTTTGAGCAGTTTGTTGAGCATTGTGAGTTTGTTACTACAAGACCATATTGCTGGATCATTGAACGTTTGTTTTATTTTATGACCCAATCAACATCTCGTATTGGTAATTTAATTTTTAGATTACTGTGTTAATAAATTTTTGTCTAAATTATAATATCCTATTTGCTACCATTGCTGTTAAATAGATAAGATTATGTGTTTTTACACTGAAAGGTTAAATTTTCGATACCCCCATCGAACAAAAAAAAAAAAAAAAAAGAAAAGAAAAGAAAAAAAGACATTTTTTTCATTTTGTGCACGCACAATTCTCGTGGTTATTGTTCTCTGGAGTGGCCTGCGCATTGTCCATGCAAAAGACGCACGGAGTCCAAACGCATGGAAATTAGAGGCTGTGGTCAGGAAAATCACAGCACATGTCATTTATCGTTGAATACTTTTTAGGAGAAAATTAATTTCTTTCAAAATACGTTTTTTGAACAAAATTCTACAGTTCAAAGTCAACTAACAGCTTCCTATTCTCTTTCCCGAGAATGAATGCTGACAGAATTCCAGCTTTAACCTTTCAGTCAAGGTTACAGTGAAACACTTCGACCTGCAGAACCCGTGTGATAATAAATTTATCAAAATAAGTTACGAAATTTTCTACTGTAAATTGTCGTTTTTTATGTACTCTTACGTGTGGATTTTTTTTTCGTTTATTGAAGTGTAAAATAAAAAAAATACATTATACAACTTTACTTTTACGTATTGCTCAATGAAATATATAAAGCCGACATTTCAGAATTAAAACTCTCTCTATAGCTGTGTATATCAGTTATTTTACTATCATTACAGTTCGCCTAAGGAAAAAAAGTATTGAAATAAAAGTAATCAGTATTTGTAAAAGGACAAAGGGACGAGACATGATCTGTGTGAAAATCCCTGTCTTTTTTGCCATTTCTTTATATCGCAAAAATTTAAGTAAATAAATAAATATTATTCTTTTTGAATAATTAATAAAAAAAAGTATAACTATTTAGATATGAAGATTTTGTGCTGCTTTACTTCAAATTTTTAAGGTGGAATTGATGATAAAAATAATAAATTCACCAGACCACACACACGTAAGACACTTTAATATTAATATTATACAATGAAGTACAAAAAAATTAAATTTTTCTTATCAATAAATTTTTATATCATAACCAATAAATTTTTTATCATTTGAGTTAAACTACAATCATTTTTCCGCTTGCTACAATTTCTACATGACACATTATTCAGTTTCAATTTTTGTAATTTTATTTTAATATGAAATTCTCGTATTATTGTAAAAAAAAAGTTCATTTCGCACAATTAGGTGAAAACATTTTTAAGTTTGTGCATTTTTAATAAAAAAAATTTATCATTTTACGTTGGTGTGAGATGAAGAGGCAAACTATAAAGAGTTTGTTGTGACGCATCGTTCTCTTAGCAATCTCTGCTTATTCACAAAATATTAACGTGCGAAATCACAGGATTGTTCTAATTCTTTTCTATTTTTGGTACTTTTTTAGATAATGTTCCTGAGATCATTTAAAAATACTTATTCTTTCCAACATCCTAAAAAATAAGAAATTTCTAGTTTAATGATAATTATTTCACTAAAATGTATACTTGTTGTATATCAAGCTACTCTTTCATTGATTTGTTTACAAATAATCTTTAAAATATATCGCAAGTTATTTTTATATTATTTTTGAGTAGTTTGCTTCGTTCTACCTCACTATATAGTCTTTATTCGTTATTTTATACATATCAAATTAAAATATGAAATCGAATTGAATAAATTCTCTTGATCATCACAGAATCAAGCACTTCAATCAAGTCCAAACATGTTCCATTAATTTAATTTTGAGTTTTCTCTTTATGGTCATTATTTGAAAATGCAATTCATACTGCTTCATAGGTGAGGATAAAAAGCTAATTTGAAGCCTACAAAAAGATCTATTCTGTAGAAATTGGTATCGTCACATTCTCGCCAATTACCTTGTCAAACTCTGACAAGACACGAATCTTTCCATTCACAACTATGACTGTCATTTATAAATGAATCATTCAAAGAACACAAATCCAAACAAAGAAGGCGTCAACCTGATGAAATTCAAGAAAACCTGTTACCAAAGCATAGGTTAAATCTTTCCCAATGATTAGCAAAAGTTTGATGAGTGTGTGAGCAACGCTCTTCTTTTCACTCTCTGTATAACCCTCGCATACCAATATTGTTTCATTTATCGACAGTGGATTCTAGAAAAAGAAAAGCACAAAAGGTAGTAGAGAAAGGTTAAGCGTTTTGATCGAGATATAGAGGCCTCAGTGCCTGGGGGCAATGTCTTCTGGCAGGGAGCTCATTAGCGATCACAATACATTCATTCAAGGAAAAAAACTTAAAGAGCAAGGAATTTTGCATCGCTATGTATATATCTAAACTTAGAACAAAAGATGTAATCATGATTACTATTTCTAAACTTGATGTGGACTTTATGTATATTACTAATGATCAATCTTAATTGTAGACACTTTTTATATACCGCCAACAATTGTCTCTAATTCATGTAGTGGTTAATTTAGAACAAAATGTCTGCTTATTTTTTTATGAATATATATTCACATATACACATGCTACGAAAAACAATGTCAAAACTACTTATTCTTCATAAGTCCTTTAAATTTTATATATTTTTCATGCACAATGAATAAAATAAACTGTTAAGTAATTATTGTATTCTCATAACTAAAAAATGTCTCTCGTAAGTTTCTAGTTCAAAAGGTGTTGTCAAAAGGTGAAATATACTATTAAAATATTTTTAACTTAGTGCTCCTACAATAACAGTATCTATTGTTAAGACAATATGTAACTTAAACAATAATTTACATAAGGATATTTTTAAAAATTTTTGATGTTTGTAAATCTTTATAAATTTAAATTATCGAAATTCATGCCAAGTTATTTCGAAAGACCTTTTTAAAATAATACGAGAGCTTTAATAATTGTTTAATATATATATATATATATATATATATATATATATATATATATATATACATATATATATTCAAAATTTAAAAAACAATTATTTAATATTGAATTCCGACACGTTTTTTCTTTTTTAATTTCTTTTTAAAATTTTTCGTAAAAATTGTGAAATATTTTATGTGTATAAAACTATTTTGAAATTAATTATTAAGAGCTTGACTTGAAAAAATTCTGGCTTTATTTTCTTTACACATTAAAACTCGGATCATTAAGTACTTTTAATAATCTGAATAATTATGAGTTTAAAATTTCCTGGCTGAGCTTTCGAAATGCTGAAAATTTTCTACGCTTTGTTCTCCGTTTAATTTTTGCATAAACAGATTCTGAACTATTTTAACACTTATTGTTGTTTCATAATCAAATATTAATTGTTTTATGTACATAGAATTACGATTCTTTCCATAATTTTGTGCTTTTTTATTGGAAAATGCTTCTAGCAATCCCCCCGAGGGTTAACAGCACGTAAGTAATTTTATTTACAAAAACTAATTTACTAATCAAAAACATATTAATCAGTTATTTCTTGTAAGCACATATTTCCATGTAAAATTACTTTGAATATCCAAAAATTCATCTTAAAAGTAATATGCGCTGTTTGCTTTTGAAATGACACAAGTAAAAGTTTCTCGCTCTGGTGCAGCCTTAAAGATTAAAAGTCAAAATGCTCAGCCAACTATTCTGATTCCCTGGAGAGGGAAATCTCGGTCTAATCCCTTCCGTAACTGCTCCGGCTGTTGTCCGCCGCAGGTCTCATTGGATACAATCTGCGGCGAGTCCTTCCAAAAACTAGAAAATAAAAAAGTTCCATTCTCCATCTGGAATAGCTTTTAATTCGAAGATTTACTGGTGATCTAAATTATTTTGCTGCGGAGCAAGGAACCTTTCGGTGTCTAAGGTGTTACGATAATAGTTCCATTTATACCAGTTAATGCGCTGCTCTGTTCAAGGGAGGGGCTGGTCAGGCCATCGACCTTACACAAACTCTTGTGTCGCAGGCAACAGAGGTGCATGCTTCACTTGGTCTAAAAACATAGCAGCTGCATGACGTCAATTAGATACTTTGACTATAGATTTCTAAAGAGTTCTCTTTTCATTTCATTCGAATATAAAAATCAAATTAATACGTAAGAAAACTAATAACAACCAGAAATTTTCGAAACGATTTTTTATAAAGTCTAACTTTAATCTCATTTGATTAAATTTATTTGTAAATATTCCGTTCTACCAAAGATCTTATAATCAACATTATCTAATCAAATTATTAATCCAATTTCTAATAAAAAAATATTTTAATAAAAAAACATAGATGCAGAAACGTAAGTTTGTTAATTAAGATAAAGTTACACATGCATTGGTTTTGCTATTAAAATTCTAGTTTTTTTATTGTCATTTTAGTTTTTTTTATTAGCTAAAATAAAAGCAGTTTAAATACACAACATATTTTTTTTAATTTATTTAAAATAATCATTATTAAAATTATGCACATATTTCTTCATATTAATTTAAGCAATTAATTCATTTTACTGATTCTAAATGAGATTGAAGATATATTTATTTAAATCTCGATAAATTATGCATTATATTTAAAATTACTTTTATATTATTATATAGCTGTAATAGTAGTGTAAAATATATGATTTATATAAAATTATAAAAGATTAAATTCAAATTACAAATAAATACTTGATGATATATTGGGTTGTTCGGAAAGTCATTTCGTTTTTCATGAAAATGAAAAACGTATAACGAATAAATATCGTATTGCATTGCATATTGTCCATTCTAGTCCAATAGCTTTTACTATCTTTCTGGTAGTAGCACGATTCTCATAAAAATGTAATGCAAGTGTTTTTAGAAAGCAAATGAACGTTGCTTGATATTTTTTGAGGCACAACTTTACAGTAGTTTTTATGCTATGGAAGTCAAATTTCTCCTAATACTGTACGATTCCGGTGTCTCCTGTGGATGCTTTCTTTGTCATCTGTTTGAAGACTGTGGCAGTTGACTCTTCCCTGGTTTAAACAAACAAGTGCCAAGGCAAGCATACCAGACAGTTATTGCAGGAAAGTTCTTTATCGGCATGAGACGGCTAGATTGGTTTGGATAATGTGCCATTCTCTATTAAATGCGGCAATGAGGAAGGAGAATAATATTTCTGACATAAAATCATTCTTAGCTATATTTTCTCTCAAAATAAAATAAACTTATTTCCCTTAATAAGTAAATGTAGAATAACAATATAACTAATTACCTTTACTTCTACATTTGATTGTTTCTTTTCAATTTTGGAAATTAGATTTTTATGTTTTTTATTCTTTTAAATAATTAATGTTTAAATAATGCTTATCGTAGATCCTAAATAGGATTGCCACACATAAAGAATAATTCAAAAAACTGAAAGACAGTCGCAAAATACCGTTTGTTGAATTTTCTTTTGGGAACTAAGGAATTTTATCCAATTACTTTTTAAAAACCTTCAAATTTTACCAGAAGATGGTGCTATAAACGCAGCTACAAATTTTGGTCAGAAATTGCGCTATGCTGCCGCTTGAGTAATAAAATTATTTCATTAGAGTCGGATTTCAATTTTTGTTTCAGTTATAACAAGATTTTCTTCATATATTTTATAGTTAATTTTTTAATTTAATTTTATAGTTTCATTCAGCGGCGTCACATATATTAATAAACTTTCAAAAATAATTTTGAAAATGAATGAAATAAAATTCCCTACTTTCTAAATTTAAAGGCAAAAAACAATACGTTTCTATTTTTTCTTTTTAATTTATTTTTTAGATATGCAAGTTATTTGTGTAACAAACTGAGAAAACATATAATGTATTAAGTGTGAATGAGTGTAATATTTCATTCTTGTTCCTATGCAAGAAATTCACTGGTATAAAAATTTCAGCATTCACTGTATCTTTCTAGCAGATTAATGAAATTGTGAAACAATTGTATACCATATAAATCACGCATAGTTTCGAGTTAACTATTTTTATTATAAAATTCACAACATTTTTGCATTGCATACGTTCTCACCCGGGTTTCTTGTCAGACAACAAACTGCGAAAGCAAGTATTTAATATTATTTCTGTGATCTTCCTCGTGTCACTAAAAGCGTGAGAAAAAAGTTTTTTTTTTTAATTGAGATATATCTTGAAGTTTTTATGGAGAAGATTTAAAAATTATCTTCGAAATCCGTTCCGGTTGATAGGATGTTGGACTACTTTGAACCCTAAAATTTGGGCAATAAATTCTATTGGCGTCTCATGGAGAATTTATGACTCTTCACTCCGTTAAAATGCTTAAATAATACTTAAAGCCATAAATAGAAAATTTTCAAGTGTTGCAACTGTTCAGGAGCAAGTGAAATCTGTGATTCTTTTCATGGATCTCCACTGTTAAATTATGATTCCTCTCGGAAACTCATTTTACCAAGTTTATTAAGAAGCGTTTGTTGTGCAACTAGGCAATACAGATTAAAAGTTCACTTTCTTGAACTTTTCATGAAATAAAAACACTTGCAAAAAAGAAAAAATGTTTTAGAGTAAAGATTCCAGTTTGTTTATGCAGTCCTAAATTAGTACCTTTTACTGGAATTGCTTTCAATTTAGTATATGTCAGGACCTTTTTAGGGCTTTAGAGCTATGTATAAAACAATAAATATTGATACATAACGTAAAATTTTAAAGTTTTAAGCTCATCATTACAGCATTAGATAATACTGAATTAATAGGAAAAGTTTTTATTATAAGAATCATGCCTACGGATAAATATTATAGCAACTATTTGTCATTTATCTGGAAAATTTGGGAAATTTGTTTTAAATTTATGAAATTAAACCTAATAAATTTCAAGTTCAGTTAAATATACATACAAAATTAAGTTGTTGTATGCAGTTTATTTTGTTAAATATATATTTAATTTTCCAATTTATTTTACCAAAATATGCTCAGTAAAGAGCTTTAATAATCTTGCTCTTACAGTAATTAAAAAACTAAATAAGGAAAAGTAATACAATAAAGGAAATAATAATGATGTATTAATATAATATGTTGTTCCTTTTTTTCATTTCAGTTCTATTCTCAAATATTCTAACGTTGAAATATCTAATTGTAAAATTTGTATTTACTTTTCGTTGAATAATATTTAAGAATTCATATTGAAGTACACTTTGAAATTGCGGCACTCACAAACTATTTTTAAAACTCATTGAAATGTCTGTTTGTGAGCATGATTTTAGTTACAGTTAGTATAATTCAATTTAAAAGTGAAAAGGGGTGAATGCAAAAATGCATAGGTAATACATTTTAAATAAAAAAAAGTATAAGTGAAAAAAAAGTGTTTAGTTAAGTGAATTATTCTATATTTTTTTCTTTCAATTGTTTTTTCCTTATAACTTACATAAGCATGCAATATATTTTATATTTGAACAATTGTATTTGAATATTATATATTTGATAAAAAGTATTATTCAGCGCATTTATATTTCTCTTTTATTTTTTATTTATAAATTCTTCAATTATTCACTTGTTTCAGAAAATATCGGTGTATTTTAAAGATAAATGTAATTAAATTAAAAAATATTATAATTTGTTGAATCTAACAGTATTTTAAAGGAATCGAAACAAAAGAGCAATATTAAGAATATTGAAATACACTCATATCCATAAATTAAGGATAATTCAGAATCACACAGAAATTGAGCCCTAAAATAAAAATTTCACATGTAGAATTATCACATACATCTTGAAGAATAATATGCAAATTACAGGAAACCAAAAGATGGCACCGATAGTACGTCACAATGACGAGAGTATAAGAGAGGGGTATGTAAGGAATGGTTGCAAAGAATCAAAATTGTTCACAAGCGCTATAAAAGTCTTTCAGTGCAATAACCGCATAGTTATAGCACAAAGGAAGCATTTGGATGATGTTTTACAGGGTAGAATTATCGGCCGTCGGGAATGTGGACGTATCCAACTGGAAGTACCCGAGGAACTTGGAATCTCCCAGAGTGTCATCTCCAGGCTTTCGCAACGTTTCCAAGATGACAGTAATGTGAGTAGACGTTACAGCACAGGTCTCCCCCGAGTTACAACGCCGAATGAGGTCCGGTATTTGGCAGTTACTGCCAAAAGAAACAGACGGAGCACAGCATCAGACCTATTTCGTCAGCTCTCTTCCGCTACCGATACGACAGTTTCTAGGCAAACCGTGTACAGACGCTCAGAGCACATTGGTCTATATGCTCGTAGGCCTGTCAGATGTGTTCCACTTACCGCAACTCACTGCCGCCTGCGGTTAGCCTGGAGTAGAGAGCATGCCTTGTGGATACCGCAATACTGTTCTTGTGTGATATTTTCCGACGAGTCCAGGTTTAGCTTTCCGTCTGATTCTCGCCGGACTTTATTATGGAGAGGGCCAGGTACCAGTTACCACCAAGAGAACACCATTGAACGACACCGTTACGGTGGTGCAGGATTGCTCGTTTGGGAATTATTCTAGGTTCCAGAACTAACCTGCGTGTTCAGAATGTAACCATGACAGATCACATCTATCGGGATGTCATTCTGGAGCAACAGGTAGGTTTACTTCGGGGCACCATGGGTGCAGAATTTCTGTTTATGGAGGGCAACACCCGTCCTCACCATGCAAACATTGTAGGCGAATGCCTTCAATCGGAGGATATCACCCGTATGGACTGGCCGGTATACTCACCGAACTTGAAACCAATGGAGCATGTGTGGGACATACTTAGCCGACAAATTGCAGCCCGTCAATCCCCTCCCACATGTCTACCGGAACTTCGGAGAGCATTGCTTGGTGTGTGTGTGTGTGAGTGGTGTAATATTCCCCAAGATCAGATCGATAATATGATACTCTGCATGCCAAGGTTTGTATTGCATCATCTGGGGAGCATACTATGTATTAACCATTATACCAACCATGTTATATTAGCTTTTGCAAACAGGTTCTTTTTTTAAATTTGCTCTAGGGAGTAAGAATCGCAATTTTTATTAATGATGTCAAACATATAGCATCTTTTTTGCTCTTTACCTTTTGTTTAATAAATAGACTTTACGAATAAGTCACAATTGTTTTGCTTCTGTCTCTTTCTTTGCCTGAACTTGCATTATCCTTAATTTATGGACACGAGTGTATTATTTTACATTAAAAATATACTACACTTTTATTTTAATTTTTCGGCTGTGCAATATATTATTGGAAAATGTTTATAAACAAAGTTTCTTATAAAATGAATAAATAAATACTATTGGAATGATGCAGCTGTAATAATGAATTATATAGGAGTATGAGTAATAAGAGCAAAAAACAATCCAAAGGTAAGAGAAGGATAGCCTCCGTAGGTAAAATATAAAATTTTATTCCTCATTATTTTAATCAGTATTCGTTTTTTTTCTATTTTTTTCTTTGAATTTGTTATTATTAAGATGATTTAATAAACATGATTAGCAATAAGAGTGTTTTTAGAAAAATGTTACACGAGACAGAGAGAAACACCAACTTGAAGCAACTACGTCGCAGATTTGTATGCAGAAAACGTAACATCATTTGGCTGTTGTTCAACAATAGTTGATATTGGACTTATGACTTTATACTCAGAAAATCATGCCCAATGATGATCCTCTACAGTAGATGATGGGCAGTTTTTCAGATTTCATTTTTTGTGACATGTAAATATTATATACCTATTATCAACTAAAATGACCACTTGGAAGGCAGAACACGGGAAAGGCTAAAATTCCTTACAATAGTGCTTAAACTATTAGCCTACCTACTAGAGTATCTTTTAGTGCTCAACGCTCTTCGGATTAGGAAATGCAAGGTTGAGTCAAGCCATTCTTGAGAGACGGGATGATACACAGTTCTGCATACACGTCGGTGAAGGACATGTGATTTATTCTCTTATGAGACTCGAACATGACGTACTATCTAAAAGAAAATTCTAATCAGATATGGTTAAAAAAATCCCAAGCAATAGGTTAAAAGTCCTTAGCTGTTAGGCTAATTATATACTCCTCTATATTTTATAACAAAATCCTACTTTGCATAAAAAAATTTCTGAAGATAATAATTCTCCTTCGGATAAATCTTACTGAAATTAATTATGAACATCATGTAAATTATATCTCTTCCTTTTCCATCGGGTACTCTGATTTTAGATCTTTGTTGTAACAGTATGAATACTGATTGTGTATATGCTGAAAATTGAATATTGACATTTTTTCGTCTAATTCAAAAATGTTTTCTATAATATATTGTTAGAACTTAATTTCAAACCTTCATCTCTCTCTCACAATAGTGCCTTTTACAATTATAATAAAATAAATAAGCAAAATTAAAGAAAGATTTTTAGATTTCTTTAATATTTTTTTAAATTTAATATTAATTAATCTTTAATAGGATTTCTTTAATAATTTAATTTCAAATTAATAATTTTAAAGAGAGAAACAAATACTGTCATTAATTTATTTCTCTCTCTTAACTATAACGTTTCCCTTCCCTTCAAAAAAAGTTTCTCAAGTGATATCCTTCCTTTTATATTCTTCTTTGTAGGAGTAGTTCAATCTTTGATTTCCTCTGAAGTTTTGTTTTATATCAGTAATGCTTCAAATAGTTTCATTGTTACTTTCTTTTATAATATAGAATCGCTGGTGTAAGTCATATCTTAATTGTCAATGAAGTCGTTTCCTGTAATTCGAAAGATTTCAACTGTCAGAAGCACTCGTGTCAAATCGAATTTTGAAATTTGTTGTATCAACTAAGGTCTTAGATTTATGCGAAAATTTCAGTGAATTTTATAACTCACAGTCAAACACAAGCTATGTTAATCAGTAACAGATATCGCTGTTTTGTGTCAATATTTTCTGACATATATAATGATTTCAAAAAGATTTTTTTTTATGTTGAATATGTTATTTAATGTTTTTATATCCGTTTTCCAACTTCATGAGCTTTAATAGCAGTCACTGTTGGAGGCGAGCAGCCTCTGTACCGTAAATTTGACCTGCCTGTTGTATCGAATTTCTTTATAAGCCCTGAAGTTAAGTTTCATTTGAATTATATTTTTTATTTGATTTTATTATATTCATATTCCGTTGTAAACGGAGAATTACTTGTCTGAAAAATGGCTAACTTACACAATTGTTTCCTGTATTTATGAGTAAATAAAATTTTCAGTATTTATAAAGACTACTCTTTTAAAAGATAAGGCTCAAAGAATGCTAAGTACACGAAAGAAATATCTGCCTTCTATGTTTTCTGTTATGATCAGCTTTATATGTCTTCAAATATTTCTGCTTATTTATAAATTATTTTTAACTCAAGTTTAATGTGCTATTTTACTTCACATTGTTTATAAATAAACATTGACACTTTTAATAATTTTCACTATTTCAATTTGAAGCTTGCAGTACAAATAAATGGGATTTAATTGAAACAATACAGAGTACATACGAATAATTTAAAATAAACATTTTAATCAAGAGGGAAGAATATTAATATTCTTAAATAATAACAAGAATCCTTTTTCATATTTCTTGAAAATGAAGTTATTTCAAAATTTAAAAACTTTAGAAAAAAGAATAAAAAAGTAATAGTTTCTTTTATAATTATCATTTCTAAATATCAAGATGCGTGCAGCACTTCACAGAAATGAAATAACGCGCGTGCATTCTTCCTATTTAGAATTAAAGCAAATAAATCTAAATTCTTTATTTCTAGAAACATCTTGAAATAAAGAATTTAAATTTATTAGACATTTTGAAATAATAAAAATAAAGTTATTTTACTGAATTCTGCTATCATTTTATTGTTGGCTATTAAAAACTTTTAAAGGGCTAAAAAATATTTTTCCTTAATTCTACAATTTCGAACAAGTGTATTTTTAAAGGAATTCATTGTTTTCGCATTAAAAATTCACCCTTATAAATTTATCTACTCAAGTTTTATAAATTATTCAAAAATATTTTCATTATTTAAATACTAAAAAAAAATTAAATTTTTAAAAAAAAAATAAACCTGAACTTTATGCTTAAAGATGTACAATAAAACTATCATATAAATTTCTGAATATTTCTTATATTCTCCATCAAAATTACAGTTCTCCTTTGAGTAAGTCATCTATTATTATTCTGTTAATTATATGAGTATTAAAAAGTAGAATATAATTTTTAACACAAGCTATATAACGCTGATACGATAATCTAGAAGATCAGAATAATTTTTAAGTTTTATATAAAATAAAACTGATTTCAATTTGGATTATTTAATGATTAAGATCGAATAATTATTGGAAAATATAAATTTTCATTATTTTTTTTGAGAAAAAATTTTAAATGTAGGCATTTGACAAGAATTCTAAGAGATACAGAATTGTGTATTTTTAAAACGCTTAAATTAAATTGAACAAATAAGTTAAATTACATGACGATCTCATTAAAAGTGTTTTAGAAAACCAAATCAAAGCATTAATTTATTATTTAGATACAAATACAGTTACTTAAAATTTCGTTTGTTTCTCAAGAATTAAAATTCCCCAGCTATGATTAAAAAGTAAATTTATCTCACGAGATTTGAATTATCACAAAGCAGTTGCAGAGATCATTTTAAATTTTCAAGTACTTCTGAGGATTGAAATAAACTTTTATAGTAAATGATGACAAATATTTTTCGACTACCGATATAGAATTCCCATTTTAAATTGTTACTTAATTTTAATTTCACAACAATGGTTGATCAACAGTTGTTTCACAACAATTAATAAAACTTAATTTTACAACAATTGTTGCTCGATCAATAAATGGACGTTATTAAAGAGCATCACTGAATTGATACCAAAATAACTCTTCAAATACAATCTAAAACGAAAGCAAAGCTTCCTACTTTGAAAAAAAAGAAAAAAGAATCATGAATTGTATCTCATAAAATAGGGTCACGGACGAAAGATTCATGGCGTGGGGCATCAGACAGGTGTCAGTTAAAGGAAACGCCTTTGTTTCTAGTTCAACTTACTAGATAAAACTCATGCGGCATGAAAACAATAGTTTTATTTCGCATTTTTTATGAATTAGAATTATGCAAGAATATCTTATTAAGTTTTGTATGCAATGTAAAAAGTACTATTCAAATTATTTTAACTGATAAAAATGATGTTAATGAAAATAACTACGATTAAAAATTTATTTTTTTAGAAAAATATTTTTCTCTTAAATTACTTCTCGTACCATATTTTTAAATTTATGGTAATCTTGTGGGTGAAAACATGTTACTAGATAGTAATGCTTTGCGAAACTCGTACTTTTTCTATGCTATGAGATCCTCTATACGAACTGAAACGCATACAGTATCTCGTAAGATAATAAAATGGATATCCTTAATATAACATTTGACTAACAAAAATATACAATCATATTATCGGTGGTTTAACATACAGGTAACTACCGATGAACTGAAGATTAAAAAGCTGATTTCACGAACAATCTACAAATATGTGGAAAAAAGAAACAAATAAACGAAAATATGCATTTGAGCCAATTATATGCTCCCCGTAGGTAACAAACATTTATTTCTTGAGAAACAACAGAATTATTTATTCACTTCTCTCTCAAATTTATATAGATTTATTTCTTTAGAAAAATCATTCACAAATTTGTTTCCTCGCAGCGAAACAATTCTGTCCTAGGAATTCAAGTCTAATTTGATTTTAGGATCAGTAGATAATGCGCAAAGCGCTGACGCGTCTAATCGGGAGTAATCTTTAACAGTAGCGTTGTGTTTTTAAACAATATATCAGAAAAAATATCCTGTATATATATATATATATATATATATATATATATATATATATATATATAGTTGATAGTATATTTTATAAATTACAATGAATATAATGAAACAAAATATAATGAAAAATGCCAAATAGAGAACAGTACATTGAAAATATTAAATGCCAAATGTAGAATATTAAATGGAAAACAATATATTGAAAATATTAAAAATACTTGAAAGAAATACATTGAAAATACTTGAAAGAAATTTCAAAGAAAGATAGATAGATATAAATGGAATAAAGTACCAATATGGCTAGCTTCATCAGGGGGTGTTGACCACATTGGCACAATTATGGCTTTTCTGCAATGGCCCAAGACATAGTCTTAAAGAAGCCAGTACACCCCAAAGCCATACCAAAAATTCAAACCAAAGTACTTTGGTTTGAATTACCAAAAATACCAAATACCAATGAATTACCAAAAATACAAAATAGCCATATCAAAAATTCAAACCAAAGTACTTTGGTTTGAATTTTTGGTATGGCTTTGGGGTGTACTGGCTTCTTTAAGACTATGTCTTGGGCCATTGCAGAAAAGCCATAATTGTGCCAATGTGGTCAACACCCCCTGATGAAGCTGGCCATATTGGTACTTTATTCCATTTATATCTATCTATCTTTCTTTGAAATTTCTTTCAAGTATTTTCAATGTATTTCTTTCAAGTATTTTTAATATTTTCAATATATTGTTTTCCATTTAATATTCTACATTTGGCATTTAATATTTTCAATGTACTATTCTCTATTTGGCATTTTTCATTGTATTTTGTTTCATTATATTCATTGTAATTTATAAAATATACTATTAACTATATCTTAGTAATACTATTCTAGCTGCTTTTGCGCTAAATGTATTGCTAAACTTAAACATTTTTATATATTCTTGTGCTTTTAGTTCGATATCTAACTTTGTATATATATATATATATATATATATATATATATATATATATATATATATATATATATATATATATATATATATATATATATATATATATATATATATATATATATATATATATATATATATACATATTGCACTTTTACTCGCTGAATATTAATGTATAATAATGATAATCTATAATAATTAAATAATAATAATCTTTTATAGTTACACTCCACGAATTTCTAACAATTGGCTATTTTTTTAATTTAAAATTATACCTTGCAGTTGTGATTTTATTCGCAGAGAACTTTATCTTTAATAATTTAATTTTTTCTTTTTCCGAATCCTGTATCCCTTCAAAAGTATCCAGAGAACATTCTTTTCATAAAAATATAATTTATTAACCAATAAGTTTTCCAAAATCATATTTATAAATTCTTAAGATGTGATTCGTCTCTTTTATGTATTTATGATTCCCCCCCCCCATATTTTGGAATCATCAAATTGTTTAAAAAATAACTATTTCTCTTAACGCATTTTTCATTTGACAACAAAGAGTGTGTTTCAGTGAAAACTCTTCCAAAACAAATTTTTTCTTGAAAATAAAAGTTTCATTTAAATTTAATATGTTATATATAATATTTGCTATAAGCTCTAAAACTGAATACTGTTTTTTTTAATTAAAAGTAATTTTTATTTATTGTTCTAAAATCAATTTATTTCACAAAAGTAAACGAAATATTCGCTGGTTTCAATTCCAAATTTCCATAAATTAGCTATAAATTGAGAATAACTCTGAAAATTTCAAGCATGCTAAGCATCCTCTAAATCTGATAGCCTATCTCTTTTGTTTGTTAGCATTCATGTTCAGGAAGGCTTCAGTCCATCACACAGCCTTTTGTGCAATCGATGTGCTTCGAAATGGCTTGGAGTATGACTCTAAGTGTGCCTAAATGTTGATGATAATGTAACTCACTAGGCAAAAATCTGAAGTGTTAGTTGCATAACTGCCACTGTACCACAAAAAAGCCCTAACACTTTGACCTCTCTCATCTTCCAAGGTATTGAGAGAGAAGATGTGTTCGAAGCCTGTGTGTAATAGAAATCGCACACAAAGAGACCTGGATACAAATATTCCTCAAACGCTCTTTTTTATATCAATTCCATCAAGGCGAACACGTTTCTTGATTATAATGGTAGGGCAATAGAATTTGAGAGCTTATCTAAAGAAATCTTCTAAATGACCTCAGAAGGTAAAAAGCGATACAAAAAAGCTAGAACTCAGTTCTGAAATCATTAGTAATACTTCATTTTTTTGATCATTTTTCAAAGTGCGCTGCCGAAAGCAGCTCCCGTTAGCGACTATTAGATTGAGTTGGAGCCAGTTTTCGAAGCAGGTGGTCTGAATTCGTCCATCTTTGATCCCATTGCACCATCGAAAGGCATCAGAGCGTGTATCATTTTAGAACTCTAATAAATATTGATACGTAACTTATGACAGATTTTTAATTTATGATATTGTCTGCGCGATTCTGTGCGAGGGATTTTTCTTCAGTAAAATAAAACTATATTTAACTTAACGCAGAATGATCGTTTCTTTTGCTTTCTAACCTCTCCAATATTCAGGCACGCTGTATTTGAGTAATGGAGATCGGGAACTAAGGTCACACACCCATACTCTTTTGAATGCAGATGGATAAAAACTTTTCTCGCCTCCGGGCTCGGTGCGAAGCGTTCGAAAAGGGCCGCCATGAATGCAAGGTGAACGCTGCTGCTTCGCCAACAGAATCTTGGCCATCGGATACCCCCTCTCGACCATAGATTTAGTGTTGAATGTGAAGGGAGTGGTGCCCTGTTTTTTGAAAGGATTATTGA
This sequence comes from Latrodectus hesperus, assembly GCA_037975125.1. Lineage (NCBI taxonomy): Eukaryota > Metazoa > Arthropoda > Arachnida > Araneae > Theridiidae > Latrodectus > Latrodectus hesperus. The sequence goes on along the minus strand of CM075854.1, from coordinate 4,811,849 downwards.
GACCACTTTCATCGGGGTAGCAGCAGACTGAGAGAGAGATTAAAAAAAGCAGTCAAAAGGAAAAAGAAAACTATGGAAATTGCATAAATGGACAACGAAATATTTTGTATTAAAATAAAAATGAAGAAAAAATAAACTGCTGTTATTTTTTTATTTGCCAGTGAAAGATTCGTTGTATTGAAGTATTATTTGTCTAAGTGAGTCCTAAATTACTTAATTTGCTTAGTTTACTCTGATAAGTGAACAAAAGCATAGAATTTTATTTTTCTTTACAACATGCATGATTATTCATAAAATACACAGTCACATTTGCTAACAGAACATTAAAAATGTGAGAATATAAATTTGTTTCTAAGATGTTATACTTTAATCAAATCAAAAATATAAAAATTTGATTCTTCAGATACAATACACACATTAAATGAATTAAAACCTCACCTTAATTTTTATTAAGAATATAAAATAGTCTCTTTAGATATTATTCCCAAATCATATTTTAAAAAAATTCTACTCTTCAGCTTAAGTTCAATTTCCTCATATTAATAAAAATTAAAAAAAAATTTTAGAATGTATAGGAACTTTAAAGTTTCCCTTTGAAATAACAATAAGATGAAAATATTATCATGAAACTTGTAACAGTAAATGTTTCATAAAAATAACTGAAATAACCACTATTTAGGAGAGATGGTGTTACATACAATATTGTTAACATGGATAAAACATGTTAAAAGACTGAACATTGAATTATAGAGGAAATTCAATTTTGTTCAATATTAACAAAAAGGGAAACAATATTATAGAATATACAAAGTCATTGAAATTATTGAAATTTCATTTGAAGGATTCTAGAAAAGAAACTACTGCGTCAAATGTTATCCTAAAAATTGGTGATAATTTATAATAGGTAATGGGAATTTTATTTTCCCTCAAAATGTAAATGTTCATCACCAATAGGAAACTGTACTATATTTAATATTATTGAAAAAGAAACGAAAGCAAAATATCTCATTTAAAAGTTTAAGTAAAATTCGCTATACTCTGAAAGGTAGTGCTTATGACACGAGCAATTGACAGGAATTAAAAGATGCGATACACTAAAATATCCATAATTTTAATCCTCTGCTATTGAAAACACAGAAATTAAGGTGGATTTCTTTCCACAAAATGGTAGATACATTCACCAAGCTTTATAATGAGTTTTATGAAAGACTAAAATCATATCAAATTCATCTCGTATTTATTTGCAGTATTGCTTACAGTATCATTCTCTGTCGGAAGAATTGCTTGTAAAATGTAAATTTTGTAGCTTCCTATAAACTTTAACCAAATTTGGTAACATTACTTCGAAAAAAATTTTTATAGCCATTTTAACGAGAAACTTTTATTAAAAGGATCTGACTTTTAGAATATGCATTTAATCATAAAGACTCAGTATTAATAGATTATATTTTAATTCAAACCAATCATAATTTGTAATAATTTTAAAAATCATCTTAAAAATTATTTTTAGAGTACGAAATGCTTGCATGAAAAGTACATGAATAATATTCCTCAGATGGCTTAAATGTTATCCATTAAAATCTTACTCAAAAATATCGGATATATAATTTTTTAAATGATACAGTCCCATATCTATCTATCTATCTATCTATCTATCTATCTATCTATCTATCTATCTATCTATCTATCTATCTATATATATATATATATATATATATATATATATATATATATATATATATATATATATATATATATATATATATATATATATATATATATATATATATATATATATATATATATATATATATATATATATATATATATATCTTTTACTTGAAAGATATTCTTTCCTCAATATAACTTTTTTTAAGGCCTTTAAATATTTATAATTGTTATAAGCTGAAGGAATTTGTTATTCGGATGACAAAGTTAGAAGGTAAATATTTGAAGCTTAAAAATAGAATTATTTGAGCTTCAAAGAAGCCCTCATAAGTAGCGGATTAGCTTCGGGCTATTAACAAGTTTCGGCCTAGTTTCGTCATAAAGCAGAATCCTTCCGTTCGTAAGTGTTTTTGACTTTAGCCCTGACTTATCTATCAGAGGCTAATCGGAGTTATTTACGTTTGTTATGAACTTTCCAGGTAAATCCTTGATTGCAGTCATAAAAAATATGACTGTTACTTGAATTCATCCAATTGAAAAGGTGTATGCTCATGAAATTGTAATTCTTCTAATACTCGTGTGAAATTAATCTTTGCGGAAAAGTTATGGAATGGCCTAAAAATGTATTGCCATGGAAACATACACATTCTAGAATTTTATCTCATTTTTCCAACTTTTCATGTAATGACACTATTATTTAAAGCAATTTTGATCTTTTTCTTCAAAAAGTTATCATTTTGACATCAATAAAAGTTCATTCTAATCAACACTTTTATAACTTCTAAATCCGTAAGATTTTTCGACTTTATTCAATGAAAATTCCTATACAATATTTCTGCAAGGCAGGATGAGATACTTCAATGTAACATAAAATGAATTATAAAAATTTTTTTAACGTTTTGTTTGAACATTTTTCCATTTCATTTGGTTCACATTTTATTTTTCATTTTATGGAGTTGTATTGTTTAATTTGCCATTCCATTGCCTATAGTTTAAAGTGGACTTCAAATCATTACAAACATTTACGCCTAAAGTCATCGCGGCCTAGTAGAAGCCATCATACTTCGGATAAGTCGGCATTAAGGCTAAGTCATTTGGATCGGTAGATAATGCAGTTAAAGGTCTGGAATTAAGACAAGCCTCTATTTGAGTTAGCAGTGTTTCAAATTTTTCATAAGTTAGTTTTGTCTCCCCTATAATGAGTTTTAAAGGAAATTTGGTAGACTTTATACCAGCTTCTCATAGTCCACCCATTTGAGGTGCACCTGGAACATTTAAATGCCAATTAATACTATTTTCAGATCTAAAATTGTTTACATTTTGATTATAATTTTTGGAGTTCTTAAATTTTTCAATTTCCAAGAGTTCGCGTTTTGCACCAATAAAGTTAGTACCGCAATCAATGTATATATTACTACACTTACCCCTACGAGAAATAAATCTCTTAAGAGATACAATGAACGCATCTGCAGATAAGTCAGTAACTAATTCTAGGTGTATAGCTCTTGTAGTAAAACAAATAAAAAGTGCTATATACCCTTTGTATGATTTGAAACCTTCACCTTTACATGGTTTAATTTGAAAAGGATCAGCATATTCTTCTCCACATCGCAAGAATATAGGAGCAAGAGAAATGCGAGAAGAGGGTAAATCGCTCATCATCTGATTGGTTACAGAAGCTCTTATTCTACAACATTTTACACATTTTCTGATTAAATGCCTAATTACGTTTCTAACACCTACAATCCAATAATGTTCTACAATACACGATTGAACAAATTGTGAACCAGTATGCAAAAGACTCAGGAAAATGTTTAACAATGAGATCAGTTAATATATGCCTTGTTGGCAGCAAAATAGGATGTTTGTGATCGTATACTAGATTTGCATACCTCAAACGGCCACCTACTCTAAGAATACCTGAATTATCAAGAAATGGATTTAGAGATAAAAGTTTACTTTTACACGATATTGTTTTATTTATTTTATTTTTTGTAATGCATTGATCTCATTATTAAACTCATTAGTTTGAACTATTTTTATTAACACTTGCAGAGCATTAGTTAATTCACAAGTTTGCAAAAATCCCGTTAATTTGTTCATAGGATTTCTGCAATTGTTCATAAACCTTAAACACAAAGCTTTTATACGTTTAAGTTTAGAAAAAGCTGAATATTTATGAAACAAATCAATGTCAGAAAGGAATGTTTGTTTTCTGTGGTTGATTGTGTAAAGTACAATACCTTTCTTCTGGAACAGGATCACTAACTGGTAGTTCAGGCAGCTTTATCTGAAAAGAAAATGAATTATAAAGAAAATTTTGACCATTTAACCATAATGAAGAAAGTAGTTCAGAAGATGATGTGCCACGAGTAGCAAGATCAGCAGGATTAAAGTCTCCACTAACATGATGTCATTGGGTAGGGGTAGAAGGAGTTTGTATTTTTGCCACTCTGTTGGCCACAAAGCATTTCCATCGGCTGGCAGAAGAACCAATCTAGGATAGAACGATGGTAGAATCTGTATAAAATTGAGCTTTGGAAATTGGTGTGTTCATAGCTTTGCAAGCGAAGTCCATCAATTTAGTTAACAGCAGAGCACCCACCATATAGTTCCAATCTCGGAAGTGAAATAGTTTTAAGTGGAGTAACCTTTGTCTCAGCTATTACTAGATGAACTTTAATTTCACCAGTATTTGAGAGTGAGGGACAATAAATTGCCGCTGCATATGCCTTTTCCGATGTTTCACTGAAGCCATGTAGTTGAAATTGGTTATTTGAATCACAAAATAAGAATCTGGGGGTTTTAACATCTTTCACAAACAAAGTTTTTTCTGTAAGTTGCTTTCATTCATATGCTATGGCTGTAGGAATAGTATCGTCCCACTGCAATTGATTTTTCCAAAGTATTTTAATTATTAATTTATACTGAATAGTAATTGGAGATAATCATCCAATAGGATCAAATATTTTTGCAATTGTTGAGAGTAATGTCCACTTAGTTATCTTCAAGAGATGGTTGATTAGTTTTGAAGAAGAATGCATCCAACTCAGGTTGCCAAAGTAGTCCCAATATTTTCGCAGTTTCATCATTGTCTAAGCTTAAAGAAGTGTTTGATAATTGTAAATCTGGATAATTGAGTTAAAAATTTTTTTAGAATTTGAAGCCCATTTTCTCAAGGGAAATTTGGCACTTGACAACATTTACATTAATTGTTGGTGCAGTTCCATGACTTGGGAAACTTAATTTGCTCCAGTCATGAGATCATCATCATAAGAGTCCTCGAGAGCGGCTTTAGAATCTAATCTCTGCTTCTCCTTCTACTAATTTATGAGACATTTTATAGCCAGGTATGGTGCTGAGGCGGTGACATAAGCCAGTCTTGTTAATCGATAATCCTTCACTGCGTCATATTTTAATTTGCCCCAAATGATTCTTTGAAAATCTGAATCTTGTAAAGCTATTTGTCAATACATCTTTTAAATATCTGCAGCAACCACTATTTTATGTATCCTAAATTTAAAAAGCAATGTAATTAAATCAGTCTGTATTTGCGGTCCCACCATTAAGAGAAACACCCTTGGATGATTTAGCAGATCCATCAAACACTATCCAGAACTTGTCACCACTTTTGTTGGGCACTGGATGGTGTGGAAGATAAAAGCTAGATTTGGTTGGAACATTAACTTCACTTTCAGGAATTAATTCCATGTGTCCCAGTTTTATGTAATCGTCCATGAATTTATATTGTTCAAGTAGAGATTGATTTTTAGAAAAGTGACGTTCAATTTGTTGAAGACGGCGCAATGCAATGTCTCTAGATGATCCAAATTCATTATTTGAGTCATTAAATGGAAATTTGACAGTGAATCTGTCTGTAGAATCACGAAAGAATGTTTTTTCAAAGTGATTTTCACATGCGATTTCCTCCTTTAAAGAAGGTTTTGTTTCAGAAACTTCTTCTAGCTGCCAAAATTCATCCAAGTTGATAGTCGATTGTGGTACAACTAGCGTGATTTGTTATTATTATTTTTGAGATATTGTTTGTTTTGCCTATAAAACAACCCATCCGAAAATTGTTTCTAGTGCAGTTAACGGATGTCCAGGAATAGTAATGTTTTTATTGAGCATGATTTCTCCTAACACATCTGCACCTAGGAGAATGTCTGTTGGATCAGGCTGCAAACAATTAACATCGGCCAGTTGTATTTCTATGAATGAAGTTAATGCTGAAGCATCAATTTTGAATTGAGGAAGGTCTCAAGTGATTTTGGGTATAATTAATGCATCTACAGTGATATGTGTGTTTTTTATAAAATAGAGATGATATTTGCAATGATACCGAACCTGTGATTTTACCTATATTTCGAGAACTAATCCCATCAACATTTACATTAACTCTATTACGTTTAAGTTGCAATAAATTTACACAACTTTCCCTAATAAATGAGCATTGGCTGGCTGAATCAATAAGAGTTCTGCATTTATGTAATATACCATTAATGTCCTTAAAATTAACAATTGCTGTTGGCACTAAAACTGTTTTTGGTACAGGTACAACTATTTTATCGCTAATAATAGTAGAAAGTTCATCTGTTGTTTGTGTGTCAATTTTTGTATCATGTATATTCTTCAAAACACAATAATGTATTATGCGGTTTCGAACATATTTTATACATGCTTGCGCGACATTTAGAAATATAGGATGAGTTTTACTATCTTCTAAGCAATTAGCGCATAAATGATGTTTTTTAATTACATTTCCTTTTTCTTTTACTGAAAGATCTATAAAACCACAACAATTATGTAACCACGAATGAGAATCACTTCGATTATAAACGCATAAATTAGAAACGATATGAGATGAAAAAGAATAGTATTTTGTTTTTCACTAGCAACAGTGTTCCCATCAAATTGACCTACTTTATCTTTTTGGCACTTCGCATAAAATGAAAGCTCACATGATCTATTCAACATGAATGTTTTGAATACAGCGAAAGAAGAAACTTTTTTGTTTGATTGTTCTAACGCCCATACTCTCAGTGTTTCATTATCAAGTTTACCCTTTAAAAGAAAATTAATAATTGTAACCCAATGCTCAACAGGCTGTTTCAGGATTTTTAATGTATCAATTAATTTCCTCAAACCCGCTGCTGATTCATGTTTAAGAATAGGTTGAGAAATTAATTTATTTAATGCTGCGTTTATGATTTCTGTTTCGTTTTCAAAGCGCTCAGTAAGCATATCCCAAGCTAACTTGAAATTCTCAACTGTAATTTGAATAGACTGTAATAGTGTAAATGCTTCTCCCTTAATGGAACTTTTAAGATATTCCAATTTTTGACTATTACTTAAATTATCATTATTACTAACACTCGATAAAAATAAATCACGAAAAGAAGTCTAATCTATGTAATTAGAAGTGAAAACTGGTAATTCTATTCTAGGAAATTTAACATTGTTGATATTAGTTAATTCCTTATTACAATCATTTTTAAAAAGTTTCCTTGATTCATCTTTGTAAGAATGAGATTTTTAGATTATTTATTTTAGAAAGCAGTTCATGCATTTCGCTTTTAAATGCATCGAATTCTGAATCAGAACATATGCATAAAGAATATCATTATTTAGTTGGTTTATTTCATTGTCTAAAGAATTTACGTTATTTTCATACACTTCAATAATAGAAAGAGAATTTGTTTGATTTTGTAAGCTATTGACTTGCGAAATTAAGCTAGTTAGCTTGCCTTTTATTATCTTTTTGTTTTTAAGGAAGGTATCCATTTTGGTTTTGTGACCTTCTCTCAATCAATCATTTTGTTGTTGTTTTTTTATTCAAAAGTCGTTGGCCGCTTCTATGCATTCACCATAATAATTTTAAGCTAGTTTCATGCTCCAGCTCTCGACGGACCAAAATATTGGTACAGAGAAACGACACGTTCCGTTGTTTATAAATTTTATTGTTTGACTGACAAAGGATTGTTTTGTGTTAGCGCCATCTGGTGCGCAGAAAATTCAATTTTAACATTGAGTATACAGGGTCGGAACACACTCTATTAATTTATTGTTAATGATATTTTCGATGTTACGCAGAGGCAAAAGAGAGTCAAGTTACAACATGACAGATCCCATTTTAGCAAGCCTATCAGCCTGCTCATTTCCAGAAATGGCTGGGAATCTACAGGAGCGATATGGATGGGTGGATCACCGAGACCTTTTTCAGTGATCATCGATTCTAAATTTTATGATCTGCGTACCTAAAAATATACTTGTTAAACCCCCGATCGTCCCTGAAGTTGATAGAGAGATAATAAAAAAATTAAAAGTAGCTCGTGACCCAGAAAAGTCTGCCTGCCTATCCCTATGCTGCACATTGTTAAAACATCTATTCCTGAGGCGAAAGTCAAGAAATCGAACTTCTGGTTGAAGGTTAGAACTGTGACCATAGAGCTCTGAGAAGATACAATTGATATGATTCATTATTCCATAATAAACAGTTGTTCAGCTTTTAATCAATGACTTCAACACTCTTAATAAAACAAATTGATATTCCCTACTTATTAATGCACCATAATTTTACACATACATTTTTGAGCGTATAGTTTTACGCTTATAATTTCACTCTTATGCATGTAAAGACCACTCAAAAATGAGAAAAACGTATAAATGAAATTACACTTTTTATTAAATTATTCTTTACTTAATGATCTGATGTTATTCTTTTCTTTTAAATAAAATGATTTTCTTCTGCTTAATAATTGCTAGTATTGCTGCTTAATAAAGAAAGAAAATTTTAGGAGGGAAGCTTTTCTCCACTTCACTGAAACAGTCCTTCAAGGTGATTAAGCTGCAAAACTGTGTTTCCTTTTACCAACTCGTGGTGTTTAGCCCCACGTGAATTAAGTTCTCGTTGAATGACAAGCTGGATGTGCCTTTACTCACCTTCTTCATAGGAAAAAATCTGAAAGTTTATCGAAAGAACTGTTACTGATTTGCTGAAAACCAGAAATCTTCCAGATAAAGAATGCGTGAATCGCATAATCACTGTAAGCGCAATATTTATTAAAACTCTCTCTCTTCAAAGTAATCATTCATTCCTATTTTAAAACTTCAGTTATATTTGAATAGAGACTTATTATGGTGATTTTGAATTTAAAAAGTGATAGTTTAAATGGCGTGATTGAAAAATTCTAAAAACGCATATTATAATTGAAGAAAAGTCTTCATTATTGCTAAGTGTAGTTATTTCGAGAAAAATTATTAAATGATAAATGTATAACAGAGAGGCATTAGTACAAATACGGAAAACGTAAGCGAGAAACAGGAATGAGGTTTGAGTCAACTTGTACGAATTTCTATCCATAAATTTTGAATTCAAGATTTCAGTAGGCGTTGATCAAAAATAAAGTGAGAAAAGGAAAAACTCTCCTGCTGAGTGGGAGTAACAAACCAAACTAGACTGCAATTTATGCAAATAAACAAGATCGTTTCAGCTGCGTGCCTGTGTACGTGCTCTAAGACAGAAAAGTTACAGACTTTTTGCTGGTGGTAGAGATGAATGCGAGCGGCCCTTGGAAATGCTGTCCTTTAGAAACGGTCGTATATCTCCTGCAAAGGCCTTGACAAGAATGGAACAGATTTCCGTGCTATTGTAATCCGGTGAAAAGGTCATTCTTCATCTGCTGACACGCACCAAGCATCAGAAAGTGAAGTTCACACAAAAGCCTTGCCGTTGAAGAAAAATACTGATTTCTCTATTGTTGTGAGAAGTTAATTTATCTATCTTTACATTTCATACCTTTTACAAAACGGACTCAGTCAAAATGTACCGTTGATTAGGCAATAGCTTTAATTTATTGCTAGATTTATTTCTATTTTTTTTATTTCATTTTGTAATTGCTGTTTCACGGAAAATCTGCATTTTCGAAGCTGCCCTATATCGTCAATGACATTTTTTACTTTCATTGTATCAGTGATCCTGCTCTGTGAAAATTATAAGACAACTCTTCAGTGCTAAATTATAATTGACGACGTGAGACAGTATTTGACAGCAATAAATCTAACTTTCATTTATGAAAAGAAACAGATTATTCTTATATAAATAAATTTGAATTTTGAATCGAAATCGAGAAGAAAAGCAGCCATGATAGTAAAAATGACAAATACATAAATTTTTTTAAAATTTAGAATTCATTCTTTACGTACATATAAGTTAACAGAAGAAAATATAGTTTTTTTCTTCTTTAGAATTATTTATATCACATTTACTACAGCTTTACTTCCTAAAAATAAGGCTTATATTAAAGTATTATACTTGTGACACTTATTGCAAGATTATTTTGATATTAACTTTATGCATTGTTATTTACAAAGAAAGAGTTGTTTCTTTTAAATTTTTATCATATGTAGAACTGTTTAATAATATTATCACACCTAATATTGTTTTGAATATGATAAATTTAGATTTAAAATACATTTCAAATAGTTTTTTTTTTCAATTTAATAAATTTCGAATAATTTTGTTTTAATTTTACAAATTTCAAAATTTTTACATAAAATGACTAAATAAAATAAATTTTAAATGATATAATAATTACAAATATTGTAAGTTATTTTGAATGCATACAAATTAAAACAAGATTCCGCCAATACTTGTGCGCCTGAGAAACGAGACAGTGAGAAAATATACAAAAGATTATTCCGAATTAAAGCCTTAGATTAGGAGAAATACGAAAAAATGATTTAAGTTCTTTTTAACAAAATTTCACTCAAAACTTCTGTCCTTGTTTCGGAGTAAATGAAATTTTTAAATTATTTAAAGGAAACAGCATGTGTGTGTGAGAGTAAATAAATCTTCGCGTGCATTGTACCGTACTGATTATTATTTGCGTTTTCCGCTTTCCCATACTCTCTTTTACCCGATTCACAACAGTAGCGGAAACACGACCACTTTTCCCACGACTCACAGCATGAATTATTTTATTTTTGAACTGAAGTTCAGGTGCGGATGATGATGATGTTACCAAGCACACTTGGCTGCTTGCGCGAGAGCAATTTGGATCGAAATAGTCCTCTTTTCCTCCGCGTCGCTCCTTTTTCGCTCTTCATTTGACTTGAACTCTGCTGTCACCCAAGGGAATTGACTATCTCGTGCAAAAATCAGAATTCCAGCAATTGATTCGAAGCGAGACCAAAGGGTAGTCTCAAACATTTTCCCAAGTGGTTTGGTCAAGATGACTGCTCATTGCACATGAAACGCATGGTTGGCCCATCGGTCCAGAAACGCTTCGTTGGGCAACTATCTACAGGAAAAAGGAATATTGTATCTTAAACCTCATCAGAAGACAGGATGGAAGTTTACGGAAAATGTTCCAAAAAACGATCTTTAAGGAATCCAGTACAAGACATCTACTTTCAACGACTTGCGATGAAAATTGTTTAAGTGCTGTTACTTCCCCTGCAGAAAATTAGCGAAAGAAATCTCGTGAACTATTTTTAAAATAACCAATTTTCTCTGCGACGTTTTCCTTTTCAGATAAATAACCTTTTCGTGGGTCAGAAATTTTGAGAAAATTTTATTTCACTCGATTTCCTAATTCTCGTTATTTAAACGCATACTTTAAGCAACCAACCATACATTTGACCAAGTGGTCAGAAATTTCTTTGCACTTGGTGCAACTCATTCCTCTACCAAACTGATGCAGAAAATGATAAACAAACTATAAAATCCAGCTATTGAAAATAAACCAACTTTTTCTTAGCACTTTTAACGCAAAAAAAATTCGCATTAATTACATCAACACACACACACACACAAGTCGTTAAACTTCATATACGATATTTTAGACCATAAAAAAATGCCTTAATTTTTTTCAATTGCTATTTGATCGTCTAAAAAAATTGAAAACCTGAATTAAACTTTACAGCTCTCATGTTTTTAATAATTATTTTCTTCTGGATTATTTTTAAGTCTATTTTTCTCATTCAGAAAACGTATTCTAATTTTAAACCAGATTTATGAAAAAATAATTGCGTGCCATCTAAATGTATTAAAATTCAGAAAGCAAACATATTCATATATAAGAACTGTAAACGTCATCTCAATCAATTATTTTTTTTATATGCTCAAACACCTATTTAACGAAACATATGTTAAACCTGACTTAATTAAAATTTCTCTTTGAATAACTCATCTGACCTATTGATTTACAACGTTTGCCCTTCTATTTAATAAACTTGTGTATCCACTGAAGATTTATTTAAGTCCATATTCGTTTTTTTTCTTATTTCTTGTATTTTATTCGAACCAGAACAAAGTCATTATTGGCATCAATCATTCGTATCATTCCATGTCGAAATACCACAACGATTGCTCGACAGGAAATGGAAACGTCCAAAATCCTTTCCAATTTTACACAACACAGAGCATGTTTTTAAAAATAATTTATCCACTTAAAATATCTTTAAATAGCCTAAATTTTCGCGTTTTCGATAATAATTATTGTGTTAATCTTTTAGTATTTTATTTTTTATATTTTAAATGAATAAGTTTAATTTATGGTATGAAATCAATTATCAAATAATAAACTCTTTTTTATACCAAAAATTAAATTGCTAATTTTTTTGTTTTAAGTTGGTAATCTTTCGTATTTTATATAATTATAACATTTTATGAGATTTGAAAAAGATATTTTTAAAGCAATTAGCGAGTGTTGTAGTCAATTACAACTTCATTCATGTTTTTCATTTAAAAATAAATACATTATTGGGCTCTTACTTCTTTAAATTTTTAATAAATTTTAAATACTAATTTTAATAAAATCGCGTATTTATCTCTTTGTATAATGAGACTACTTCAATTAAATAAAAAAGATGGTTTTAAAATGCTTAGAAATCTCAGAAGCAGAAAAATAATTAGAGAAATGTTGCCAAAATTTAAAAACCAGATGAAATTAATGAAATTTAAGGGTAAAAAAAATTTTAATTTGAAGAAAGAATATCAAATCATTGTAAAAATACCTATTGTGAATAAATCCATTTTGATAAAAAAATTTTTAAATATATTTTTAAATGTTTGTATTAATAAAATATTGAAAATATAGCTATTTGTTATAATTCTAGTGTGACTTGAGAATTGTAATATTACAATGAAGATGTTACCATATTGCTATGCAGATACTCAAATAAAAAAATAAAAATAAATAAAAAAAATTGAAACATTTGTATTTTCTAGAAATGTACAAGGGGGAATTTATTACCTTAATATGAAATCATTTCCATGTTTTACTAATTCACAGGGAAAGATACGTTGAATACTTTTTTTAAATAAATTTAATGAAGATACCTATTTGATCCTTTATTTTATACAATCTGAATTTAAACTTTATTTTGCATTCGTATATTTTATTTTTTGAGTTATTGAATAAAAAAAGTTGGAAAAAAAAAAACGTAACGTCACAGAAGACTTTTGATAGATAGTGAGCAGTATTCCTGCGTCAGAATGAAACATGGCAGGAAACACCCGAGCAACCCACCAACGACTGCGCATGCTTATAGCGCAGCTCATTATCCATCTCCTACTGCTCAACATTTGCTGGAATTCATGCGTCCAACCTATTGACAGTAAGGAACTCTTGAAGAGAATACTTGGCCACTTCAAGGTCTCATCGTGGATACTGTAAATCGGATACCAAAATGATGAAATCTATTGTAAAGCATTCACACGTCCCGAGCGGAATACCTTCAGAAACAGTGGATCGTATTCACAAGCAATGAAACTCAAAAAACTGCAGCGCAATTATCTCGACAGATGTGCTTACAGAATATATAAGCTTATCATCCATGGGGTGGGTGTTTGAAATTTTTTACAAATGTTCACTTTTATACCACGTAAATAAGTCTCATTACGTAGAAAAAGTTTCTCCTTAAGAAAATCTGTTGTAACTCTGAGCCCTGCACTTGTTCAGGGAAATTATTCTAGCATAGGACACATCATGATCTAACAGGAGCACTTTTTCCGGAATGGAAAGCCCCTAGTTCGACCTGTTGAGCAACAGTAGACCGATGTGTGCGTCTCTTATCAAATATGCATGTGTTTCGCGATAGGTGCATAATAATATCTCGGATTTTGACACGTGTATATTTCCTTATCTATAAATAGTTCTTCCAGAACATAAAATGCAGTAGATAAGAAAAGAAAAAAAAACTTTACATCAGCTTTTCTCTGTCAGTCTGTACGCGATGTCACATTATTACTGAGCACAGGTTTCTATCAAGTGCGTTGATGAAAGTACTCCAAATTAAGAGGGCCAATGATATAGTACGTATATTTTCTGAATAAATTACCCTTCATCGTTATCGTGAAGAATGGCGTTAACAACATTTAGTCGGAGGGTGTTTTTTAAATCCCCTTTGAATCTCCCCTCTTGTAGAATCTCTCTTTCGTTTCCTGAGAGTTCCATCCTCCCTTTAAAGCATTAATGCTGGCGAGTGGAACTCCGGAAAAATATAGAGATAAACTTGTCATCAATCGAGTTTTACCTGAGGTGACGCAGAAATGTCGGTGGTGATAAGAAATCCAAAAAAGAATGTTTTCCCAGCTCTGGTATCATTTCATCAGAACAAAAACTCCTTCATCCACACCCACCTCATTAAGGCATTATCCATGCCAAAAGATTCAGGCTATATTTTAGAATAAATTATTAATTTTTCTTTCGAAATATATTTCTCATCAGGAAAACATTATTTCCGACACTGAAACGATTCATTCTTTGACGCAAATGGACAAATATCTAACCACTTGTCAAAGCTGAAGACAAAAGACTATTAAGAACAATTCTTAATAGTCTTAGCTTTCTTTCCCAGAGAATAAATTCCTAACTTCTTGCCATGAAAATTTTGGAAAAACTAGTATAGAATGTAAGTTTTTATAAAATTTTATTTTTAAGAAATCTTTCAGTATTTGAAAAACTAAATGCAATATTTTACGTATTATGTACATTATATAATTTATAACAATAAAATCATAGTTGTTCATTTTATAATAAATGTATGAACCTATACAACAAGTTGTCTTGAATTGATTAGGAAAACCTGCGGAATTCTAATTTGAACTGATAAATTCACTCAAAATTTATATACTAATCATTATTCTCAATTTTCTTGTTTTTTCACGCCTGCTTTTATATTTTGTATTCATTTATTGCCTTTCAAGATAGATAAAATATTTCTTACGAATGTATTAGAGTTGTTGTTTTATTTGCATACATGAACGTATAAGAAGAGCACGCTGTGTAATTATCAAAATATAATGTTTCCCAAAATTCTTTCAACAAGAGGGAAATCCATACGCTGCTGTACACAGTCCAACAGTGCTGTACACAGTACAATAGAAAGGACGCTGTTCTGCGTATAGGAAGCCGCATTCTTTCTCAACAACTGTTTCCGAAAAGTTCATTATTTAAACAGAGAAATACTGAATAAAGAATTAGTTGAGCTGCTACATAATTGGGAATAGATGAAACAGTATCTTCAGATAATAATGCAACTTATTTGATAGAATAAAATAATTTTTCTGACACCGGATTATTTGAAGAAATTTTAGCTTACCATATAAACAGATCAAATTTACACCACCGCAAAAAGATTTTTTTGAGGTATTTTAAAAAGCAGGCAAAAACTTATTATTAAAATATCTGGGATATATTAATGAGAGTTGAATTACTATAAGTTTGCAATTATTTCGAATTGAGAACTATTTTGCAAGATGAATGGTGTATTTGAACTCCAGGATACTTTTACATATTAGTCATGTCTATACCATGTTGTTTAGCAGCACTTCTGTGCTCGATCTTTAGATGTTAGATGAATGTGACACATTTTCTGGCACTAGTTTAAATACGTAGCATTCTCAAAATTATAAAAATTTGAGTTTAACTTTTATTTATTTATTTTTTAAAAAATTTTGCCAATCAGAATGCATAGTTTGAGCTTAATATCTTTTATCAACTTTATATTGCTTTCAAAAAAAATAGGATATATATTCTAGAATATATTTAATTTTTAATTCTCAATATAATAATTCGAGAATATTAAGTCTACTGGAAAGCTCTGTCCGTTTTAGAATAAATTAAGAATACATTTTTCATATCTTGACTATATTTTAATTATATAATATAATTGCCATCATTATTATTTCTTTCCAGCATGATGACAACTTATATATCCTTTTTTTAAAAAAATGTCTTATCTCTAGAGGCCAAAAATTGAACCAATACTTGTCTGATATTTTTTTCGTTCTTGAATTTTTTGCTCTCGAAACATGTTGCAAAGACAGAAACAAGTGATATTTAGAGAGAGGTAACTCCAAGAAATATGATGTGTGGAATATAATTTCCCAGCCTAATCCTGCACTTTTTTAAGGAACTATTTTTTGTCCTCTTGCTTGAAACATCGCCAGCCTCTTTTCGTGGACTCCTCCCTTTAAATTATCCTGTAGTGGACAATACTTTTCCGAATTGCGCTTTTCGTACAATTTTTAATTCCCATAATGTATTGGTCCTCCAATGTCTCACTGTTTACACAACATTATCTTATTCAGAGCCAAATTTGTTTTAGAGTTGAAAAGGCTAGGTTTTCTGCATAATATACCCTTTTTCTTACTATGTTTTCATAGGTAATCCACTTTTCATCTCCAGTTATCATCCGGTTTAAGATGGTCTTGATTTTGTTCCGAACAAACAGAGATAGACATATGATGGCTCGATCATCAAAATTCTTGTGACTTTATTTATGTGGCACCCATTTTGAATATTTCCATATCAATCTTATCTTCCGAATATGGTCGAAATAATTTGCTGATCCGAATTAAGCTTTCTATTATCTCCGATGTTGTCAGAAAAGATCTTGCTCTAACATGGTTTTCACAACATCGTCATAAATCAATGGACAGAACTTTCTAGTGAACCTAATGGAATTTATTCTAAATTTTAAATAGTCTTTATATCAAATTTAAAATTAGTATTTAATTTTAATTCATCTTTATTATCTGTGTGTGTTATTAACTTTTTTAATACCTCTTCACATTAGCAAGAGCATGCACAAATTATACATTGATAAAACTGTATTTTGATATATACACTTATTTCCTATTTGTACTACTACTTAATTTTGATCCTCTCACTTTCACGGAGTTTCACTCCAATGAAAAAATTAAGAACAGGATGACTTGGATCGTCCCTCCGGTACATTACTGATACTAAAGTTCCCGTCCTAGAGGCTAACGACTTAAGTCGTCAGGAACAAACTATTCTCGCCCGATTTCGAAGTCGACATCTTAAGATCCTAAAATTTTCTGGGGGTTCCCGAACCTTTGAAACCTGTACTAACTGCTCTACAGAGCAGGCTTCGCCTGAACATATCATTGAATGCCTAGGGCTCTCCAGGCAGGACTTGGTTGACGACCCTCTTCTGGTTTTGGATTATTGTAGAGTGTACAACGTCATGGATCTGGTCTAGCGCTGCTGGTCTTTGGGGGCATCCAACAACAACTACAACATTTCCTATTTGAACGTAATAATCCCAATGATGTGTCCTACTGAATATATATGCCGACATAAAAAATAATTTTCACTTTTTAGGCAATAGATTTTAAATTACTTGCAAATGTTCAAAATTGAGAATGTTTAGTGTCATCAAATTTTAATTATTTTCTTCTTTTATTTCTAAAAATTAACTCCGTACTTTGAAAACAATGAATAGGGAATCTTTTCATGAGAATCTTTGCGCGTGACTTGTTAATTACCTGAAGTAAATACCCTGTTCAACAATGCAACGCGAGGAGAGAAGGAATCTTTTTCAATAGAAGTTCGCGATTCCTCCCTCGATAATTAATGTTCTCATTAATATCATCATTTCCCTGATAACTGATCTCATTGTTCTCACTCTTTTCTCGAACGATTCAATATTTCTAGAAAAAATGAAAATGAGATCATTATGAAAAAAGAAGAATGAAATCATCAGTTCCTTTGTAATCTGGCTGAACGATTCAATTTTTTCTACTTTATTTCCCAGAAAAGATTAAAATTATTGCGTGTCAACGCAGAGGCTTCTTCATAATCAGACATGTGGTATCTTCTTTTTCCATTTAATCGGGACGAGAATTAGAGCGGATGAATTGAATTCTTCGGAAAAATATTTTTTCAATAGTAATGGTGTATTTCCCCTCTATACTGATTTCTTTTGATGGGAAAGATTATCTTTTTTGTATCCTGTGACGTGAACGTTCTTAAAATCTTATTTATCACCTCCGATTTCTGTGACTCACTCTAATTCACTTCCAATGAAAGCTATATAACGCATTACTAAGTAATAAATAAATATAATTAAACTTCTCAGTACTGACTCACATCAAAAATGAAATGTCCATCGTTATGAAATTGTGCAAATCTCTGAACTTAATAGCTATCACCGTTTAATAACCATCACACTCACTGTACCTTCCAGGCGTGTACGATCAACTAGACTCTCAGTCAGTAAGATCAGTCTTAATTTGATAACTATCAGACATCATTACCGTCCAGGCATCTATCATAATATATACTCCAAATTGAGTAGAATTATCAGAGAAAGAGATTACTTCATCCTTCATGCACTACGTCTAAATTTACTTGAAATTTAATATCAGTCTCTCTTTCGTAACTACCCTGTAATACTTTACCTTCAATGTAACTATGCTCATATCTATAAATTTAATAACTATCAGATAGCATTTTAATTTTCTTGCATCTAATTGATTATTAGTAAAGAGGCATGTTTAAGAATAATTTACTCAATTTTTGTAAGAAATGAAAGATATACTTGCGATACAGCGTTACCTCAAAATAGATTTTTTCATATTTTAGTCTATATATCTCCAATATGAAATTTTTCTAATATCAATTTATTATATATAAATTCAAATTCATTTAATTTATATTATTATTCATTACTCTAATCTATATATATATATATATATATATATATATATATATATATATATATATATATATATATATATATATATATATATATATATATATATATATATATATATATATATATATATATATATATATATATATATATATATCCAATCTATCCCAATCTACATATAACTATACCCTCAATTGCATGTATTTCAACTGTTGTAGAGAAATTCACGTAAAAATATCTTTTTCGAAACATTGTCGTATTTTTTCTGATTTAATATATATCTTAATTTTCTCCACCTGTCTACAACCCATAAATGTAAAGAAGAAACCGGTACACATGGTACTGAATTCCAATTTATTTGACTGTTTTATTTAATATTAAAATAACAGTGACGAGACTGTTTCAACTGGTCCTTGTGGTCTAATTTATGACTCTGATAAGAAGAGTGGCATCTGAAACTTAATATATATCACATAACTGATTCTCCTCTCTTGATGATACCACTTTCAGAGGAACTGTAATGGCGGCTGAACTCTGACCTCGCAGTATTGTTTGCACTGTAGTTTATAGCTTTCCTTCTCTGTTATTTACAATACATGCCGTTACAGCAGGAAATCTGCGCCCAATATTTCAACTAAATAGGTTTCGATAACCATCGTTTCAAGTGAGGTGGTTACACAGTGTTAAACATGGTGATTTGGCGTGGTTCTATTCGCGCCTTCCATAATTGCATTCTTTTATCAATAATCAATTTCATTTGATGTTATTGAATCAATAAGTCATTGCTTTTGTTGACAGAAATTATGCCCATAAAATCAACTCCTTCTTTGACGATGACATCATAAAAAGGTTGAGGAAATTGAAATTCATATTCGCAAGTCATTCAATGCACCTATAGTTTCAACTGGTAGAATCATCTTCATAAATGAAATAAAAAGTGTTGAATTAAATGAATGCCAAATTTTTGTATGCACATCGTGTGGTAACCACTTAATTATTTTTAACATTCTATATTAACCGAAAGAAAAATTGAAATGAAATTGTGCATTTTGTTGTTGTAGTTTGATAAGGCAAGTCGTCGTTTTTATACCTGGGAGATATAGAATTTGACTCAGAGGATGTACTTTAATGATTCCAAATGGTCCCTCTATTAGTGTGCTAGCTGATCTCTCGACATCAGCGTTTGGTCGTGGTTCCAAATCACAAGGCAATTTTCTACGTTGAGCAGTTCGAGTGGAAGTGAGGGACTTAACCTGAAAACTAAGAATGGGGAGTGAATTTTCATTTCCATAGATTAAATTTAGTCGAATTAATTAAACTTAGAAAGAAAATGTATGGGAGTGCGTGAGGACGCCTTTATAGAATCAAATAACAACTTCGAACTGCGATTTATTTTAATGTAGCGTTTATGAATGTTCGCATTTGTCTTAAATTATTTATATAATATTTAAACACTATTTATTTAAATCTTTAAAAGTGAGAAGAAATAAAGTTTTATACATAATTGTTTATAATACCTAACTGTGACATCACTAAATATAAAAGTTGGTTATGAGACCAAATAAAGTGGTATCAAGGAATTTAAAATTAGATAATAAGGTAAAGATTATCTGCTTCACACACACACACACACAAATAACTTCATCACTTGATCGTGATTCAATGTTACCAAGTGGTTAGCTGTGGATAGGGGCTTCGTTCGACAGAAATAACAAGCCGTACGTTAATAATCTCTTTCTCTGATCTAATTCTTAAAATATTCTCTTTGATGAATCTACTTTAATTCGCTTTACTTTTTTCTATTCAATTACACTCCTTAAGTTTTAGTCACAATAAATAAAGATTCCTAAGTCACAATTGAGAGAAAATAAATCGCATTTTGTAGAAAAATATAACAAGGTGTGTAATTTTGTGCAAGTAACTATATCACCTGAGCTTTATGTTTCAACTACTTTTTTCTTAAAAAGAATTCTGTTTTTGACAATGTTACATACTAGGATGGTTGCATTTTTAACTTTCCTAATAATCTATTGGAATTTTAGTCTTCCCATGAAACCGCTGTTGATCTTTTAAGGATATCTCACCAATTTTGTTTTTTATTCCATTAACTTCAGGAAAAATAACTAAGTTATTCAATTTAATTGGCGCACACACAAACACACACACACAGAATATTTATAAATTGAATTGTTAAAATTAATTTTCCTTAATATTAACGATACATGTTTTATTATGGAAGTTTATTAATAATGATATCGCTCACAACACAAATAAAAACAACAATACAAAATAAAAATAACCTAAAAATTGACATAAAAATGTACATTAAATTATACATTAAAAACATTCTCTGTTTTTCAGTTAAAAAGTCATGCGTGTAATAATTTTCATGTTACTAGCGTTGATATTTTTTGATAAGCATGCTGATTGAGAAATTTATGTTTTTTTTTCAAATTTTATGTAAATAAGCAATATTTCATTTCAAGCTGTAAATTCACTATGGCAATATTACCAATATCCCTTTCAGATATAATTTTAGAAACAAAAATGTTTAATTGATATTTTCTTCAGTAGTTAGCCCTTATTGCATGCATATTTTTAGGGAAAAAAATAAGCCAGCTAATAAGTTATATATTTTTTCAATTCGCTTTGTTTAGAAAACATATGGATTTAAAAATTTCTCATTTATTAATTTTTATATTGTAAAGTTTCAAAATATAATATTTAAAGTAAGCAAAAACTCCCGAAAAGAATATTAATTCAATTAAATTTTTAGTTATATTTTTCAGAATGTGAGTCCAACTTCAAAGTTTTCTAATAAAATCAGAGTCACTTAAACAACTCTGTATTGTGCTCTCCTATTACCATTCGATTAGCATTCAATTCCTTTGAAGCAACACTATCTCAGGTAACCTGACAATGAAAGAACGATGTTTAATACTTCAATTCTGGTTCGACTATGAAATAAAAGATTCATTTCGCAAGTTTTTACACAACAGAAGCATGGCTGTTCAACCATCTGCTTAGAATTCTCGAGAACACTTTTTAGCCTTATAATTTAAAACAAAACGCTTTCACCTCTGACCCCTGCTTACTCATATTTCAATACTCTACACTGAGGTACTACCATTCAACATACTTTAAGTTCGGTTATGTTTTTTAACCCGCTGAGAGTGACATACTGAACAGAAGTTTTAATTTTATGCGAATGTACAATTCTTTTTTGTTCTTCCTGTCTTGTAATAAAAAAAATTTTTTTAAACATCGACTGTAATTTATACTTTTTCAAATGAAAAAAAGACATAACCGGATGTAGCCTATTCTAAATATTGTTATTAATCGGGATCATTTTTACTTAGTGAAAAGAAGGACTCACACACATACACACATGAAACACGTGCTTCAAATTTTAGATAGAAATGGAATGCGTTTCAAAATATTAAATTAAAATTGTGAAACTCCAGTTATCATTTTCGACATGAAGGCATTATTTTTTCTCAGTTGAATGCATTTATTATGCAGCTCAAAACAGTGATAAAAACTTCAAGAAATATCATTGTGAAAATTTCAATCATTTTCCTTTTTAGTTCTTGACAAACATTAAGTGGCAGCGTTCTGATAGATTACTGTGATACATTTGTGGCTTATTATTTCTAAAGACTGAAAACCGAGTAGGCAATTGAATGATTTTTCCCTCTGTCTTTTGGTTCAACAGTTCGTGGACTCGATTCACTCCTTGGGCATGGATATTTATATTGATTCGGATTCTACTTTAACTTGTAGGTCCCATTCAAATTAATCTTCTTATGGACTGTAGGACCGTAGAGCGATATAAACAAACCAATCTGCTAACCGAAATATTTAACACAGCTAACTATTATATGAGTTCTTACACCACTCAAGTGACGCTCCCGACATCCAGTCTGGCACTCTGTTATCCACATTACACTAGCAGTACTCATGCATTGGGAATTATTAACATGTGTAACTCCGTTCATCATGACCTGTTTTGAGTGGATACAGAATCGAACCTGCTATCTTTCGAGCACGAGAATGACGCCTTTATTCAGCACAACATTGTGGTCCAAGGTGGTCTATGAATGATAATCGTGTTATTTTCAATTTTTATTTGAAAATAAATTGAAATTAATTTGAAATGACATAAATAATATATTGTGGTTTTTGAGTTAAAGTTGATTGAGCTATCAAATTTATTTTTTATAATTTTAAGCGCTGATTTCGTTAAATAATATTTTAATAGCGTTATTTATGAAAAAGAAATTTCTTCCGACTGGATCGTTTTCAAAAATATGTCATTTATAATAACGATTAGATTGCTATAGCAGTTAGGTACTACAACCTATAGCCCAATGCATTCAACAAATTCTGTGTAATATATACACACACACACACACACACACACTATATATATATATATATATATATATATATATATATATATATATATATATATATATATATATATATATATATATATATATATATATATATAAATGATAGTATATTAAACATAACACATTGCGCTTTGGTACATTAAATGAAAGAAAGTATGTCACACAAATTTGTTTCGTCAAAGGTCGTGAATAATTTCGGTTCACCTTTATACTTTTTCATTGTTCCCTTAACAAATGCTTAATCTCAAATCAGAAAATTACCTTGAAAAATTATAGCCGCTGTAGCAATCTTTTGCATAAATTTTGGCTTGCAGCAAGAGAAAGTTTCCTTCACAAGATCTCTTTTATCATCCAGTCTAATTAAGTATCCTGTCCATTTCATCCTTTGTATTGAAATAAATTCAAAATTGGTGGCTCTTTAAATCATCTGCAAATGTTCAAGTTAGCTTCTCTTCAATAATTATTACATTTCATTTCACAGATTAATTTTTTTTCACACATAGAACGAAATTTTAATATCTACACACACATACATCCAGAAATATTTTCCTGATATCTAAAAAAAATATTTTTATTTGTTCCAAAAATATTTTATACAAATATAATGTTTTTTTTATTTCCTAAATAAAACTAAAATTGTTCTCAAATAAAAAGCAATTACTTTTAATTTAACCAAATCGTCTGATGGTACAATGGCGGTTTCACGTGAATTTTGAACAATTAAGGAACATACTTACAAATTTTCTATTAGTACTGACTGTGATTAAGTGAATTGTAAACGTTAAATGTTATTTTAGTCTCATAAGTGGTTAAAGTGAACTTAATCAACCGTTAAATCAAACAAGGCATTGAAGAATTCGATATGCTGAAAATGTTGAAATTGCTCACTGATTAGTCTTCCTCAGAACATCCTCATCCGGCAGCATCAGTTGGAATCCATACTTAACCTATATCTACTACTATTTTGATTTTTATGAGTCAGAATTCACTTTATGGTCAAATATTTCCCAACCTTCCGGTTAAGTCTTTCACGGTTACAGAGTGCGATAAGGGACAGGTTTCTGATTTTTGACAGTACGCGGTTCGTAAACACGTCAGTGGTGTGATCCATAGATATCGCTCATCTTCCTAAGAGAAAAGCGCTGATGTCTAATAATTAGTGAAAGCCTAAGCTTTCCGTCCATCAGTGTGCTACGGAAGCTGGAAAAGAAATTAAGGCTCTCATGTTATATTCATCGTGATCTTTGACAAGTTCATTTTGACCTTTTAAAATACTCATTGTTAAAAGGTCAACATTTTCTTTCTTGGGGAGAAAAAAATTAATATTTTAGAAGGTCCTTAGGGTTTCATTGTGAGTAAAATGATCATTCCGAATTATAAAAGTATATATGAAATAGTTTAATCAGAATATATATGTAAGAAATTATAAGCATTAAATTACATAATTTTACAATTTAAGTAACATTAATAAATGTATTGTAGAATATATTTTATTAATTTATCATTAGATGTTAGAAAAATGCAAATTTTTCTCGAATTTGTGTGTGAATATGAAAAGTCAAATAACAATAGATTCTCTAGATTCCAAGTGAAAGGATTATCGGAATGAATTCTTAGAACAAAGTTCAGAAAAATAAATTTAAATGCTACAATTAAAGGCTTCGATTTAAAATTCTAACTGGAAGTATAATTTAGAAACTGCTACATGAAAAATTAGTATGTTGCACTCTTATAATTATCGTAAGAAATTATCAAAAAATATATGAAATTAAAGGTTAAATATAAATACATTTATCAGCTAATTTTCAATTAACAGAATATTGACTTTACACAAAAATAATTAAAATTACTAATTTTATGTCTATTTTTATTCATTGATACTCTTATAGAAGTTGCTTAAGAATTGATTTCGTGGGTTTCTAAGAACGTGCTTGTACATTTTATTTGATTTTTATGCAAACATTATGGGGTTTAAAGCATCTATTGATTATGTTCAAGATCTCAAAAAGTTATATTTTCATTGAATGCTACATTAGTTAAAAGTATTAAGTTTACAACAAAACATTTTGATATATTTTAACCAAACTTTGTTTAAAAATTTTTCAGCATTTCAGTTTTTGAATTGCAATTTGATGGATTCAGATTAAAAAAATTAAAGTATTGAATTTTCAGATATTTTAAGGATTCTAAGGCTTAAGGGCTGAAAAAAGATTCAGCACATTTCAGAATTTAACTAACCATTTTTGTTTTAAGTTGTATCTTAGAAATAACTGCCTAAGAAGCTACTTTTAAACATGTTAATGATATAGACTCTGTCACATAAAATACTCTGAATCACTTTAATGAGAGTGTCTCCTCTTGGATTCATGGATTGCTCTCCTTTGATAGCTTTGACTCTTAACAACAGACTACTTTACTGAATATACTTTTGATAATCTTAATCACAAACTGTCTCATCAATTACTTTTTCTCAGCTGAATCAAAAACTGCTACATCGATTACTTTTGCTCACCTTAATCATACACTGTGTCTCTTTAATGGCAGAGTCTTTTCGAATATTTCAGTTATTTTTAATGATACACTTACTTTATATCATTTTAATAATATAGAGTCTATCTCATTAATAGCTTAATCTGTAACTCAAAAATTGTAAGTTAAATTTATAGTTATAGAAATTGCTTTTCTAATTCAATTTGTTACGCTGTTCTGCGACTCGTTCCCTTAAAACAGCAATGTTTCAAAACGCTTTTCTTAAATCTCGTTTCATTCTAAACCAGAACTCGTAAGTTTTCTTTTTGTACAAAATAAGCATACAGACAAAATTATAATTTTACGAATAAAAAATAAACTTAATGATCTCAAAACTCCGTTTCACCTGCTGCTGCTATATTATATATTAGGAATTATATATATATTAGGACAATTAAAGAAAAGTGCCGCGCGACCTAAAGGTCGTCGATTTTTTAATTGATTCTCGCCAATGCGCGTCATCTCAGACTACATTTGGCTCGGAACGCTTTTCCTGCTGGCGTTTTTCCCCTTGATCCCGGTGGCAGCAAGAGGTTAAGGTCGTCTCAAAACCCTTTAGCAGACTACACCCATCCGAATAGTGACCACGCCTCCCTCCACATGAATGGGGAAAGTTGGCAGAATCTGTGGAAGTCGATAAAGGAGCGTGATTCGGTAATTAAACTAACTCCACGAGGACCGGGAAAGGTGTCTGGCGTTATACGGAAATGTACGCCTGACACGGGTCACTAGCAGTTGGCGAGAAGCTACACTATTTTTGGCATTGTCCCATGACCGCTCCTCAAGGAAAATGCGCTCTTTCATTTTACCAAACTTCCAAAAGTAGTGCATTTATGATTTATCTTTAAAAAGAAAGCAATCGATGAACGAATTATATTTACCTTTTCTCATTAAAGAAATGAGTGGTCAATTTTTAATCTGTCATAATTGTTGTAACTATACTATCATTTTTATTCTTAAAATGTTATCACAAGTTAATTATATTTAGTGCTACTCAATCATCGGTACCAGTCAATTACAAAATACTTTGTGGCATTCAAAATCTCACCTCACAAAAAAAGTATAATTTATATTTAAATATATATTTCTTCCACTGTAAAATATAAATAAAATACATATATTGAATATATAAACATTAAAAATCATGTACTATTAACAAAAAAAAAATGCATCATATAATAAGAATTGCATGATTTCTGTAACATGAATTCAATAAATTACAATCACAAATCTTATTGAGAAATTAAATGATTTCGTTGTATAGAATTTTGCTTAAAATGTAGTTTTTGTTATATTTGACATCTCGTCTTGAAAAGTACCTCTAGTTAGGCAAGAAGGTATATACTGTGTACACCATCTTGCCTAACAAGAGGATATTTCAGGCAGTGGGTGATATTCAAATGTCGGAAGAGAGGAAACCAAGAATCACTCACTCCGAGCACTCATCTCCCGGTCTTCAACAATGGCTGGGATTGAACCCACGACCTTCCAATTCCAAGTGCACGATCGCACTATTGAACACTAATCCAGAAAACCTAGCTGATCGCACAAATTTATTTTGAATTAATTTCATTTATCACATTCTCATTGTACTGGCTTTCGTGATATTAGTACTTTCCACAAAGCCTGTAACTTTATATAATACAAAATTATAGCTTTATTAATTTAACTATATATTATAGATGATCTGTAACATGAACAAGAATTTAATGATTTATTTAATGAAAAATGTTCCGAATCAAAACTTTAAGCTAACACACAGTTTGTACTACAAATTATTTTCGTTTGAAAAGTTCGGGAAATCGACTGGTGAAATTTATGTTAAGTTTATAAATTTTGATATACATGAGAACTTGAACCATGTAATTAACGCATATATATATATATATATATATATATATATATATATATATATATATATATATATATATATATATATATATATATATATATATATATATATCTGTAAACAAATATTTTTATATCAACAACTAAAAATGTACCATTCTAAAATTTGCTATCTTTAATTTCTCTCTACTTGAAGAATATGTGTATTTATTTTATATGCTTTCATTTCTCTTTATTTAAAACCAAACAAGTTTATGCCATCATCTGATCTCTTATTGATATTGGTAAAACACTACATATTAAAAATAATTTGCTCATGTTTTGAAAGATATTTTCTAATGAAAATCAGCGCTCAAAGTTTAATGAAAAAAGTAAATAATGAAATTTTTTAACTGAACTCTCCTAAAGCAATTAAACATATTTACCATGTAAAATTTACATTGAATATAAACGGTGTTAAGAAAAGGAACTTTTTTGCTACTTCTTTCAATACAAAATTTCATAAGAAAAGTCCAAAAACTTTTATTTTCTCCCTTGTTTACATCAAAATTGCTTCTTAAAAATTTAAATGAATGGTTAACTAAATGTAGTTTTTGAGCTAGACAAAGGGAAAAACGTAGTGTATTACTACTATAAAAATAATGGAGCATTTATCAAGTTCTTTAAACATACGATCACCCTCACAACTGCAGAGAGCTTATGACAATTTCAGCACCCTAGTTCAATTTTGCGCGGAGGCCTTAAAAAATGCAATGAATCCTTGGAGCCCATTGAGACAGCGATCGAGCATTTTCCTTCGAAGGCGCATAGTTTTGAGAAGTGGAAATCAATAGCAGGTTTCCCTATCACCTATGATGGGATGATTATTAATTTGGCGCGGCCGTTTGGCGACATCCCGCGGAGCTTCCAAAGCAACCCTCCACTCGGTGGCCAAGAGTGAGTGTGGGTTGAATGAAGCTTTCATTCGCGTGTGGCTCGACATCGGGTACACTTAACTGTCTCGCGAAGACCTTGACCCTGGCAACACAGGTGGATAAGTTTTTGGCTGAGGGCGTGCCACACGTCCATTAAGTAATTGTAATAGGAGAACTCTCTTTTACATGGTATGTGTGGTCTCTGCAGACGGTGACCACAGAGCGGAAGACAGATCATCC
Organism: Latrodectus hesperus; assembly: GCA_037975125.1. Taxonomy (NCBI): domain Eukaryota; kingdom Metazoa; phylum Arthropoda; class Arachnida; order Araneae; family Theridiidae; genus Latrodectus; species Latrodectus hesperus. Next base: position 4,783,264 of record CM075854.1, on the reverse strand, counting down.
AAGGGTCATCAGTCACCTTGCGACATGCCGACGGATGCAGCCCTGTCCACAGCCTCGTCCAACACCGGACACAACACTAACGCTGCTCCGAAGACTGACCGGGCCACCCCGGAACCGGAATCCTCGTCTTCGCCGTCCATCTCGCCGCACTCCCCTAGCCCGGCCCGCGCCTTTCCTTCGCTGCTGGTACCTGGATTCGGACTAAGAGTCAATTCTGCTGCTCCCTTCTCGCCACCACCCGGGCTAGAACGGTTCTCTCCGGCTACTGGCAATCCGGCCATCAAACAGATGGAAATGATGACTCGTAATTACAGTGACTTCATGCGCTCCCTAGCTGCCAAGTACAACCAGAACAACACACAGGACAGGTGAGTGCCTACTTATAGGTTGGTGTAATTGTTCTTTTCATTCTTAATATGCCCTGAAAAAAAATTAGAAATTATATCCAAACCCTATGTAACTACGCAGTTCAATTCTACCCTATGAAACATTCACACAGAGAATTGCTTTAATAACATGATCTATATCCTCGTGTAGAATTGGTTAATAAAAATACTTCTTGTGTGTGTATCGTACTGCTGTCAAAATAATTATTCTAGGTGACACTTTTTTAAAGAAGTTCTAGTAATATTTCTATCGCATCGTATGAAATGTACTATTTTCTTAGCTATCTATTGTAATCTAAGAACAACTATATAAATGTCGAATGACTGTCACTTGCAAATAATATTTCATTAATGGCTACAGTATATTACATGGATTTAAGACTTGAAATGTAATTTTTATTTGTGATGGAGAAAGTCGAGGCTTTCTGCGTACCTAAAATTAACTACTTTTTATGTTCTTTATGGTATTTTTACTATTGATAACACCACTTAATGTGTTACTTAAATGAATATAATCGGTATCTTTAAAATGCAGTTTATACTAAAGAGAATATATCTCTATTATACTTAAATTTATATTTTTAAAAGTTCCCTTCATCGTGAGCAAATGAACAAATTTACTAGTATAAAATGTATTTAAGCGTTGGATTCGTTTCTGCTTTTTTCACCTAATTTTAATGTCAAACCAATGTTAATGATTTGATACCTTCATTGAATAATTTTCTATGCTTGAAACTTTTAACTATTAACTTTGATGTAATTTTCTTTAAAAATATGGCAGCTAATTAAGAAACTCAGGTTTGATTTTAAGAATTTAAAATGAAGACGATTTTTCCAATATTTTATTAAACATTTATACGCATTTTATCCCTTTAATTCTTCCTGTGAACCACACAAACAGTTTGTTTCAAAGAAAGGTAACATAAATATATAGTTAGTAATTCATCAAAATTTTTACAAAATAATTACTCAAATTACGAATAAATATAGCACCTCTGCAAAGCTATTCGGTAAAGTATTGTTGATTTAACTGTATAATATTTCAGCTATATGCTTTCAATTTAAAATTTGCAAACATTTTTCTTACTTTAAGATTGAAAAAAAAAAAACAAGTTTATAGAAACTTAAAAATACTGCTAAAAGGTACCAAGAAATTAAAATCATAATTTACCTACAAACGATTAATTAGTCCATATTGTTTCATATAAGTTAATATCCATATTATAATAATATTAATATATAAATAATATCCATATTGTTTCATTTCATTAGAAAATATGAATTAAGAAAGTTTCATTCTAAATAGTACAAAATGTAAGCAGAAAACTTAGAATAGTAAAGCTGTCATATTCACTCACACATATTATATTTCCTTAAATATTTTGACGTTGGTTGCTCCTCCCTCTTTTCAAAAAATATTGAACTGCTTCTTTCTACAAACATATACCCGCTATAATAGGAAATAATATTTCAAAAGTAATATTAAACCCAATCCATAGCAAATAGTCCGAAAACAGTAGGATGACCAATCTCAAATTGATTACATTTTAGACATGTAATGAGGTACAAACAGTACAAAATACTAAGAGTTTTTGATTGACTCATAAAAACTTCTTTAAGATAGTAAATGATTCTCATTTTATGTGAGTTTATATCATTCACGTTAGAGCTCACATATATATTCGAGTATAATCTTATTTCACACATACAATATAACTTAGATGGATATAGATTCTCTATAAAAATGTTGACAAATGTTTTCTTAGGATATTTCTATTCTTTTTTCATGTGCTCAAAATATATATAGATGAAGATATTATTTAAACATCTTTAATGAAATATAATATTAAACTATTTTTGTTTAATTTTATCGTAATAAATATTTTTTTTATTAAACTCATATACTTGGATTAATGAAGTACAAAGTTTATAATATTTTAAACGGAAAACTATAAAAAATGTTATCCTTTTGATATGAAAAATCTAAACCTTTTAGTTTCGTCTTGATACCTTATTTGTAAATATATTTCATTCATACCACCTGATGTGTTAAGATCGTCATATTTCAAATGCAGTTGGCAAACATTATCTTGTCAAAAAGTTACCTTCGTAAAGAGAATCGAAGACAAATCGCAATTTGACCTGATATCGATAATTTATTTTTTGTATTGATTGTACGAAGCAGTTTTCGTTTGAAGGTAAAATTACAATAACTTTTTCCTTTCTATGTAAAGAGTCAACTACATTTATATCCTGTTTATGATATTTCATAAAACTTGTGAATTCCCAACTTTATTCATGGGAGGCGTAATGTTTTGGCTGTTGTAAGGAGAAGAGGCAAACTACGTCAATATGAAGTATGCTATGTGTGTTATAAACTATAAATATTTATATCATGTTATAGTTTTCTACGTATTAAAAAATTGTGAATGGTACGCGAAGTTTTAAAAGGCCATGGGTGCGCCCTCGTACCGATTATCTCAGATTTAAGGAAAAACTTTTCATAAAAGGAATTCATGTTACAGTAAGAGAAATTGGCTGAGTAAAAATCAAAAAGTATTTGTTCAACATTACAAAAGGAAATTCGTACATTTCATTTTATTCCTTCAGAACAAAATTAGTTCATCAACTGACTCTTTAAATATCAAAATATAGTTAAAATATGTGTGTTACTTTATACTATTTAATTTAAAATTATGGAATGGGTCAATATATATTAAATTCAGTTTATGTAATAAAATATAATGCGCATTGAAAATTTAAACGTGAAACAACTTCATTGAAATAAAAATACATACTAATTGTTCATTTGTTGCATCCACTAGTTAACTATTTAAAAAATAAATTATAGGTAAACTCAAAAGCAAAATGTTTTTTTAATTGAATTTATTTGGAAATTTTAATGCCGAAGCAAAGTTTTGCTTAAGCAAATTAATATGTATGAATGTGCGTTAAATATATTTTTATGATCCTCTCAATTTTGCTGAAAAAATTCTTCTGATTAGTATATAAATAAAACGGTGTGAAACTTTTTGAGTTATAGGAATAGTGAAGTGCATAAAACTTGGAATCCAAGTGCTCGTTATCTCTCTTTCAACAGAGTCATAAAAGGACATCCAATTGGCAGGCTCAGTGGGCACAGAACTCATTCATGCCACAGTTACTTGAGCATTCCTACAAGACTGGGAATGTTTTTCTAGTTTTATGTCGAGCAAATTTATTCTGCTCAGTTTGAAATACTAATCAAGAAAATATTTCGACATAAGAAATTTTTTAGAGTGTTGAATATTTTATATCAAATAATATCAATCATTAACATCAACCAGAAATGTATGATGTAATCGAGAATAATTACGTACAAGGATATGCCTTTATATTTGCTTCTTTAGTATCGTTAGTGATTGCCACATTTCGCAATGATCACCCATTTCGCTCTAAATTATGATACCAGAAAAATACAGGTACCTTAGTTTCAAAAGAGATCTTGGAAAATTTATTAATAAGATGCAAATAAAATTGACAATACTAATAAGTATAGCAACAATCTTTATAGGAAGTTTATTTGTTGCTAAAATAATTTAATTTTATGCGAAAAATATTTTTCCTTGAATCATATCCTGTCACAAATACTAGAATCTCCCAGACAGTGACGATTTAGTTTTCGCAATTGTAAAAATATTGAGTTATGAATTTTTTTCTGATTTCTAAAATACACAGTTCGTTGGCATACCCTGAGATACATATATCAGTTCTGTCATTATGTAATGACGTATAAAGTTGCATTTACAGATGAAAGTAAAGTAATTATATATATATATATATATATATATATATATATATATATATATATATATATATATATATATATATAAATGATAAAAATTCTCAATTTATTATTTCTAGGAATTGTGAATTCCAATTATTAATAAATCTAATTAGAATTCTAATTATCAATGAAAGATGAATTAGAATTAGGTATATTTTTCAGAATGGAGCTACATGTATTTGTAATATTTTGGATTTGTATGAACACTGAATCAAATAAAAATTCTGGATTCATTTTAAATTAAAAAAGCAGAATTTAACAAAATCCAAATACAGGGGAGAAAAGAAGACCCCTAATCTCTGTTCTAAATTGCTTGGATTCCACGCAGCTGAAATGCTTATCATTCGTGGCACTGTGTGTCTGAATTTCTCGTTTTCTGCTGCCTTCACTAATAGCGTCGTTCTCAGGAAATAGACTTCATGAGAAATTCTTGCACGAAGAGTATTTTTTGTAATCTTCTTAATTTGATAATAAAATATGTGTAGCATAACCTTGTCGCGCAACCTTTGACTTTGGCTCAGTGAGTTTCTTACATGAAATTTTTGACTATTAGAGATTAGTTTTTATCAACGATCTATATTGTGTTTGACAACTTAGGACTTCAAATTTCTTTTAATTCAGTATACAATGTAAATAAATAATTGTTTTTCATTTTATTGAAAAGTATTTTTTTTCAAGATTCAATCTTAAATATTTAATGTACAATTGAATAAGATCTGTATTCAAGTTTTTGCGACTTTGGACATTACAATAAGAAAATCCAATTGGATTTTCGATCTTTGTTGTTTCATTTTTGAAAATATTATCCTATTAAAATAAAATTGTAACAATTTTAAAATAGTTCACTTTACTTTTTGAATATCATGCGATATATATAACAACCATCCATAAAAATTAATTCATTATTTTAATTTTTTCTTATCGTCAAAAGGAACATTATGGGTCTACTGAGCTTTTAACTCCTTGTCCATTAGAACAGTCTTAATGTTTTTACAGGCGCAGTTCAAAATACTGCTAAAAAGGCAATTAATACAATTAAATTTATAAATTTCATATTAATTTTAGTTTACAGTTATATTAAGATATATATATATATATATATATATATATATATATATATATATATATATATATATATATATATATATATATATATACGATAGAAATAGACAGAAAAGTATTCTCTTCTAAATCATTTCGAAAGCTTATTAATATTCCGTCATCTTTGTTAAAATTTTCTTAATGAATAATAATGAGAAATCTCGTTGTTGCATAAAATTTCTAACGATATTTTAACATAATTTAAAATCTCCCAAATAATTTGAATACAATTCCTCTATATTACAAAAACTCTATTTAAAAATTTGAGATGCATGTCAGATAAAAAAATATTTTTTAAGAAAAATAATACGAATTTCACAAATATCTTCAAGTTGTGAAAAAATTGTCGTCATAAGTTGAATTCATCATACAGGTACATCATACTAAACTACTCCTTGTAAAATATATGATGCTACACTCTTAAAAAAATCGTGTGGATTTCACTCAGGAGTGAAATATCACTCTTTCATTTTCACAAAACTCAACCAATCTTTTAGATAGAAATTCACTCTTTTGAAAGATGCGGGTAAACCACTCCTTTTCAGGAGAGAAACAACAAATCGCTTAAAGGGGTAAATTAGATAGAAAAAGAGTGAATTTCAATCTTTTATAGAAGTATTGCTGATTTTTTTTATATTGACAATTTAGAGCAGAAATTAGGCTTTGAATTCTTTATTTTAAGGATTTATTTTTTTTGACAATTATAGTATAAAGATATGATTTCTTTATTCAATAATATAACAGTACAATTGAATATGACATTTTAATTGATTTGGATAATTATAGTGGTTTTTAAATTATACATACATTATCAAGCAAATTGTTCAGCATTTATTACATTATTTATATCGATTTAGTTTTACGTGTAGACACTCTCAAGAAAAAATCGTCACACTACTTATTTTTCATTTTAGTTTACTATGGGCTCATTAAGTACAAAATTAATTTTTATACACTTTATTAGTACAACAAATTGTACACAATTTAAAAAATACATAAATATTTTATATAAGTAAATATAATTTAAGTTCTTTTGAAAAAATAATTTATTTATAGTATAGTAAATATTTATTTTTGAATATTGAGGTAATATGCATTTTTGAAGTTACAAAAGGATAAAATTTAGATTATTCTGTTGAACAAAACTGACTTATATTTTTTCAAATAAATCATTTTTTATGATATATTTTCCAAGTTTAAATTAAACTGAAAGTAACTTCAATGACACTAAGAATGAAATTAAAAATAAAATGCAAGATTATACAAAAAACATTTATTCAATTTTTAATACAATTTTTTAAAAATTAAATAAAAATATGTATACATAAATTCTTATGTTTTGATGTCAAATTAATATTGGAGCTTGACAGTTTTATTGTCAGTTTAATAAAACAAAATAAGAATACTAGTAAAATAAGAATAAAAAAGATAATATGCAATTTAATGCTTGTATTTTGAAAAATTTAAATCTTGATCGATTATAGTAAGAATGTGTAGTTTAAATTAAATTCCCAACTGAGCCATTTTTTTAATTTATAAATCATATAGTCCATGAGAGTATAAAATACAGTAAGTTTAACATCATACTTAACATTAAACACATGATGACATTTATATAAAATATTGAACGCTTTTTAATCTTGCATATCCGACATCAATAAATCCACTATTCACACATAAAAAGATTTCATATTCAGGTCTTACTTTTGAACACAGCAAACATACGATAATATTCTAGGAGCATAAAATGCAGGATATTTATTGAGAAAACAGTCAGCCTCTGAGTATCAAATTCCAAATCTATTTGTTATAAAGCGAATAATCAAATATATTAAATTAATAGAACTTTTTATTGTAATTTAAAGCAAGTGTAATTTGTTAAAAAAATGGTATTATTATTAATTAATTAATTAAAATGTAGTAACTTAAGTTAATAAATTAAATTATCTAGTAGTTTTTGAAATAGATATAACCTCTATCATAATTTACAAAATGGATTTTTAAACATTAAGATAAAAATATATACATGCATACATTAATTTATTTTTAATGTTAAAGTATTTTGAATAAATCAACTATAACTGAAAAACAGGTGAAACTAAATGAATAATTTTTTTTTTACAAATTACAACAAAAAAATTTTGAAACTATGCTTTTGTATCACATATACTAATATATATTATATGTATACATTGCAAGTAAAATGATTTTTAAAAATACAAGATAGAAAACTACAATATAATAAAAGACAGGCAATACTGAATATAATATAGATTTTAATTACTTTCTTTTGGGTCAGGCAATTATTAAACAAATATCAAAATAACAATGAGTTCTTCCATTTTTATATAAAAAAATTTTTTCGCTGCAAAGTTTAACTAAATGTTTTTGGCATTAAAATAATTTAAAATATCTTATTCACATGCAATAAAAAAACTTGGAAATGCATGAACAGCATGTTTCATGTTCTACCATTAAAAATGCACATATACAAATTATGTAAGGAATTGTAAATTTTGGTGTGCTTAAGTCATTGTGGCATTGTTAGAAAATAATGTTGATATAAAAATTTAGTATTTTTATGAATATTTTAAAATTCATCCTTAAATATGCAAAAAATACAAGTTTTATACTACCAATGTTTCATTGAAAGCAGCCTCTTTTGGATACTTAGAGACATAAATTCTGTTATAGAATAGAACAATAGATGATCTATTTTTCATCACAAAATGTTATTTTGTTTTAAACATTTTCTTCATAAGTTCAAATATTTTTTCTCGATGAATTTCTTAAAGTATTTCAAATTGTAATCATTTTATCTGAAAGCAAAAATACACACATATATACATATGTGTTTACTCAAAAATATCATACATGTAAAAACTAGTTATGGTCAAGTGAAATATAAATACTGGATATTTATTTTTTAAGCAATTAAATTCAAATTAAAAATTCAGAAAATTTTAAATGAATTATAAATTTATTATAAAGATAATTAAAATTTGGTTTTAGCTGTAAAAACAAACAAAACTTTATTTCAAAATAGATTTAAAAACATTATTAAAATTTCTTAAGCTAATTACCAAGTAATATTAATTTAATGAATAATACTAATTACCTTTCATTATTTTAAAATATTTAAGAAGAACCAAAAACTTTTTAGAGAATTTAACTGAAAATATTGATTAGAATTTTCATGTCATTTAATTAAGTTACCACATTCTTACATTAAATATAGAATATTACTTCAAACTTTTATATACATTTTACAAGCAAAATGAAATTAATACTTGTAGTAATAACAATAGTTAACATTTTCTCAGTCTCCATAAAACTTATTTTGATTACACATTATACAGAATATACCAGATCAGCCATTTCCTCCTTAAATTGCATTTCATCATCTTCAAAATAACATGTTTCAGATTAACTTTTACTAATTTTGTTTTTTTCTTCACTGATGACAATGCAACCATAAAATCCGAATATAAATTATATTTCCACCAAAAAATTTTTGGTTAGAAATTCTAAAATATTATACAAATTAATAGTAGATTTTGATACATATAAAATTTTGTTTTCGTTTCATCCACCAATGCTTTTAGATAGTAACAATCAAATCAAAAATTGTCATTGAAATTATAATAAATAAAATACATATTGTAAGTGAAATTTTAATAAATAAAATTCATATTGTCAGTGAAATTTTAATAAATAAAATACATACTGTCAATTAGTATTCTGTAGATTAATATTTCCTTTATATTGTATTAATATTTAAATTAAAAAGCTTCGAATTTTATTTATGAAAAAATTTATTCTTATTCATTGGTAAAATGTTGTATTTCATATAAATCACACTTTCAATTCAGTACAATAAACTATATTAAATAATATTTTTATAATATACATAGGATATTTAAATCAACGAGAAAATTAAGTCATATTCACGCAGTTTCGAAATTAAAAGAATTTAAATATGCATTCATTATAATTTACTATTCATTAGTAATAAATTAAATTTTGTGGCAGAAAATTGTATTTGAAATAAAAAATAAAATTTCCAAACACATTTTTATATTATTAACATTATCAATTAAGCAGAAATTTCAAATATTATAAATATTACATGAATATAAATTCAATAGAATTCATTCATTCACACTTTCGAATAGTAAAGTTTATATCATGGTGAAAAATCACAAATATGAAGATTTGATTTAGTCATTCAATTAATTATAAGAAATAAAAACTTACCGTAATGTTTCTGCGCTCCTTCTTGTCCAATTATACATATATTTTAATTCAAATAGATCTTGCCTTTACAAAATGAAGTCTTAAATTCCTCCATTTTTAGCGAAACTAAACCGAAAGCATAGAGCCCCGTGATGATTTAAACCAATCAGAGCACATCACATTTGCTTTGTGCCATAAACACGTCAAAAAAAGAGTGAAAATTGCTTTGAATGGAGGATGGAGTGTTTGAAAGAGAACTTCTCTACCCAGTTAAGTAGAAAAGGATTCATTTTGTATCTTTATGGAGTGCAAAATATCCGTCGCTCATCGAGTGGTGAAAAACCACTCGATTTTTTTAAGTGTGTACTGAATGATAACATTTAATTTTTCTTAATATAATTGAAGAAAAAGAATCGAATGAAATTATCCACAAGTATATCTTTACGGTATTTAATTAATATTTGTGGCAGAGAAAATTCAGAAAATAAAAAGAGTAACAAATACCGTTTTTCTTATTTTATTTATTTATTTATTTTTTTACTAACAAATATGATTTTTATAATATGAGAAGCAGAAAAATAAGTGTTATAGAAAAATCCAATAACAGTATTCTTATTTACTTCTTTCGAAGAAGTTTGGAAGGCAAAATATATTTTGTAAGTAGTTTTTCAATTTAATAAAAGCTCGCCAATTGTATATTTGGATTTGCATTTGAAGTATTTTTATAAATTTAATAAATTTTTTGTGAATAATAACAAAATTTTAAAAAAAAGATGAATTTATTTTTTACTTTTATTAAAAATCTATTATTAAAAATCTTTATTTACTTAAATTATGCTGTGCTAGATTATTTAAATTTATTAAAAATTTTATTAAGGATTTTTTATAAAATCATTGTTTATGTATAAAGTAAAATAAATGCAAATGTATGTATTTCTTTTAAATTTTTATGTATATGGTTCTCAAACTAAAATTATTAATGAAATATTAACTTGATATTAGTTTTAAAGGTGCTGTCAAAAATAGTTTTTTTCCTACTATCTATTGTTTATTCATAAATTTGACCTTCAATATAATACTCTATATGTATAAAACAATGAAATATTTCCCGAAAATAATTCAAATTTGACTTTTTTTAATGTGAGTGCAATGGCTTCATATTCAACTATTTCGTTTTTCTTAGAAAATATTTATCACACACTTTTGACCGTTGCAAAATACTAAGATATTTTCTGCTTTTATGTTTAAATATAAGATGAGTTTTTTAAGGGTCCACCTTGGTTTACGGACTCTGGGAGGCAGGCAAAGGTTAGGGACAAAGTAATCGCAAAGGTCAGACTACCGTGTACAAGTCATAAACCATTTACTCTTGCGAGTCAATGCAAAGGTCGCAGCTCATTGTGAACTAATTCTCTTTGGTTATTATTCTGAATTATCTCTTCATCTTGGGTCCTTGCATTTTTTTTGTCGCGTGTACTCCTATTGCTAATTAAAGATTTGGATTGGGTATTGTGTTGTTGTCACAAAGAGCCTTCTACCTTCTTGCGGGCCTTCACGCCTTGTGATTGTTGAGGGGACATCTCTTCATTAATGGGTTTCGCTTAAGGTCGTCTCTCCGTGCCGGAACTTTGCATTGGCATCTGTTGGCCCGAGCCTGTAAGTCTAGATTTGACCCTGATTGGAGGCACAATAGGGTGGAGTAGATGCTCTGAAACTCTATTCCTTCTCTAGATATATCGTGCATTGTGTAAATTCGTTTCCTTTCCCAATTAACCCGATGGTGCCATGTAAAGTAGGAAATGCCCTAATGAATTTAATAGACCTTTCTAACGTGTAATGTAAGCTTCTTCCAACAATCTAGTATAAGCGTATTTTTGAGTTTATTACTCAATCTCTCATTTACAACTTTTAGAAAAAATATATTTGAAAACTACTAAATCATTTAACTAGAATAAATATATAAAATAAATTGCTTAAAAAAACAACTGTGCAAATAACTCATCATATATTTATTTGTACATATTGCAATGATGTTCATTATACAAATATTTCAGCCTGGACCACAATCCTTTTTTTTTTTTTTCGTTTTTAATCAATTCGGAAAGAACTACATAATTTTCTTTTTAAAAAGTAAATTTGAAGTGTTATATTTCCTGTACCAAATACCTTTCTTTCTCAAAAAGAAAATTTTATGTTTAATTTTTTTTTCTTTTTGCGTGAAAAAACTTTAAAAAAAGACAAAGTAAATGCAAAAATAACCCTTTATTCCTCGTAATAAAATGTGTCTAAAATTGTAGGTAATCATCAATTTCTTTATGTAAGAGTGTTTTTTATATTAATCTTTCCTTTTCTTCTTAGATTTAATGCAGAATTTAGTTTTAGTTAATTCCTATTCAATATACTTTAGTTCCACAGACAATGATTTACGAGAGGATATAATGGAACAGAATTAGAATAAACTGCATTTTTGATGCTTATTTTCTGCGAGTTTTTATTTGACGTGACATATCCTTTCCTTCAACTTGTAAAGTATACACATCTTTTGTTACGATTGTAAAGCATATCCATTATTTTAAAGGTGTGTCAAGCAAAAGTTATTTAAAACTTTCCGTTATACACTCAAAGCAAATTAATAGAATTCAGATATTTTTTGAAACAGCAAATATTGCTTGTACTTACTCTGTAAATAAATAAATAAATTGAAATAAGCAAAAAGAATTTACTTTGATTTTGAAAATTTTATCCCAATATTTAAAGATATTAACTGTCATCTATAACAAATCTCAAACACGTTTGAAAGTTTAGTTCTTACCCTATATTCTTCAATTACTGTTGCATTTGTTATAATTTTTTGGGGAAAAAATAAACGCCTAGTAAGTACTTTAAAAAATAAATTGATGTACCATATTCGAACAATATTTTCCCCTTTATGTTTGTTGAATTTACGTTGTTTTTGTACACCATTTAGTTTTATGTTGTAATAATTTAGTAAGTTTTATTGTAATAATTTTAATTTTATATCAAAAATTGTATTATTGTAAATACAATGTATAAATGTATAATAAGTAAAACTAATAAAAACCTAAAAATAGAATAAATAAGCACGCAATGACAACTAAATATAACCTCAAATCTAATCTCTTTCAAAACCTTCCAATCCCTCCCTGGAGTTGAAACAGTGGCTGATTTTCTTCAACGACGAAAGTAAGACCTTTTCATCTGGCCTTTAACCCTGATTTCATGAAGTGGCAAAGAAAAGGCTCTAATAAAGTAATCGTTGCTTTCTCAAGATGGGAGTCAAAATTTTATTTCTTTCCTTTAATTCTGACCTACGTAGCTGACAAAGGTGAAAATGTTAGAAGGCCGAAGATCGTACCACAACCTTATGATCTTATGCAGTTTATGCAGATTCGTTATGAATGCCTTTTTAATAAATATGATAATACAGTACCACAAATTTCTGATAGCGTTGTATGGGGAAGAGAGCGTATTTCTTTAATCACTTCCCTTACCAATACTTTTGAAAGAAAAGAAACTGCAAAATATAATTTTTTTCGCTAATCAATTAGTTGCTGTTTAGTAATGTTTAAAAATTCGTCACCAAAAATATTATAGAAAAATTGTCAATAATATTGTCAATTTTGAAACCTTCAGAATATATTCTTTCATTTTAAACTTCAAGCCGATTAGAAACATGGTAAAAAAATAGTCGAATTCTGCTGCGACCGAGATATCTCGAGATTAAATAGCCCGATGTAACTGGAATAATCAAGGAAGTGATTATTTCCTATGTTCTATTGGTATCTAAAAGAATAATAACTTTTACATATTATTTGTTAACTTAGTTCTGATTTATTAATACAAAAAATGTAAATTATGATTAGTCTCGTAAAATTATTTAAAACGTAATATACAAATTTTCCCCACTGTATATCATTATATATATATTTTATATATTTTTTTTAATTTCTTTAATTTTAAAATGCTCATAAATAATATTTTGAAATTTTTATTATTAGGAAGCAGTTGTATATTTTTCAGAATATGTTTAAATACTAGACCTTTCTTAAAATGTTAAAAAGAAATATTTTTCATTGAAATAAGTCACGGTACAGCTATTTTCTTACAGTTTACTATATATTGTGATGCATTAACTGATAGGTACATGTGACTTCTATTTTTAGTAATCTAAAATAATTTCGTTAATTAAAAAATAAAAGGCATAAAATGGTCCAAAAAAAAAACCAATTAAAAGCTCCTGTAATAATTTGACACTCCACAGTTACTAACCTAAATAACTTTTGACTATTGAAAGGTGTTTAATCTCTTTGATTTTTGAACATTTGTGAGGGTCAACTGCCTATTCGGCTTCCCGAACGACTTTTCATAGATGTACTTATTGATATGTCGCAAGGAAGGAAACCTGGAAAATCGCATACGTGTAGAACTTCCCACACAAGTGAGCTTGATCTTACTACTATGCCATATTGTGCCTCAGATAATAATTTATTAGAGATTCAATGGAAAATTAAAATAGATAATATTAAATCGCTAGTTTCATTCTGCCCTTTGGAATAGCCGTGTCAAAACTACAAGTCGGTTAGGCATGTTTATAGGGTGGAGTGACCACTGAAAGCTCCAAATAATTGATTAGATTTCAATAGGACAGAGGAGTTTTCTTGATAAAAAAGTTTTTTATTAATTCTTGTTATTAAAATTGATCTAATTGCGTTAAGCTATGTAATATCTATGAAATTATTTTATAGGATAAATTGTGCATCTGTGTGTGTGTAATTGTAAGCTCGTAATATGTATATATTCAAGGATATTTAACTTGCTTTTTAAATTCCAGTCATTTTTTTTACCAATTCCGTCTTGTGTTTTATACTCACTCGTTCAATGTATTCAAACTCTTTGGACGGTGAGTAAAATGGTACACAAATGCTTTAAAACAACTTTTTTTTTTTGCCTTAAGATATCAATGAATGTTGATAAAAAAGCATAAAATAAAAAGCTTGCTTTTCAGAATTATACTCCAAATCAAAAGTTTATGTGTAAAAGTACTGCTCGAAAATAATCATTTAACTCGTAACAATCAGGGAAGATGTCAAAATAATTGTTATTGAATGATTTTGAGAAAGATTAATAGTGAATTTTTTTATTTTCATTTCCTCAGGGTTTTATGTACATTATTGTTTTTCCAATCGATTAAATGTAGTAAACAATTTTTTCTCAAAGGATTTTTTCGTAAGCTTTCACAAGTTTATTCAATTTCAATAATAACTTTAGATTACTTTCAAAATAACTATAACTAAATTCACTATAAACACTAGCAGAAAGTGGCGACATATTTTCGGTCTAATTTTGTCTTCAAAAGTTCCTTCGGAAGAAGAGTGAAGCAAGAGGAAGTGGGCTGCTTCCCAGTTGGCCTCACTGCACTTGGTTCTAATTGGAAGCTCTGCCTCAATGTCAAATGAAGTGAACTTCTTGGGGGCGCATCAAAGACATCCCTCTTTGTTTTCATCGCTGCCCTCCCACTTCATTCAATAATTAAGTCTGCAAAACTTGTTCTTTGATGAGTCATTGTTAATACATTAGGTCTACCGGAAAGTTCTGTCCGCTCCGGTTACAATCAGTTTCCACAAGTATTCAGCTCAACAAACCATTTCCGACCCTATTCGGAAACTAGGGTTTGTGTGGAAGTATTCGAGATGGGTGCCACACAAATTAAGTGAGAAGAATTTGAATGATCGAATCATCATATGCACATCTCTGCTTGCACGCAACAAAATCGAACCCTTCTTGGACCGGATCATAACTGGGGATGAAAAGTGGATTACCTATGAAAACATCATAAGAAAAAGGGCATATTGTGAACCCGGAAAACCTGCCTCCTCTACCTCTAAACCGAAGTTGAGCCTGAACAAGAGAATGTTGTGTATAGGGTGGGACATTCGAGGACCAATACATTTTGAGCTGTTGAAACCAAACGAAAGGCTAAATTCGGAGAGGTACTGTCAGCAATTGGATAAATTAAAAACAGCACTCCAAGAAAAGAGGCCGGCGATGTTCAATAGGAAGGACATCATACTACTTCATGACAATGCCAGACCACATGCTGCTTTGGGGACTCGTCAGAAAGTCGCAGAGCTAGGCTGGGAAATTCTGTCGCATCCACCATACTTACCGGACCTAGCACCATCTGATTATCACTTGTTTCTGTCCTTAAAAATTTCTTGTGGGGCAAAAAATTCAAGAACGAAGAAAATATCAGACAAGCACTGGTTCAATTTTTGGCCTCTAGAGATAATACATTTTTTAAAAATGGGATATACAAATTGCCATCACGCTGGCAAGAAGTCATAAATAATGATGGCAATTATATTACTCAATAAAGTTAATCCAAACTATGAAAAAATGTATTCCTTTGTTTCATTATAAAACGGACAGAACTTTCCGGTAGATCTAATATAAACAGCCAAAGAATGTTAACACTCATATTGCATGTTTCGATGAATGCGTATCGAAGAATTTTCATTGGAGATTTTGCTTCCATTTCAGAATATTGCGTTGTTTTAATTTAACATAAAAATGCGATATAAGTGTTGATGTGTATACAGCAATATAATAAAAATATATTACATTCATTATTGTTTATACATAAATTATTCTGTATATACAACAATAATACCAACAATAATAAAATTTATAAATACTTTTGTTCAACATAGCTTAAAAAACTATTCAACATTCCTTAAATAGTATGACTGTATGATTTGCACATATTTAAAATATTTATTTATTTTTAATAAAAACTGCTAATAATATAATAATAATATTAATAAAATAAAAATACTCTGTGTAATCAGGAGAATATCTTTATTTCTGTATTTATAAACTAGGATAATATTTATTTACTTTTCCCTTTACTTTGATATTACATAGAGGATAGCCTAAAAGCTCAAAGTTGTGAAGCTTTTATTGCATTTATCGCGAATTTCTTTCGAGGGAGACAGTTGATAGAGAGTTTCTGCTCGAGTTTCATGCGAAGAAAGCGGGGAAAATCCCAAGCACCCACCCCGAAGCATTTGCCTGCAAAAGGCAGAAACACAAATTCCATCTCACTTGGTTCAATGTTGATTTGACAGCTGAATGGTTAGCACCCAGAATTTCAGCTTCGTGGGTTGGATTTTCAGACGTAGATATTTGTAATGATTTTGAATCCCTTCTAAGCTGTTGGCACCATTTGGAATAGGCCTTCTCTAAAGAAAGGACAAGAATTAAAAAGCTAAAACCAACTTGTTTTTTATTATTAGTTAAAATTAATTAAAATGACACTTGATGCCACCGACCATGTAGTATATATATATATATATATATATATATATATATATATATATATATATATATATATATATATATATTAGTTAACGTTTCATTCCCTTCTTGCTCCAAGTTTGAGGAAAGGCCTAATTGGTAATCATTTGGTTTGGTACTTTACCTAATCGTGGTATCGAAACCTTCACCTGATAACTACTTAGGAGAACATTGCAGAATATCTGCAGTGCTCCATTGTGTATTTGTTGCGCGGAGCTATTATAAAAATACTTATGTCATAGAAAATACATGGAAATGTGTTAGAAAATAAGCGATTAGATAAAAAAATTCAAATTCCTTCTAACTTTATCTCATAGTGACAAACGTAACGTGACCGAAAATGTCTAACGTAATTTGATTCCGCAACATGTTTTCTGAGTTAAATTAAATAGAGAGAGAGAGGGGGGTAACTATTTTTTAATTGGTAACTATTTATTAAGGATGAATTATTAAAATTAAGCTTCTGAAAGATTACTCGTGAAGCTTTTTTATGTAACTTCTTTTTCACTTAAAGTTAATAGCTACTAGTATAACACAGCAATCATATCACATCATTTCACTTAATAAGTTTTAGTTTTGTGTAAAAAAATAAATAAATAACAATCATAATAGGAATATTATTGTAAAGCATTTGCTAGCGTTTTGATACTATAACTTAATATATAAGTTTAAATAAAGATGAAATAAGATGTTTACTTATAACGCTTGCATTTTAGGAGCAAAATGCCAATGTTCTTATATATTTTTATATTTTTTTATAATTCTTATAATTGACATTTGATAAATACAATTTCCTTTTCATCCAGTATTAATTATATACTGCATATATATGCATCTTAAAGGATTAGTCTTTATTTTCTATGATTATATATTTATATATATACCACATTATTTTGATTTAATCATTTTCATTATGTGTTATTCTTAAGTAATTTTCCTTTACTAAGTAGAATAAATAGTTTCATAAATTTTATACATTTTGTGCTTTATTATTTGTGTTTCTTGGATTTTCTTAAAACCAAATTCAATTTTTAAACACAAAATTTAATAGAAAATTGATTTATTTAACAAACGAAGATTAGCAGATTGCTTTACTCTGTATTAATTCCAGTGAAAACTATGCTGCATAGAAAAGTTATTTGAACAGGAAGACTTTTTTTTTTAGCTTATAAGCAGAAGATAAACTAAGCTTAGGTCTACTTTCCAGTGTGAGTTGCACTTTTTCAAACGCAAATGATTTTCGGTATTAAGTTAAATTTCAAATTGTGAAATGTGGCTCTTGGAAACACCTCTTCCAAAAACATTTGCGTGAAAAAAAACATAAAAAATATCAACATTGTGAACTCCTCTTCAAAAATTAAAAAAATTACTAAATTTTTATGTCCCAAATTCCTTCAACAAGGTGCTTTAAGTCGATATTATTTGAGTTTATTCACATTCAGAATGAAGGAAACTTATGAGGTAAAAAATTGTGGAAGATTATATTTACTACATTTTTAAGGGTATGCCGATCAAAAGCATGTTGTCGTATCATCAGATGATAGCAAACAAACCTCTTTGACTGAACATGTAGATGAGAATAAACATTTTTCAATCATACACATTGATAAATCTCAGAATTGCTTAAAGAATGAAAAGTTTTGGATCGAATAGGCTCTTCTCTTACAGCAAAAATTCATAATTGGATATTAAAAATTAATTCTGTTATAAGAATCGGGTGTAAAATAGTTCAATTTCAATATTTCATACACGCATTTTACAATTGCAAAAATTAAATTAATCATCCAGGATTCGATTTTATGTTATATATTTTATATTTGCCCTTTTCCACTTCTAAAATCAAATTCGTCACTAAAGATGAATTTTATAATTTTTAACACGTACAACATGCACTATTTATATTTATCTCATTTTGATAATACATTGTTAAAAGTAACAAAGGGGAAAATTTCTTTTCCATCATCTTAATATACAGAATCGAGGAGAAATAAAAAATGGAATTTTAAAAATGTATTTTGTTATATCTTATGTATCTAAACACGCGTGGTTTAATTTCCGAAGTAACACTTTAATTTTTTATTAAAGAAAAATGAATTTTCGTATTAAAATTTTAATTTTAAAATTAAGCTTCCAAATTAGTTTTCTTAAATTGTCCACTTTTGATAGATATTTTGATATTTTTATTCTTTAATCATTTGCCTTATATTTTTCATTAAATTTTTTTGAATGCATGATATTTTTTTCTTAAATTTTATATTCGCATTTTTCAGTTAAATTTTACTATTTTGTATTTTATAAAACATATAGTAAGTACTGAGCTATAAATTAAGAAAATAATTTTGATTGAATTTACCACTTTTAAAGTTTTTACGCAGACCTTGAGTTTAAAAATTCTATGATTTATGTATTTCTGTTTTATAATGTCTCCATTCTATTCCTGTGGTTTCCACCATTCAAACATTTTTTTAACTGTCTGCCGTTAGAAGTCGAGTAAGTGGGGAGCCAGTAATCTAGTTCCAAGTAGAACAACTGAAGCTCTTCACTTTAACTCTTTTAATAGTCATTTCATGATTTTTCTTATTAGTTTTTTCCCTCCTCCGCATACATTTTTAGGTTTTCGTTCTTTAAAATCTGTTAATTCTACAACCGTATGCATTTATGACACTTTTTCTACGCAGCATGTTTCTCAATCTTTCAAAGAGAGGTCCTATAGAATTCTAAATGATAGTTCAGTTTTGATACGTTAAGGGAATCCTGTTATCACCGTACTGATACACAAACGCTGAATCGAAGCATCTTTCACATACTGATGACTATCCTTTCATATATTATTAGTGCTTTTGTAAGTATTGTAGGAATTAAATAGAAATATAGTATGAATGCATCTTTCTCTGGGATGATAATAATACTGAAATCATTATTTATCGCTATAAATGTATAGCGATAATAATGATACTATAAAAAGTAGAGATGAATAGGATTAAAATAAAATTTTAACTCCAAACTAAATTTTATTTAAAACACTTTATTTCATGTCAAATTGCTGTAATATCTGAAAGTTGTTGTAAGGCATTTGAGTAACCACACGCGCTGTTGCCCAAAAAGAGTTTTTCATAGATTGGTGGATGTATTTCCATATTACAGAGAAAGAAAATTCTCAAGCACCCACCACGACATGAAGAAAAAGAAGCTGCAGCTAGGAAAGAATTGATCCTCCAAAAAGGTTGTTTATTATTTTAAAAAAAAATTAGACCCAAATTAGCTCCAGAGCAGGGTGGGGTCCAGATGACCATTTAAAATCAAATATGAAGAGATTCCTTTACACCTGTTTCCAGGGATAGAAAATGAATAAAAATAGGTTTATTTGTGCAAAAATATTCTTTACACTACTTATGGCACCTGAAAACCTGTAGCTACTATCAGTCACCTTTTGTAAGAAATGATTAAAAATGTAAGAATGTTCCCAATCGAATCGAACTTTTATGAAATGCACACTGCTCTGGACTAAATCCTTACAATGAGTCATTTGAAACATTTGATGAAGTCATGAAAATTTATATAATGACTATTAAATTTCAATTAACAAATCCGGTTGCTTAGTGGTAGCGCATTACGCTCATAATGGCACATACCCTAGGTTCGATCATCGGACAGGGTTGGACAATGTCGATTCAGCCTTGCATCTCTTCTGTAAGTCGATAAACTAAATATCAAGCATGCATGAGAACTAAACACTAGGGTAAGGTTGACCACCTATATATAACCGGAACATATACTTCGCACCTCAGAATCTTCAGTCCGGAAAACAGATAGGGGCAATGATATGAGCACATATAGGCTGTTGAGCCACAAGTTTGGTTTCGTTTTCATTTGTAAATTTTAGTTCAGATTTGTGGCAAAATATTTAAAACATACTATTTTCTTTTAATGTCTTGATTTAAATGAGTACGCAAATATTACAAAATCGAACAAAATAAATTTTTTTTAATTTGGTTATATTGTATGGAGAAATGATGTGAATGGATTTAGAATAGTTCTTTTATACCTCAAATTCTAAGTAACAGTAACAAATATTAAAATTCATTTGTACAGAATAAGTAATATTCTTATTTTAAAAAATTTATATAACGCTATCCGCTTATAGTTTATTAAACTGTTTCGCACTTATGGTTCGAGATTAAATATATAAATAAATAACAGTTATACACGTTTAAAAATTTCTAAATTGAAAAATTACATTTATTAATTATTTATTTGCAAAAATGAAAGAAATTATGTAAAAAAGATGCATATTGTTAATAAATACATACAGCTGCTTCGTAACTTGCGAAGAAGAATTCGTATTCACGATTAAAGTAATAACTGCAAATTCTGTACTTTCTAAAAAATGTGATATTTGTGTAATACTGTAATAGTGCTAAAAAAATAACATTACTGTATTGTATATATATTCGATAAATAACCTTATTATTTAGCTTTAGAAAATATTGCATATTATCATTCCAAAATTACATGTTTCATTAGCCTTAGAAAAAAAATACTAAATATCATTCGAAACATTACACATTTGATGAGTCTTAAATAGTATTATACAATGCCATTCGTTATATAAAATATTTAACTGGCTTTGTAGAATAATAAATACTATCATTCTACAAATAAAAAGTTCAATTAAAATAGGACCAGAAAAAAACGAAATTATTTTACTTTCATGATTATTTTCTGGCGAAAAATTCATTTGATTCAGTCACTTTATTCAGGTAAATCATTTCTTAAGTTAGAATGAAAGCTTGAGGAATTATTTTTTACTCAGAACTATTATATAAAACATATTTCTAGTTTCTTTCCCTCGACTCAAATCTAGATATTTGAGTTGATGCTTGAGTTGTTTCACCATGGAAACGAGTGAACGAAAACCAAATTTCCTTGTATCATAGCAACGGTTTGCTAACATGATTTAATGAAGTTTGTTTAAACCAAAAGCTACTCTTGTTTTATTTAGACATGTGAGACTTACGAAGCATTTATCTCAAAACATAATTTATTCACAGTAGCATTTATACTCATTAAAATATCGGTTGCGCATTCGAAATGGGATTTTTGTATTTGCATACAGTAAATTATTTGTCTCACGAAAAGCTTCTATTAGATAAAAAAAAAAGTCTTACTCTTATAAAAAGAGTAAACGGAATGAACTGAAGCTGTTTACTGATTCAATATTAAATGCAATTTTCATTCAAGTATATAATGATGTTTTTAAAGTAATGTATACACATTACAAGGCATAAAATCTTAAAGTTACATACTTTGAAAACAGCGATGATAGGTTGCTTGTTATTAATAGAGTGTCTTGTTTTACTTCTAAAAGTAATTCCGATTCTTAAGGTTAATTTAATAAATTGCAATGATTTACTTTCTATTTTTAGTATTCAAGAACCTCTTACGAGTTTGATGAAAAAAATTAGCAGATTAAATTCGTGGTACACGATTTCGACCATTGCTGTACTGGATGAAATAAACGTTAAATAAAAAGAAACCACACATACATATTTAAGAATTTTTCTGTAAAAAGTGAAGATAAAGCTGCAAAACAAGTGCAACCTTTGTATTTTTGTCATTTAAATGAATAACTAAAGATTTCAATTTAAAATTGTATAAATTAATCTAAACCAGGATTTTTTTATTATTCATTATTTCTTTTGTTAAATAGAAGAAACTCAAGAAAAAAAGTATCACTGTCTTGAGTGAAATTTTGGTGTGATAAAAATTCAAATGCAAGGAAATGTTTCTTAAGTTGTGGTGTAACTGCTATGTACACATTGTTCTTCATCAGAAATCACTTTTGCAATATTTTAATACAACAAATTTCTGTGGTCTTCTGTAAATCTTATAGGCTTAATTTAAACTACGGATATTTTTGCTTTTATGATGACTTAGAAAGCTTGCCAAACTACAGTAATTCGAATCATTGTTATTGTTTATTCTATTTCTGTCTATAAAATATTTTACTCAAGAACTGTTTCAGAAAGATTTCGATATGGCTCATGATTTTCTGTGGTCCAAGTTCATGCTAATTGATTAATCTATTTTTTTTTCATTTTTATGGTGAGAAGATTGCCAAATTACAATAATCTTCGAATCATTATTAATTATTCTCTTCCAATCAATATGATTAGATGTCTTTGATTAGGGAAACCACTGTTGCAAGATTTCGCTATAATGAATGATTTTCAACGATCCCATAAAGTATACTCCTGTATAAGCTCCTGTATACTCCTGTATAAGCTCCTGTATACTCCTGTATAAGCTTCATTTAAACCATTTCATTTCAATGTCATTAGAAGCATTATGAAATTACAGTCATCTTCGAATCATGCAAATGTTTCTGTAAATAAAGATCTAAATGTATAGTTATTAAAAGGTTAAAGGAGCGAATTCCTTGATCAGGTTCGCCTGTTACAAATAAACTACGTGCAAAATAATAATCGTATATATCGACTATATTTACAACAGCAACTATGAAAACACGATCGAAAATTGCTCTCAAACTGTCAATTAAGGCATTTAAACAGCACAGACCTATTTGATAAAGCTATCATTGCCTTTGCTTAGATATTTATATATATGTCGTTCTTACTGTCAATTTCATTATGTTGAGATTATTTATCATTGTAAATTCAATTTATAAATCGCCTTTCGTAGCAATATTTCGTAATTCTTTGAAAATTTTCAATAAAATTAAAGAAGTAATCACATTATTTCAATAATAAAAAACTTGCAAGAGAAAAAAATTTAAAACTACATTTCTTTGTATTCTATAGAATTAATTTAGATGCAAGGCTCTCATACCGGATTTCGACATGAAAGGATAGGAAAACGAATTTTCTATGCTTTTTGTTAGAATAAATAAGAAAATTCTATACTTAAGTGGCCAATAAATTTAATTTACTTCAGAAAAAAAAGGAACATTGATTTACCTTTAAAAGGTACATAAATATCTTTCCATCATTTATCTATTTTTATTAAGATATATATAAGATTAAATTTCTTTATGTATTTCAAGGAAAAATGCTTGATTGTGGCTCACGTTTATTTATGTTTACTTCAGAAACTCGAAAATGTCCCAAGAGGTGAATAAGGTTGAATGCCGAGCAATCAGAGCTCTAATTTCTATCTGCCTAATTATTCCACAAATCCTGTTCTACCAGCGGTCGGATAAGTCTGGATTTCATTGTTATTAATCGTGAAAAAAAAAAGATCATACTCCATAAAATCCTTCATCTTGATGAAACTTTTCTGTGGTCTCCCTCCCCAACTCGGGACCGCCTCTCCCAACCCTGCTTTCCTGTAATTGTGATCAGCAACAAAAGATACCCGAGCCGCGATGGTAGGTTCATCCCTAAATATCATGTGTCAGGATCATGACTTACGGAATTTCAAAGTGGGATTCAGGGAGTTTTTCATCTCTGGAATTATTTGCTTCCTTTAGGGTGTGGCACTGTTTCTGTTCTCTGCGTCACAATATCTCTCTCCTGTGAGTTATCTCTTCTTGCCTACCTGTGGTAAAAATATATTCACAATATAGAAATAGGTGAAGCTTGTTCAAGAAAATGATCATTCATTTATTTTACCTTTTTCATATACTCAAAGGTGTGTCTTCGGTTTTATTTATTATATATTACATATATAGAAAAATATAAATGAGGAAATTTGAATTCTATTGTATATTTCATTAATGTTTACATAAATAGAATGCTGCTTGTCTGTATATAATAAAACATTTAAAATTACATAAGAATTTTAACTATGAGGAAGATTGAAAAACTGAAATTAAGAAAGATAAAAACACCCCTTTTCATCAGGGAACTAAAGAGAATTCCCGATGCACAGTTAATTCTATGTGATATTTATATTTATATTTATATATATATATATATATATATATATATATATATATATATATATATATATATATATATATATGTATATATATATATATATATATATATATATATATATATATATATACTGTGAAAAAGTTTTAAACTTAATTATAAGGTTGAACAGCCTCCTCTAAATGTAGTTTACAGTGATTATTAATACAATCCATCAGAAGTATAGAGGTATAGAAAGTTATATAATTATATTATCGAATTAAAATGGTGTGCACTAATTGCATTTAAATTATTATCCATATAAGGAATTCTCTTTAATACGTTGTAAAATAGATTATATCTCTAATACTAGAAACTAATTTGTAAATTATCATGGATTAACATTCCATATGACAGATAACTATACATTTTTATTGATACATAGCAAGAAAAAAATCGTTAAATTCTTAGACAGACTTCAGTTATTTTAAATATTTTCTTCTTAATAAATTATATAGCTTATAATAGCAATTTTATCATTTTTTATTATTAATGAATATTTTATGATTGCATATTGTGTTCTTATTATCAAG
The DNA here is from genome assembly GCA_037975125.1 of Latrodectus hesperus. Taxonomy (NCBI): domain Eukaryota; kingdom Metazoa; phylum Arthropoda; class Arachnida; order Araneae; family Theridiidae; genus Latrodectus; species Latrodectus hesperus. The sequence goes on along the minus strand of CM075854.1, from coordinate 4,757,871 downwards.
AATACAGAATATTTCGTTGTGATATTTGAATAACGTTTGAATATTTCATTGTCTAAATATAAAATAATAATAAATATATGTACTTCATTCAAGTTAAATGTTCGAATCTGTACTTACAAACAGCAACTTTTTAAGTATTTTTAATATGTTTACCGTGTATTTTGTCTTTTTTCGTATATTTATTGGGAAAGAGAATTTGTTGTAATTGAGGTAAATTTTGGCGAGCAAGAGTAATTTACATTGATCATGAATGAAACTTTTGTATAAAAATCAATTTTTGTTCGTTTCTCGTATTTAAGTTTTATGCAACGATAAACTTGCCTGAAATGTAAAAATTTTCGTACATCTTGGATCATAAATAACAGTACCATGATTTTCGAATATTTTTCATTTCGAAAGCTCTTGTAAAATTGTCGAAGATCTGAAGCAGCTTTTTTTTCCACTTAAGTGCAAATACTGTGTCTCCATCTCATTGTATGCAATGTAACCGTAGAAATTCAAATGTATGAGTTCTTTTTGTAAGTTTGTATTTTAGTATTTAGAATTTTTCTGTTTGTATTAATATAAGATAGTAAACGACAAATAATTTCATTTTACCGCATCTGCAGTTTAAATTAAATTTACTTCAATAGAAAGAGGGACCTCACCAGACCTTAGGGACCTGATAAAATTAAATCGGAAGTCGAATCTAAATTGTAGTTGAGAGAACTATCTTCTAGATTGCACATTCACATATGTGGAAACATTTTTTGCTAGTGCAAAATTCAATTTAGTGTACGCGTTAATATTTAGAAGCCAAAACTGATTTTAAAACATTAGAAATGGAATGCATAATGCTGTCCCATTAAAAAATATCAGTTGCGTATTTAGGCATAAATGCCTCTTGAGCCAAAATTGAAATTGCGCATTTAATAAAATAATGGTAATTAAATTTTGCACAAAATATTTCTATTCTTCATTTTATTCAAATAATTGTAATATTTTCTAAAATTCAGTTGAAAAAAATGTTTAAAAAATATTTTTATTTTAATCAATTAATAAAAAACTTGTGTTAGCCTGACGAGTGTGCCGCTATTAATGATCAAAATTCTTCGATACGCCACTGAAGGGTATGAAAACATTTTCTACCATTCTATCCATTTTCATTTCTTCGTGTTTGCATGAATAACAGCATTGAATTGTACTAAGTTCTATTGCAGTGGGAAATGTTAATAAGTAATGCACTCCATCTATTTCCTTGAATGTCTCTCATTTCAACAAGTGAGCTCGATCACTGATGGCTTTTCCATAAAATGCACCGTAAAGCGCGCCTCCTGCGCATCGTTATTTGCACTCCATTCCCGTAACATAAGAGTTAAGTGCCCTTCATCAGTATGTTTTGAACCATAAACATGACCTTGGTTCTTCAGTTGGTTACCTTCAAAGAGTGCTGGATTCATTCACCTTTAGAAATCATCAAGAAGATAGACGCTTCGGGGAGTTCCTATTTTCTGTTCGCATAGTCTTAAAATATTTCAATTGCTTTTAGAAGACAAGCAGCTACCTTACAACGTAAATTGTATCTTTTCAGCGACATTTATCTGCTTGATATGCTGCGACCTCTTTCACTTCAAGCTCACCAATAACGTGCGCACGGATACCACCCCAGATATCCTGCTGCGTGTTGACATATCTTGATGTCATCGTAGAGTTAACTGATATTTGTTAAAATGTCCGGTCATGAACCACTTCTACATCTAATTTTATTACATCCTGTACAATTTGGTAATTATGAAAGCTTCATTTCTCTTCTATCCGGAGGGGATTGTTTTTATATATTTTCCTTCCCTTCGTTCTAGTCCAAGTGGTGAGCTTATCGAGTAACTTTTTTTTCTTCTCTAAACAAAACGTGCTTTGAAGTTCAGATCAGGCCGTTAGCAAAGCTTCAGGAAAATTTACGGTGTAAAAGGTAAGTAGGGAAGCTAATACATCAACTATAAATATGGTTTGTGTGTCAAGAGAGGGGAATTTTATAATCTAAAGCCACTTTAAAGCAGTCATATGATACTGGTGGACAAGTTGTACGCAATCGTAATTTTCTGACTGTATAATTCAGTGTCTGGTGTTAGCTTAATTTACAAGTTTCCTATTTTATGATCTACGTTTTCCTAAGGTCTGCCTTATGCTATCGGCTTCTGTTGCCTTCAAGGTCAGAAAGTACGCACAACCTTGGCAATGTTTGAATGCATAATTTATTGTACGGATCACTATCCTCTCACCATTTCCCGTTTGAATAAACCAGGTGAATCAAAGCATTACCCTTCCAATACTGAGCTGTGATCTTTGCCTTTGGAATGATTTTAATGTCTTTGTTAAATGTGAAAGGCCAATCGAGTTTCCATAGTTTGAAAAAAAGCATAATGTTTTCTCGAAACTTTATTCTTCGAGTTACGGCTACAACTTGAGAATTATGAATTTAATATTATATAATATGAATAATCAATTATGTCTATTTATTTTTAAAGTGCATCAAATGGGGGGAATTTAAAATAAAACTATTTTCTATTAACGCCGTGTCTTATGAGAATAAAACATGTAATAATACGAAATAAAAGTATTAATTATATCACCATCATTATATATATAATTCACATATATTATATTTCACTTTAAATGATTGCGATTCATTTTAAGGACAATTTTAATCGCCAAAATTTGCCCTTATATTTTTATTTATATAATAATGTAGCAGTTGGTATTAAAGTTTTGTGGCTTCCAGTGGAAAATATGTGTCAGCAATAGAAAAAAAAAATTTGAGTAAGAATTGTATTTTCTAAATTTAGATTTGTTTAGAAGTTAATAATTTAGTGAAAGTTGAATATGTGCTTCGGAACTCTTTTATCGGTGATTATTAGAATTCGATAATTTTATATCCTCTGTTCTTTTTTAATTCTTGACATAAAATTTATCAGCGTTTTTTTCTTAGTTGAATGCAGGAATTTTTATGCAACAATTTATTACTAGCACTGTTTAATCCCCTGAGCCTATACCTTTTATTAAACGGGGGGAAATCTTAACAAAAAATTTTTCATCCTGCTTTTTTTTAATCACTTTACTCTAAAATTGGAAACTTTCAATTTCCATCATTCAGTTTCCCAGTATGGAAGAATAATAATTTGTAGAGCATAATAGTTTTCTGACATCTACTTGGTGAAAAGAAATGATTATGAGAGGAATGATTCCATGAAAATTATTGATCCGAAAAAACAAAAATGATGGAGAGCAGGAGAACTGCTTTCAGAAAGTGATGGTGAATTGTGCCTCTAACGAGTAACAAAGGACGAGGAAGATGAGCAGTGTTGGCAAAGAAGAAGCCACTGAGCAGTGGAAGTCTGTTGCCGCATAGAAGTGGAAAATCGTGCTCATTATCCGGGACGCACGCTCGCTGCTGGAAGCTCGTGTTCTCGGATGAAGTGGGAAAAACGGCTCCCTGCGCCTCCTTAAGGACAGCAGCGGCCACTGGGTGACGTTTGCTCAAAACTCGACAAATGTCGTGGTTGGGCTCAAAAAGGAATGCATTGTTTTTCTATAACTTCTGCCAAGTTTAATGTCTTTTTTAATAAAACTGCAAGAAATTTGCCATGAACCGCTTTTGCTCTTTTTCCCTTAATCCCATTTTAGTTCTGCAAAATTTTAGTTAATAATTTTTAGATTGCAATTTTTGTATAAAAATATTACAAATGCAACCGTTGCAGTTCATTTTTATTTGCCTGCCTAAATTGGTTCTGGAATCCTGCAGCGCTTGTTGATCTTTGCCAGCCATATTTCATTTTTACATGTAATGTTTAACATAAAATTTTCATATTTTTTTAAAAATTTTATTATTTTTAACAATGGCTAAGTGGTGGAGTCATGCTTTTCGGAGTGAATTACCTCTGATCCAATGCTAACCACGTGGGCCGGTGTTGAAAGACGTTGTTCTCATTATAGGAAGGTAATGAGTTCTACTTGACCAAAGATCCATCGTGTTCACTAAAGGTGACTGAGGCTCGTTAAATAGGTTCTAGTCGCAATGTCCTCCAAGTGGAATGGTACCTGAGCAAATGGCAAATCAAGACTTTGATGTCTTCTGCTTCCAAACTAAGAAGACAATCATCTTCAAATATTTCTGATTAAATCAATTCGTAAAAAAATTATTTTCCTCTTTCAGTGTGAGTTTATAAGCCCTTCATAAGCATAAAGCTCCAAAATATTGATTACCTACCTACCTCATCCCTATTAAACTACAGGACATGGGCGTTTCTGCTTTTAGCTTGGGATGAGTGCTGGGAAATTTTCCCGGGATTCTTTCCTCATGACCCATGAATCCTGCCCAGCAATTATGAAAGAATCTCGCTGGAAGGTAATTCGCAGTGAATAGAGTAAAAGGAAACTTATGTGACAGCCTTCAGTTGTGTGTGTTGCGCTTTTTGCTTAAAACGTTAGTTTGATATAATCTTTTTTTAGCCACATGTAGTAAACAAATTTCACTTTTGTAATTATGTATATATTTCATTTAAAAATATCTTAATCAATTTTGTGTGGCTCAGTTTTAAAAAATCTCTTCGCTAAAATGATAGATTCAATTGTATTGTTTTTCTGTATTGAACGGTTGAACTTGTCATATAAAATGACTTAAAAATTTAAGCTAAAATGAATGAAAATATTTATTAATACAAACGGATGCATTGATAAACTGAATTTAATGGAGCCATTGAAAAGAATAAATCAAATAAGGGTTATTTATAATTTGTAGTACAGTTTTTGTACTATTCTTTGTAAGCAATGTTAAAATTATAAATGCTTGTCAAATATATTAATACTAAAATGTATTGTGTGTGGGCATCAGTATCACTCGGACAAGCGATTAAATTCATGGTGCTGTTGAAAAACGGGACCATAGGGTTTTATTAGATTAGAGTGCTGTTTTCAAGGAAAACCTTGCTTCAGTCATTTCTGAATAAATATTTTCACTAAGATACATACGAAGTGACTTGGCATAATTCATCACAGATTCATCATCGTTTTTGTGTCTGGAAGGTGGTGTTTTCAATACTTCGTTGTTAGAGAGTCTGCACACGTTCTTCAAATCTAATGTCCCTCCTCCGGGTGACTAGAGAGAAGTGTGCCGTCTCAGATGTTTATCCCGTCACTTGAGCCATTATTACCTTCCGTAAGTCGGCGGCGTTCTAAAGTAAACCAATTGCAATTACACACATAACAAAAATTACTTATTAACAGCTGGTATTCAGAATTATTACATTATTTTTTTATTAAAATTTATGAGGTTTAAATTTAAAACAGTTGGAAGTACTTAAAAGCGTCCATAAATGTAAAATAAGTATCTATGCTCATTGAGGTTTATTACGAAGTTTCTCATTGTTTGGTGACCTTTTATGAAGTCCTTTTTGTCACTTGAAGTTTCGGTGCGCCGAGGCGGAACTTCCCCCCTCGTTTGCGTGGCTTGAACTACTTTTGTCACATAAATCAGCAGCGGTGAGATTGAAAATCTTTGCGGATGTGTGGGAGCTCTTCTTTGAAACAAAGGGTGAGTGAAGTTACCGAAAAAGAAGCCGCTTTGTTTGCAGAGATTGCAAAACAGTATTTTCCCTTTTCGGCAGACGCCGTGCCGGGCCAGGGAGGAAACTCATGCATGTAAATGGTTGCTTTAAGAGAAGAATTCGAATACAACATGGACTGGATTTTAAAAACATACGTGACAAATTTCTTACGCTGCCATTGGTCACGGAAATAGCCCCTTTTTATTATTTTCAGAATGTTTGTGTGACCGTTTGCTTCCCAAGCTGAACGCATACAGCCTCGAACAATGGGTGTTTACCTCTCCATGGGTGGAAAAAAAGGAGCCCCAAAAGGTAAAAGAATTTAGAAAAAAGGCTTGGAGATTTTTAACTTAACGACGAGCAGAAATCCAGTTGCACATATAAGATGGTATTTTTTTAAAATTTTAATACCTAAACATTTAAAAGAATTCAATCAATATGAATAAAAAAGAGAATTATAAGTAAATGTTCAATAACATACATTTTTAATGACAGCTACTAGAAAGATTCTCTCTGTTCATAATTTATTTTACTGTATTCCTGAAAACTGTATTATGGCTTTAAACTTATGCTAGTCGACGTATAAGAGTATCTGTCATCGGATTTCGTAGTCGTATAAATGTAATTGTCATCAGCTTTCATGCGAAATATATTAAATAAAAATTTTTTATGGCAGAAAATTATAAGTTTTCACTTTTTAATAGGCATGTGAAAATTAAGAATAAATATAGATATTATTCATGAATTTAATTATAATGTTTAAAGTATTCATTTATCATCGTTCACAAATGTCAGTAAAATTAAGCATTATATTTTTCAAATACTAAATTTATTTTTAATTCCATTTTGTCATTTATCCGTATCTCTAGAAGTGCACGTATGTTCAGTATTGAGGCAATTTTAGAATATTAAATTTAATAAAAAGTTAAGGGGCAAATAAACGAAACATAAAAATGTTATGGTAGATTAATTTATATGACTAAATAAATAATTAATAACTACTTTATTAATTTGTATCTATTATAAACGGTTGAAAAAAGTTTTTGTTAGCGTTACAGTAATGTTTTCTATTTTTAAATTCGTATAAATAGTATAATCACTTAAAATAAAATTTTACTTTATCACGCGAGTGATTTCGAATTTTAATCATAATTCTTCTTTTTCCTTAAAATCTTTTATTTTAACATATCTTTTGATTAAAGTACTTCTTGAAACTTAATCCCTTCCTTGAAGCAGTTTTTTTCATAATATAATTTTTATTAATAAAGAATAAATTTTTTTAAAAGTCTTTTATTAATTTCTGTTATATAAATACAAGAAACTATTTCAACAAAACTGAAAAAATATGATTGTTATTGAAACAATTCCTCTTTTTTGTTTATTTTATTTTATAATTTATAATTATAGTTTCAAAGTTTAATGTGCTTATACCTGTTAGATTACTAGATATCTATGTAGAATAATACTATATTTTAAACAATATTTAAAAATGCCTAAAAATTTTAATACAATTTCAGTCTTCTAAATATTTCACGATGACAAATTGCTGTGATTAATAGTAATTTCAAAAAATTCTTATTAGTCTAGTTCTCGATAATTTAAGGATACTATCAGTGTATTTCTGTTTTTATAATGATGCGTGAGCGTTTTATTGGAAACAAAATCAAATATCTCAACATAGTGCGAATACCTTACTTTGCATATATTTTTAATTTATTACTATTATATTACATAATATATTTTTAAAAAGTTTGCTTTCTTCCAAAAAAGAAAGGTTTTTGAGGTTGAATTAAAATTGTGGTATTAAAGATGTTTTTTAATAAGGAAACTTCTTCAACATGTTTTTTTAAGTTCGCCACATTTTCTCTATTTAATCTATTCCTTAGCTTTTCTTTGGGGGGGGGGCTTAGAAATAATACTAAGCAATTTAAAACGTATAAGATAATCCAAGGAATTAAATACTAGGAAGATTTCCCCAAACAATTGATGAACAATATAAATTGTGTCCCTCAAAGGAAGTCTGGGCGCTGTTTCTTGTAAATCTTTCTTGCCATTAGCAGGCCGTGACCTTTAGCAACGATCGGAAAAAGAAGAAAGGCTTCAACAAACGCCTAAGATTTAGATCTAGCATTTTAAGGCTTAAGGTTGGCCCAAGAAGCGTTAAGTATTTGCGAAATTGGCGTCCTCAGAAAAATAGCTGCCCGACAAGATGACGTCAAATGCTTAAATAACTAAAGTGCTTTCTTAAAAGGACAAAAATTGAATGAAAAAATTGCAAAAGGTAAAATGAGGACTTTAGGGACTTCTATTCAAATAAATACTCTTCGTCAGAAGGGAAATTACTTGAGAGATACAGGAAGAGGCACGCCATAGGTGTCTAATGGAGCCTAATGTCAGTCTTTCTTCGCTTTGCTGGCAAAATCAACGCTGCAAGTTTCAACGAAACTTAAGGTGAGAAACAGCTAGATAAAAATACACTTTTAGAGAGAGAGAGAGAGAGCTAGTAGCTCTTCACATCAGCACTTTCTTTTCACCAGGATTTCTTTGTAATAAAATCAGTAAGTCATCAGTTATAAGATATCACATTAGATTTTAATTGCAACAGGGAAATTAGACAAATTAGGCAAAATAAGGAGAGAAACTAGGGGTACGAATATAGTAAAAATACAATATATTCTTTCAGCTTCTTTTATAATCATTTTCTCTCCAGGATGTAATATTTTTTGCAAGGAAATCAATAAGTTAGAGTTGCTGAGAAATCGCACTAAATTTTGCTTGCAAATTAAAAAAAAAAATCATGAAAATGAGGAGAGAAGCAAGAAAGATATGACACACACACAATATATTGAAAAAAAAACAATTTATTCTTTCAACGCTTTATATCATTACTTTTTTCAAACACATGTAGAATGTTATTATAAAGAAACCAGTTGATCATCACTATTGAAATAACACATGAATTGTTACTTACAATAAAGAAAATAGAAAAATTAGGCATTTGCTAATGCAATATTTTTCAATATTTTTAGGATGAGATTAATTTTATATTAAATAATATTTAAAAAATTGTGTTTGTTAATATAGCATAAGGTATATAATATAAAATTTTAAATTAATACCACTTATAAACTTAATAATATTTTTGGTTTTCAAATCTTAATTTAAGTTAACATTTTAAATTTCGTTCAAAAACTTAATTTTTTTAATCTAAAATGGTTTTTATATGAATTGAAGTTCTTAGAAGTAGTCTTTTTATTGGCTTCTTAAATGTCTAAGTAATTTTATTAAAAATTGTGTAAATTAAAAGACTGCTTTAATCTCAAAAAAGAATAAATATTATATAGACACAATTATTTTGTCCGATTCTATATAAAATAATACAGATGTTTCACTCATTCGACACTTTCACTGTAAAAGCAATGAATTTTTGAAATTTTATTAAAAAATTAATTTAAAAATATTGCATGAGATGCACCATTAAATTGCTGTAGTTACATAGTTGTTACATCACATAACAAGAATAATAAAAACACTGTTAACAATAAAAATATTTTAATGTCTCTCATAATTAAAGGATGGTCTGTGAGTTATTAACCCTTTCCTTATTAAAACCTTTCCACCTGCCAGTAGAAGTAAGTAATTTATTTTTATTTCTCACTGTAAATCTCCAACCAGGCTTTTTATCTAAGTAAGATTTCTATTATGAATTATTTTTTCACCTATTTTTTGAGTAACATATAACCTCATATGCACTGTGTATAATGAGCAAGTGAAAAAGAAAATTATAAAATATGAAAGCTATAAATTATAATTCAGTTTGGCTTCGATTTTGAAAACGTTTCGCTATTTCTTTATAATTCATTTTAACTGCTAATTAATTCATAATAACTGTTAAAAATTAAAATGTCTTATTTCATAAAAATAGAATTTAAAAAACACTGTTCTGTTTTGTTTTTGAAATTCTGCAAATATTGAAGAACATAGAATTTTTTAAAATGCATTATTAAATTTTGGAAATAAAACTGAGGGCATTAATTTATAATTGTTTGACAAGTAAATATTCTTAAAGACAAGCATAACACATACTTAAATATAATTTAATAAAAATTGTAATTAAGTAAACGAATGCTAATTAATAACGACTTCTTGGGTTTTTTCTTACTAATCCAAATGTGACATCTCGTTATCTAGTTAGATCTCGTTAAATATTATCTATTTATGTGAGGAACTGAAAGATAATAAAATATAATTCTTTAAAATTGGAATATAATTAACTAGTATCAATTAATAACTAAATTAATAATTAAATAAATTTATTAAAGTAACAGGCATATTTTAACTATTAAAAATATCTGGTAAGTATTAAAATAACGGGATAAACATCAAAATTCTAGAAATTATCAAAAATTTATCCCTTGAATTTCAATATCTGAGTTATGGTAATTGTTTCTAAATATTTGTTTTTCCTTCCAGAAGTAAAGTAAAATGTATAGTTATTTACCGTCTGAGTAGCGGTTTTTCTTCAGATTATACATATGTGTATGTGTGTGTTTGCAATTCACAGTTTTTGATGATATTTATAAATTAATCTTTAATAATTTGCGCGTTAAGGGCTTTATAAAGTCCCTCCGCAAACAGTTTGCCCGCTATCCTTCTTAAATGGAGAGTTCAAATAACTCTTCCATTCTCCGCCTCATCTGCAAAGACAGTCCTAGAGAGGGAGCGGTTGAGCAAATCAAAAGCCCGCTCCTTAAAGCTGTATTCACGCTCTAAATCTATAAGTCAGAGATCTTTTTATCCTACTCCGAGTGTGGGGAAGGTTCGATAGAACTGCTCCACCCTTCATGCTCAACATCAAAAGGTGGACGAAAGGCTCTTCCATTTGACCTGTACCATCCGCAAAGCAAGAGGTACGGAAGAAATCGGCGGCTGTTGCTGAGCTCACAATGGACTACTGAGGGAAAAATATTTTCGCCGTCTTCCGACTCACCAAAGGAGAAAGTCTCTGCCCAATTTGCCAAAGGAACTTTATTGAAACATCTTCGTCATCCTTCCTCCAGATATATGGACGCGCAGAAGACGGCTTCCGCGAGTACTTGTTGGGGAGTGAAATGCTAACCACAGCTGAAAAAACTCACGCAGTAGAAATCAATGCATTTACCCTATTTGAAATGTTCAGATGAGAACACACTGTTGAAGTGGTTACATGAGTAAATCAGAGCTCACTGTTAGAATCCTGCATTTCACCTATCACCCATTTAAGATAACTATATATATATATATATATATATATATATATATATATATATATATATATATATATATATATATATATATATATATATATATATATATATATATATATATATATATATATATATATATCAACCCTTTGTATAAGAATTTATTCTATATTATTTATGAATCGAATAACATTTTTATTGACTTTGTACTTTTAAATAGTACTTAGAAAATATAAGAATTGGAAAATCATATTTAGAGCTACATTCAGATTAACTCATACTCACTCTTACGTGGTGTATTTAATATTTTAATAAAAGAGAAATCTTGCACTGGCAAAAATCCTTTCTTATTTGCTAAAATAATAGCTATAAAATTTGTTATGCATTTTTATTTTATTTCTCGTACTGTTGACCAAAGTATAAGATGCTTATAATTCTAGAAAATCTCTTGAACTGATACTACTATGCTTTACTCGTCGTTATTTTCAACACAAGATCAAATCATCTAAAAAGTATGCGAATCTTAAGAGATATTTTATATAAATGTTTCTTTATTTTCATTTAAGAATGATGATTACATCGTGATATTATCAGTATAAAAATTTAATGGAGGTGTTCCCATCAGAAAAAATCAAGAAAGTTTATACGTAAATTTTACTCTTAAAATACTAAACCAATCACATTTGTTCAAATGAAATGCAAAAATTTAACAATTAGTTACTTAATTTTTCTCAAAATGAACTTATTCATTTAATAAGAACAATAACTTATGCATTCAGAACACTTCAATTTCATTAAAATCATTTGCAATACTTAAAGTTTTCTAATTTAATCTTTTTTTCACACTGATTGGTGATTACTTACTTGCTTTTGTCTAATAATTACTATATATATATATATATATATATATATATATATATATATATATATATATATATATATATATATATATATATATATATATATATATATATATATATATATTTACTGCAGACTATGATTCCAAAATTTATATAAATTCACATGCTAAATATTTCCACATTAAGTAATTTATGTTTTAATATCTATTTAAAAGCCGACCGCTGGCTGAGGCGTTCCTGAGCTGTGAGTCCCGGGTTCGGGCATTACTTTCTCTCTCAGTGTTTCTCTGACCTTTCTTCTGAGATGATGTAGGAATGTGGCCCACCCTACAAAAGGGTTTGTGGTGGTATGCTACTCGCCTCCGTGACTTGGTTCACAGGCGCCGGCTGGGTAACGACAAATGAGTAGCAGTTTCTGACTTTGTTGTGGCATAGGGTTCGTTACCCAAGTGCACGTCATTGGAAAAAATATATATTTAAAAAATTATCATGAGATAGATGTGTTAATATATATTCATTGAACTCATGCGAATGCCAAAAGATGTTCGTTTAATAGAAATGTCTCAGAAACAACACAATTTATCAAACATATCAAAAAAGAAAAATTTTTGATATGTTTTTACATACCAAAAATATTTACCAATATTCAGAGCATTTTTGTTCAAACATTCTTGATATTTCTTTCACAGTGTATATAACTATTTACACTGTGAAAGAAATTTTCCATAACAAAATATTATTCATATTGAAGATCAGCTGAATAGTTAACGCTTTGTTTTTTAGCGCTTATTAATTTAAAATGCGCATTAAATCAGAAGTTCGGAAAACCAGCCAATCTTATTTTTGAAAATTTAAATAATTGTTTATTTCATTGAAATAATTGTAAATGCGGCATAAACATTCTTATAAATTTCCTACCCTTAAAGAGAAATACAAAATAAACTACATAAAATTAATTTTCAATTAAATTTAACAAACTTAAAGCTCATTATTTTAGTAAAAATAGTTAAGAAATCAAAAGATTCGCACCTCTACAGATGCAGTGCCAATCAGTGTAAGTCAAATGTTATTTCCACACCTTGAGTAAATACATCTGATAAGAATGTGTATAAAGGCCAACAAAAAAATCTAAACTATAACATTTAGTATTGACTGAATATACTGCTCAATATTTGTAGACTCCGCTTAAATGAGCTCGCCATTTGTTTCTTCGTTAAGATTCTCAACACCTAGTGTAATTACTGCAAGGTCATCAAGAGGCTATAATAATTATTTTCCTTTGTTAAATAGGAACTATAGCAAACTGCTTACAATATTTATTGTATGTATTTATACAGAAAAGTCATAAATAGATTTTTATAGCTCTTGACACATTAAAAAATATCGTAAATACATAGTATCTAAAAAATGTAATTTCGTACTAAACATCGAATACTTTTCGATAAATAATTTTAAATACCTATTCAATGTTTTTAAGAAAAGCTATAAAAGTATAGATTTCCATAGTTTATGAGTTTCCTTTCAAAATAAAGTTGATCAGTTCTTTTTCACGAAAACAGAAACATCAAAAATCAAAGCATTAATATTATATATTAATAATTTATATACTTTTTTGAACTGAAGTGTAAGCTGCAATTAATTTAGTTTATTAAGTGTAATGAAAAGTATTAGTCAGTCATATAAAGTGGCATTAACTTCGTTATGTATCACAAAATAATCTATGAATCGTGCCTCATAACAAACTAGAGCTTAATGTTTAAATAGCTTCTGAAAAGGAATATTTTTTGTAGCAATAAGAAAGAATGACTTCACTGGTTAACTGAAAATATTCTCATTTATAGCTAGATTTATTTGAAAGAAATATTTTGTGAAAAATAGCTTATTTTATTACATATTTATTGATAGGGAATTAAAATATTTCCCTAAAAAATTTAGATATTATTTAGTTTAGGTATTTATATACATTCTAACTGTTAGTTTAATTATTTATATATTTGCACTTTATCACAATTAAGTGAGTTTTAAATTTATTATGTTATAATATAAGAAACGTTAATAATTTTCTGTTTAGTTTTATTTTCTTAAGAAATATGTTGGCATAAATATATAATTTAAATAATCATGTTTTTTTGATTTATAAAAAATGTTTATTTAATTATATTATGCTCCATAAAAGTTTTTAAAAAGTTTAGGAAGATTTGAATTTGAAACATATATCGATATTCTCATTAGTTAAGCATCCTTCATGAAACCAAAGAGACTAAAAGTGTATTTCTTGTAGTTAATATTTGAGCCTATTTTCAAATAAAAAGTGTATAGTCCCTATTTCTTTTTCTAAGAAACGCAAAATGTGAGCATTACTAAATCACACACACAATATATTTCATTATCTTAGTATTGAAAGAATCTTTAGTGGATATCATGCCAACTCTCAATACATTCAAATAACTTTCAACAAGGAGAAAAAAGTTAAAGAAGACATGACAGCACTTTGAAAAACTCTTTTTTCGTTTTATTCTCGTGACACTTGACAACTTAGTGATAGGTCTCCTCACTAACAACCTCATCGCTTTCCTTCGTGGCTGTGCGATTCATTTGTTTGAGAAAGTACTTTTCTGGGAGAGTAATGTGTCACCTAAGTGCAACCTGAAAGACTCTCCCATCGAGGATCGCCACCATGTCGCATCCGCACAGTAATTACAGGGATACCTCTGCCAGGCGTAAGACAACGGCAGTTATGAAGGAAATTTGGGCCGAGGTCAGCACAGGTCGAGTCATGACCCTGAACTGCCACTCCCAAGAATATGGGAAGCCTTCTGAAATGAGCGACAGCTATTACCAGAGCCCAGGCCTAGAGGCTTTCTGCGTCAAAAGCTGCAAGTATATCTAATTAAGTTTCAAAAAACCCAACGAAGGTTAGGAGACATTTTCTTCAATTAAGATCTCTTAAGAATAAAATAATTTCGCAACTTGCTTTGAAAAACTGCTGCTTGCATTTCTTAAAGCCGGTTTTATTAAGCTCATCCTAAAAGAAAATACTTGGTCATAAATGATCTCATTATTTTAAGACTGATTCTATCTCTTTTGGGCTTATTTTTATGTAAGCTTTTATAGGTTTGGTGAGTTTTGGCTTGAATCTCTCAGGAGAAGGCTGGAGTTTTCTTTTCTGAGCTCTTTAACTACTTTCCAGCAACACAAAGCTTTTATGGCTTTCTATATTATTAGGAGGCATCATTTTTCTTGTTTTCTTTAACTACTTTTTAATGATAAGATTCAAACAAATTCTTCTAAATCTAAATACACAACATTTTTTAAACCAAATTACATTTCCCCCAATTTAAACTTTTTCACTACTTGCTACCTGATTCCATCATAGATTTTCGGCCGTTTTAGCGTGAGACATTTACCTGTATATTTGTATGATGAAGAAAGGTGCATATTTGAAGCCCTTTTTCTAATTTTCTCAATGATTCCAATCACTTACAATTGAATAAAATCAAATTTAGCTGGATTTAGCCATTAATTTAACTAACAATTTAAATCAAACTCATCCATGGTAAGTATGATTGCTGAAAATTTTCAGTCATCGTTAAAATCTTGTCACATCAGAGCAAGACTTCTGCAAACAAATAAAACAGCTATTTTTTGAGCTTATCCTTAACAGAAATCTTATAAAATACATATTTTTCATTAAATTACTAAAAATATATCAACTCTTGTTTTATCAAAATATCTAAGAATTTTTTCCTCTGTTATGTGAGAAGGTATTTATGAAAATTAATATTTAATCTCATTGAAATATCAAATTTACTACATTTTTCACTGATACCTTGTAATGAAGGAAACATTGTTATTAAAAAAATAATCGCCTTAAGTTAATAAGGAAAATATAATTTCCTGTGAAAGACATTAATATCTGAATTTTGACTCGTTTTATGCTGTTCACATTTAAGACCCTTCGAGACAATTTATTTTTGAAACGCTTGAAACTTAAATGTAACATTTATACATATATTATATTTCTTAGATACGTAATTAATTCGAGACGATACACAAATACAAATGGATCAAATGTAAATTCCTCTACCTCGTTTCTTCGATTTTACGAAATCAATTTTGTATTGTGTTTCTATATTCATTCATCATTGACACAATTTATAAATATCGAAAATAATAAACGTGTCACTAGTTCATGTGCTAAAAATGATCATAAAATACCAAACCAAATTGTACCAAAAATCATATCTTTGAATTTGATATAAAGTCTACTTTAATTGTTTCAGATACGTATATGCTGATAAACTTAATTTCATTCAAACTGATAAGATAACATTTCCATTTTTGTAATAGAGATGGAATAAATAGACAGCCAATTTAATTTCTATTACAAGTTTTTCGATAAAGAAAGTAAAAATGAAGAAAACTAATGAATTGTATAATAGGATATAATGATAAAGGGAAAAGGTGGTTGTTTTACATTTCTCTTCCCAACTATGTAATTTATTTTGCAGTCGGGATTCCCAACAAATTAATCTTTGTACTTGATATGCATGAACAAACTTTTTAAAACAATACCTTGAAGAAATTTTGATATTATATTAACAGCATATCCGAGAGAGAGAGAGAGAGAGGTTGTGTGTAAACAAATAAAGAAACGCTCTCAATTTAGCAATAAACATTGCAAGTTAAGAAATAAAATTTGCATACATCAAACCACCAAGCAAATTTGTTTTGATTAAAAAAATTTAATTCAGAAACGAAACTATACAAATGATCTCTAAATTAAATTTTAAATAATAAAGAATTGCAAGATTGTTAACCTTTGAAACAAATAATAAATGATTTTTTTTTCTTTAGGATCCAATATTTGGTATCGCAAAACTTTATCGTATTATAAATGAACAGGTATTACGTTGTAGAATAACAGCATTTTCTTATGAAAAGAGTATAAATATTAGAAATTTAATGTGAAGTGCACGCAATGTTTTTATACTGCTAATTAAAATATTTTGTTGTACTGAAATAATGTATTATCAACACATTTTTGTTGGGATTTTTATAAGATTCTTAAAAAACATTAAAATTTTGTATTGTAATGTCTTTTAGAGTAATATATTATGTAATGCTTTATATTATATTATGTAATGTAATGCCAATTTTTACGTTCAAAGTCCAATATTTAAACATGAAAAAAGAAAATTAGCAAAATTTTATTTTTATACTTTAAATTTTGATTTCAATAACAATATTATATTTTAACACCAATATCTAAAAATAAAGTAGTATATTTTGAATTTGCACATTGTATGTTACAAAGAAAGAATCTATATATCTATTTTTCAATCCTGTAGTTTTCCTGCTCCTCAGAATAATGGCATGGTGCGTGGATTCGACTCTTCATTTCCCTACAAAGCAGGAGCCCCGTTTCTAGTTCGAAATATTGATTCTGATGGGAACAGCAGTAGCTGCTTATCAAATACCTTAAGCAGAAAATTGGACAATCAAGGTTCTCCAACACCTGTTGAGAATAGGAACAATAACCTAAATAATAACAATGCCCCTGTCCGTGGTGCATGCAACATTTCTGACTTTTCTTCTTCCCAAACTTTACTGAACCTCGTCCGGACTGCTAGTGCTCAAAGTGCCTCGCAATTAGAAAACTATTTGAAAGGAGCAGTGAAAAGAAGTGCCGAAGGGGAAAACCGACTCGATCCTTTAGATCTTACTATTGGAGCCATCAAGAGACCAAAACTTGAAGTTGGAAGCGGACGTGAGTTAAAAAATTGTCGCGATCTTTTCCACTCTGAAGCAGAGTCTACGCTTTCTACCAGTGCTGATGGAGAAACTAACTTAAGAACACTATCAAGCAGCAAGCCTTCGTGGATGTCCCTGCTGGACAAACGCATGTATACGTCACCTACTTCATCGTTAAGAACTTCTCCCAAAATCCCAAATTCCGAACGATCTCGTTGTGTCTCCCTTTGCGTGGAAAAATCGTGCTCATCACAGTCAGAAGCTAGTGATCTGTCGCATTGGACAGTGGACGATGTAGTGAAATTTGTGTCGTCCGTTGAGACCTGTAGTGAATATGCTGAGGTAAGGGAATTTGTGTTTTCTCATACATTTAGCGACATACTTTTCTCGTATTGTTTAATTAGGTCACAAAGATAATTTTCCTTAAATAAGTTCAAATGAATTTCCATTCTATAAAAAATAATTACTCAAATTTGAAGTGAATTCCATTAAGGGTAAGGCTTAAATTTGTTTCTATATTATGTAAAGTATTATTTAAAAGAAAAGGAATTCTCGTCTATGTACATATTCTTCTTTGGTGTCATTTTGATAGCACAACAAAACCAACCTATTGTTTTCAAAATCAAAAAATATTTTGAACAAGACTTAATTTTGTTATTATTTTTTCTATTTTAGACGCATCTAGAAACATTACAAAAACTAATAAATATGAAATAAATATTTAGCGCCAGTTTCATTTTCTTTCATAAAAAAATCGCAGAAACAATTCTTGAGATTACTGAGCAATTAAGAAAAGATTGCTTCATTTAAAAATATTTTCTAAAAAATCTGTTGTAAAATCTCTTTCGTGTCATTTAAACAAGGGATTATTTGTTATCTGTTATATTCAAACACATTGGGTTAATTATCACACAAACTTTTTATTATATATCCTTCAATTAGAAGTAAAAACAATTTGCGACGCACATGCTTGTTTTCAAGTAAATATTGTCCTTGAGTGCCGTCGTTGTATCATAAATTAACTACGTTTAACCCGACATACCTCAGCATTTTGTGCTGCATTAGAAACTGATTTTTAGTTAAAAATATACTTTTTAAAATACACTAAAATTTCATTTAGTAACCACTTTTACTCTTTGGTAAGCATTGCTCTAGATATCTTTGAATATTTTAGATGGCCCTAATTGCAAAGCCTTACAGAAAATGTTCTTTTCTCAGTTTGTAAGGATATTTCTCTCCTGATGAATTATTTTTTTTTATATTTAATATAATATTTAAAATTTTTCCTTCTCTGTTTCATATGTTATCCTAAATTCTAATCATCACCCTCATACGAAAATTGTGAATTAGATTTTATGATAAATATGATATTCTTTTCTAACACGGATTGTTACTGATATATTTCGGTACTCTGAATTAATAAATAACCAAATGGTTTATATAACTTCTTTTAACTTGTATATGACTTTTATTGGCAAGTACAAGCTAAAGTAACAAGTATAGTAAGTAATAAGTACTGTGATTAATATAGATTTAAAACCACAATGAATGTATACTTAAGTTTTTGATGTAATTTATATGCTCATTACAGATACATCTCGAAAAACTCTTTCCGTTTCCCTTATGTGGAAGAATCTTTGGATGGAATGTTATTTGCTGGAAAAAACGTAGAATGCTTATTTGCAAACATGATTACATTTCGCTTTATCTTTATAATTGTCCGTGATTGTAATGAGACGTACGCATTTATATAATAAAAATCGTTTTAATCAAATGGTTAGATGCAATCAATTTACGTTTCATGTACAAGGCTTTTATCTTGTTCTGAAAAAATAAAGTTCGTTTCATATCTGCTTTTAAGAGGCGAAATAAAAGTTCCAATTCCTTCCAAACGAAGTTGCCCTTGAGAAGACCCATATTTTATATACTACCTTTTGACCACATTTCCTTTTAGTAGAATTCATTTAATTTTCTTGTAGTAGCAGTTTATATGTATATACATTAATATAAGGCAATAAAATATTAAAGTAATGAATACAATACAGAAAATACAATATCATAAAATACTATGCCAAAGTATATAAATATTACAGGAAATCTAGTCATCGCAAAGGAAGCTAAAGAAAGATTTGCCAGTATAAATAAGATAAAACAGGAAAAACATCAAAATTAGAAAGACAAAATTTGAAAATAACTAAAATATACAATAAAAAGACTAAGAGGAAAGTATAGGGACCACGTCTTCATCAGGAGGTGGATGATCAGCTATGCAAAATAAACATTCTTTTCTGACATGCACCAAGGACAAATGTCCAAAAATCAATTTTCCCGAAAAGTGTTCTCATTAAAATAAAAAGCATAAAGACATTTATTTCGAAAATTAAAGTTTATATATATATATATATATATATATATATATATATATATATATATATATATATATATATATATATATATATATATATATATATATATATATATATATATATTATATATAAAGAAAAGTAAACAAATCCACAGTAGAAAGAACCACATATATATTATCAACACAGCAAATAAGAATTAATTTATATATTAGAATAAAGGTAAAGTTTCCAAAAGTAAATTTGAAATTGGAATAAAGAAATAGTTGTCAAGAATAATTAAAATCAAAAAGTTAAAGTAGTTTAGAAATATGCAGTAAATTTAAAATTAAAATATGCTTAAGGAGATTTAAGGTTAAATTATGTTTAAACTGAAAGAAAATGAAAGAAAGTGAATGTAGAGGTATTTTTGGAATTCTTGTAAGAACTTCAGTTGTTCGGTGGCCCTTCTGTTGTTGTAAAAACTACGCATTACTTCAATTTTACAAGCTATTCCCAACTTCCTACATATTTTAAAACAAAACTAGTTGGAATATTATTATTTTTGAGGTGATTTCTTTTGTTTTTAGTAAATTCATGATTGTTACAGATATTATAAAAGCGATTTAATTCATTAAATATAAAGTTTCTATATATTTTTAAAGAAATGTTTGAGTTCCAGTACATTAATTTATTAACCTTAAAATTAAATTGATTCGTTATGTCAAAAACATCAACATATGTAATAGAATTATTAATACTGATAAATAAATGTAAATTTCTGTTTTAGTATCAAATAAATCAGTTTTAGTTAGAGAAAGTTCATTGGGGTAAATAGATTTAGAAATATCTTCAAAATTTAAATTATTGAAAATAATAAAATCATCAATGTATCTAAAAGCAATAGGATACTGATAAATGAAGCTTTTTTCAAACTACTGTCACACTAGCAGTAAATTAATTATTTAACCTTAAATCTTCGTAACATATTTTAATTTAAAATTTACTGCATGTTTCTAAACTACTTTAACTAATTGAATATAATTATTCTTGGCAACTATTTCTTTATTCGAATTTCAAATTTACTTTTGGCAACTATACCTTTATTCTAATATATAAATTCATCTTATTTCTTATTTGTTGGTGTTGTTTGTTTACTTTTCTTTATATATATATATATATATATATATATATATATATATATATATATATATATATATATATATATATATATATATATATATATATATATATATATATATATATATATATATATATATATATATATATATATATTAGTTTTCGAAATAAATGTCTTTAAGCTTTTTCTTTTAATACGAACACTCTTCGGGGGAATTGTCGAAAATTTTTAGACATTTGTCCTTCGTGCATGTCAAAAAAGATTTTTTATTAGCTGACCATCTCCCTCCTGATGAAGACGTGGTTCCTATGCTTTCCTCCTATTCTTTGTATTGTATATTTTATTAATTTTCAAATTTTGTTTTTTTAGTTTTAGTTTTATCTATCTATCTAGATAGAATAGAAGGGATCTAGCTATATGCATCTATGTATGTATGTATGTATATATATATATATATATATATATATATATATATATATATATATATATATATATATATATATATATATATATATATATATATATATATGAGGTAAGCCAAAATGTTCAATATTCTTTAATAGCGCGCACTTCTGTGGCCTCCAGCTTTTCTGCAACGCACAAAGATGTTCTAGGTCAACTCTATCCACCCTACCTTTTAAGAGTCGGTATTAATTAAAGGGAGTGGCTGTTGGGTCCGGTTAAGTTGACCTTGAATGCCAATAAATAGGGCACATACCCCTAATAAATGAGGACAATAATAGAGACTCTAATGATATATCAATATCGATATACTGATGCTTCAAGATTTATAGTGTTCATTATCATAATGGCCTTGAATGAAATCATTAACGCTGTTTTTGAAAGACCAAATATAATTTTCAAAGCATACATTTATTCTTTTCCAGTTCTAATATTTTTCTATCATTTATGATGCTATCGATTATTATTAGTACCAGTAAATAAATATTATTTACTACTAATATGTGAAATTAAACCCATTCATACTTATACATATTATTTATCTATAAATTTTTTAAACTATTTTGCTATTAAATCAAGATTTCTAGACATAACCAATACTACAACTGAATATTTGTCATTTATTTTGTCATATAATTTTAGTATTTTTGCATTGTTATATTTTTTGTCTCAAAACTAATTTTTAGTGTGACGCTAACATATTTTAAGACATTAAAGTGTTACAGTCTAAGGAAAAAAAGAAGAAAAATGTATTTCGTTAGTCGAGGTATATTATTTTCCAACCCAATCATACATTTTTCCGCAGTATTTCTTTAACTCACCACTTAATTGGTTACTTATAAATTGACTATAATAAAAGTTTGAGCAGTTGTTATTTCATAGAGTCTGGAATGTTTTCTTAAGCCTTTATTTTTAAACAGAGCATAACATCTTTGCATTGATTAAAAAAAATTTAAACGGTAACTGACTTAACTATTCCATATATATATATATATATATATATATATATATATATATATATATATATATATATATATATATATATATATATATATATATATATATATATAAAGCAACTTTAATGAGTTTATTTTACTATATTTCTCTTTCTCTGAAATAAAATTTTTAAAAAATCATCAGAAATTGAAAGTTTTCGCTTAAAACTCTTAAAAGAATTGTAAAAGAAAATCAGACGAAAAAAAATGTGATGGCGTATACATATTTTCATTGTATATAAATGAAAAATATATGAATAGATATTTTCGCTATATCAATGTGTATACATAACCATATAAATGATGACGTACAATAAATTTGCATAAAAATGATTGAGATAATATAAATACTATCATTTTAATAATGTTGAAAAAGTTTGATATTAAAATCTTTCCTGTTGAACGAATTACAGAGTTTGTGAATGAATTACTGAATAAGATACAAATTAATAATCATGTCGCCAGCTTCAAGTAAAGAAATCCAGCACATTTTTGTGGTTTGATTTTCGCTATTTTAATTTACATTTTTAATCCATAAACTTTTACATCCTTCTCATAGAATAAAACTTTTTCCTACATGTATAGATTCCTTATTCGTGCTCCATTCTAATAATCTCTCATTACATATAAAATGAATACAATCCATGTATTATCACATCTGACCAAAACTAACCTTTGCTCTTCCAGGCTAAAATTGCTGCCATTAAAAATGCCTTTGTCAAGGACGTTGGCTCAAACCGGGAAATGAATCAATTTAACCTAAAATATATTTTTTTTAAGCTTAAATTATTCAAAAAATTTTAAAAGGTTTATTTTTCACATTTAAAAGCGTGTCCTAATAAAACATTGTTGCTCTGTAAATGGAACTGATCTACACTGTTTCTGGCGTTTTAATAATCGGATTTTAAAAATCATTTTGACTATCGTATGTTAGCTGATGTATGTTAACTGCCTGATAAAATATCGTATATTTACTGCCTAGTAAAAATGATAAGAGGATCTATTTTAATGATAAATTGGTTTTTGATCGTGTGGAAATATTTTAAAAGTGACTGTCCAACAGTTTCGTCTTATCATTTAATCATTAGTTACGAAAAAATATTTTGACAATAAAATAAAAGTTTGCTGTAGTCATTCATTTGTTTAATATAGACTTCAAAGAATCGATTTCACAAAGTTATTTTTTCTGTGTGAAGGTCTTAAAAGGATTAATCTTATTTTTTTCCTGCAATTTCAATCATTAGATTCTAAAAACCATTTTGACTATTGAGAATTAGTTGTAATCATTTTGATGTTTAATATAGATTTTAAAAATAATCAGTTTAAATGATGAAATTGCTTTGCTCTGGAAAGGTAATATAGCAGATGTGATTCTACAGTTAACTGTAAATTATGCTTTCAATTATGTAATAGGTCCTTTTTGAAGCGTTCTATGTGTTTCTATTTTATTTGTTTTTGTATAAATTCAAAATATTGAAAGAATGTTGTCAAAATGTGTTTGCAAATGTAAAATCATTTTGATTTACTACATTAGCTTCAGCAAATTTTGAGATGCAATTTTTTTGCTTACAGCTGATGATAAAATTGCAAATACATTTTTTTGCTCAAGAAAAAAAATCTTTTATTCAATTAGTAGAAAAAGTTTATTGTTTCTTACTAGAATAGGAAGTCGTGTGTTTGCTTGTTTTTATGAGGCCCATCAGTTTCTGCCCTTCATAAATACAGAAGTTCAAAATTCCTATATTTATAGATAGTCATTTATTCCTTTCTGATTCGGCTTGTCCATTATTTATTGAATAATGCGTCTGCAGAGCTATTGTCATGAATAATGCCCCGATGTCGAGATGAATTAGAAGAGCTACCATTCGGAACCTATAATTATAATTATAGCGGAAGAGTAAACTGATTTTTATTCCCTGATCGTGCTAGCCCCTAGGGAAATAACTCGAATCATTCAGAAATAATATTTTATGAGATGCAAAGAAGGCTTCATTTTATTTTGCTTGCCATTATCAAACATCTTTTTTTAAAAAAGGAAACTTGTAAACGATATTTGCACCCAATCATTGAAACCCAAATTAATTTTTTTCCCTCCTTGATCACGCAGTTGGTATTTCCGCTTCCATACATATGCAACTGAAAAATAGAAATGAACTCTATACGAAGAAACAATCAGGTAGTTTACTCACAAGTCGAAAGCTAGGAACATTTTCTCAATTCTATAATTTACACGTTATTTTAATTTCAACATAATTTCTTCAAAATGCTGCAGCCTCTTTGTCCTGAAATTAACACATGCCAAACACACCATCGAGTCAGATATTAATGATCTTGAAAGCTTGTTCAGTGAACTCGTTGTTTTTCACTGCTTCATTGATTTCGACGAAACTCATTAATATGTAGGTTGTTTTCATTCTGCGATGTTTTGAATAATTAAAAAGTAAATTGCTATTTCATACAGGGAACAATAAATCGATAAATTAGAAAACTAAGCATAATCCCTCACGGGCGTATCTAGGATTGTTTTTAAGGTTGGTTAAAAATTAGGCTGAATAATTATAAACTATACTTTTAAAAAGTATAAAATATATGAAGGAGGATAAAACATCTGAGATATAAACTCGAGTATCTCAGAATAATCATTTTCAAATTATCATTTTCCGTATTCACAGGGCTTATAACCTCTTTTTTATGTTTTTTCGATTATGTTAGAAATTTAGCTACTTTTTCCTTCACTGAAGCAATAAAAGAATATTCAACTTTTCTGAAATCAATAAAAATTTCACTATCAGTATTTTTTTCCATAATGAATTTAACATTTCAATTATATCATACAAAACTATTTCAAAATCATGTAATAAATTCCGTCTATCAAATTCATTATAGAAAAATAAGATTATAAAATAACTCAGCATTGTTCTTAAAATTTGTGTTTTGAAAAATAGAATGATAGATTTTGATTGGAAAACCGCCTTTACCTAGGGAATTATATATGAATAGATGGGTTGGAATTTTTAAACTATCTTGGTGTGTGTGGGATTTAAATTTTTGGGTTTATTATTATTATTAGACGATTTCAATTTTGATCAGATTTTGCAAAGATATTAAATATACTTTTGCAATTGCACTTAAAATTAATTTTACTTGCATACATTAATTTTACCTTTGCACCAAGAGATTGCTTCACTTCTGCTATTGAAGCAAAATATTGCTTCAATAACAGACAAAACACTATCACGATTTTATTCTTTATTGGAAACAAAGCTTAACTTTTGAATTGTGACTTTATTTTACATCCACTTAATGAGCTTAATATAAGTAAAAAACTTTAATTTTCTCTTTAATTAAACTTTATTTTTAATTATATGATATTTGCCACAATAGGTATTCCTAAACGTAAATTTAATAGCGTGTCGTCAAATTTCATGATTAATATAAGTAATATTTGGCTATCATAGGTAGACCGTATCATGTTGTACCAATTATTTTTGTTCAGTTATCATTAAAATGGATCTCATAACTTGACACATCCGCATTCATAAGCCAAATGTTTCCGTTATATATTCAAAAAAATTGGCTTACTTTTATTGTGGTACGTGTTTCCGCACGCAATACGTATTTGTAATTACGGATTAGTATATTTACTTCATTTCTGCACCTATGCAGAATTCAAATGAGCATTTTCTTCAACTCGACGCATGACAAATGTTTGTCTTCATTCTAAGCCTTAAATTATTTCTTACCTGATAATCAATTTGTGGAAAATTTTCTCAGGGATTTTTCTGGGTCAATCCTTAATAGTTTAAAAGTTAAAAGAAATGGTAATTTTAATATATTAATGATTTATCAGCTTCAGGCAAATCAATCAATATGTACTTTTAAGTTTGGTAATTATCATTTATTAAGCTGGTGTTTATAAGTTTAAAAGAACTTAATTAATAGGTACTTAAAATTATCTCCAGAACTGAAAGCTGTGACAAAAATATGAAAATACTCAAATTACTACAATAATTTCTTACGGAAGTTTCATTGATAATACAGATAACGACAATTACTTAACTGAACACATATTTTAATCAATATAATCTAAAAAAAACTTTTTATCATAAGAAACTTATATTTTGATACATTCATTCGTGATAAAGATAATATGTCTCAGAAAAATTCCAATTTGCTACCGATAACACACTGAGTAGCTAAAGTAGGATATTACTAACCGATTGCAGAATATAGATTGTTTGAATAGAAAAACGCTTGAATGAATTTTATGTTTTGATGCATCCATTGGTGATAAAGATAATGCGTCTCAGAAAAATTTCCTATTTGCTACCGATAACACATTGAGTAGCTCAAGTGAGATATTACCTACCAATTGCGTAAGACATTGTTTGATTAGAAAAACATATTGCAACTTTACCAATTCAGCTGCTGAAATATATGGTGTAATAAATCAAATATTAAAAAATATTGTTAAGTATTTATTTTTATGTGTTTTATTTCATTAAAGAATTCCTTATTAAAAATTATAAATTATTAAAAATGTTTACAATACTTAACACTACTAATAACAGATAATGCGATTTATTTTTAAGTATAGGAAATTAAAATTTATGAAAATTTCTGCAAACAAATTTGGCTTAAAAAATTTATGTAGTTTAGAAATAGAAATAAAAAATGAATTTCAGACTAATATTGTTGAGAATAAAAAATACAAAACTGTCTATTTTATGTACATTACATAGTGAAAGAATGTCTAATCTACCAAAAGTAACTCTTTTTTGTGGTCAATGAGACTCTCCTGCAGTGTCTGATATTTCTAAATGACTTCAGAGATATTATTACGATAATTTTTAAATTAGAATAATTTGACAAATCAGATTACATTATTTTAAGCTAATTATTATGAAGACTCTTGAAAAAACGTTTAATATACCTAATATTTTTATTTCCGTATCAAAATTATGATTTAAATCCATAGAATGATGCCATTGAATAAAGAAAAAAAATTGAAATGCCTTAGCCCACCCTTAATTTATAGAGATAAAAAAGGAACTTTCAATTCTGAAAGAGAAATTTATCTTAGCATCACGTTCTCGAAGTTTCTTTATTTGTTAAATTTTAATTAGCTGTGAAACTAAAAATGAATTCATTTTCGAAATGGATGTTGATATTTCGATAAAAATCTCCTATTCCAAGTTCTTTGAAATCTCTGGGGACTTGACCTCAATGACTCGTGTCGAAGGGCAAGTCACAGGCAACTCTTTAGTAACTTTTGCATCCTATTTAACATCTGGAGTTATCCATTTTCTCACGAATATTGGTGTCATCCTCACAAGTTTCTAAGTTTATTATCTCTCTTCCGAGCAATATCGCTTCTTTAAAATAAGCTAAAGGAAAAAAAGAGAAAGTCCTAATGGTTGAAACATCAACAGAACTGTGATTGCAGATCAAGACAAAACCGAATATTCAGTGCACTCAATATCAATCGCAGAGAGTAATAAGCAACATTGTTTCGCATAAAATAGTAATTTAAGTAGTAGTGAAAATAGTCTTCACAAGAATTTTAGTAAGAACTTGAGATTAAATGGTACTCATATAAAATTTCATAAAAATTAGTTGAAGCCGGTTATTATCTGTGTTTAGGGCAAATTAACTAGCAGGGCAGTTAATAATTTAGAATATATCTATCAATAAAAATAGCAATTATTGGATATAGTTAAAAGCTTATTAATTATGGTAGTAATCACATTTGGTTAAACAATATAAATTATTTTAAAATAAAATAACAACTTATATATAAAAGTATGTTTATATATATATATATATATATATATATATATATATATATATATATATATATATATATATATATATATTGCAAGAGAAGTCTTACAATTGAATATTATTAAAATTTAGTAAATGACGAAGAAATTCTATGATCTGGACCTTTTTAATTCCTCTGCAACAGGTATTTTTATTAATTTCTTAAAAAATTCATAAATTCTGAAAACTTTCTATTGCTGCTGTATTTCATTGATATATTTGTTGCATTTAATAACATTTCTCTTGTTAATTGGCTACCTAACAGATCACAGACGTACGTTATTTGCCGGTTAATATTAGAGCATCCAAAAGTTCTTTATTAGCTTCACTTGTGCTAATTATTTTGAAATGAGTTTTAATTGCGTTCCCATAATATATATTTTATAAATGTGTCACCTGTTTTCCTACTAAATTCGTAACAAAATGGTTATCCCTGTGAACCAACAACAGTTCGTGGATCCAGTTCCAACCTTAGTGCGAGTGCTGTGAATGAATTGGAATTTACTTTAAATAGTAAATCCCTGTCATATGTGACCATTGTGTAAAAAAATGCAAAGCGAGGCAATTCGACCAACTCTTGTTCAATTATTTTTTGCGTTCACTTTTTTTTAAAGAGAAATGCATTTGAATATGTTATATGAGTAACAATGATTACGTTATTTTGCTCATTGCTGTTGTACATATATATTCTATTTAAATAATATTTATTGGCAAAGCAAAGTATTATTATCTTTCTAAAATAACATATTATCTCTAAAATTAATGTGTAACTAAATAGATCAGTCTCAAAGTCATCCTTAATACAGTTTAAGAGGTAAGTGATGCCTAATTCTCTTTTGGCCATTAATAACTTTATCATTCAGAAAATAAAAAGGTCCTCGGTCAGAAGGTAAGAATGAGCTTAAGCAGAAACGTTTTGCAAATTAATTAGGCTTCCTTATTTTTATTTGTATTATGTAATGGACCCAAACGTGTACTGCACGAAATCTTGTATTATGTATTGAAATTAAAGTCAGTTTTTAAACAACTTGATCTTTTGTTTTCATTTATCAAATCTAAACACACCTCATATTCCATGATTGTCGAGGAAAATATCAAATCGTTTACTACTTTAGATAATTTTAAGGATTGTAATTTTAATTTCATTGTGAAAATCATTACTTGGATGTCTTCAATAAAACTTTAATACTTAAATTCACTGTAATTGGTTAGAGTTATTTAAAATTGACATTCAACTTAAATTTAAGCCTGATAAAAGTTACAGTTAATAGTTAAAGTAAATAATATGAGTATAAACAGCTAATTTTTATCAGCACATCCTTAAACAAAGCTGTGTTATCTTACAAGGTGAAGTATAGTATTCGTATATTTAACAGAACATTTTGGGCGTCGACAACATTAAGAAGGTCAGTGATATTTTTATAATTTTTCCAAACAATAAACTTCATAAATTTTAAAGTTGGATGTAAAATATCCAGACTTCGAAATCAAGTTTCTCGAACTTATTATTTTCAAAATCTTGCCTTTGTCACAACCTTTTCAGCAATTCTCATTTGAATAGCTTCATCAAATCAACTTTCATTTCTAAATAGTTTAAACTTCAGAATACAGGCGGAATAGAATTCTAGCGTGGTGGTATAACTTATTGTAACAACGTTAGAAGATAATATCTGAACATAAAAGAAAGAGTTTAAAAAAATCCAGTTTTGAACTCTAAAATTAAAATAGAATTAATTCCTTCTCATTGAAAATGTTGCTAACAAAATTAATTTTAAATGAAAAGTTGAAACATATAAATAACAAAACTGTCCTTATTCTTAAGAATCGGATGGATAAAACAAATATAACTTTCATCTTTTTATTCTTGATTTTATTCCCATTATTCTAAATAATATCTCTTATCTTTTGCCTGTGAATCGTATGTCTTTTGCCCACTCAAAGATTTTCAAACGAATAGCTTTTCAATATAAAACTGGTTGCAAAGAATAATTTCTATTTGGCAGAAAGTAAGTGGCTTATTGTTCCCTGTAAATTTCACTCATCATTTCACTTTCATACACTAAAAATGTTTTAAGACTTCTTTTATCTTAAATTTGAAGTTACATTGTATTTTCTTATCATTTTTATGTAACACATTATTTTCAATGATTGTTTTACGCAATTAGACATGCATAAATAGGAATTATAAAAATATCAGTTAAAAAAAAGATAAATAAATATTATAATAAAAGATAAAATGTTTCTTAATATTTTAATATTACAAATTCAATCCATAAAAAGATTATAAAAATAAAAAATTTAATTCTAAATCAAGCGTGGTTGCATTTTTTTAATCTGAAAGATTAATTATACAATATTAAAAACTTGTGTACTTCTATTCTGGAATACTAAAAAAAGATCATTAGATTAATGAAATTACAAGATTTGAATTGCCTATTATAGTTTAAAAATAATCATTGACTAATTTGTAAGTCTGGATTTAGCAAATGCACATATTTAAGATTCTGCAAATGAAGTCCAGCATTTAACTTTATATGCAATTTTGAATATCATATTATTATTGGGGATTGTTTAATAATTATTAACTATATACATTATATATATAGGAGCTAATCTAAAAAATAAAAATTACTATTGCAAACTATATTTTTAAAACTTTTCACTCCAGCTTAGTGATTCATATAGTATATCAACAATTTTAACACTAAGTATACTTATATACATTAAAAACAAGCATTTACCGTCATCAGGGACAAAAAATTTAATTTTCATATTTTAAATATCACAGTATCAGTTGTAATAAAGTATTCAATATGTTAAGCCATACAATTAGTTAAGGGTCATACTGTAACTTAACGGAACACTCCTTTATTTAGCCATAGGTCGTAGTCGAATTAACAATCGTCTGCAAAACCTGGCTATCCCGCATTGAAATGATTTATGATATTTACAACAACATATAAACAGATTACGAATTTTTTCATTAAGAAGAAAGACATCATTGCAATAAAGTTTTTAATCCATATTCAAAAATTTTTACAGAAAGCAGTTTTCAGCATTACAAAAATGTGAAATCACACACATATGGTAATATCTTTTACATCACCAACATGATTTCAGAATAACTTTCTTAAATGTAATGTTAAATTTTAACCATTTATATCATTACATTGTTATTGTCTTTGTTCTTTAATCAATTATCGGAACTTCAAAATTCTAGCGAAAATGTGAAAATATTAGAGAAAAGTATTATTTTATCTATTAGCATTTTTCGAAAAAGAAAACCATTAAGGAATTTATAAAAGCAAACAAAAATGGAAATTTTGCTAGCTTTTTTCAAGAACTTCGGTATGAGAGAATATTTGGTGCGATATTCATGATTTCATGATGAACATCGTTAGATAAACTACTTCAATAACATTCTAAAATTCCAATCGTTCCTCATCAGAAAAAAAGAGGATTTTCCTATGATCTCTTGAATCTGGAAGGCATTTGTTTTCTGTTACCACCTATGAGAATTCCCTTTCAGTCATCTAACTCTGAGAATGCCTTGCAAATTAGACTAGTACAAATATCCATCAAGTATACGGTAGCCAGAGTAGTTGACTCGAGAGTTGCTGAGGGAGGCAAGTGATGGGGAGTTTCTAATCTCTTTTTAGTAAAGCATTCAAAGCCTGCATGATTTATCACATCCCTATCCCACGCTGGTTCATCACCTGTAATAAATAGCTGTAACCAAAACGTGAATCTGCGTGTCTTGACCATCCTCTTGCGAACTGAAGCAACCCTTGCTGATTGCCTACCTGATAGGTGCAAGTGGCAAGTCGTGTCCAGAGATCTCCGTTGATTCGACGGCTCGTGACGTACTTAGCCACCTCCTCCACGGGATATCTCCTTCACTTCTTACTTTTTTGTCCATCTTCATCTCTCGGCTTTGACACTTGCTTATTTTAGATGTGTTAGCCTCTGATGGGTGCCTCGTGCTTTCACGCTTTGGAACATTAGTTTCTTTTTAAAATGCTATCGTGCTGTTCTTGTTCTCATCACAAACTAATACTCTATTTTTGCCATTTATAGAAACAAGTTGAAATGACCTGAACCAACTAATAATGTGTTTTCCGCGTAACTTCAAAGTATTTCCGCTCTTTTGAAAGTGATGACATCAACTTGAAAGATGATTGATAGCGATTAACTAATTATATAACGAAGCCATTTTTTGTGTCTGTGAAACATTGAAAAGAATTCTATAGATCTAATATTCTAAAATGCATCTGGTCTGGTAAATTACTGTGAAGAAAAGAGTTAT
Organism: Latrodectus hesperus; assembly: GCA_037975125.1. Taxonomy (NCBI): domain Eukaryota; kingdom Metazoa; phylum Arthropoda; class Arachnida; order Araneae; family Theridiidae; genus Latrodectus; species Latrodectus hesperus. The sequence continues at coordinate 4,725,366 of CM075854.1, read as the reverse complement.
TTTTTACTGTCCCTCATCAATCAAAAATGTATTTTTGGAAAGAAAAATATAACACATGAATAAAATCTAAATAAAAATCTGATAATGATCTGCAATTTCCCAACATATGTTGACTTATTAAAATATTTTCATATTTTATATATAAAATTTCATTTACAAAATCTACTTAAGAATTTCTGTTATCAAAGTGGATCTTACCTCTATAAAAAAATACAATTTATTTTATTTATTTATTTTTATTACATTACATATATTCAGACTTGTATGCTTGATTCTTGAGATCCGCTTGTAAGTCTTCGTCGATAATAGGACAAATAGCACAATGACAGCTGTACAACCACAGAAGAATAACGAAGAAAACACCCAGGGCCATGGTGGGAATCGAACCCACACTCCTTCGCTCTCAAGCGATTAGCGGTGATGCTTTAGACCACTCAGCCACGGAGCGCCCTACACAATTTCAAATCTCAAGAAAAAGATAAGAGCTTTGTGACTCTAAATTTGCTTAACTTAATTCACCCTAAAACTAATATTTTTAGGATTTCAATTTAGGGCTAAAAAAATTATTTTATCCATTTAAAAGACCAATACATTTTTTAAGATTATTCAAAGATTATATAGATTGTTAGCGTAATATTTTAGTATGGTATAGCAGTACTTTTAGAGGTAATTTTTCTGAATATTATTAATTTTTAATGAATAACATATCACGTATTCCTTTGAGTCTCTTCGCTCTGTAAAAAAAAAAAAAAATCCTCCAAAATTTCTTTCCCTGAAATTACGTAAGACTGATTTAAATTTTATACAAATTTTCTTTCGTAATTCAAAACCATATTCAGAGTTCTGCTTCAAAAAGTCATTTTTCTGGGATTTGGTAAAGAATCATTTCATGCAACAATAATTTTTTCTTGTGAGATTCAAACCGATGAACATATTTTCGCACAAGATGGTAATACTAGTTTTGATATGGGAAAGAGATTTTACTCATACAGAATATTAAGCAGTTCTTCAAGTTACACATTATTTTTTTTTCTTAATTTGTATCATTGATTGTACTTCGTGTTTATAAAATTTCAGTCGTATAGAAGTAAACTTAAAAAAAGTTTTGATCTCAAAATATAATTTTATTGTTGCATCCAAAGAAGGAAGATGACTACAAAATAAATAATTATTCGGAGAATTTTGTGTGTACATACCTAATTAAACAAAATTTTTTTCCAATTGTTCATGATTGTATATTTTTATTTTGATGCGCATCAGATTTTGAATAACTCTGTTTTAAGCAAATAATGTAATTATTAAATGTAAATTTGTTTTAAAATAACTATAATCAATAACAGAAAATAAAATCATCAAATGTTGCGTTAAATTTTTTCGTTATTTCAATACATTTGAGTATTAAATGCCATGATAAAATATACTATAATTTGAGTAGTATAAATACCGTTTCTTTGTAACATTACTTTGAGAACTTGAACAGGAATAAATTAAATTTTTAGCAAAGATTTATTTTTACAGATTTAAGAAATAATATTTTTATTAATTTAATTTCCTATGTATAATTTTCAGTAACAAAACTATACCAATAAAATTTTTAAAAATTGAATGTCCAATTAAATTGAAAAATTGAAACTCTGTGTTAAGTTCCTTTTTTGTATTAATTTTAATACCCTTTTGTCACGTTTAAAGAAAATAAAACTTTATAAAGTAACTATTTTAAAGGAAATTTTAAATACTTATAAATTTATAAGAAATATTCTTTCTGCTTAAGCTTATGTCTTGCAGTTTATTTTTAAATTATTTTTACATTTTAATTATATTTATATATTTTTATGATAAGTATCGAAACATAAATTGCAGTTTTCATTAAAATAAAAACTTCCTCCATATTTCATACTTTAATAAGTATGAAATATGGAGGAAGTTTATTTCATACTTATACTTTAATAAGTATGAAATATTTCTTTTATTCTTTCTAATTCTTTAGTTTTTTTATTAAAACGCATATGTGCTTACTTTATAAAAAAAAACCTTTTTCTCATATTCGCATCTCATGAGAATACTATCAATACTTTTATTTATTTTTTGTTTATTACGTTTATATTACCATATTTATACAGCGTGTAATTTACTATAAGATTCGTATTCATCTAAATGTTATACCTGTCTATATGTATATACATGAGATACTTCACATGAAGAATATAAGAGATATCTCTGATACTGTATGTTCTTTTGGTCATTTGTAATCAATATACTGGAGTTATACAAATTATGTATGCGAACGGATTGAAGGGAGAAAATCATTTATAGATTCCTTCATAAGCTATAATATGAAAAAAAAAACTAATTTTTACTTATTGTAAATGGCATTCAAAATTTTTTTAACAACATCATCAGAGAGTTATTCAATAATGTTTTAAAAATTGATCCATTACTCCATTTAAAATGAAAATTTTAGATGCATATACTAAATTATATCGTATTGAAGTAATCACATATAGTTCTGTACTGCGATTGAAATCTCCATCCAGCTATGAAAAGCATTCGAGCGCTTGATTGATTACTTTCTTGAATGTAGAGCATACGTATAAGGCACGGAGCGCGTGCCAGGATGAATCTCTGACAGGAAGTCCTGTCCTTGTGATCTGAGAAATAAATGAGTCATCTGATTCACTGCAGCGATACCATTACGCGGTCATTGTCGCTGAACCGTGACAGTTTATCTGCAGACAGTGGAACCATAGCACAAAAATGCTTTTAGAAAATGCTCCGTTTATTAGCACCGGAACAATTCTTTCATAATTAGGTGGAGAGGTAAATTAGTTTTTTTTTTCTTGACAAGAAATGTGGTCAAAAATCCAATAAAGATGACCGCAGGGCTTACGATCTAACCCATCTTTCTCGAGGCCACAATTAATCGAGAAAAATCAAGACCACGCCTTGAAAAAAGAAAATAAAATGTTACTGCTTGTATTTTTTTATTTATCAAGTCATTGAGCCCATTTCAAAATTTTATTCAGGCCTCCTTTTTATGTCTCGAAACTAATGTCAGTAACACAACTTTTTATTTGAATTACCTATAAATGTCAGGGATAACTGTGTTTTTATAACATTTGAGAAAAATATTACATTTTATAGCGTATTTGATGGTCGATATCCATAAAATTTTGTACGAACTGCCTTTAATGTAAATGTTATATTTACCATTGTTAGTTTAAAAATAATAATTGAAAATGTTTGAAGGAATTTCATTTTTAGATATAGATGTAACAGGATCCTCGTAACAAACTTTGAAAAAAATTTATTAGCAAGCTAAAAGATAGAAATTTTATTTCATTCTTGCAAAATTACGATAGCTTAGAAATTTCTTTTTATAATATGAAAAAAATATTAATCTAGAAAGGTTAATAATGTACTCTGTTTTGTACTTTTTAACCCATTGCTACAATCTTACTAATTAAAAAATATGTTTGTTTACGAAAAGATTGAGATAGCTTAAGGGCAGGGTGATCCACGAGTGTTATGGAGAAGATAATCACCCCTCGGTAACACAGAAAAAGTAAATGGAACAGGAAAGGCAGTTAATTTAGTCAAGACATTTTCAGCCAAATAGATATCGTCCGAAGAAAACTCTCTATATAAACTTAGACGTGGAACAAGGAAGATTCAAACAGGGGCCATTCGTCTTCGTTTGTGGCTGTGCGACGGGAAAGAAAGATTTATGAAAAGGACCCCCCCCTTGATGGTCACCGCGAGCACAGTAGCGCCATCTCGAGATCTTGCATTCTTTCTTTATCCACTCTTGAAGAAATTTGGCATGCGTAATGCTGTTTTCCGAATCTGCAGTGCATTTAAGCTCATTAATAATATATTAAGTTTTCCGCGTGATTATAAGTGTCTTTATAAATACATTTTTTTCATTGTTTTTCAATTATTTACAGTTTTTGAGGGCTTAATGGTGCTAATTTAAATACTTGCCTCTAGCTTAAATACTGTTCGAAATTTTTCTGTGAATTGTTGTGCTTATTATTTACTACTTCTATAAAAAAAATTTACACTTTTATATATGACATTAAATTTATAATAATCAGATGAAGGAGAATTTTGAACTCATTAATAGCATGTATTTGAAAAAACTTGAATTTTTATTGGGGTCAGAGAAACTGAATGCAAAAGAAAAAAAAATCACACTTTATAACATGCAGTTAGTAAAAGCAATCTTTACTCAAGTGGAATTATCTGAAATGCTTATTATTTCATGTGGTTATTTTGAATATAAATATATACTGATGAATGAAATTGAAAAAAATAGTTTTTGAGCATAATTTATGATAAAACTGAATATTTAAAGTGCAAAGTACAGATGAACAAATGATATTAAGACTAGAAAACTGTTTTTATCTTTAATATTCTAAACATTTTATTTGTTACATTTTAATGCGGGAATTTACGTAAATAGATTAAAATATACTTAATAGTATATTTAAAAAGAACTTATTTTCTCTGTCATGAGAGGAAGAAGGCACACGCGCCAGCAAACTTCCTTTCATTGCTGTTCGATTTTATCTTAGGAAGCAATTTTCTACTCACCGTACAAGTTCATAGGACAAGAATACAATGGGCCGTATCATCTTTAATTCAATACCGTGAAACCACTGCATTCGATGCTTACAAAACGGCGTCAAGCAACCGACGCAAGAACATTTGAAAAGTAATAATTTTGATACAGGCGGAGCAGGCAACCATCCTTATTATTCCTCGGCCCGGAACTCCAATTGACTCATCTGCAGGTCAATGGGATATGTCTCTGCACAATAGCAAGGTCACACTTTGGCCATTGTAAGTTTTCTTGAAGCACAATTCATAACTTGAAGAACGAAAAGGGCTTTCTAACGGTCGAAACATAAACCAATGCATTGACCTAGCCCTCATCTGGCACGCGTGTGCAGTTTGCCGCATGCGAGATAAAACTTAGAATAGTAGCCAAGCTATCGCATTCACTTCGTTAGGGAATGATTGAGATTCAGAATAATCCTTCCTACTCAGGCTATTGTATGCGTCTATCAACCATCAAGAAACAGGTTTGCCACGGGGAGACGATATGTGAACTTCAACGGGTTAAATTGCGTCAAATGATGAGAGAGGATTTTGCTCCTAATTCACGTCCAGTAATTAGGAAGTGTTGGGCAATGGCTGTAGAAAACAAATTTTGAAGATGAGAAGTAAGATGTCGCATTCTTGGTCACGCTTCTTGTTGCTGATTTTTTTCCCGTAGATATCCGATTAGTTAAAGGTCGCAATAGGCAATCCACATATCCTTTCTATTTACATTAACATCGTATAAAAAAATGTATATTGTAAATTATTTCTTTAGGTCATATTTGCCTTTGTTTTTGATAATTTAGGTGCGTCTTACCTACTGTTTCATTTATGTATGCAATATAATTGTATTTGTGGGAAAAATATTGCTAGTCCAATTTTCTGGCTTGCAAAATAATGTTTAAGGATTAATTTGGATGATTTAGTTGATAAAAAGCAGAATTTATAAGATTAGAGGACTTTTATATAAAACTTACTGCTGTGAAAGAGATTGTTATGAATTTTATGCTCAGTGAATTTTTCGAAATACAGTCAAAAGAAACGATCCACTTAAAACTCTACACATACTTTTATCAATGAAATATAATTTCTTCAGAATTTTCAGAATTTTATATAAACTGGCAATTATTGTAAGGAGCCCGAAAATTAAGACATTTTCACACTAATTGCAATGTAACTTCTATAAAATATGCAGTATTTATTTTTAAGTCAATTTTTTTATACATATTTCTAAAAACTTTTTTGTTCAATTTATCATCATACATGCATGTTTTCAATACATAAACTTTTCATTTTTTAATAATCACAATAGCTTAAATTTCCAATGGTAATTTCATTTATTAAAGAAATTAGTTAAATATTTACATTATTCTTTTTGCTGCTAATACGATTTTCCAAAAACTAAGCTCAGATATCATAATTATTTGATTGTCATGTTGGAAATATCTTAACCTTTGAAATATAAATATAATTTAAAAATCTGGTTTATATATATATATATATCCTCAAACTATTATCTCTCCAAATTTTTTCTTTTTATTACATTCGGTCATACATATTGAAAAATTTACAATACAGGAATTTCTCAATACAAGAAATTCTATATTTCGAAAATGAAACTCTTTCCCTATGACTATTTAATACTACAAAATATTACAGAAAGATTGTTATAAGTTAGATTAAACTATTTTATTTTGAATTTTTGTCTAAATCTCAAAAAATTATGTTTATAATCAGTCTAACTGTGAGAGTTTATATGGACCTCGGTTATCGAAATATATTCTTCGAGATATTCCATCTCTAAGATTATTCAGAAAAAAAAATAATACTTGGAACGCAGGATACATTTTTTAACATTATGTGAGGTTGAACTTCTTAAGAATATATAGAAACAAACGTATTTTTTCAAGAATTTATTGTGTAAAATTTCTGTTTACTCACAACTAAAATAAGTTATTTATTTCTAAAAATATAAAAAATCACCAAAAACTAGATTACCAAAATACTTAATGGTTCATGTAATTACAATTTAAAGAGATTATGATTTAAATATTTTATTTCATCCTTTGTAAAAATGTGGCGTGCAATATTAACCTTTATTTTGATCTGGCTTATTATTGAAGCTAGAATCTCATAACTGGAGAACTAAAATCTGCATGGGAAAAAAAAATGATGATACAATTGCATCAATTTCTTCTTAAAATTCACATCATTTATTGGATAAAAATTAAATTTGCAATTATTTCTTTATGAAGACGGTAAGGAGTTTTTATTATAAACAGCAAGGAAACATATCAACAATATCATTTCATTTTGTATAATATTGTGGCATATAAAAATTTAAAGAATTTAATTTGATAAAATACCACTTTACTTAATTTGAAAAGAATTTATTTTGGAAAATCAAGCGTGTATAGTTGTGAACAATTTGTAGTTAAACTCTCACTGGGACTTAAACGTTGGACTACAATTTTCAGAGTGGAAGATCTTGGGTTCGAACCCTGCTACTATTGAACAACGTAAGAAAAGTAAGTTTCTGCTTTCTCCAGACACATCTGTCACAGTGGGTGCTTAGGAGTTTTCTTGGTTTACGACATCGAAACACAACTCATTATCAATGAAAAGTACTCTTGGAATGTAATACGCAGCGGGTATTGAAGTGCCTTAAAATAACTGTTTAGTCAGCACATTTCTTGGTTGACGAAAACTAAAAATCTGGCATCCTTAAGCCTAAATTATACCTTGTTATAATTTATGGTACAAGGGGTTTTGCCCTATATGATGGAATTTTTTTTTTACCTAGATCACTTCAAATAAAGTTTAAAATTTCGTTTACTCACAAAACAAATCATGATGACACTTGGTAAAAATCGATTCAATTTAAAAAATATATATTTAAAGTTTTCGTTAAAATAATTACCTAATTTTAGTTAAGTAAGAAAAGAGCGAAGATTGGGAACAAAGAGATAGGAAGATAAAACATTCTTGAGGCATGAAGGTAATATGTTCGATACCTGACTCAACTGTAGACCATTTTGATGAAAGGGCTTATGCAGGTTAAAAAGCTACGTAAGGTCTAAAGTCACTCCACTGGTGTGGTAGGACTTGGTGTCGTAATTAAAGGTTTCGATGCCAATTTCGTTGCTTGATCGGGGTTCACCAGGTCATCGAATATTTTGAGTGCTTTAGTCTGCAAAAATTCTCTTCTGGGAACATATATAAATTACCTCACCTAGTGCGGGTATTTCTTTGCCTTACAGCCGTTGTATGCCATCGCGTAGATTTGCCTTCCCTGAAAGCCGAAAGAAAGAAAACCCTTAAGACTCCTGAGAGCACACAACCCGAAGGATGTACGTGCCGAAGGCTGAACAAACACCTCCCTTTGTCCAACAGTGGGTGGGATCGAACCCTGGACATTATGTTCTGAAGTCCCACATCTAAGTCACTGTGAATCCTATTTAATCACGACTTAGAAAATTTAGATTTGAAGAAAATTGCACTAAGGTTTGATTTTTCCTAATTTCGTATCTTTTTAGAGAGTAATTAATTAGGACATAGTCTCTCTCTCAAATCGATATTAACATCAAGAACATTAAAATTAAAACATGAATTTCATCTCCACTATGCTTCATTACACAGTCTTATGTGAATATTAAATTACGGGTCTCCTTTGCAATCCTTGCAAAATGTTTTCATTCATCTCTCCTAAATTGTGTCAGAGAACCAAAAATTTACTAATTGTATGATAGCTTTCTTACATAAAAATACTCGCAACTTTATATAACAGTTGGATAATGCCTTTCCTCCCTCTCCTTTCGAAGCCTGTTCAAAGAATTAACTTTCTTCAGCCACTCTCATGTGTCAAGGGAATTCCATGTTTGTAAAATAAAACGGTAACCATTGGAAATTTTGTTTCCTGTCCGCAGTTAATGCGCGAAGTAGAAAAAGGCTTGCTTCATCTCGGTTGTAGGAAGACGCGCTATGTAATGATCATAATTAAGGTAACTCAGTGTTAAGAAGCTGTTGATGACTGGGGAGAAGTTTCTTCAGCTCGTTAATGCCCCCATTTGCAAAGTAGTCTCTTGTAAAGCTCATCGCTTGAAAGATCGTGTAAATAGCAGTTACGGGGCCAATTGTAGTCTGAGTAGCAGTTGAACAGTCTGAACGATTTTGTTTTTGCGACTTAGTGATTTTATGGACTATTTTTTCATGAGAATACCTAGATAGTAAGTGCTGCTCTCAATTTTTGTGGGCTTCATCCCCATAAAGAAAACCAAGTTATCTGAATATTTTAAATAGAACATTTTCATTTATTTAATTAATAAATTATTTAAATATGAACAGAGAACTTGCTATACATTTCATTGAATGTCAGTAAGACGTCAGACAGCAAAACTGACAATTTTGTAAAAAAAGAAATCGTCTTACGGCTTAATTAGTTTGAAATTAATTTTTTAGTTAAACTGATTTTTCTCTAGTCAAAGTTATACTTTCGGGTTCTTACATGTTGAGTGTTCTTTGAATATACACGAGTGCGATTCATGACATGAGCATTTTTTGCGTCAACGTTGTTTTCATGCTGAATTTCTCAACCACAGTTTGGAAACGAAATATTCGGTGTGCTTTGATATCCCTGTGTAGTTTGATTTGTGTTCTCCTTGTGATAACTAAAATTCTCGAGTAAAAATTAATTTTATATTTTCATGGTGAAATTTTCTTAACGAAAGGAAGCGAATTTCTAAGTGGAAATTGAGAAATGTTTAAAATCCTACGCAGTTTTAATATACATCTTTTTCTGTGAGCTCTTTGTGATGATGATTCATTTTTCTTTTGTCAAAGTTTTCTTACTTTATGAGCAATGTGTGAGATTTATTTCTATTTCTGCGCTGTTTAAAATGCATGACAAACATTTTCGTAAGTCATAATATTATGTTGAATTTTTTGAACGATTGCTTAAAGAAGAAGATGGTGCATTATTCTCGCATAGTTTATTGATGTATCAATATGCTTCATATCAGTTGAATCTTATTAAAACAAATTATGCCTTCATTGAATTTAATTTTAATTACCTAGTAAATAAGGTATATGTATATATGTGTGTGTGTGGGACGGGGAGTCACCAAGGCGTAATTTAATTAATTAACAATTCTTATATAGCCTAATATTTATTAACATATATTTACATATACAAATATATACAAGTTTGGGATATTTACAATTACTCTTCTTAATGTGATAATAACATGAAAGGACTTTTAAATTCTTTTTGGAGGGAGCAGTCGTCTTGCTGCTATCAAAGCAACGTCTTTAATTGTCCCCGTCTTTTCGTTTACTCCCGCTCTCTGGGGAAGTTGTTGCGCTTCTCGAACCCCTTCCTAAGTGGGCACTTGAAATAGTGACGTCGGCTATTAAGTGGTTCATCCACCACAGTTCGGCCGTCCTGAAATCGGCTGGCCCTTTAGACGACACTGCAAATATATAAAAAAGAAAAACAACAAATAAGGGAATGAAAATAAGCAAAACAGAATAATTCTCTGAAAAGAAAAAAATTTTATATTCAGCTTCTTATCTTCTTAGATCTGAAATAAAGAAATGAGTCCGTTTATCTTTTAGCTTCATTTTAGTCAGTTCGACTTCAGACTATCCTTCAGCAATTCGACTTTAATTTAACTCTAACTTGCATAACGTCCTCGTTCTTTGGCATATTATACCAGGGTTTTAGAAATTCAGAACAAGTCGTGGTACAGTTAAGTCCTTCATGACTTCCCTTTTTGATTACATCATAGGTGTTGCCTCCTTTAACTTTAGGTATGGTCCTAAATATTTTGGGACCGTACCTAAACTTAAAGGAGGTACTGTCCTAAACATCCAATTCTCTCTGTATGGTCCTAAATATTTTGGTTTTAGTTTTAAGTGCTATCCAAATTGAGTTTTTTTAATAGAGACCAAATCGTTAACTCCATAAGATTGTGGTTCTTTTCTTCTCAAATTATACGTTTTCCTGTTTTCTTCTTGGGTTTTGAAAATTTGCTGTTTAGCATGCTTTCTGAGTTCATCTCTTTGAGCTTCAAAATTAGCTTGAAATTCATTTCAATCATTTCTTTGAGCTTACTAAGACCTCCGACGTTCATCTTCGTACCAAAAAGCAACTCAAAAGGTGTGGTATCTATGCTTTGATGATATGTTGAATTCATCGTCTGCTGTAGTTCGTTCGTAAATTTATACCACTGAGCTGGATTCTCTAAAGATAGCTTTGAAAGAACTGATATGATAGTTTGGTTGATCCTTTCAACCTGTCCGTTAGATCTTGGCAGACCAGTGGTTATTAAATGATGTTTAGTATTCTCTTTAGAGCAATAATCTTCGAATTCACCAGAGTTAATAGCTGTACCTTTATCAGAAATTATTTCGAAGGGATTTCTTAAGACTGATTTTAGAGTTTCTAATGTCGAAATGACTTCAGCAGATGTTGTGGTCTTCGTAGAGAAAATCCAAACGAACTTAGTAAATGCGTCAATAATTGTTAAAACATGCTTATAATTTTTATGTGTGCTTTCTAAACGTCCTAAATGATCAATATGGTATGTGCATAGTGGTACGTCATTTTTATGCAATGGGTGTAATAAGCCTTCTTTCTTTCCTCTTTTGTGATTAACAAGAATACAATGAACGCAGTTAGATATGACATTTTCTACTTTCTGTTTAAGTTTGGAAATGAAATAATGGTCCTCAATGCTTTTCTCTATATATTTGATTCCTTTATGACCTTTTTCATGCGCACTTCTAATAATTTCCGTCTGCATACTTCTTGGCACAACCACTAATTCCTTACCATCAACAAATTTATAAACTCCGTTTCTCTCAAAATAAACTTCATAACTAGAGATTTTTAATAATTCTTTGATCTTTTTTATTTCATCACCATTATATTGCGCCGATTTTATTTTCGGTATGATATTATCGCTTGAGATACAAAATATGTTTACAGAGGATTTGCTTTGTGCGTCAACATGAGCGTTTCTTGTACCGGAACCATGCTCAATACTATAATTAAATTCTTCGAGCAATAAAGCCCAACGAGCAGCACGAGTTGACAAATCTCTTTTTTGCATAGTCTTTTTGAATGCGTCTGTGACAATTTTAAATGGAATTCCTACTAAGTAAACGCGGAATCTTTTTAACGCTTCAATAATTGTAAGACTTCAAGTTCGTAACTGGAATACTTCTTTTCGGCATCTGTTGTCTTTTTACTCATGAAATAAGTAGGATGGAAATTTTTATCATTTGAGGATTTCTGTAATAAAATAGCTCCATATCCTTCTATGCTGGCGTCACGATGCAATTCAGTTTCGTAATTTGGGTTGTATGTACTTAACACAGGCTTTTGAGCTAAAATTAACTTTGATTAAAAGAGTTTCTTTCCTCTTCACCAAATTTAAATTTCCGATCTTTCTTCAAAAGATCACTCAATGGTCCAGGAATAATGGAATATTTTGGAATAAATTTCCTGAAATATGCAGTCAATCCTAAAAAACTATGGACCTGTTTCAAATTACGTGGCTCAGGGAAATGAATTACAACTTTGGTTTTCAAAGTAGATGGAAAAATTTCCCCTTCTTATATGACATGGCTTAAAAATTCAATGCACTTCTTCAAAAATTGGGTTTTTGTAAAATTTATTTCTAGTCCATATTCGCTCGCAAGATTTAAGACCTTTTCAAGCCGTTCGACTCCTTCAGTTGAGGAAGATAAAATGTATCGTCCATATAAGGTAAAACAACACCATCATTAATCAATGGTCGGAAAATAGTATTAATAAATCTTTGAAACACGACTGGAGAATTATACAGTCCAAAAGAATCCTTAAGAAATTGGTACTGGCCTTCAAGAGTAACAAATGAAGTGTATTTTCTACTATCCTTCTTTACATCTACGTGGAAAAATCCGTTTTTGAGATCAATTGTATTAAACACTCACGATTCCTGCAATCTATCTAATTTATCTTCAATCAATGGGAGGGGAAATCTATCTTTTACAATTACTTTATTTTATCTGCGATAATCTATGCACAGACAAGGTGTTCCGTCTTTTTTCTTTACGATTACTACTGGGGTACAATATTCTGAAGAACTGGGTTCTATTAAACCTTTTTCTAACCATTCATCTATTTGAGTTTAACTAATCTTTTTCTCTGAAAATGGTAATCTACGGGGTTGATGAATTATAGGCTCATTAATTTTTAATAACATATCTAATTGAATATTAGTTGATTTTGTTTTACGTAGTACATAACTCGAAACTAATTGTTGCACCTTATATTTAAAATTTTTTAGAATATTAGGTTCAATTTTCAGTTCAACTTCATTAAAAGTTAAATCAACAGGTAGTATTGATAAAGCATTAACTTGTATTACACATTGATATTTATTTTTAATCTCAATTCCGTTTTCATTAATTAAGGTTTCACCCTGCATTAGTACATTCATTATGGCTACTTCAGGCTTAGAATTTTTCTGGACACAATGAAGCTTTATGTCCAAAGTTATTACATCGAAAACATTTAACACCCTTCTCTTTATGTTCACAAAATTTAGAAATATGATTTTTGTTACCACAATTAAAACAAATTTTATTTTTACGAGCATCAAAAAATGACTGTATTTCATTTTTCCAAAACCATCATTGTACCTTATTTTATTTACACTTTTGTTTTTAGAATTAACTATATTACTGTATTCATATTTTGATTTCGTTTTATCAAAATTATTATATTTATCATCAAAATTATATTTTATTTTCGTTTTATCGAAAGCATTTTTACTTTTAAGTCAATCACTTTTTATTATTTCATAAACACTTTGAGTTTTTCTTTAAATTCATTTAAATTCTTACATCTATACAAAATAATTTTGTTTTCTTGTCTATCATTTATTCCATTAATAACATAATGCATTAAAGCAGATTCTTCAATTTTACCACAGCTCTGCACAATTCTTTCATTATTAAAAGATACTCCTGAACAGATTCAGAATAACTTATTTTCCTTTTACGCAAAAGATCATGTAACTTGGCTGAGTTTATTTCAAACGAAAATCCATCGATCGAGGCTGGTCTCAATTTTTTCCAAGAATTAATATGTGGTTCTGTTCGAACGAATAATAGAGTATTTCCTCACAACGATCTTTTTGCCATAACAAATTCTTGTAAGTCTGATAAACTAAATAATTTCGACATATCCTCAAAATGATCAATTCAATTAATTATATTTTCATGTGATTCTGCATTAAATTTAGTAATAGTGCTTTCGATATCTTCATAATTAATATTAACACTTGGAATAACAGGAGGGGCATAAAAGTCATTTTCACAAACATTATCACTTTCTTTATAATAATCACTTGCACTTTTCTTTTTACTTATATTGCATTGCATTGAAAAATCATTTTTAGTTTTCGTTTTCTACTTCACTTTCTGAGTCAGCAGTTTCCGAATCCTCTTTAGTGTTTTGAGCTAAGAGTTCAAGGTCACTTAACAGAGACAAAATTCTTTCTGCAAGCTGTGCTTTAGATTCTTGAAATGAAATACTCAAAATGTTCGATGCAGTTAGCTTGCCAAGCGAAAACGCATTGTTTATATTTTTTAATTTGTCTCGATACTCATTATTTCAATATCAAAATCAAAACCGTTAAAATTTCTAATTCTTTTGCGATTTAATCTATATCCATCATGATCAAAAATCAATCTATGCAAATTTTGATTTTATCTGCTTTGCAATTTTTCAATGCAATGCTAATTTCTTTTATATCGTTTAATAACATCTTGTACTATGAAAAATGTTCACGTATCTCTTAACGATGTTCAATGAGGATCCACGCCTTTCTCTGGTTCCAAACCGATCGTTCACTTTCTTTCTCTAATCAAAATAATTCCAAAAATCATTTCAATCCCGCTTCTGAGTTTTGTGGGACGTGGAGTGGCCAAGGCGTAATTTAATTAATTAACAATTCTTATATAGCCCAATATTTAATTAACATATATTTACAAATATAAGTGTATACAAGTTTGGGTTATTTACAATTAATCTTCTTAATGTGATAATAACATGAAAGGACTTTTAAAGTTTTTTGGGGGGAGGAGCAGTCGTATTGCTGCTATCAAAGTAACGTCTTTAATCGTCCCCGTCTTTTCTTTTACTCCAGCTCTCTGGGGAAGTTGTTGCACTTCTCGAACCCCTTCCTAAGTGGGCACTTGAAATAGTGACGACGGCTATTAAGTGGTTCATCCACCACCACACACACACACACACATATATACGTGCGTGTGTGTGATAAAATATTTTATTCCATTAAGTAAAATGAGATAAATTTTGTAAATTCAATATTTTGCAAATTTCTCAAAATTTTTAAATCATAAATCATGATCAGAAACATTGCAAAAGGAGCCGACCGAAGGCGGAGTGGTTAGCATCCCTAACTTCAAAGCAGTAGGTCCCGGATTCGGGCACAGTTGTTTGTTTCTCTCTGCTTGTCTTTCTTTATCCCTTCCCTTTCAGGGCAAAGATGGGTGCTCCACTGTATAAAATGCCGAGCTTCAGTGGCTCAGTAGCTTCTCGTTAAGGAAAGCCAAGTGAAGCATCATTAGCCGCGGACAGTGATTGGGAGGGTGACCACGTATACTCCCTCTCTGGGTTTCTGGAGTTCCGTGCGTTGGGGACGTGTCCACGTTAATATGTGACGCCCAAAGTCCTTCCGCTGGTGTGGCGTGGATGTGGAGAGAAGAGTACCAGCTTAGGTGTGACCTCGTCACCTGACCATGGTTCAGAATTAGGAGGTATTTGGTGAGGGGCGAGTGTTTCCAACCCATTAACTTAAAGGTACAGTCCGTGGTTTGCTTCTATGCCATCCCATTTGCCCCTTGTAGCACTGAAAAGCTAAGTGCAGCCAGGCATTAGAAGAAAAACACTCTATAAGGAACTTAATGATTGAGAATAATTTCCGTTTGCATTTCAGAATCGTTACATGGAGAATAATAATTATAAATTTTAAAAAGAAGAAAAGAGAAAAGCTACAATAAAAAACTATAAATTCATCAAGAATAATTGACAAAGATTAAGGAAATCTTTCCTTAATTATTCAGGAACTCAAATAATTTTGAAGCTCTTGTTATTTCCATATGGCGAGAGGTTTTTTAAAAAATAGAAAATTCCAAAAACCATGAGCCTACGAATTAATTAGTTTTTGATGTGTACATAATTTGTCAATTTTCTTAAAATTCCAGTATTTGGGTTAAAGTATGAATTGTGGTAATTTGTAAGCATATAGTGATAATTATGCTTACAAATCATAATCAACATTGCTTCTAAATCTATATTTTTTTCTTTATTTATACAATGAACAATGGAGCTATACATCGACAGGAAATAAGTATTTGTATAAGATTATACACATTACTTTACGAGTTACACTTGTATATGAGTAAAAGATTGTCTCAAGCAAAAAGATGTTTTTTATAAATAAGATTCCAAAAAAATTTGATTCTCATGGATGGTTGATGAGTTGACAATGAGTTCTGAACAAGACCGCCTGAAAAGAGTTTCGACCTATACATGATTCTCCCAGAAAAAAATAGTTTGCGTTAGAATATGTAATTTTCTTCTTCCATTAAAAAAATCTCCTACGACTGTGTATTTTCTCTGGGGTTACCAAAAAGAAAATGCTCTGTTCTAGCAAATGACGCTCTGATTTCGTAAGCAGGAAATATTCCGCACCTCTTATTGCCTGGCGCTCCAAGCAGTAACTTCAATTCACTAAAGCGTGTCTGAATTTGTCCCTCTATCTAGAGCAGCAGAAATGATTTTTCTTGTATTTGCAAGTTCCTTGCTGTTAAAAAGTGATCAATCATGTCTGATAGAAAAATGAGAATTAATGATACAAATCCCGAATGAAATATATCTTTTTGAAATAGCTGAATATTAAATAATAGCCTATTCATTATCTAATTTTATGCTTTATGTTTAGAATTTGGGTATATTTTTATTAATTTTTAAATTTAATTCAAATACTTACTTATTATCTCTGAAATATTAAAATTTGTACCAGATGAATATTTTGTGTGTAAAATAAAAATTTCCTTGTCAGCGATAATGTAATTTATCGAACTGCAATTAATACAGATTATGAATTTTATTTGTCTCGAAATTTACTCGTGAAAATAGTTCTTTTAAAAACTTACTCATAAAAAGTATATTGCCAACCATTCCGAAATACAACTTTTAAAGGAAGCAGAATGTTTTGAAAAGTAGGTTAATTTACTGAGACAAACTATTAATATCATTAATATTTACAATGTATTTACAATGTAAAAATAATTTCTGTAACTTAAATATGGTAAAAGTAAATGAATTATTTATCAAAAAACTTAAATCTAACATTTTTTAGGATATTTGTAATTTTTGAATTATGAATAAAGTAAAAAATACCAACAAGATATTTTTTTACTTCACTTAGATATTACAAACTTCATTTAAATTTTTGAATCCTATTTCATTTTAAAGTTCAAGTTTTAAAATGTTTTTTTAATTATTAAAACATTTTTCATTGAAAAGAAAGTAATTTTACTTATCTCAAGTCATTAATTATATAAAATATCCAAATATTATCCTATAAATAAACTTTTTTTATTTTCATACTTAAAATAACTTTCACTTAGTAAAATACCCTGAAAATTCTAATCCTTATATTAAAAGATATTTTGAGTACAAAAATCATCACACAAGAACATAATAAAATTTCAATTTCTTTCGAATTTATTATTATTATTGGTTACATAACCTGCTACTTAATTTTTTTACTAATACCCGGCTATCATAGGATATACATATTCAGCGCTATATAATGGGTGTTTTCATCTTATATAGTGGGCCACCCCACTCTATCACTTCACCGAGTAGGTGTCGTGCCGAAAGTGAAGGGACAAAGACACACAGAGAGAAAAGAATATCCGAACTAGGATTCAAACCCGACTTCTTCAAAGTTAGCAACGCTTCGTCATCGGTTGGCGTTATTTAATATGAACATTATTTCGTATCGTAAACAATATCAATCTTCACATCGTAATATGCTTCTAATTGTCAATTTTACTTTTAAGTGTAGACATAAATAGGATCTCTCTTTTCTTCACTAAATCTTAAAAAATGTTCATTCAGTTAAGAAAGATCACTTAAAAATTTCAGAGTGACAATTTATAGGAAAAAGGACTTAATATTTAGAAATTTTTAAAGGTATTTAAATTATTCATAGCATTTCCTTAACCTCGTGCTCGTTAATTATTATTCTTTCTTTTCTTTTTTTCCTTTTACAATTTATTATTATTAACGGAGTTCTTTATTTTCGAATTGAATAATAAATTATTTTTCACAACTTCTAACTATCATATTCTTTCTTACAAGTATGAAAATGTTTTACATCTTACCGCTGAAAGTTCATTGTGATTTGGTATATATTTACTCTTAATAAATACTTCTGTACGTAGACACACACACAATAGAATCGTCAAGTATAAAGCGAGTGTGTGCCTTTCAGGACACGAGAACAAGACTCTTCTCCACTACATCCTATTTGGCCACGTAACTTCCTATTTAAGTGTTAATAGTGGCTCCATTCAACATCCTATTTTAAGTGAGTTTGGTTTTTTATTTTTGTTTCATTAAGTTCGTTCACAATTTTATTTATTTATTTATTACATTACATATATTCAGACTTGTATGCTTGATTCTTGAGATCCGCTTGTAAGTCTTCGTCGATAATAGGACAAATAGCACAATGACAGGTGTACAACCACAGAAGATAACGAAGAAAACGCCCAGGGCCAAGGTGGGAATCAAACCCACACTCCCACGCTCTCAAGCGATTAGCGGAGTGATGCTTTGACCACTCAGCCACGGAGCGCCCGTTCGTTCACTCAGGATTTCCAATGGAAGCCACTAAATACAATCAATTTCTCCGCAGTTTTGAATTCCTATTCAGAGTCGAGGTCAACATCTGAGTTGGCATTCTCCTCTTCGAATTTTTGTTACACACCAGCTCAGGAATGTTATACACTTTGATGATCTAGTATACACCGGTTTTCTTTTTGTCTATTAGAAACTATAAAACAGAGCACTCTCGATCTGGTATGTAATATATGTATAGTTTTGAAAAACCCCAAGTATTAAAAATATGCTTCTTATAAGGTAATAAATGAAGATATTTTTGAGAAATGAATTTCTGTTTCTCAAAATAAAAAGCTATCATGAGTAAAAAGCTTGAGAATTTATGAACAAAAATTATATTTTCCTTAGGAAGGTTTTTCCTATGTTGCCTCTCAATAGTAGGAACCAATTTTTTTTCTATTCTTGATAAAAACAAATTTCTACGACATTGCAGACTCTATTAACATGAATTTAATTCCCTGCATAAGATGACTGAAAAAACTCGCTGAATTGCGTGCATTAGGGTGTTCGAAGGAATTGCAATATTTTCTGTACAGCAACGTAATTTAAAGCAAAAATTCACACATTATTGTCCTTTAATTATTATTTAAAATCATAAATTATTATCTTAACTGAAATTATTTCTATATTTGTGCGGAGAGAAATAATTGTTAGAACATCTTCATTATTAATATAATTTTTTATCAAGGCATATAATAAATAATCAAAAAACTGTAAAACTTAGTTTTTGATAATGTACGTAATCTTTGTTGGTGAAAGAATAAAAATGACAAAAGTAATCATTGAATGACAAAATTCATCTTTCTTGGTACATTATTATTAAAAAACGGAAACTAATTTTAGTCAAAAATAAAAATATTTGGATAAAAAAATATGTAAAATAATAAAAAAAAAATTTTAGAAAAACTTCCCATCCTCAAGCATTATTTTGCCAAGATTGCGCCAAATCCATCCAGGAAGAAATACTGTAAGACAGGTAATAGCAGGTCGTGCGAAAGGACTCCAGGGCCAAGGACATTGCATTTGTGGCAAGCAGTGTGCTAGGTCAAGGGCCACTATGTACACATGGGTTCTCGTTGTTTGCACCCACCGAGACCTATGTATCATTATAAGCACCTAACCTCAGCCTTGAACGCAACTTTCGCTCATTCTTCCCTCAGAGTTTGTCCCAAACATCGATTCAGCATTTAAAATCTCTGGTTCGATATCGATACGATAAAAAACTGTTCTTAAAAATTTTAAGAATTCAATTTAAAGCGTAGTTTTAAATTTTTATTATATTTCTCTATGATTTTTAAACTGTAAAACAGAGGAAAATCTTTAAAAAAGGCCTAAAAATTTTATCGTAAGCTTAGAATGTTAAATATTCTTTTCAATAATTACTAAGCACTAAGATATTCACATAAAGAAAACACACAAAAGTTTATATAAAACATTAGTGTAAGGTTTAAAAAACACTAAGTTATTTATATTTCAATATTCTCTTGTAAAATATTTATGTATGTGTACTGTGAAACATACTGTGATGACAAAGTATAAATTTTCATGAAAAAAAAATAAAATTTTTGTGTGAAAGTTTAATATGTATACTTTCTCTATATAAATACGAAAGTTAACTACCGTATATATATATATATATATATATATATATATATATATATATATATATATATATATATATATATATATATATATGAAAAATTACAATAAGTTTTCGGAGTCAAAAATTAATTTGATTGGGTGAGAAAAGGTTAAAATGAACTGTGATTATTTGAGATGAGGAAGAACATAAAATCTTATAAATTGTATTTTTTATCTTAGATATTTCAAGAGTCCAAAATCCACTTTGAACCATTGGTCCCTGTGTGCAAAAAATTATCATGGAGCAACAAACCGACCCACTAATGTTGTGATTCAATAAGTATCGAAAAAATTAACTGTATTATTAAATAAAATAAATGATAACTTCTCCTTCCTTAAAACATTGGTAACTATGAAGGAATAAGTATTTTTAAGGTATATTCATATTGGCGAACATGCTTATCTTATTCTAAATATAAGCATGGTTGCATTTTAATACGTATTCCCTATTATTTTATTTGCCACCCAAATTTCTTTTCAGTTTAATATAATGGGCAGCGATCAAATGAGAGTCCTTGGCCACTTGGGGTTGATCGATGAGAGCAAGAGGCAGCTATTTGTCCGCAGTTTAATCCCTTGTCAGATAATAAAAGGATGAAAGATGACTCTTCGAAAACAATGCTCAGAGTTGTGGCTACCCAGCAAAGGAAAAGGATCGGCAAGAAATTCAAATCTTAGATAAGTGTATCGAATGAGTTGACGTGTGTTTCATTCGCTGCTCGTAGTGGGTGTGAGTCTGGCCTCACCTCGGAGAAACACGCAACAATGATGGAACAAATCGCAACAATAACCGACGTGTTAGAAGTAATAACAGGGTTCTTGCTGTATCAAATCGTAGCCGCATAAAACGATTCAGATAAATGCATGAGCGAATCTGAGATTTTCATTCGAATCAAATTTTCTCCCCAGCACGAATGAATTTTAATCTGAGCTTTTTGCATGATAATTCACAACGTATTATTCTTTAGGTCAATATTTTTTTTATTTTATGTTTTCAATATCTTTTTATTTTATTTAAAAACAGTTTAGTAATTGCTAGTGATTTTGAGTACTTCGTAAGTGCTATGTTCTGAAAAGGTTTTTGTATATCATTCAATTGAACTTTTACTGAAATTTCTTTTATTTATTGCTATTCATTTCTATTCATAGTGCAGAGACACTTGAAAAGATTGTAATTTCTATCGTTATTTACATTGCATATCGCATGATATATATGTATAAGAGAGCGAAAAGGACACACACTCACAGATTTCAGTAATTGTTGACATCGAAAAGTGAATAACACAACTGTTGTGGTGTTGGAAGTTATATTGTTTGTTAAACATCTAATGCTTATTTGAATTTTAAGAATTTTTCGTGGAGAGTGAAATCCATACTCACTTTGGATAACTCCCATGCACCCACCTGATAAATATGGGTACAGAAAGTTGTTGAACCATGGCAAGGACCAAACTTTAGATACGCCACTCCGAAGAGTATGCCTCTACCAATAAGCCTCACTGTGAGCGTCTCTGCACAGCCTGACAATTTAAAACCGTAGGCTGTGAAACATTCACAATGCTCAATCTTTTAACAAAGCATTTCTGGGCCATATTCTAGTATCACAAAGGACGAAGTCCGGAAAACTCCTCAGCGCCCATCCCGAAAAATACGTATGCAGAAAACATACACATCTTTTGTTCAAAAAAATCTATATATATATATATATATATATATATATATATATATATATATATATATATATATATATATATATTCTCACAAATGACCCATCTTCCCAACAATCATCTGGAATGTTGGGAATCACATAGTACAATATTGCCAACGATATTGTCCATATATACAAACAATTCATTACTGTTAACTCTGTGTACTTATATATATATATATATAGATAGATAGATAGATAGATAGATAGATATAGACAGACAGATATAAAAGCTGTATTATGTATACAAATTAATACGAATGAATGCATTTTTGACGACAAGATAGTCTAATGGAAAAAAAGGCGTTTTTTTCTTGACCTAAAAGTAACCGGTTCGATAACTGACGCAGCCTTCGTGCACAGAAAATGAATATAGTGCGTCAAGCAAACCAGTCTTTACTAAAATTAAATTATTCCCAAACATTCAATGTACAATCATTTGAAAAATCAAAATCCACAGTAACTTCAATGAAGTAGTCATGTTTCAAAGAACATAAATTTAGCCTTAAAAAATTATTTTCGTTAGTTTTTTTAACTATACTTTCTCAAAATATTTTCCCTATTATGATGGAAGATATGCTACTGACTCTTATTATTATGTAAATGTTGACATGATATTTACATAATAATGCTTCACTGCATCAATAAAATTATTTTAAATGAAAATAACTATAATGAAAACTTATGGGAATATTAATAAAATAACAAATATGCATATATAACTTTAACTGTACTCTTTGTCTGAATTTATAAGCTATCTTAATTGGTTAGATATATAATTTTGTTAAAAATACTGCAAATAACTCACGATTTCCTTCCGATTAAGTATGAATATAAAACACACTTTAAATTATACATTTTGTATAATTTTTATTGTTTAGTATTTCAAATAATTACTTTTTTTCGGTGTTAGTTAAAAATTTGTGAAAAGGGAAATAAATTTTTAACTCCATTTATAATAGAATAACGAAATGTATTGAAATAGCTCTGTTTATTTCTCTGCTATATTTAGTAAGTAGTGTCCAAGAGTAATGTTTTGAAACCTGTTTAGTGATCCGATTGTAGTTCGAGTTTTTCTATGTAACGAAGAATTTCAATTAAATTTCATCAGACACTTTGAGAACATAATATAAAGACAGGGATCCCTCGTTTCTCGCAGTTAATAAGGACCTTCATCGAAAGCTGAAAAATCGCCAAGTAGGATTTGTCCCTAGGAATTTTCGTATATGCGGGAATGTTTTAAATACGTAAACAATATTTTTGCTTTACATATTAAGACAAAAATTACAACCTTATACGTATTTACTGAAACGTGTCAGTGCTAATTAATAAGATTAATTATAAAACCTTATACAGTAATAAACATTAATCACAACATTGCTTTCTGAAGAGTCTTGCCTTGGGGTGGCGGATTGACTCGTTTAGGCTCACTGGAGGCGCTGACGGTAGACCTTGGAGAGAAACAGGGTGAATTGTTGTCTTTGTTTTCCTTCTAAATCCCCCAGCCCGTCAACGTGATTCCTGAACTAGACAGCTCGAACCATATTCTCTTCAATGTCTTGTGCAAATTGTTGCATCACTCTTGCCATGTTTCACAATTGTTGCAGATTCTCTAGGGTAAATCCACGCTTTTCAGTTTCTCCTTCCTTTTCGTTTTCTTCCTCACCTGTAGACTTTGCCATCTCAAGGAGGTCTTCATTGGTCAGTCCAAAGTTATTGCTTAAACAAAACAAATTATGACCAACAAAACACTAAAACACTGTATGCGAGACAGTCAACATCATGGACAAGATTGGCGAGAAACAACAAAAGAAGATGCTACGTGAGACTGTGATGATGGGCAGGCAATCAACTCACAAGGATAAATCCATTCGTTCTCTCATTGGTTGATGTCGCACCGGAAACCAATCGCGGGCCCGTGGTATGTACTCTGAGTTAACTCATCTCCCAGTCTGACATGTGGGGATCCTTCTCTCTCGCGCATCAACGTAAAACAACTCCGCAATGTGGCTGCCGACATGGTTTTGGTTATTTTTATTGTTTGATGAACATTCTGGAGAAACGCGCGAAGCACTGAAGCCGAAAAACACGAAGCGTGAAGTGGCGAGGTAACACAGAAGAAGAATCAATGTTAGCGCATGACACAATTTTAATTACTTTATCATTATTTTCTTAATAGTTTAATCCTAAACATACACTATTATATAAACGCTTCATTTATCGAAATCCACTTATTTATAAATAAATTATGATTGCGAGCTTCTTATTACATTCACATATCACACAAGCTGAATTTCTGTTAAAATATATTACTAAAGTAAAATTCCCAATTCGATGACACAATTTCTGGGACTTATCAGCTATATTTATAGTTAATACAATAGTTGAAACGATAAAAAATAGAATAAATTTTTAAAAAAAATCATTTTGATGAAAATTTCAAACAACTAAAAAAACTATCAATAGAAGAAGTTTCTCATAGAATTGTTAATAGTTTAACAATATTTATATTTGCAAAAGTAAGAGTTATTTTTTAATTCTCTGAAAATGATGTTTTTAATGTGACGTTCTAGGTTTCTTTTCTTTTGTAAGAAAACTACTTTGCCTTATATGACATGAAAAATAGTACGTCTTTATTTTCTATAAACATGAATTCCGATTTTTTTATTCTAAATTGGAATTTAGTATTAAATGACCTTAATCGTACTTAAGTAAAACTTGACGATAGGATTATTTTAATGATAATTATTTGAGCCTTTATTCTATAAGGAGGATTAGCATTGAGGTAATATAGTTCTATAAATATGAAATGTGTGTAAGTGTATGTAAACGTTTCTTTCACTTCCTTATCATTTAAAGCAATTTCTGAATTAGTATTTTAGGGCACTGTAGATTGTAGCAATTTCTAAAATCATTTTATTATATATAATCATTTTATAATAAAATTACCACTTAAAAGATAAAATGAAAACAAAATTTACTGTGGAACTAACGCATCATTACAAATCTCAGTATAAAACAAATCAGATTAAGAAATATTTTAAATTCTTTTTAAAAGATTGTATTTTTTTATCTCGATCAAAGTCCTTGACCAGACGAATGTTGCGCTGGAAAGTCAGCGATTTTCTAGAATTCTTCGTGGAACAGCAGCGTATAGTAGAGCTACCAATCTACTTTTTATTGCATCAAATCATCAAGGGAAGTCAATAAACCAGCAGTAGCTCCAAAGTGCTTGATTTGGCGAGATATTTTAATAACAAATTTTTTCTTTTTTTGTGATCGACATTTTCAGTTGCTTTTAAAATTGATTTCTAAAATTACATATCTCACTCACTTGTATATATCACACATGCTTCCTACTAGTGATATATTATAAAACATAATTTTATAATAAAGATAAACTTAGAATTTGAAACATTCTTTAAAGTGAATGGTTCATTTTTTTTATTGTTAGACTCAAGAACTTCAAATCACGGATAAAAAAATTTATGAATTGCGAATCCTGGGAATATTACCTGATACCAGCTCTAGAATTAATAGAAACAACGGAAGATGGTGATATATTTTCTTTCTTTATGTACATTTGTCGGGGTGGGTTTCCCTGGTTTTTTCCAATGTGACCCGCCATATTATTTTAAAAATAAATGAACAAACGTTTTATCCCACGTTTTTGAAAAAAATTCAATCCAGAAGGCAATGCACAAGGAACAGATGAATCTTTGTAACACATGGAAGATATTAAGCTATCAATTCTGCGATGTCGAATTTTTTAAATCCGCATAATAAAAAATAACACTCCCTCTACTCAACTAATAAAACTTTGCTAAAATTTGACTACTATTCCCTATCTAATTAATACTTTAACAATATGAACTTCACTCTAACAACAGAGCCAAGCTAACATCAGAAAATTAGGTGTTCTGGGTTTCAAAGTCAACTGTTCTTTGGCTTCAAATAGGTGTCCAGTTCAATTAGCTTTCACTTCATACTTTTTTTAATTTTTTCAAGTTCAATATGCGTTGGCCTTTTGCTAATCTTTTCAATTCTTATCCTATTTGAGAGATAAAAAGGAATACTTTAAAAATAATGGAAAGGATAAAAACTTTTTAAGCCCATTTATCATTTATTCTTTTTAAAGAATAAAAAATTGCATAATCCTTCCAGCTTTTATTTTTGAAGGAATAAAAAGGAATTCTTAAAAAAAATTCACGATATGTTTTTTATGCTTTGAGTTTTTAATGATGCAGTGAAAGAGTGAGTGAAAACTCACCGAAATATAAATATTTTTAAGTGAAATTGATTTAATGTGCAATTCAAATTCATTTCCCATCTTTATTTTCCAATAAAAGTTTTTATTTAGAATTTAAAAGTAACCTATGATTTTAATAATTCATAATTCGTTGTTTTACAAAAAATGTAAGAAAGAGAGGGAAAATGTTATTAATTCAGTTTATAATTAATAAATTATTTGAAATATACAATGGAAATTTTCTATATTTTAAGTAAAAAACAAGTTCATTTTTGACCAAATGTAGACGGAATTATTTGAACTTGACATCTAAATTATGCATTTCTATTGTTTAATGAATTGGAATCAATGTGTAATAAATTAGAACATGAACACGGGAATAATTTCTAATTGTAAAAAAAATATAATATAATAAAAATTTATTTAATTTTAATTTTTCCAGTAATTTATTAATACGATCTAATAAAATATTGTATTACTATTACATAAAATATATCAATAAAAATTTATTTTAAGACTTTCAATTATGATCCAAATACATCAAATATATACATTTAAAATTCAATTTTAAACATTGCTCTTCTCTAATAAAAAAAACTGGATGAATCTGTATTATTCTACTTTTTTTTTCAGAAATTTCGAGAAGAATCAATTGATGGTACAACACTGCCATTGCTAACTGAAGACCATCTGATGATGCACCTAGGACTGAAGCTAGGGCCAGCACTTAAGCTTCGCTCAACATTGGCCAGAAGAATCGGACATTGTGCAGTCTGCATGCACTGTGTGCACTGCCATGGCGACGAAAGTACGGAGGTACGCAGGCATGAATCTTCCCGATCACCTACTGTTAGTAAATGATCGCGCAAATGATGAGAGAAAATATAGGACTGGCTCATCATTTTACAGTGTTTTCATTTTTTTGATAAATGAAATTTCTTTCATCACGCTGAATTCAATAACCTGAAGAGAACTTTGTGGGGAAAATGAGAATTTTCATACAGTGAATTGACTTTTAAATCTTTGTATTCTCTTTCTGTGCATTGACGCTACGTATAAAGACTGTAAGTGTAGAATGCGTAGAACTAAGAGTAAAACAGCAAGATCTTTCACTGAAAATAAGAAAGACTGTAAATCTATTTTTTAAAAAATAGTGTGCAATGACTCTTTCTTTATGGTATATTTTAAGTCTTGACTTTTATGTTTTTTTACTAAAAAATAGTTATAGACGATGATTTCCTGTCAACATTGGCGGTCTAATGACTATAGGTTCAAGTATTACTGAAAAGGAAGTCTTTATTATACACGTGATGCAGATGTTACTGTAATAGCTCTTTTAATATATTCTATTTAAGTAATAAAAAGAGAGATTCTATAAACAAAAAAATTATGTTTTATGTATATTATTGGAGCTGTGAAGTCTAATGTAAAGAGCTTGCTATTACTACTGAAAATTATATATATATATATATATATATATATATATATATATATATATATATATATATATATATATATATATATATATATATATATATATATATATATATATATAATGACAAATTTCTTCTCATTCTATTAGAATGCCAATTATATTAAAAGATGATTTTTTAATTGGAAAAAAAATAGATTTTTTATTTATTTTTTCTGAGTAATATTTCAATTATATATGTTGTGTGTTTACTATTTCTCACATATAATATTCTATGTGCAATATATGTAGTAAAGAAACTATCGAAATATAATTTTCTTTATTTGTGTTAAATATAAATAGGTATTTGTTATTATGTCACTTTTTTTTACCAAATTTTACGTGACAGCATATTTTTCAATGTTTTATTTTATTCTCTTTATATTTTCTGGTACATTCATAGGACTTCTGTAGTAAAATTTAAAAAGAAAATTCTTTGTATATTACATTTAATGTTTATTTTCAAATACATATTTGTGCTTCATTTAATATTCTTTAACCTTGTATTTTTAAAAGCAGTTAATTTTCCCAACTATTGATGTAAGGCCTATCCCTCTCAACCCCTCAATAAAGAGAAAAATAACTGATTTCATTTTACATTTCGGTAAAAAAGACGTAGTGAACAATACTTCTGAGGTGCGATTTATAATTACTACATTTTTCTTTTGAAATAAACTTTTATGCGTAAAATGAAAATATATTCTATGCATTTGATATCATAAACATTATGCTTACGTCACAAGATTATAAAAAACACAAAATTTAATTTATTTTTTTGTTATGTTTCAAATAATATATTTCATATAATATGAGGAGTCTCACATGAGAAAGATTTCTTGTACTATGTTCAAAACTGCATATAATTTATGAGCAGATAATTAAAATTATATTTTTACTTTCTTACTTGCATTTCTTCAGCTATATGGAGCAACGGAATGTCACACAAGCCTGCAGTCCTTGGAACAACAGGTGCATATATCGACATTTATAATGAGAAATGATATTGTTCTCTGTTTGGTCCCGCATGTATATAATGACAGTGTACACCACATAAACAAATGATTTTTGAAAGAGAAAATAATAGGCAAACATGGTGAGGAGGAAAGTTTGTGGAAAGGAAAACCCGTTCTTAAAAACGAAAAGAACGCCTTTTTAACAAAAGGTATCGCTGCAGTTGTAATGGAAGTGTATCAAGAAAACACGGTAGGCGGACCGCAAGTGGTCGAGGTCACATGCCGACGGTACCCTCTGCAGGGTGGAGCAGACACCAAGGGTCGACAGTGTCCTGCTGCAATTTGCAGAGATCATTTTGGCGCTCCCGTTCACGCACCACTCTTTCAAGGACGCTCCGGTTCACGCAGCCTCTATTGAATGGGAAAGTGTTCTCGCCCACGCTCTGCACCTGGGACACATCCTTGCCTGCCTTTTATCTCAAACTTGACCAGCCTTTGATGAATGCTTAAAAGCATCAGCCAATGCGAAAGGTCGGATGCTCTCCATTTCTCAGCACACGACCACACCCCATCACCCATTTCTACAAATGAAAATGAATTTATGGATTTATTTAATATCCAAAATTCCTTCATTTCCCTGGAGGTTCCTTACTACTACTTTATAATATAATTTATATCAGATACGATTTTCGGCAAATAGTCAATATGTTTCCCTAGCAATCAATTTGTTAATTATTTTGTGTAGTAATGTACCACTTGATACCTGAAAATCTTTAATGAAATATTAGTCAAAAGATTTCATTCTCTCGTTATTTTGATGCAGGTATACCTTAGAAAATGGGAAATTCAAACTTTTCGTATTCCACTGAAAGGGATTATGCAGGCCTGAATAAATTTTCTCTTTTAATGATAACTGAAAGAATTCATTTCATTCATCATTAAAAAATTTTATAGAGATAATTATTTTCAGTACAACTCGAAATTTTTATTCAGCACTTATAATCACTAATTCAAAATTCTTAACGTGTTAAATCTTAAAATCAGGAACAACAATTTAAATTAAACAAAATCCTGTTGAATTTGTGGTAAAATGTGTCATTCTTTTCAATCATTAACTACACACACACATTACTATATATAAAAAAGTACTTCATTGGTATTATGTACTCAAAATGTTTACATTGTATTTTGTTATAATTAAGTTATAAAATGTAATCTATTTTTAAAAACACCCCCCAACTGTTATTTCTTCATAGTTGAAAATGTCAAGCGTTACAATTTATCGGACAAAAGCCTTATAAGCAATTTTACACAGATGCTTAAAAGATATATAAAAACAGTTTTAATCCTTCCGAAAGTAAATTTACGGAAATAAATTTTCATGTGACTTTTTAATATTTTGAGAATTTAACTAAAGTTATAAAAATTTTGATTCAATAAAAAGTCTTAAGTTTAATGAGAGATTGTCACTGTAATAGTACTTTCTTCTCATGAAATCCTTCTACCATTTCATCGCTGCTCCTATAAACATTTAGAAAACTAAAACAAAACTTTTTGTAAAATACTCAATAAGAGTTTTTCAAGTTATTAGAAAGGATCGTGATGTTACTGCATGGCGTAATAAATTAAATGTCTCGCATGTATGATTGCTTGTAGGCTCAAATAATCGGAATTTCCTGAAATTTAGGGAATTTAAAAACTGTATTGAAAGCCTAAAATATGATTATCTTTTATCTAAAAAATGAGTATCTGAATACTTTTTAAAAGGAATGCTGTTGATTATTTAGAAATGGAAAACTGCGTTTGCATCGTAAAAAAAGAGTTAAGTCCGATTTAAATACATTCACCTTAAAATTTTTGGCCGTACAGATATTTTGCTCTTAATATTAAGATAATCCAGGAAAAATATGTACATAAAAATTAAGTGTTAGTATATAGTTGTTTATGTCTCTGTATTGTAATCAATATTAAATTTCTGTGATTTTTATCTATTGTTAAATATTTTAAATTTTTGACCATCATTTGAATTTAAAATTATTTTATCCCAGTATTTCAAATTAATATAATCCATTAGTGCAATAAAATTGTATTGTGTTTATTTTTATTGGGTTTTCACTAACTGTTCAGCTTTTCTCAAATCTTTCGTTCAACATGTAGAAATTTATGGAAAAACCATGTAAGCTATATATTTATTCATTTACGCGTTTGCATGTATAATATACTCCATCATAAGTCATATATATTATAGAATCTGCTAATCTTTAGCTTTTTAAATTATAACACATTACTATATTATTGAAAAAAATTAAAGAAATTGTTTAACTCATTTTAATTATAGAGGGTATATTAATTTTAATAATTATAAAATAAAATCCAAAACATTGAGAAATTTGGCAAAAAATACATATATTTTAACGTGCACCAACAATTTTTAGCTTTTAAATTTTTAATATTTGTTACGATGTAAAAATTTTAAAAATATTTATATTAACTACTCTAAGCTTAATCTCAACTTCTTATACTTTTTATAAAAATAAATATGCGTCAAAATGCGTTTGTGAAATATAATATTTCAAACTAACATGCCTGTTCCCTTTCATTCATCCATATGCATATACTCTTTATTTTGCGATAACATTTTTTGTTACATTGCTAGATTATAAGTAAAAACAAACCACACCAACTGTGTTATCATGCAAAGTGGAAATCAGAATGCTTTTAGTTTGTCGGATACATAGATTTTTTTTATCACACCCAAAGATATATACGTCAAAAGAATTAGTCTTTTGTCTATTTGTGATACTTCTTTTGAGTAAGTTTTCAAAGCAGATATATATATATATATATATATATATATATATATATATATATATATATATATATATATATATATATATATATATATATATATATATATATATATATATATATAGGCAGTAACGTCATGTATCCTTCTAATTATCTGTACTATGAATCTAATATTTTTTCACTGTGTATATTAATGAAAACTTTCTTTACAAAGAATGGGTATTAAATAAAGGAGGTAATCAGCACAAAACATTGTTTGTTCATTTTGTCTTACATTTGTGAATATAGTATACATTTATACCTTGTTAAGTTAATTATTATAAAACATTATGTTAAACTGTCTATATTCGTCTTAAAAATGCTAGATTTGTCAATTTTTAAATTGACAAATCCAGCATGTTTAAGGAATTGCATCTTTGCAATTTATGAAAACTTGTGGAAAATTACTATTGATTTTTATAATTTAGGTTATGGCCAAATCAGTCCTCGTGTGCAAAAAACGACTTTAGAGTGACAAATAAACTAAACCAATTTACACTATACACTTCTGGACAATTGCTAAGGACGGATAACACTATCATCGATAAGAACCACAAAATGAAAGGAAGCAAAATGTGGAAAATTAGAATAAATGCGGGATATAGTAAGAAGAAGTATGCGTATGCACAAATTTTTTTCCACGTCTGTTCATCACGGGATAGCGTTCATAAGAGCTTCAAAGGTTTTGACGCGTGCGGACAATTGTTGTTTCAAGTCAAAGTTTTACAGGAAATATTTAATAGACGAACTTGAAATTTTTGGCATGTCTTCCCTACATCACTTAGATGATTTTATGCATGGCCGAATTATTGGAAAGATCGAAGAAGGGCGAAAAATAACAGATGTTGCCAGGGAGTTTGAAATCGTACACAGCGTTGTTTCACGGCAGTGGAAGTCATTTAAAACTACTGGAATGTGTGGTAGGCGGCACGGGGGAGGTCGTGTTAGAAGTGCAACGCCTGCAGAAGACAGATATATCGTCCTATCAGCAAAAAAGAAACAGGCGCACCACAGCTCAGCAGGTGGCAATTCAGTTTCTTTCTGCACCAGGAAAGCATATCTCCCGAAAAACTGTTGCCAGATGTTTGAGGGGAGGAGGACTATACGCCCGCAGAACTGTTGTGTGTGTCCCATTGACCAGACAGCACCGTACTGCCCGTTTGCAATGGTGTCGTGAGCATCGTAATTGGACTGAACAGGACTGGTCATGCGTACTATTCTCAGATGATAGTAGGTCAGTCTGTCATCGGATTGTAGACACCAACTGATCTGGCGCGAGAGTGGTACTGCTTATCGTCCAGAAAATATCCAGGAAAGGGACCGATATCCGACATGCAGTGTCATGGTATGTGCCGGCATCATGATCAAGGGCCGCACGCCCCTACAAGTGGTTGCGAATGGGACTATGACCGGCCAACGATACATTAATGAAGTTCTACTTCCTCATGTTCGTCTTTCCCGTGGTGCTGTCGGTGAGAAATTTGTTTTTATGGACAAAACGCAACATGTCATCGAACATTTGCTGTTCAGGATTGTCTAGACAGCGAGGGTATTCAACGCCTCGTATGGCCATCACGTTCTCCAGATCTAAACCCCATTGAAAATGTGTGGGATGCTTTGGGGAGGCAAGTTGCTGGTCGAAACTATCCTCCGACAAACAAGAACACCCTCATCCGTGCACTTCCAGAGGATTGGGATAAATTGCCTCAACAGCTGCTGGATAATGTTGTGCAAAGCATGATACGACGTGTGGAATGTTGCATCACACTCCACAGTGGACATATCCCGTACTGATACCTTTCTCCAAGGTGCCTGCTGACTTTTAGAAGCATTGTTCCATTTTTCCGTTTGCAGCATCAAATGAACATTTTTTTTTATCTTTCAGATGTTTTACAGCTTTTGTACTTTCCAGAACAATAAATATTCTTTATTCTAATGTCTTAACAGTGTGGCAACTATATTTTATCCTACTAGGCCTCATGTCTCGCTTAATGTTATGCTACACTGCAATTTGTGATCCGTCCTTAGCAATTATCCAGCAGTTTATTATGAATTAAAACATGATTTTCTAATTCATTATTAACATTCCTTATTAACAAGACTTAATTTCATTATTTAGAACTGTCCTACTTTTTCACGCAGCATGATGTGGATGAGATTAATTTTTACTTATAATAAACAAATAGTTTTTTTATTACACTACTGGAATTAAAATTGCTACACCAAGAAGGAATGCAAATAACAGAGCGATATTTATTGGACACATACATTATAGTGGAAAGAACAAGTGATTAGATTTACAGGAAATTAGGATGTATAGATCTTGAGAAATCAGTACCCAGAGCAGCCACCTCTGGTTGCAATAACAGCATTTATCTGCCTCGGCATGCAGTCAAACAGAGATTATATGGCATGTACGGGGATCTCAGTCCATGCAGCTTCAACACTATGCCACAGTTCATCGACAGTAGTGAATGGTGAGTGATGGCATGCCAATCGCTCGACAACCATTGACCACACATTCTCAAGTGGTGACAGATCAGGAGAACGTGCTGGCCAGGGTAACAGTCGAACCTTTTCTGTATCAACAGTACGGGCAACATGCGGTCGTGCATTATCTTGTTGAAACAAAGCATTAGGGAGGCCTCGAAGATAGGGCAGAGCCACGGGCCTTAACACATCGGAAATGTAACGGTTGCTGTTCAAAGTGCCGGTAATGCGAACAAGAGGTGATCGAGACGTGTATCCAATGGCACCCCATAACATCACTCCTGCAGATGGGCCAGTATGGCGATGTCCAATGCAAGCTGGGAATGCGCGTTCTCCACGATGCCTCCAAACACGGATGCGGCCATCATGGTCCTGTATACAGAACCGAGATTCATCTGTAAAGATGACGTGATGCCATTACCGCGTCCAGGTTCGTCGCTGATCACACCATTGAAGGCGCTCCTGTCTGTGACGCAGCGTCAATGGTAGCCGAAGCCATGGTCGCTGTGCAGACAATCCATGCTGCTGCAAACGTCGTCGAACTGTTCGAGCAGAAACTTGTTGCCTTGCAAATGACTCCATTTCTCGACTCAGGGTTCGTGACGTGGCTGTACGATCCCTTATGACCATGTGGATAAGATGTCTGTCTTCTCTGCTGTTAGTGATGAGGGGTCGCTAAGATCTTGCATGACGTTCCGTATGATTGTCCTGAACCCATCGATTCCATATTCTGTTTACAGTCATGGGGTCTCGACCGACGCGAGCAGCAATATTGCGGTACGATAAACCGCAATCCCAGTAGGCTATAATCCTTCCTCGATCAAAGTCAGACACGTACTGATAGGCATTTCTTCTTCTTACACGAGGCATTACAACAACTTTCTTTGCCGAAAACAACGTTGAAACGGAAATTGAGTATGAGAAAACTGTTGTCAAATCTCTGGTTTTATACACATTGTAGATGTCGCTACTGTCGCCTGCTTTGTATGAATGCGCTTAAAATCTAATCATTTGCATATCACAACAAGTTCTACCTGTCATGCAAATTTCACGTGTGTGGTGTGCCGCTTTCCTGTTGTAGCAATTTTAATGGCCAGTAGTGTAAATGTTACACACAGTTGTGGAAAAAAAAGTATTAGAACAGTAGGAAATTTTAAGTTTTCAAAGTAATAAAATTAAATATTTGTCACATAGTATTTATGTTATGTAATACTCTTATATAATTATTCATAGAGTTAGAGAAAAATATTTAGAATCAATAGGATTTAAAAAATTTAAAGATTTGCATTGCAAAAAAAGTATTAGAACATCGGATTTCAATATTGAATCATACATAAAATAACTAAAAATTCAAATGTGATACTAATACTTGGTATGTAGTCCTTTAGCTGAAATTTCTGCATCCAGGTGTCTTGTCATAGATTCCACCAAATCTTTGGTGACATGCTGGTCCAGGCATATTTCAAAGCTTGCTTTAAACTAGATTTACTTGTTATTGGAAATTTTCTCACTTTTTCATCCAATAGATGCCACAAATGTACTATAGTATTCAGGTCTGGGGACTGGGGGAGTTACCAATCTTCGGGGAACTTTATATATAAGCCATTCTTTGGTTTTGTTGGCAGTATACTTGAGGTCTTGGTCTTGTTGAAAAATGAATCTCTTCTCTAACGCTAATCTCTTTGCACTATCTTCCAAGTTATCTCGTAACACATCAATACATGACAAAGCTGTCATTTTATCATCAATGAACTGGAGATTTCCAACTCCATTGTAAGCCATACAGCCCCAGATTATGAAATTCCCTCCTCCGTGCTTTATAGTTTTCTGTACATTTTGAGCCTGAAAAGCAGTTCCTTTTCTTCTCCAAACTGTGAGCACGTGTTTAGGTTTGAAAATTTCAAATTTACTCTCGTCGGAGAAAATTACATTTTTCAAGAAATCTAATGATTTATTTTTATAATTTTTGGCAAATTCTAGGCGTTTTTTCCTGTTGATTTTTGAAATAAAGGGTTTTTTCCTTCGCCGTTTTCCTTTTATAACAGCATTATGCAATAAATTTCTAACTGTTTGAGGTGTTACAACCTTCCCTGAGATTGATTCAATATTTGTGGCCAACATCCTTGCACTTCCTATCGGACACTGTAGGGCATCTTTAACCAATTGTCGTTTTTCTCTGACAGTCAGTTTGCTTGGTCTCTCTGATCTTGGCCTATTATCCACAATACCAGTTTCTTTTTTAGAATGTTGTGAATTGCGCAAAGTGAAACATTCAACTTACTGGAAATTTTTCGAAATGTTTTGCCACTATTGTGCAGGTGAACGATTTGTTCTCTCTTCGCAAGGGAAATCTCTTTTATTTTGGATGCCATGGCAGGAAAAGTCCACGTAAACTGAATTTCTACAAATCAGCAGTGAATGAGACAACTGCCCTTGACATTGATACGGTTGAAAGTAACCTTGAAAGTTTAATGACGTCACTAGCGCTGTTATTTGCATGTTTCTGCTTCTGTTCTAATACTTTTTTTGCGATGCAAATTTTGTTATTTTTATTTTAATAATATTGTAATTATTTTTAAATTTTTTTTACTTAGTTATAATTTTCTAAGAAAATATTATCATTTATAAGCTGATTATACGATTTACTTGATTTTATTATCTTGAAAACTGCAAATTTCTCATTGTTCTAATACTTTTTTTGCCAACTGTATATAGTTATCTGAGTGTAAATAAGTTTTTAAAAGTGCTGTAATGAGAAATTATTTTGTAAAAATTCAAAGTTTTTCTCTTATTTGAAAAAAAACCTAGTGTCCTACTTTTTTCCAGCAGTGTATGCTTAAAATCTATATTTCATGTTTAAAATTAATCAAATACATAAAATTTCTCAAGAAACTTTGGAAACAAATGTGAATTAGTAGACAAAAATTGAAGACCGATTTAAAGTTTACTTCATCCTTATTTTTATAAGAAGAGTAAAGTATAATGAATGATATTTAACGCCGTAACAAAGCTCTGTTTATATATATCCTTTTTATTGCTGTATTGAAAATTAACTTTGAGTTTTGAATACGTTAAAGATTCTTTTAGATATTGCTTTTATTATTATTATATTTAGAAGGAAATGAATTATGTTGCATCATTGCGAAAAAAATATTTCCATTAGTATGATTTTATCTTTTAGTGCATAAATTTATAATTTAATTTGAATAATAACAAAATTCTGATAAAAATAAAAATATACAATATAAAAATTGGAGCAAATAATTCATTTGTTCCAATTTTTAAACAAATAAAGCCAATTTTTTTTAACTTGCTTTATATATTCGTCATATACAACATCATTCAATTTAAATTACTTTCTATTTTTAGAAATAATTATTTTTCACTAAAAATACACTACTGGCCATTAAAATTGCTACACCAGGAAAGCGGCACACCACACACGTGAAATTTGCATGACAGCTAGAACTTGCTGTGATATGCAAATGATTAGATTTTCAGCGCATTCATACAAAGCAGGTGACAGGAGCGAAATCTACAATGTGTATAAAACCAGAGATTTGACAGCAGTTTTCTCATACTCAATTTCCGTTTCAACAATGTTTTCGGCACAGAAATTTGTTGTAATGCCTCGTGTAAGAAGAAGAAATGCGCCTATCAGCACGTGTCTGACTTTGATCGAGGAAGGATTATAGCCTACCGGGATTGCGGTTTATCGTACCGCAATATTGCTGCTCGCGTCGGTCGAGACCCCATGCTTGTTAGCAGAATATGAAATCGATGGGTTCAGGACAATCATACGGAACGTCAAGCAGGATCTCAGCGACCCTCCATCACTAACAGCAGAGAAGACAGACATCTTATCCGCATGGTCACAAGGGATCGTACAGCCACGTCACAAACCCTGAGTCGAGAAATGGAGTCATTTGCAAGGCAACAAGTTTCTGCTCGAACAGTTCAGCGACGTTTGCAGCAGCACGGATTGTCTGCACAGCGACCATGGCTTCGGCTACCATTGACGCTGCGTCACAGACAGGAGCGCCTTCAATGGTGTGATGAGCGACGAACCTGGACGCGGGAATGTCATCACGTCATCTTTACAGATAAATCTCGGTTCTTTATACAGGACCATGATGGCCGCATCCGTGTTTGGAGGCATCGTGGAGAACCCGCATTGCCAGCTTGCATTGGACCTCACCATACTGGCCCATCTGCTGGAGTGATGATATGGGGTGCCATTGGATACACGTCTCGATCACCTCTTGTTCGCATTACCGGCACTTTGAACAGCAACCGTTACATTTCCGATGTGTTAAGGCCCGTGGCTCTGCCCTATCTTCGAGGCCTCCCTAATGCTATGTTTCAACGGGATAATGCATGATCGCATGTTGCCCGTACTGTTCTGAACTTCCTTGATACAGAACAGGTTCGACTGTTACCCTGGCCAGCACGTTCTCCTGATCTGTCACCAATTGAGAACGTGTGGTCAATGGTTGCCGAGCGATTGGCACGCAATCACTCACCATGCACTACTGTCGATGAACTGTGGCATAGTGTTGAAGCTGCATGGACTGAGAACCCCATACATGCCATACAATCTCTGTTTGACTCCATGCCTAGGCGGATAAATGTTGTTATTGCAGCCAGAGGTGGCTGCTCTGGGTACTGATTTCTCAAGATCTATACATCCTAATTTCCTGTAAATCTAATCACTTGTTCTTTCCACTATAATGTATGCGTCCAATAAATATCGTTCTGTTATTTGCATTCCTTCTTGGTGTAGCAATTTTAATGGTCAGTAGTGTGTATATATATATATATATATATATATATATATATATATATATATAGTAACATTTTTAATACGCTTCGTAAACATTAAAATATAGCTACCTATTTTTATAAATAGAAATAGTATATTGTAGCTTTATTGAAGTTCTGTCCACCTTGAAATTTTTTCAAAAGGTTAAAATGTCGGACAAGTCATACTTTCAGAGACCAAATTGTAGTCTAGTTGGAGCAAGTAGAACCAAAACGTACTAAAATTTATTCCTTTTTAGAGGTTTAGTGTCTTAAGTCATGACAGTATACACACAGCATTTCAAAAATCAAAATAGTGGAAAAAAAGACGTTCATTGAAGGAGAGCGACAGTTATTGATTCTAATTTCTAAAACGTGAATTGTAAAGCCAAATCAGCAACTGATTTCTTCAGTGTCTACGATTACAGTTAGAAGGCACCTTCATAAACAGAACATTTATGTCGGAGCAGCAATTCATAAGCCACTTGTCACAGATGTTAATGCCAAATGTCGTACACAGTGTCACAAAAATTAATCGATTGTTAAGTTGAAGAAAGTAATATGGTCTGACGAATCTCTTTCACACTTTTTCTTATAACATGGTGGGTGTATATTTGAAAGACACCTCCATAAATGTATGATCGTGATTGTTTCCTTCAAGCTGTCAAGCACGGCCTTACTACCCTTATATAGGATGACGTGTCATGGATTTCTGCTGGATCAATCGTTACCTTTAAAAAAAGATCATCAGAGAAGTATAGAGAGATGTTGGCCGACCAGGTCCTTTCTATGATGAAAACTGTTCTCTGCAGAAAATGACATTTTCCATGAAGATAATACACCTACACATCCTGTAGAAATGTTCAATCATGGTTTGATGAATTTCATGTTGAAGTTAATCATCTACCTTCACCCACAAATTTACCCGGCTTCAATGTAATTGAACCGTTATGGTCTGTTTTAAAGCGTTTAATACAAAATCTATATCATCCACCAATATCTCGCTCATAACTTTCACAATATCTGCATGAAGAATGATGATGTTCCTCAAAATGTTCCTGTAAATATTATTCAGAACTTGTATAAATCAATTCCTCCTAGGTGAATCCAAGCAATATAACATGATAAAGGTAGTCCGTACACTATACAAATAAAAAGTTATTTATAAATCTAAGGTGCTTTTATTATTTTAATATATATACATATATATACACCTGAGTATTCCCAAAAACATGACAGAAAGTATTTTAAAGTCCTGATTTCAAATATATTGATATAAGTATAATTCATCCATATTGTAATAGCTCACATATTGTTCTTTTAGATGAATGCTTCGTTGTTGGAAATAAATAAGAAATATTATGGTATAGCTGAGCTTAGAAGAACGGTTATTGTATTTCTTAAGAAAATTTTATAAGAATAACCGAAATAATGTCGCCGTTCAATGGGCATGTTACCTAGATTTCGGGAAGAAAAGGATACCTTGGGAAGTATAAGTGTTTATCGTGAGATAATTTCTCCTATATTTATTGGTGGTTTGGTGGCAGAAGTGAAGTATCAAAAATGGCATGATCATGACGTTGACCTTGAAATGGATTTTCTCAACATGATATGCCAATATAGGTTCATGCAGCATAGTTCTCTTGTCCCTATAACTGCTGACATCTTTATATAACTTGGAACGACGTTTGGTGAGCATTTGATTCCAATGGATGAAGAGAAATTCACGGACCACGGGCGTCTCCATAAAATAATTCATTCGACTTCTTCTTATGGGGTTACATCAAGAACAGAATCTATAGGAATGCCCCTAATTCATTGAATAAGCTGAAATGGAACATCAGAAATGAGGCTGATTCATTTGATTTCAACCCAGTCTCGTGCGTTATGACAGAAACGGCTTTATAGATATGATCGGAAACGGTAAACATTTCGAGTATTTTTTATATTAAATGTCATTCATAGCTTTATTCAATAAGATAGTCATCATAATCTCGCATGTTGTATTTTTTCAACAATCATAGTTTACTTTCTTCTATCATGCTTTTTAAACCATCACTTTCTCTCACCACTCTCTTATCCTGTGTGTGTTTATGTGCATATATATATATATGTATATATATATATATATATATATATATATATATATATATATATATATATATATATATATATATATATATATATATATATATATCTTCGTAAAAATTTAAATTAAGGACAACAACAAAATTCTTGAATTCGAATATAAGGGAACTATAAAAAAATAATTATAGAAATCTTTTTTACATACAATGTGCAATAAATTTGAATATTTCAAACTTTTCAGCTGTTTATCAATAATTCGTAATGTATTTGAAATTTTAGTGATCACAGTAGATTTCTTAGTACAGTGTTTTCATTACCTTTAGATAATATCACAAATAAAGCATGAATGATTTAAATTCATGCAATTTTTAATCTACGAAAATAATTTGTTTTTATTGAATAAGAGAATTGTGCTGCAGTTGTACACAATTCCTATTTTAGTGAGTTATGGATTCAATAATATCGCGGAACTAAGAAATGTAACAGCAATGGCCGGCAGGGGAGCTCTTGTGTGAGGGCCAAGAATGAATGAACTGACTGTAATGTTTGCTTTAATGCTAATCGGTGCTGTGTGGGTAGGTTAAAAATAAAAATATTTCTACCCTTAACATTTTGATGCTTTATTTCTGAAATAGTTAGCTAGCCTCCCCTTATACTTTTTATTCATATTGTTTGTATAGAACAGAAGGGTAATTGTTGCTCTCTCATATAAAAAATCAATTAAAAACAATTGCCTCATCAATATTTAAAAATAATATTCTAATGAACAGTTCTTTTTACTGTTTTTAACCATATGAACTAGTGATAATTTATATTTTCAAGTTACTTAATAATTAATTTTAAGCATTTAGGAGTATATTATATTTTTTTGAATAAGATCTTATTTCATTTACATAAAAACGTAATGAATTTATATATGCTATTTGTTTCATTTATATGAATTTAAAAACATATTACTTTAACTGTGAATTCGTTTCAATTTGAAAATAATTACTTTAGAAAACTTTAATGATTATTTTTGAAATAGAAGTTAGGAAAGCTGTTGTTGTTGTTCCTTATTCCACTTGATCTAGTACAATCTAGACCAAGTCCAGTAGATCGTTCGCCCAGAGAAAGTCCCGAACCAGCGCAGAGTTTTCAAAAAGATCTCTCTTCTCCAAACCCAGACAGGAGAGCAGATGGTCCGGAGAAGCTTGGAGGAAATTGCACCTGTGGCACACAGGGAACACATTCTGACCCTGAACGAATGTAAGGGTGCGAGTATGTCCAGTAATGAGCCTGTATGTCCAGTAATCGTTCAGAAAAGTTGTATATATGTAATGCGATTGTTTAAATCGAAATGAATAAAAGAGAGTTTTGTAGAATATATTACCATGAAATTAATAGCGACCTCATGATATAGGTCACTATATTAGTTCAACAAACCACACATACAAGCCTCCCTTGGGAATAAAGATAACCAATGCACAGATGCATGGTAAGATAACCAAAATAATCGACAACAGAACTAACTTTTTATGTCTTCTTTGTTCATCCTGACGTTACCTCATTCACCTCTTCCGAATATAAATACCAACAGGAATTTAAATTTTATATAATCTGTAACTATAAATTATTTTATTTTTTAAAATACATATATTTTTGAAATCTTCTATGCAATTTTTTACATTCCTCAATAGAATATCAGTGGAACATGTGGAAAGCCGAAACTGTGTGAAATAAAATTCTTAGTAATATATCAGGATTTGAATTTTGAAAAATTGGAAATAAAATTTTTATGGCCCGTGCAAATAAATTTTACCATTCTAATTTCCTTCTTTCGGAAAGGTTGGTTTTATTCATAAGATTTATTTTTTTGAAATTCATGCAAAAAAGACAACAAATTACCTTATTTTTGGATCTGTAAAAAGACAAAAATTGTTTTCCGCCAAATGAAAGTTGGATCGTATTTTATATCTTGAATGCATGTTTCTTCCACAGCACTTTTGAATACGTCTATCTTGCACAATAACAATCTATGTTCAAAATTTTATAGTTGGTAAGATAAATCTGCATCATTTTCTAAATGTCTAAACATGTAATAAGAAAATAATATTCCTCTCTTTGAAAATCACATGGAAAAATACTCTCAAACCATGTACTTTGATCCTCCAAATAGTATCATTTTCCGTTTTTGATCTAGCTGCATTCATTTTTGTAATTACTTTTGGTGATAAGAATCTCTGTTCGGAATCGGAACAATTGAACTTCTTTTTATCAGATGAATGCCGAGGGAGAGAGAATAGCGAAATTAGTGAATATTATATATATATATATATATATATATATATATATATATATATATATATATATATATATATATATATATATTTATATATATATATATATATATATATATATATATATATATATATATATATATATATATATATATATATATATATATATATATATATATATATATATCAAAGTCCAGTCCAGCAAGAATGCATTTATTCCATATATGCAATACATTAAGTCCATACCATTTTTGTTTTACACTTACTAAATTTACTAAATTATATTATTGACAGTCTTGTTTCTGCATCTCGGCAAAGGATAAATTAATACTCCACTTTAAACAGCTTTAAGAAATATGGTATAAGCCCAAATGGTAAACACTGTGGGATTCGAACTAATGAACTCATTTCGAATGCCACACAAACTCCATTTGTATCGAATTTATAGCTTTACTGAAGAATGTGCATCTGAAGGCGTTACAATATCCTCGGGCAGGTGCATGTATGCAAAACTGTTCATCAGAAGGAAATTTTCGTACCCCTGGGGAGGAGCCACTTGAAGATGATTTCAAATGAGAAAAGGCGTTTCGGCCAGGAATCATCGCCTTTTGGGTGCGGTAACGTTTCGTTGGAAAATGAGTGCGAAGGCCCACCACCCACCCTTGGTCACAAGGGTTCTGACCTTAACGGGGGTGCGCCACGCTTCCCTGTACGCGAAAACGAATTACTTTGCTCTAAAGTGACAACTTGTAATCATGTCAGCAGTAGCAGAATTAAAAGGACCCAACCCAGCACATTAAAATCTTTGCCCTTTACCAAAGCTTTAATCTTCTGCACTTAAAAGGCAAACATTTATACAGTTCAAACACACCCTAGAGATGCTTTAGTCATTAACTGGCTTTGAATTACCCTACGTGTGTATATATCTATCCGATACCTGATACCGCCACTTTATTTTGAAAATTGGAATATTTTCATTGCATATAAAAGCAGTTTCCAACTCTTCTTACAATGACTTGTGATAACTTTATTTTTAAATTGGCTCCAGTAATGTTCGAAAAGATGCAAGCCGTGATTATTATTCTCTTCTTTCAACGAGATGAGAGTTCATGGGATCGGTTGAGGCGGTGTTTGTTATGTCCAGGTTTAGTTTTAATTTCTGCTCAGAGAGAAGCATGATGTTAATATTGTTGCACTAAAAGAGCAATAGAAAACTTTTACAGAAAGTGAAATAGGATGTATATTTAATATGAAAGTACATAGTATTAATTACGCAATAATATTAAGAATATAATCATTTTTCATACAAATAGGTTTGTCGGCCTGTAAGATTAATGCGAAAATAATCAGCTAGAAAGATATTGCTATAATAAAGTAGAAATTGAAGAAACATGGGGGAAATAAATTCAACTTTGAGTTTCCTTTTAATATGATCCACAGCGCGGATTTAATTCAAAGCAAAGATAAACTGAAACAAGTGATACTCAATACCAATATATTTGGAATAATTAAAAAAGTAAATAAAATTTCCCTACTTTTTAATCAAAATTGTCCACAATGAATATAAAGAGCAAAAGAATATGCTTAAGAATAGTTTATATTTATTCGGTAAAAATTGTCTTTATAAAGTGTTTTGGTTTTCCTTCTGATGTTGTTTGAAGTTCATAAAATTTTACCTGCAAATTGGCACATTCGCCTCCTGAAAAGACTTTTCTTGGACGTAGACTGTATTCATGAATCAAAAATTAGAAATTTAGAAAACTCTCAAGCACGCACTTTGGCAGACGTGGATGCAAGCAATAGAAACGAACGTCCATCTCCTATTGTTCAACTGTAGACAGGATACAATCTGCTGTATTTTTTCTATCAC
Organism: Latrodectus hesperus; assembly: GCA_037975125.1. Lineage (NCBI taxonomy): Eukaryota > Metazoa > Arthropoda > Arachnida > Araneae > Theridiidae > Latrodectus > Latrodectus hesperus. The sequence goes on along the minus strand of CM075854.1, from coordinate 4,680,378 downwards.
AAATAATAGTAGCATAAAAGCAAACTGTGGAGAGTGAAACTGAGAGGAAGCCTTTTTGATTTCGTTCAAACATTTCAATATTTTACTTTCAAAACTAATTGAGTGATATCTTTAGCAAGAAATCTTACACTGTCACATATTCTTAATGAGTTAAATGCATTTGTCATTAAATTCTTACAGCAAACACAAAAATGCTTTTTGGTGTGTTTTATATTGATAAAAAATATTCACAAAAATATAGAATTAAAAAATCTTTGTTGGTAAAATATAAAAAAAAATTATTCTAATATTTATTGGTGTCCCAAAAACTTTAATAACTTCAAATTAAGCAAGTTCCGCAGATTCGCATATATATATTATTTTATATATTTTAAATTAAATTTATAAAAAGTTAAATTAACTAAAATTCAAATTGTTCATTTATTAAATATCCCACTGAAAATAACAGTTTGGTATTTTAAATTTTTTATCTGGCAAAGAACTCAAATCTGTTGCATAAAATTATTTCCATATTTTCTAAAAATATGTATCTATTCTCCGACATTCAATCATTGAGTATTTATCGCCACTAGAGATCGAAAACATCAGACAAGAAGTGAGTGAGTTGATCGGTTTCCATTTCAGAAGCGGTGATTACAACAAATATATATATATATATATATATATATATATATATATATATATATATATATATATATATATATATATATATATATATATATATATATATATATATATATATATATAATGTACTCTTTCATTAATGATATCAATACATTTTATAATAATTTACAATTAAATAAAAGTAAAAATTTCTGTCGTCTGTTAGAATCTTGAAAGTGACTCTTCCGTCCGATAAACCGGAAGAATGGCTGCTTTTTCGAAAGAGTTGACAGGCATTATGAAAGAGGCATTAACATCTGAATGGAAAATATGCTTTTGGATTATTATACATCAAATGGAGATTAAAACGTGTGAATTACAGAAGCATACATCTTTTATACTTTGTTTATGGCTTTTTCATTCAATTCATATGTTAATTTTCCATTGTAGGCAATGTTCCTAGGGGTAGACAATGTGACTTTTGCAGAGACAGATTTCTAAAAATGAATTACGTAATTCTAAGGCTTCACGTGGTAGTATTGATCGATGAGAATTGTTGAAACCCTTAGATATTTTAATTTTGAAGCAAGCTTGCTTAAGTTCAATAAGTAATTAGGATTTATATTATTAGGTAGAACAAGATAGAATTCAAGGAAGGCACAGCAATCTTTGTATAGAGTGAAATAAAGGGATAAAAAGTTTTATAATTTAGTTTAGTTTTAATGAATGCATCACACTTGACACAAGTCTTTACAAATCCCAGCTACAGTTGGTGATAAAATACGACATACGAAATTGCATTAAAGGAAACACTCACTATATTAATGGATTCAGCAAATAAAATGAAACTGAAAGTGAATAAAAGGAACAAATATCTTTCTAAAATAAAAGGATCTAACCTTCAGACACACACAGGTAGCTAAAAACTTGAATATGTAATAAACTTCACTTTCATAAACCCTGACTTTGCTTTTCAAAATTCAATCGGCTGGACGATCCCAAAAAAAGCAATTTTATTTTCTTGATGATTTTTTGGGATATTAAATTCAATAAAATACATGGTTAATTTATAATATTCCAAATAAAGACAAATGTGATTAAGAGATAGGAATAAACTGAACAGTGGAAAAGAAAAATCATGCATTATTTTAGAAAAAATTTTTGCGTATTTACGATTTTATTAAACAATGATCTTTATGGATGTGCTATCGGAAAATGAGACATTGTCAAACCTATAAATTTAGATTGAATAAAATAATTTAACCATCTGCAGCAAACAAAGGTAATGAAAAAACCACAGAGGATTTTTAAATTAAGAAAGATTATGATAATACAGACTTTATTGATTTATTATCATTTATTTGAAAATATCTTTCTCAGTCATAATACTAAATGATAGAACAACATCATACTTGTTGTGAATGAAACTAGATTCATCCTAACCTCAGTGCATTGTTTTCTGCATGCACGTCTGTAAGGATGGGTATTTGGATGTTTTCTACGCTCCCTCTCTTGTGACGGGTGATACAGGATATGCATTCAAATGCTTTAAAACTGACTTCAACAATTAGTCCATTTGCTACGTGGTGTCAAGTATTGTCATCTTTTTGACAGTTTTAAACTTAGCCTACTCGTAAGACCAAGCGTTTTGGACCCAATCGTCCACGGTTTGATCCCAAACCACAACAAAAGAGTAATGCTTCTTACAATCGCATGAATCAAATGACTGTTTCCAGTTTTCAACCCTTTCGACTCGTAAATACAGCCCATTATCTAAGAAAAAGGAAGCTCTCAAAGCCAATCACATCACAAATCATCTCACAACATCTTTTACTTCTAAAGCTATCTGATACGCAAGTATTGTGATCAGATACAATGCTGGACAATTGCTAAGGACGGATCACAAATTGCAATGTAGCATAACATTAAGCGAGACATGAGGTCTAGTAGGATAAAATATAGTTGCCACACTGTTCAGACATTAGAATAAAGAATATTTATTGTTCTGGAAAGTACAAAAGCTGTGAAACATCTGAAAGAAAAAAAATGTTCATTTGATGCTGCATACCGAAAAATGAAACAATGCATCTAAAAGTCAGCAGTCACCTTGAAGAAAGGTATTAGTACGGGATATGTCCACCGTGGAGTGTGATGCAACATTCCACACGTCGTATCATACTTTGCACAACATTATCCAGCAGCTGTTGAGGCAATTTATCCCATTCCTCTGGGAGTGCACGGATGAGGGTGTTCTTGTTTGTCGGAGGATAGTTTCGACCAGCAACTTGCCTCCCCAAAGCATCCCACACATTTTCAATGGGGTTTAGATCTGGAGAACGTGATGGCCATACGAGGCGTTGAATACCCTCGCTGTCTAGACAATCCTGAACAGCAAATGTTCGATGACATGTTGCGTTTTGTCCATAAAAACAAATTTATCACCGACAGCACCACGGAAATGACGAACATGAGGAAGTAGAACTTCATTAATGTATCGTTGGCCCGTCACAGTCCCATTTGCAACCACATGTAGGGGCGTGCGGCCATTGATCATGCTGCTGGCCCACACCATGACACTGCATGTCGGATATCAGTCCCTTTCCTTTATATTTTCTGAACGATAAGCAGTACCACTCTCGCGCCAGATCAGTTGGCGTCTACAATCCGATGACAGACTGAACCTACTCTCATCTGAGAATAGTACGCATGCCCAGTCCTGTTCAGTCCAATTGCGATGCTCACGACACCATTGCAAACGGGCAGCACGGTGCTGTCTGGTCAATGGGACACACACAACAGGTCTGCGGGCGTATAGTCCTTCTCTCCATAAACGTCTGGCAACAGTTTTTCGTTAGATCTGCTTTCCTGAGGCAGCAAGAAACTGATTTGCCACCTGCTGAGCTGTGGTGTGCCTGTTCCTTTTTGCTGCTAGGACGATATATCTGTCTTCTGCAGGCGTCGTACTTCTAACACGGCCTCCCCCGTGCCGCCTACTACACATTCCCGTAGTTTTAAATGACTTCCACAACCGTGAAACAACGCTGTGAGCTATGTCGAACTCCCTGGCAATATCTGTTATTTTTCGCCCTTCTTCGATCTTTCCAATAATTCGGCCACGTATAAAATCATCTAAGTGATGTCGGGAAGACATGCCTAAAATTTCAAGTTCGTCTATTAAATCTTTCCTGTAAAACTTTGACTTGAAACAACAGCTGTCCACACGCGTCAAATCCTAAAGTTCCTATGAACGCTATCGCATGATGAACAGACGTGGAAAAAAATTTGCATACGCATACTTTTTACTATATCCCGCACTTATTATAATTTTCCACATTTTGCTTCCTTTCATTTTGTGGTTGCTATGGATGATAGTGTTATCCATCATTAGCAATTGTCCAGCAGTGTACTAAAGCTCTACTTTGAAGATACTCTATAAGAAATCTTTTTTCACATACTAATCCTACATGAGTAAAATGTCCATTTTCAGAAATTGTTTATTATTCTGAAGAATCAAAGGATACCGGGTCAACTGCTCGAATGGACAACAGATAGATCTGAATGATCCTACTTCAGTTTACTATATCAGTTTTTACAAATCTGCTTTACCCATGATTTTCACTTTCTTAGTGTAGCATGAAGAAATGACAGATAATCCAAAGATTCCTTTAATCCGAGCACAGATTTTAATTTTAACTAGAAATATTTTAAATTTTTTCATGTAATTTAATGTAAGTTAATGGAAAAATTTTAATGTGTAACTTTACTTAATGCGTTATGGAAGAATTTATATATTGGAGAGCCCGCGTGAACTAATGGCTTAAGCGCTAATGTTTGTCATTTGTAAAACAATAAATAGATATTACAACTTGGAATGTAATAATCAGTCCAATAAATAGTTCGGTAACCCTTTGTTGGCAAACTTTTTACAAAAGCTGCACGAAGCACATTCAGGTAAAAAACTGTTATTATATAAATCGACCTTATATGATATCGTTTTTCTTTCATTAATAATTGAAAACAAAACTTGAATGTTTTTGTGCTGGAGGAAAAAAATGTATGAACCTGTTAAGTATCGTAGAGAAAATATTTAAATTTTCATAGACAAGCCCAAGATAAAGTGTCTCATCCTAAGCTATGCGATTCAAATAAGTTTCTTATGATCAGCTTAAAAAAAAGAAAGAAATTCAGAGTAAATTTGAATCAGAGAATCTGAAAAATAAAAAATTCAGATTACATTTGAGTTAACTAAATTTATTGATAATATCACATCAGTTTGTATAGCAAAGCCAAAAATTAAGAAGAAATGAATGCATAGTTTCCTGAATGAAATATTTTAAATAAAATTTTTTCTATATATAATTGAGGATTATAAATAATTCTTAGTAAAATCACCTTTCGATTTAATATATTTTTATTAAATTAATAATCTACTTTAATTTTTAATGTTCAGTTGATGAAAAAAATCAAAAATTGATTTCAGGATAAAATTCTTCATTTAGGGATAAAAAAATCATCTAAATGTCTGTTTGTGCTGCTAAGTACTATTAAATACAAATTTTAATTCAAATCAATTTATTTTTTTTTTTAATTTCACTATAGTCAAAAATAACAATCGATTCGATTGGTATAAAAATTATAATGCATGAATAAATTAAAGAATAATCAAAAAACAAAATTCTTGCAGTTTCATGCATACAACAGAATAAGTACTTTTTTTTACTTTTCTTAGGTTAAATTAATTATTTTTTAAATTTTCCTCAAACAAATATAAACATGAAAACATAATCTTGTTTCCTGAGTTTTAAAATAGAGGTGTTCCATGGCGATGTTCTTGCAAATGTGTGAAAATAAGAGAACGCGCTTGTATGAATGTGTTGAGACATACTTTCCATCCAGAATTCATGGAGTTGATTTGACCTTTAGTGTCGAGATGTCTTTCATTTCCATGACCCTATTTGACGCTGCGTGATGACACTCGTTACCATGAAGTCTAAGGTGAGAAAAGGACGAACGTGAGCTGTTTCATTGAATAGCAGCTCTTTTGCTTGAATATCAATGGCATGCGCATTTGATAAATGGAACATGCAAAAAATTAATCACTATATATGAACTGGTTTTTCATAATCTTAAACACCCTCATTAATTTTGGTTTCCCCATCGCCAATCAGAGCTATGATTCCCTTTCAGGAGAACCGATGAAATTCAATACAAAAGAGGCCATTTTAAATCCCTTATTAATCTATTGGTAATTTTGTGTAGAGCTTATATTTCACACTCATAGCAATGAATCTTAAACTTTTAAATAAGATTAAAACCTTTCTACATTTTAAAAATTTAGATATAAAAGAGTAATATCGCTGGAAAGTAGGTCGCTGGAAAGAGATTCGTGGTTTATGCAAAGAGCTTGTGTAGGAATCAAACTCACAAGCTGTTGATTCCTTTAACTACCAGCTAAGTTTATGAATAAAATAAAGCACATATTGTAAATGGAATGTAATAATTAATCAATCGTCCTAAAATCAAATTAAGTAATGCATTTAAAATCTTTTTTCATACGAAAAATTTAAATGGGTAGGCAAAAAAGTTACTAAAAATTGGATATTCATACACACGAATCATGAATCTCTGGAATCTTAGAAATGATTCAGAATTTAAAAATAGGGATCTTAGAACATTTATTATTCATTTCAATGTTTAAGTCGAAATCGTAAAAGTTATAACGCTTAAACTTGTAATACATATTTTTTAAAAAAAAGAGTAAGAAAGAAAGGAAGAAACTTATTCATTGTATTTAAATTGTGTTGGGCTATTACAAAAAGCCATAATGCATTAATAAAATGTAGCATTTCTAAAAATTAGCTGACTCTTTGAATCATCAATTTATTATCATTTCTTGATAATCTAGGGCCATTGGTTTCAAAATTTTCCTACCATAAATTTAGGAATTTTCAGCATGGATAACATATAAAACTTCAATAATTCAGATTTATATCCACACATATCGAATTCTCCCAACGTAACAGAACTTTTTGTACGAAGGATTTGACAAAAAATGTAATGGGCTGTTAAGTTAGAAAAAATCAAACTATTCAGAGCAGTAAGAAAGTGGATGTTAAATTTGGTTATTAATTTCTCAAAACTTTATTTACGAGTAAAGTATAGATTAAAAAAGTAATGGAAAACATTGGAATATTCATAATGAAAGAATAAGACATTTATTTTAATTAATATATATGATCCCTTAAGTCTCAGATTTCATTCACAACTCTGGATAAAAATTTATACCACCAATAGTATTCAATGCTAATGGTATGTTTCCTGTCATTCCAATGAAAAACTACTTCCTATTTTGTATCTCACACGCTTAAGAATTTGAGTGGGTAGGTAGGCAATCAATTTTGGAGATTTATCCTGAATTCAGTGCTTATCGATCCCATTAAGGAAAGCAAAAATTTTACACATTGTCACTCGAAATAATATCAGGAGGTTGAGTCTTCTTAATTTAGAAACAGGGACCAAGCGGAAGATCCTAAGCCTTTCGCCGCCAGAAGTATCGTTTCACTAAGAGGATAGTGCAACCACGACATTTTTTGCGTACCTTTAAAAAACCTGAGAGATATTAGATCGGAAATAGAATTCACTCCCTTCTGAAAAGGAGTCCTTCCCATCCTGGCCAAGTGACCCTTAAAATCTTGAGAAAGGTTATACAATGCCACTGCAAAACTTTTCTTGTTGCCAAATATTTTCACCAACAAAACCGATTGAACTGTAAATTAATAAGAAAATTACGAGCCAACCACTTTGTTATATCGAATTACGTTCAACTGATGAGATCGTCAACGAAACTGGTATCCTTCTCTCCAAAATTCCATACAATACTAACGGAATGATATGGCATCATACGAAAGACAGATACGCATATCTGTGGAATAATCTATTGCTTTTTCAGGTATTCTGTCTACAATTGCTTTCTGAACATAAGAGCGACGATTCACTCTACACAGCAGCTCATCACAAAAATTCTGTGAGATTCTATTTCGTTCCCAGACATCAAAGTTGTTTATCAGCAAGTTGTGCGTATCTGAAAATATAAATCTGTTATGTTAGTTTTATTGTAAAATATTAGTTTTTAAATGAAGAGCCGCTTGTCATGAAACAACAAAGGATATAAAGTTTAAAACAGAGAAGAAATGTGTGCGTGTAAAGCTCTCTATACAGAAAAAGGAAGGATTATTTTGTTCAATACAAGATTCATAAGAAAATTCACGAAAGGAAATAAAGAATAAAAGAAAAAGAAGTGCGCAAGAAATTTTGAGGGATGCTGTATCAGAGTAGTTCAGTAACAAATTCTGAATTTTACATTCGAAAATGGAAATATAGTTTCAGCACAATTTAAAGAAAATCTATTAAACTGTACAAACAAATATCGCATTTGTGCGTATGAGCTCTTAATAAATGAAAAAAAGTTGTCCTTTATTATGAAATTCAGTGTGAAATAAACTTCAGAATATAGTGACTGCTAAGTAGATAAATACTTTAAATCCACAACATTTGATAAAACAACAACATTAAAGTATTTAATTGTTTCACAGTATATTTAGAATTCCTGTTGACAAAACTTTACTGCATTGCAGGCTTTTAAGAGCTATTTGAAAATACCAGTTTTCATAACGCTTGAATATTCCTGAACTTTTAGTATAATACAAATAGTCTTTCATTAAATAGTTATTTAACAATTGTTTGTACTTCAATCGGAGCAAAATTGCTCGATAAGCCTATTTTTCACTGCTTTGATAATATATATTTTGATTTAAGTCAATAAAAATATTTTTACTAGGATTAGAAGTTTTTGACTTCTATAATTACTTCTTGATAGATTCGGCGATAACTGTAATTTTTTCTTGTAGGGAATTCATTTGAATAATAGTTTTTCAGTTTCTTAAAAGTCACTCTTTTCAGAGTGTTCCATTTTTCAGGCTTAACGATTTTGTCTAGAGGCTAATTTTGTCTACTTACGGGTAGTATGGTGACAATGGTGTGGTCTCTAAATGAAAGTGAAGTGTAAAGAACACATAGCTACATTTCTGATACAACTTTTACACTATATTTAATCTATTCAACTGTATTTTATAAATTTCAGATGGTCTATATCTACTCAAATCTACTCCTAATAATTTTCAAATTTCCATCCCATATTAATGGAATATAAAATGCCAGAGATTTTAAGAATTAGCAATAGTAAATAAATTATAGCATAAAGTCCCATTAAACTATTTTGCACAAATAGTTATGCAATAATATATATATATATATATATATATATATATATATATATATATATATATATATATATATATATATATATATATATATTTGCAAAACAGTTTCATGGGATTTTATGCTATAATTTAATTATTATTGCTCTAATTCATTAAATCTCTGGCATTTTATATTATTATATTAATATATATATATATATATATATATATATATATATATATATATATATGTGTGTGTGTGTGTGTGTGTGTGTGTGTGTGTGTGTGTGTGTGTGTGTGTGTGTGTGTGTGGATTAGTTTTAGTAATACAACGAATTTGCATTTTAACAATATTATATTAAACATTATTTACAAATATTTACAATTATAATTACAAAATAAAGATATGAACATCTTATATTTCGGAACCGTCTTAGTTGGACCGTCGTCTGTTCTCAACTATCGTTCCTCTTCTAATCCTTGACACCAGGATCGCTGTTGAATCAGCAAGCGCTTGATTTCATGATGTTGAAATGCGTCATCAGGTGTTCCATATCTCACACTCGGCCATTCTAAGCGCTCAGGTCCTCCTGGCGACGAGAGTAACAGCAACTGCAAAATACAAAGAAAGAGAGGAAAGCGCAACCAGCAAGAGGAATAACTAACAAAACAGAATTTTGTTTTCATCTTTTCAACAACAAATGAAGGAGCCACGTCTTTCAATGTTGTGAAGATTCGTCTTAACTTCTTGAATGTTCCTCGTAAGCTGTTTGATGAATCGTCTTCTTCGTCTTTTTAATTCTCAGTTGCTCGCATTTTCCTTCCGTCGTGCTTATTTTTATCATATGCAAATGTATCACAAACATCTTGATGTAACACACAAGAAAAAATATTTTAAATTGATACTCTAATACTTGAAATAATGCTAAAGAAAAAGGTTATATATATAAGAAAATTTCTTCTGGAATAACTATATATATAGGAATAGTTCAGCAATAGACACAATATATATTATACACAAAACAATAGTTTGATAAAAATTATTTACATCTTCGACCAAGGTTTCCTTATATCTGCAGAGGAAGATGTTGTATTGGGACCTTCATGATTACCAACTTTTTCTACATCATATCTGTCATTACCTTTTACAGCTTTAATTTTGTATGGTCCAAAATATTTCAGCTTAAGTTTTAAACCTGGTCCGAACTGTGTTCTTTGGATAGCGACTAAATCACCTGTTTGATATTTTTTTTGAGGTTTTCTCCGTTTATCATAATAACATTTACTTTGTGTTTGATATTGTAAAATATTAGTTTTAGCAATATTACGCAATTGTTTTTTATCATGTACTACATATTGAAGATGTTCTTCTTCCAGTAGTTGTTTAATGTGAATGTCATCTTTATTTCTCATTTTAATGCCCAGCATTAATTCCAATGGTGAGAATTTTGTTGTTTGTGAGGCAGTACTGTTTATTATGCGTTGGACATTAGACACATGTTTATACCATTTTGTGGGTTTGTCTATAGATAATTTAGTTAAAACTGCAATTATGGTTTGATGCATACGCTCAATTTGTCCGTTTCCGCGAGGTACTCCAGTCGTGATAGGTAGGTGCACAATATCTTCTTCATTACAATAAGATTGAAATTCTTGGGAGGTAAAAGTTGATCCTTTATCTGAGATTATTCGACGAGGGTTACCAAAAACTGTTTGCTGTGATTTTAGTTTATCTAATGCATCTTGTGCAGAGGTAGATTTAACAGGATATATCCAAGTAAATTTTGTAAAAGCGTCCACCACAGAAAATAAATGTTTCTAATTTTTGTTCGTAGATGGCAAGGGTCCTAAAAAGTCAATGTGATATGTATCGAGAGGAGTGTCACCTTTTGGGATTGGGTAGAGGAGTCTTTCAGGTTTACCTGATTTTTTGGAAGACAAGATACATGTGATGCAATTGGCGATGAAAGTTTGTGTTAACTTATCTAAATTTGGAATATAATAGTCTCTTTTAATAATTTCTGTAGTCTTTTGTACTGAAAAATGACCTTTAGAATGCGCATGTTGAATTAATTGATTGCACATGGCTTGTGGGACGACTAAAAGTTCTTGATCTTGGATCAATTTGTATAAAATGCCGTTTTTAACTCTAAAATCAGAATTAAGTGATTTTTCGACTGCACTCTTCATATTTATGATAAATTCATCGGTAGATTGCGACTTTATTATCTTCTGTGTAATATCATCAGGAGAAATAATCATAACAGGGTAACGACTTAAAGCATCAATATGTTGCATTTGTTTACCTGACCTATGAGAAATTACATAGTCAAAGTCTTGTAACAAAAGAGCCCATCGTGCGATTTTTGCGCTTAATTCAGCTTTATCCATTGTTTTTTGAAAAGCCATACAGTCTGTAACTATTTTAAATTTAGTGCCGTGTAAATATACGCGGAATTTTTTAAGAGCTTCTACAACAGCGAGTACTTCCAGTTCATAACTGTGTAATTTTTCTTCCTGGGGAGATGTTTTTCTGCTCATATACAAAATTGGGTGAAAGTTTCCGTTATCAGATTTTTGAAGGAGAGCTGCGCCAAATCCAAGTTTAGATGCATCTGTGTGTACCTCTAATTCTGAACCTGGCACAAATAAATGCAAAACAGGATGTGTTGTGAGTAATTCCTTTAATTTGAGAAATGCCGTCTTTTCGGTGGAACCGAATACAAAAGTAGAAGACTTTCTTAGTAAGTCACTAAGAGGTCTGGCAACAGTGGCATAATTTGGAATATATTTTCGAAAGTAGCCTGCTAAACCCAGAAATGATTGCAAGTGTTTGACGTCTTTGGGTTCAGGGAAGTTAATTACTGCTTTTATTTTTGATGGAGAGGATGAAATAGTATTGTTTTCTATAACATGGCCTAAAAATTCAATTTTTCTTTGCAAAAATTGGCATTTCTTAAAATTAATATTTAGTCCATAATTTGAAGCAGTTTCGAGAACACGTTTCAATTTAATAAGACCCTCTTCTTCAGTTTTAGATGGTATGATAAAATCATCCATGTACATAATTAAAGTACCATCTGCTATTAATTCTCTGAAAACACTAGATAAATATCTATTGAAAGCGGCTGGACTAATTGTTAAACCAAATGGAGCTTTAAGGAACTCATATTGTCCATTATGGGTAATAAAACTAGTGTATTTGGTACAATTAGGGTCAATATCCACATGAAAGAAACCATTTTTTAAGTCAATAGAAGTGAATACTTTTGCACTTTGTAACTGATCTAATATATCATCAATAAGAGGTAATGGATAATGATCTTTAATAATTTTCTTATTTAATTTACGAAAATCAATACATAAACGTGTAGAATTATCTTTCTTTTTTACCAAAACAATTGGACTAGCGTATTCGCTACAAGAAGGTTTAATTATTCCTTCTTTTAACCAATCATTGATTTGTTTGGATACAAATTCTTTTTCTGGTATGGACATTCGACGTGCTCGTTGGCAAACTGGGATATCATCTTTTAAAATAATAGACATTTTCATCTCTGTTTTTCGCGTCTTATTGGGTTTGTAGTTGTTAATTAAATTGTTTACTTCTTGTTTACATTTTTTGTCAAGTATGTGATTTAAATCAATGTCTGATGTGTTGTCAACAACATTAACTAAATGCACGAAAAAATTATTATTTTCTGCTTTACATAAAGAAATACCATTTTTATTAACTGTTAGTGTTCCTTGAGTAATTATATCTGTACCTATAATTAAGGGTAAACTCATCTGATGTTGAGAAATAACGTAAACTGTTGTAGAGAAAATATCATTATCGATTTCTATATTTGCCTGAAATGAACCAAGAGGCTGTACTTTAGAACTACCAAATCCATTTAGTGTTAATTGAGAATCGGTCAGTTCAGAAAATTCAGTTTGACGATACAGATCTTCGCGTAATAAAGTTGCATGGCTTCCGGTATCAATAAGAGCATCTATCAAAATACCTGAAATTTTAACTATTTTATGCATGTCTTGTCGAAAAGTGATGTGATTGTTAAGAGTACGAACTGTTGAATTGTGATTATCTATTGGTGTGGAACATTTATTATCACTGGCTTTATGCCCAAAAGAATTACAACGAAAGCACTTTAATCCTTTACTTTTGTCTCTACAATTAATTGATTTATGTCCATTTTTTCCACAGTTAAAACAACGAATAGGAGTAGTCTGAATTTTGGTTTGAGTTTGATTCTTAATTGTTTGTTCTACCACAGGAATTTTAGTTTTCACTTTTTGACAACTTTTTTGAATGTGTTCATGAATTTTTAGTTTTGTTTTAAATTCTACTAAATTAGTGGCATCATACAAGATTGCTTTATTCTGGGGAGAATCATTAATGCCTTGAATAACATAATGAATTAGAGCCATATCATCGAGTTGAGCTCGACTAGCAATTTCTTTCATAATTAAAAAATATTCAAATATTGATTCTTTATCTTTAATTTTTCGACGATTTAATGTGTCATGAATTTCTGCTGAATTAATTTGTTCACCAAATTCCGAAATTAAAGTGATTTTCAATTCAGAATAGCAATGAATATTGCTTTCGCTTTTAATAAATAACAATGCAATTCCACTTAGTGCTCTTTGTGCAAAAATAAATTTTTGAATATCTGATAAACTAAATGATATAGCAAACGCTTCAAATTTTTGAAGCCATAATTTGACATTTTCATTTTTATCCCCAGTATACTTAGGAACTAAATAATCAATATCATTGAAATTAAAGGGCAATCTTGTATGAAAAGAATTAGCATCAGAAATATGACTATCACGCACACTATTAAGATACACATTATCGCTTTGCACATTCGACTGAGTAGAATTTGGAATCACTTCAGTTTCATTATCAGTTATTTCACATTTTTTTACATTTTCTTGAAGAGACTCCAAATCAGTGAGGAATGATAAAATTCTTTCTGCCAATTCAGATAGTGTTCCATTAATATCGATTTTCAAAATATTAGCAATCGAAATTAATTCGATTAAAGAAAAAGTTGCTTTGGTATCAACTAATTTAGACTTAAAATTTGCATCATCTTTTTTGAAATCAAAACCATGAAAGTTTCTTATTCGAGAACGATTTAATCTATCACCTTCTATTACCTATTAGGCTTGTGAAGAAGTTTGATTTTTCTCTTTTTTCAGTCTTTAGTGCAATTGCGATTTCATTTATATCACTTAAAAACATGTTTTAAATAAGAGTGACTCACCCTTCTTCGAAGTAGGAATCCAAAGCCGCGAATGTAGGTAAGTCATAAATCCCAACCAGGCCCTCTTCAACTTGTCGGCGACTCGGCGGCGGTATTCAGCGTGAATGAAAACAAATATCGTCAAAATATATTTGAAATAGAAAAATAACTGGCCAGGGCCCCCATGTGGCTTAGTTTAATATAGTAATACAATGAATTTGCATTTTAACAATATTATATTAAACATTATTTACAAATATTTACAATTATAATTACAAAATAAAGATATGAACATCTTATATTTCGGAACCATCTTAGTTGGACCGTCGTCTGTTCTCAACTATCGTTCCTCTTCTAATCCTTGACACCAGGATCGCTGTTGAAGCAGCAAGCGCTTGATGTCATGATGTTGAAATGCGTCATCAGGTGTTCCATATCTCATATATATATATATATATATATATATATATATATATATATATATATATATATATATATATATATATATATATATATATATATATATATATTAAATAGATAGATATACAGGGTAGTATTTGGACAATGGTGTGGTTTTTAAATGAAAGTGATATGTTGAACCATCTTTTAAAACGAAAGATAAAAATCAATATTAACATTGGTTATTATAAACTTTTCGTTTTTCCTAAAATTGTTTCCAGATTATTCTCATAAAATATACAACAAAATTTTTGAAGTTGAAAAGAATGATAACAACATATACCTATTATATTAATGACATGTGTGCTCCAAATATCAAAAGAAGAAGCATTTAAATTTTAGTAATCACTTCATTTACAACTTTTATTTTGTTATTGGAATAGTTTCGAAGGATGAATCCATTATTATTGAAACAAGTAACATATTTTCATATGACAAAAATCATGTGATATAAGTGAAGGCCCATAACCACAACCAAATCTATAAATGATAAATATTTTAAAGAATTTGGAGAACAAAATTCGTTTTTTAAGCCTTAACATAAGAGCGTGAAAATAAGATTTAAAATGAATTAGGTGGAAAAGGAAAATCAAACTAAAGTGGGAAATTAGAAACCAAGAAAAAACTTTTCATGAATAATTACCAGATAAATAATACCTGATAGAAATAATAAAAAAATGGTAAAAAGTTCACTTACACTTTGAATAGAGGAAACTCCAATATGAGAGGTCCTACTTAGAAAGGATGAGACCAAAATAAATAATTTATTTAATAATAAACTAGTGCATAGATTGTCTTGGCATTGGAAGGGAAAAATCATTCTTAATTAGTGCAATTTAATAAGATAAAATTAAAGTTAATTTCAATAGAGAGAAAAACTTTTTTCATAATCTATTTCGAACACAATTTAAGAGTATAGTACCTCTCATTCGATTATTTTTAAGGTGTTGCTTTGTAATATGGTAAGGCAAAGCACCATATAACACGATTATATATAAGAGAAATATTCTAGGGAAATCAGATAGAGAGAACAATGAATAGCAATTACATAATCATTTTAAAATTGATATGGGACAAGAATTCCATTCAGTATAGTTCGAAAACTCCGTAATGGTAAGAGAATGGAACACCCATCACAAAAAATATGCAAGTCTTAAAAGTTGCAACATACACTTTGGAATTAATATAATTGATATTAATTCCACAACAGAATATAATCGATAAGAATTAAATAAAAAAAATTATCCTCGCATCGAAAAAAGTGTAAAATGAATTAAAGAAGGAACTGTAACCATCTAAAAATATTTGTATTCAATAATACAATTCGTAAGATACAAAATACATGTCTCCAATTCGAACCCATCATCATCTTTGAAAAATGGCCATAGAGCCAAATATTTTGCAGATAGATATCAAAAATACCTCAAAAATGAACTGTAAAAATTGATCAAGGGGAGCAAGGAGAGTACTGGAACATACATTGATTTACAGATGTAATAATTAATTTGGATTGAAGTGAAAAGGTGAAGATCGTGGGAAAGAATCCGTTTCGTAGTAGGATTTCGGGATGGTTTTTCCAAAAATAGAGACAACTTTATAATATAATTGCACCTTAAGTTATGTGATAGAAAAACCCGAATTCAAAATCGTGATTAGTTTTTAAAAAACCTTCGAAGTACAGGGAGGAGAGAGTTCGTTGAATTAAGAATATATATTGCATTGAGCCATTATGTCATACGTCAAATCATGTTCAGAAAGAGAGAGAGACTGACTTTAAATTTATCTTTTAATAATATATGTTCAGTAAAAATAATAGGTAAACCGCTTTTATCTTCTGATATTTTACTAAACACTCTTCACCCCATATCAAAATATAATATGTAGGAATTGTTCAAAAATTTTAATGAAAATTAAAATCTGCAAAAACACAGAAATAACTAGTCAAGCTTAAAAAATATAAATTAGCAATTCGAAAAATCTGCTGAATCATACTGCGAAATGAAATGAAAGCTAATGTAATTATAAGTAAGAATTTTAGTACAAATATGAATCAAACGTCAACTAAATAAGACACTTCCAGTGAAGAACAGAGAATTTCAACACCCAAAAGAAAATGCGAAATCATGACACGCGCGCGCGAATCCAGCTTTGAATGTATTCACATTTCATCGTTTTTAGACAATATTTTCTCTTTGTTCCGCTTCAAAACCCTAAGAAACGGTTATTTGTGTACTTTTCATTCCTCTACGTTAGAATAAAGGAGAGGCACAGTTGGCTGTTACGACTTTTTAATAATCCAGCAACAAAACAAAATAAAAAAAATCTAAAATTTAATATTTAGTTAATATTATTTAGTAGAGAGTAAAATTAAATATGTATAAACATTCTAAACGCACACACACATAAAAAAGTGCTAATTTATTAACCATTTAATAATAAATCATTCTTAATTTCTTTCAGAGCACTGCATAGTATTTTTTGTAGCTGCTCTTCTAACCCCTTCCCTGTCTTAAAATAATATGCGCCGCTGTGCCTACTCTCTCTCTCTCTCATATATATATATATATATATATATATATATATATATGTACAGATAGATAGATAGATTTTATAAATGAAAAGAATGATGAGGTTGTTAAATTTAGCATGAAAAAATATTAAATTATTAATAAAGTTTCCTTGCCTCTTTCAAAAACATATTAAAAATAACTGGATACTTTTTCCGGAGTATAAATTAAATTGAAATTCCAAATTGTTACTTGCTATGAGTGATTTCTAATTAATAAAAAAATCTATATATATTTTATAGATTAAAGAGAGAGAACTGATATTTTATGTGTAATTAAATTTATGCAAATATGTCAGCTAACAGAACTTATGTTTCTGGAACTTTTTATTTCCAGCTTAGGATTTCAATTCTTAATTGATGTTACCCAAAAAAGTACGCATAATTTATCTGAATTATGACGTCAAATCTACGAAGATTAGCTTTAAAGCTACTTCAAGAGAAAGAACGTGAGTCGACTTCAATTAAATACCTTAATCTGACTCCTTCTTACAAATGCTCAATCTCTTGCCGAATGTCAATAACAAGCATTACGTTTGGTGACATTTCTAAATGACTCGTTGGCGTCTGTATATTCACTAGTCACACGACAACCTCCATGTGAACGCAGGTATTGTTAGTTGTCTTTCCTTGTTGTCCGCATCTACCTTTTCTGGAAAGAAAAACATTTTCTCCACTAGAACCCACGGTAACTTCTCTGATTCACGAGGTCGGACACAAGGTCTCGAGAAATTTCCGAATATATGCCGGCTTGTTTCCCACCCCCTCTTGTCCGAGAAAGAAGTATGGCGACAAAAAATGAAGCTCGAAGAAAAAATAGCTGTGTACGAATGCCGATGTGAATTTGGAAGAAGACAAATGAAGAGAATCGCCCTTTGACTTTTAAGAGCCACTGCCAGAATTTGGTTGGGATGACCCTCAAAGATCATCTGAAGAAGATCTTGTAGCCAATAAAAGGTTATTTTTTTTGAAATCAAGTTTCATTAGTGCGGTGCCCCTGCTGCAGGGCGGCGAGAATGCGAAATAAATCAAAGTATCACTCATTGATTCTCTTGACACCAATAAAAAGGGTTGCTTGCCTAAATTCTATTATAAGGGTAAACGTACAGTCATCCAAATGATGAATGATTCTT
Organism: Latrodectus hesperus; assembly: GCA_037975125.1. Classification (NCBI taxonomy): domain Eukaryota; kingdom Metazoa; phylum Arthropoda; class Arachnida; order Araneae; family Theridiidae; genus Latrodectus; species Latrodectus hesperus. Next base: position 4,662,104 of record CM075854.1, on the reverse strand, counting down.
TTGAATGAGCCTGGCTTTAATGGAATTATGATTTATATCTAAAATTCTATTATGTATCTGAAGGATCAACACAAATACTTCTTTGGGATTTTAGAAGAAATTTCACAACTACTGTTTGTATGTAGACTTGATTTATTTGCAGTTAAACTTTTCGATTGTAATTGCTTAAAAAAAGTGTTTCTTATAAAAGAAAACTTTATTTTCAGAGTAACTGGAATTCAAACAAATGGGGTATGAATTGTATATATTTTTATGCAACTTACTGAATCAATGAAATATAGTGTGGAAAAATATTTCCTTCGCAAAGATTTCCTGGAAATTATGTCGATTGTTTTGTCACGCATTCTCTCTGCACACTTCAGCGATTAGTCTTTAATTTTAGCATGAGGGGAACCTATAAAGATTACTAGCATGTTCTTTTTATGTTTCAGCCTCTTGTATTTTCAAACTAGAGAGAAATAATTTAAAATTTCACTTTTAACTTTATTAACTTTTAATTTTAATTAACTTTAACTTTCAAACTTTTAACTTTTTTCAATTTTACTAAACTTAATTTTTAACTTTAATTAAAATTAAAACTTTTGAATGAATTTAAAATGCTTTGTTTGATAAAAAAAATAGGTAAGTTTTCTGGAATACTTAATATTTACAGAAATATGTTTTCTAAATTAAGCTGTTTACTCAGAGATTCATTACATGTAAAGTGTGTTTTTATCAATGCATATAGTAATAGATTTAAAAAACAAGTTATTTCAAAAGAATTAAATTTTATATTTTATGTATACAATCGTGAAATATTTTAAATGTTTCGTTTTTGGATAAAAATTTTATTTATAAAAATTACTTTGCAATCATCTTATAATTTTTATAAGACTATATGAAATGGTAAAAAAATATTATTTTAAAAATTTCTTACTAAAACATACTTTTGTACGCAATGTATTGCATTCCAAACTTTTCATATTAATTTGATTAAGTTATTTAAAGTGTATTTTTATCATACTAATTTATTTTATTGGATATTATAATAGTAAAAGTCCATAACTCAAAATGATTTTAAGAATTAATAGTAATATAAGATGTATCTTATATATAACATACATGTCCAGAGATGCAAATCAATGTTAGAGGTCATTTATCAGAATCAATAAACATCTTTTTCAGATATCTGCAAGAAATCTTATTCCCCTCGTAAAATTATATTTTTAATTTGCATAGAAAATCATTGACCATTACAAGACACATATTTATCAGCTTCCAAAGAGACTTTATAAGGGATCCATTCACCGTGAGAAAGCAAAGTTTCATTAGTGAGATAAACTAAGGATTAAATAAAAACTGCGTGTGATTAATGATTTTTTTTTCAAATTAAGATAGCCAATAAGACTTGTGATTTGTAGAGTATCAATCGGCTCAATTTACGTATTGTTATCCTCCAAACAGCCTTCATTTTTCAATCTTTTTTTACTGTCCTAGAATAAACATCACTTAATAGTTTTATCCTCTCCTCACACTTAAATGGCTTAAAAGCTCGAAATTTATATCCCATCTAGACATGCATAGGTAGATAAATAAACGAATGATAGTCATCCTAAACCTCCTCTTTATGATGCAATAAAAATGAAATTGCGTCATCAGATAGAAATTACTAGCTGTCCGTGTTCTCAGCTATCAAAGTAGCTGGAGAGTAATGTGTAATGAGTGTCCACCACGTTCTTGTCTCTCATAGAGAGCATAAATTTTCTAATAAAGAAATTCGCAGATGCCCAGGTATTTTCTCAACTAACCTTGATGTTTATTCATGATTCTTAATTATCAGTGTGCCGCAGTCCCTCGGAGCACCTGGAGTGCCACACCCACCTTTATCTTGACAAATGCAAGCTAAAAAAGCTCTTCACCTCTGGACTACTCGAAGCTTGCAGTTCCGGGGCGTAGTCCTGCTACAACCCGGGATCATTTCCTTGCTGCAGAGCTATACTTTCTGATGATGACCACACAGCAGGGCGTCCTTGGAAGGCTGGATGTCACAGTAGAATTTCTTTCCTCTTCTTTTAGCGCCTAATCAATCAGGAAGAAGGAGGCGAAAGTGGATTTTTTCAGCTGCCACAATTAAATAAACAAACACAGTATCGCATACTTTATAAAAGAAAGTTATCAAAAATAAATCACGTTCTCATGAACATGATAATATTAAATTGCCATTAATTTCTATTAAAAAAATTACCATGGATTATTAAAATAGTCTATTGTCAAAAAGTTTGCTTCTATTTATTTTTTCAGTGTTTCATAAAGATTTCAAGAAATATTAAACTAAGAAGTTATAATAAGAAAGTTGAAGTCCTGGAATACTAGGAAGTCTGGGAAGCTATACTAGTAAGTTTTTTTAAAAAAATTAAAAAATTAATATTTACCGATTAATTAAACTGTTATGACCACAGCCATTAATTAAATTTTGTAGTTGTTTTTTGCTTATTTATTTTTGTAAGAATATGACACAGAAATGTTCTTTGAGTGACCTTTTTTTTAAAAAGAATAAAAATCGTCGCTTTTGTAAGTAAGAAATTTTCAAGAAGTACTACACTGAGAAATTTTAAATATCATCAGCAGTTACTGCAAATTTCCTATTTAATCAAATAAAAATTTTGCAAACAACATTAAAAGCTTATTTGTAGGAAAATTATTGATCGAAAATATCGTTTCTATAGTCATCATGCAATCCATAAATGTTAATTTTTGATTCAATTTAGTTAAGGATCAACATTCATATGCAATAAGATGAAAAGAAAGCCTTTAAAATGACTAAGCCTTAAATATATAATTAATGCGCTTAGTATCAAAATTGTGAAGAAAAACGAAACACAAAACAAGTTTTTATAATGAAAAGAAATCGAATTTTAACTGATCTCATGACCTGAGAAATTCTTCTTAGGTCAAAAGAATAACGTGGTTAAAGATCGCTAACAATTTGAATACAAGTACTGAAGTTCTCCCTCCTTCTAAATCTGAAATGGTAATCCATAATTTTTACTGCGAAGGTCTTGGAGGAAAGAATGCGTTAACACAATGTCAGATAGTAATTTCAATTTATTTTCTAAGCATCACATAACAAACAAGCTAGATATCAAATATAGCTTGCGAAGCCCATAAATACATTCATAAGAACTGGGGTCTCAAAAATTCAAAAGAATTACATATAAAGCTGGCTTAAGAAGCCCAAACAAATAATTAATCATTAGTTTTGAGATTGATGTCTCTAATAACCTAGCGTCTCTACGAGCATAATAATGCTATATCTAAGTAGGCTTAGGGAGCCTAAAACAGCCATTTTTGTTACAAGGCGATGTCCTCTCTGTCCTGCACACCCGTCGGAATTCCACTCCAAAACTAAACTAAACTTAAAAAAAAAAACTTTGTTTCAGTGTTACCCTTCAATGCGGTCGTAAAGGGTGGTAGGGTAGAGGAAGTAATGGACGGATGTCGTCTCAAGAAGCTTCCGACTTTTACAGAAGTGCAGAATAAACTAATGTCAGCTCGTAAGATTGTTTTCAGTTATGCAAATCTTCTAGAATAGCACATCATACTTTTTCCAGAAGATTAATATAGAGTAATACAAGATTATGCAAGATTTATTTTAATTATAAAATAGTATGGTGAACAAAAAAGTTCTTATTTCCTTCGTATGACAGAGGAAAACTCCTAATGTTAATATGGAGTCTTAATATTGTCGTTAATTATGTGAGCCATCTTGGAATGACATTCTAAAGGAGTTATTCTGTAGCTAAAGAAATAAATTAGTTTGTTGGTTGGATAATTTCTCTAATAGCACTACTGGGGGGTAAGACCAGGATCTCCAGTTTAAAATAAATTTCAAACTATTACAAACAACCACGCACCAAGGAGGAGTCGAAATCATGTATAGAAGAAATTAAAATACATATCTTCATGGGCTTTTGAACAGGATAAGCTACCTAAATATAGAGAATATTGGAATTATTTCAATTGATGAAGACAATGTATCATTCAGTAATCAGCAGTATCTCCATATCTAAATCCAGATGCAAACTTCCCATGTGTGATCCATATTATTCAAATATATATATAGTCCTATGCATAATTGTGCATTTTGTTAATTTTGAAGCCTAAAAAGACTGAAGAAAAAAATGGTCATTGTGAAAAAGTCGGAATTGTATTTAAAGTAATAATAATATTTTCAATTTTTCATTTTTTTATTTTATAATTTAATAAATCATAAAATTATTTTCACCATCCATATCTATATATATATTTACCTATAGTTTCTTTTATTTTAAAGTGTTATATATATATATATATATATATATATATATATATATATATATATATATTAGGTCTACCGGAAAGTTCTGTCCGTTTTAGAATGAAACAAAGGAATGCACTTTTTCATACTTTGGATAAACTTTATTGAATAATATAATTGCCATCATTATATATATTTATGACTTCTTGCCAGCGTGATGGCAATTTGTATATCCCATTTTTAAAAAATGTCTTATCTCTAGAGGCCAAAAATTGAACCAGTGCTTGTCTGATATCTTCTTCGTTCTTGAATTGTCTGCCCAGCAAGAAATTTTGTAAGGACAGAAACAAGTGATAATTAGATGGTGCTAGGTCCGGGGAGTATGGTGGATGCGACAGAATTTCAAAGCCTAGCTATGCGACTTTCTGACGAGTCCCCAAAGCAGCATGTGGTCTGGCATTGTCATGAAGCAGTATGATGTCCTTCCTATTGAAGATCGCCGGCCTCTTTTCTTGGAGTGCTATTTTTAATTTATCCACAATTGCTGACAGTACCTCTCCGAATTTAGCCTTTCATTTGGTTTCAACAGCTCAAAATGTATTGGTCCTCGAATGTCCCACCATATACACAACATTCTCTTGTTCAAGCTCAACTTCGGTTTACAGGTGGAGGGGGCAGGTTTTCCGGGTTCGCAATATACCCTTTTTCTTATAATGTCTTCATAGGTAATCCACTTTTCATCCCCAGTTATGATCCTGCCCAAGAAGAGTTCGATTTTGTTGCGTGCAAGCAAAGATGTGCATATGATGATTCGATCATTCAAATTCTTTTCACTTAACTTGGGTGGCACCCATCTCGAATACTTCCACACAAACCGTAGTTTCCGAATAGGGTCGGAAATGGTTTGTTGAGCTGAATACTTGTTGAAACTGATTGTAACCGGAGCGGACAGAACTATCCGGTAGACCTAATATATATATATATATATATATATATATATATACACTACTGGCCATTAAAATTGCTACACCAGGAAAGCGGCACACCACACACGTGAAATTTGCATGACAGGTAAAACTTGCTGTGATATGCATATGATTAGATTTTCAGCGCATTCATACAAAGCAGGCGACAGTAGCGACATCTACAATGTGTATAAAACCAGAGATTTGACAGCAGTTTTCTCATGCTCAATTTCCGTTTCAACGTTGTTTTCGTTGTTGTTGAAAGTTGTTGTAATGCCTCGTGTAAGAAGAAGAAATACCTATCAGCACGTGTCTGACTTTGATCGAGGAAGGATTATAGCCTACTGGGATTGCGGTTTATCGAACCGCAATAATGCTGCTCGCGTCGGTCGAGACCCCATGACTGTAAGCAGGATATGGAATCGATGGGTTCAGCACAATCATACGGAACGTCATGCAGGTTCTCAGCGAACCCCCATCACTAACAGCAGAGAAGACAGACATCTTATCCGCATGGTTACAAGGGATCGTACAGCCACGTCACAAACCCTGAGTCGAGAAATGGAGTCATTTGCAAGGCAACAAGTTTTTGCTCGAACAGTTCGACGACGTTTGCAGCAGCATGGATTGTCTGCACGGCGACCATGGCTTCGGCTACCATTGACGCTGCGTCACAGACAGGAGCGCCTTCAATGGTGTGATCAGCGATGAACCTGGACGCGGGAATGGCATCACGTCACCTTTACAGATGAATCTCGGTTCTGTATACCAGACCATGATGGCGCATCCGTGTTTGGAGGCATCGTGGAGAACGCGCATTTCCAGCTTGCACTGGACATCGCCATACTGGCCCATCTGCTGGAGTGATGGTATGGGGTGCCATTGGATACACGTCTCGATCACCTCTTGTTCGCATTACCGGCACTTTGAACAGCAACCGTTACATTTCCGATGTGTTAAGGCCCGTAGTTCTGCCCTATCTTCGAGGCCTCCCTAATGCTTTGTTTCAACGGGATAATGCATGATCGCATGTTGCCCGTACTGTTCTGAACTTCCTTGATACAGAACAGGTTCGACTGTTACCCTGGCCAGCACGTTCTCCTGATCTGTCAGCAATTGAGAACGTGTGGTCAATGCATGCCGAGCTATTGGCACGCCGTCACTCACCATCCACTACTGTCGATGAACTGTGGCATAGTGTTGAAGCTGCATGGACTGAGATCCCCGTACATGTCATACAATCTCTGTGTGACTCCATGCCTAGGCGGATAAATGCTGTTATTGCAGCCAGAGGTGGCTGCTCTGGGTACTGATTTCACAAGATGTATACATCCTAATTTCCTGTAAATCTAGTCACTTGTTCTTTCCACTATAATGTATGTGTCCAATAAATATCGTTCTGTTATTTGCATTCCTTCTTGGTGTAGCAATTTTAATGGCCAGTAGTGTATTATATATATAATGCTAGAAAACAATGTATGATTTGAAATGAACTCCACATTTTGCTAAATAATTTTTATTTCTCAACTTTTATTCTTTCAATTAGGTAAAATCTTTATTCAATGTAAGCGTTTATCATTCAAGTTTATTATCTGTTTTAATTTTTAAATAAACTTTTCTTCTCAATATGTTTATCAAATTTATAATTTATTTCAAGATTTAATGCGTACTGAGGACTTACAGTCGTCTATTGGGACCGCTTGGTGGGTGGGAGAGGTGTCGCCCTCGTGCTGAGAAGCCACCTGATTCAGAAGCTGACATAACCGAAGACTTGCACTGACAGAATCACGTGCTTTAAAAATCTTCCTCAGGACCACTGTGCTTCCGCTGATGCAACGTAATTTGGGGAGGAGGGTGTCAACTGAAATATGACATCATTCCTTAACTATGATTTAAAATTATACGTCAGTTGGATGTGTAGGATGTGCCAATTTCGGGTAGTAGAAATAGGCCGCCACTAAACGTAATAAGTGCACTAAAATTATTTCCTCCTGTTTATTTAAGTTTTCTCTTTTCACAATAACTTACAGTTTTGAGAGATAATGCATCAATTTAAATGCGCATGTTTGTCTGAAATTCATGTCTTAAAAAGAAATTTTCTTGAGGAGAAGTTTTTAATTCTTTATTTTACTGTTCATAGTAACTGAACTTAAATGCTTGTAAAAATTAGCCATGCACTTTTGATGCTTTTTTAATGCCTTATTTTGATGTGCATGATATAGCTTGAATATATCTAGTTTATTTACAACAAATTATGTTCTAGAGAAAACGATAAAAAAACTGCAATTTAAGTCTATTAAAAATAACAATTTCAATAATACAACTGTATTAAATGAAAATAAAAATCAGCAAAAGTTAACTTTTACTGACCAATCAACAATTTAAAAAAGAATCAACACTAAGAGATGTTGATCTTCAACAATGAAATATGTCATTACTCTATGCTAACACAATTGTTATTTCTTTTCAAAAATAGCCAAGCTAATGCCTGAATGATGAGCGCTGCGACTTTTGTTCAACACTTCATAGGTGGGACTCCAATGTATTTTGCTTGAAGTGGTTTACTAAACTGAGCGTTCTATTCAAATTAGTTCTTGTGTTGAAAAAGTGATCGCACACCGACTGGCCAACCAACTTGCTCAAAATTGGTCAACGTATTGTATTTCAGACTTTCAGCTCAACTGTTGGTGGTTTTGTTTTCCCTTGATTTTAAAATCGTTTGGTGTAATTTAATCTGTGAGTTCAATTCTCCTAAGCTTCCATGTATAAAAAATGTCTATAGAAAATTAATCCAACCCAATTTTAAGAAGGTAATTATGATGTATTATATATATAAGTGTTAATATTTTCTTTAATGATACTTATGTTAAATAATCATATCTCTGTTATTGTTATTTAATCATACTTACATAAGTATTCACAACAGAGGAACTGACTAACATGGGATGCACAAAAGCAGTTATAACCATTCTGATTCATCTTATAATCAGTAAAATGGAAGAGCGAGGGTATTATCAGATGTCAATGGATGTTTGAAAAAAAGTCATCTTACTATTCTAAAAAAAGTTGGATTTTTCTCAGATCTGGGTACAAAATATATCAATAAAAATTCTTTCTTCACTTCAATGTTTTCTGGTGTCATGATGGCAAAATCTTTCAGTAGAAAGCCCATTGTTGGTAGAGTTATTATAATGAATTAAGAAAGTTATACTGTTGTAGTTTGAGAACCATGGCTTCTAACACAATTTCCTCTAAAGGTATTCAAGACATAACAGAGCATGATTTCAAAAGACCAGGACATTAAGAATTCAAATTGAAATATGCTATTAAGTAATCACATGAATTTTTTTTGTTGCTGCTGAGAGTATTTAACATTTATTGTGAGACGGTTTTTGACATCGGAGGATAACTGTTTCCATACAGTTTCAATAAATTTTAAATATATATACTTAATAAAACTTTTATGATATTTAAAAATATATTTCCTTAAGTCGGATTTGCTAATGTAATTTATCGTACCCTACAGTGTCAAGTAAAAATGTCTTAATTCCAGACGAAAAGAACATGAGACAAAACTTTATACAATATGTAGAAATTCTATTATATAAAACTTATTATAAAAGTTTATATTTAGAAAAATTTTTTTATTCAATGATGGTAGTATAACTGATATATATATATATATATATATATAGTATCATTTTCAATGTATTTTATAAAAAGAAACTGTGCTTTAAATAGTATATGTGTGTGTTCATAATAGATATATGGAAGTTTAAAAGTGTAAAAGAGTAGTATTTTTGCTGTTTAGCCGGTACTTTTTGTATACTAGGCAAATTATAAAAGGGCCTATAGTTTAAAATGATTCCAAACCACTTATATATCCATGCTTGAAGTGAGAATCGAATCCACGAAGTGTTGTACTACAGGCTAGAGTGATAACCACTTAGCCGCCAACTTGGCTTGTGTGAGAGAAAGATGATATATAAAAGCAACTGCAGAAGCCATTGTATTTGCTCATCGGGATTTTCTAACATATATTATTTATACATGTTGTCAATATATCTATTGTTTATAATTATTCTTGTTTTCGATCTTTTACAGAATAGTGAAACAATATCGAATCTAGAATCACCAAATATAAAAACTATTTTAATAATATATATATATAAGAATATATGTACATAATTTATTATTAATTATAATATTTAAGAATATATATACAGAACATTTCTGCATAAATATATGTTTTCAAATGTTTTAATAAAACATCTTCATATTTGATGATTAACTGATAACTAATTTAACTTATTCCCAACCAGTTATTTTAACTCTGGTTTTAAATGTGAAAAAAAATGTAACACACAATTATTATGGAATTCTAAAAAGAAACGCAGTTGCTGAAGAAAAATTTGATATGAGAAAGTACTGATGTGTGATTCACAATATGAGCCAGGTCCCCATCCATACTAAATGCCTGGGAAAAAAGAACATCAAATTGGGTGTGGATCATCTTTCGAAGGCTAGTGCGGGTAGGAAAGGGTAAAGGTGACCATTCCCTCTCCCCTGTCCTTATCTTAAAACCACCTCACGTGGCGTCTCACCCACCGCCCTTTTCTGCTTCTCGGAAGCATCCACCTTTTTCCACCCGATGTTACTTTTTTTTCTTCCGAAAGCTTGAAGATTCATAGTGTCAGAATATAAACAAGCGACCGTGCCACTGAAAGCAGCAATGCATAAATAAATGGAAAAGAAACAAACTGAGAAGTCAACGAAGAGTTATTGAAGAAGAAATGTTGATCTCAAGTATTGGGAGATAAGCTAAATACAGTAGGCGTTAGAACATGCTCTGGTGTTATCTAGCCTGTGTATGGCCCTAACATTCGTCATCCTGGCTCGCTCTCTGCTTGCTTCTGACTCTAAATGCTTATAGAGCTTTTAGCTTCTGATGTTCACCTCCCCCCCTCAGGATTTATTTCGGAGTAATTATTTTGTTGTGAAGACGTCACTGACATTTTAATGCAAATACGACATATATATATATATATATATATATATATATATATATATATATATATATATATATACCATAATATAATCAATAGACAAATACCATAATACAAGTCAATTTAAAAGTAATAAAAACATGAAAATACAAAAATACAGAAATATATCTAACTACCTAACCGCCTATACTGCGCTAAAGCAGCTAAAGAAAGGTAAATCAGGAAAATAATTAAAAATATACAAAAATATTAATTGAAATATAAAGAAAATAGATTTAAGACAAAATATGAAAAATTAATAAGAAGCATAGAGACTATGTCTTCTTCAGGAGGATATGGTCAACTATGCAAAAGAAATACAAACACTCTTTTCTGACATGCAACGAGTAATCGATCTAAGAAACTCGCGATATTCCCCCGAAGATTGTCTCTGCAAAACAAAATTTCAAATATCAAACTTCCAATTTATAAAACTTGTAAAAATTAGCAAAAATTCAAGAGACAAAATGTAATATTAACCCCAAATCAACAATTCAAAACCCAAATATAAGCCTTAATGAGATAGATCCACATTCCCAGGAATTTAAATACTTTTTTCTATTAATATTTATTTATTTGTTAACTTTTTATAATATATATATATATATATATATATATATATATATATATATATATATATATATATATATATATATATAAATGATTTTCTATTTAAATTTAAAAGTTAAAGTAGTTTAAAAAATTAAATTAGTTCAATAAAATATGTAATCGTAGGTGTTTTCCGGATTCTAATAAGAACTTCAATGCTTTTGGGTGACCCTTCCGTAGTTTTAAAAGCTACGCATTACTTCAATCTTAAAAGCGATTTCCTACTTCCTACATAGCTTAAAATAAATTTAAGGAAAACATTATTTTTAAATATTAAAATTAAACGTTTCATCAGTTTTCTAATATTTTCAATATCATTGCATATTCCATAAATGCGGCTTATTTCACTAATTACAACCTTTCTATAGATTTTAAGAGAGACATTAAAATTCCAAAATATTAATTTATTTACTCTAAAATTACATGCGTTTGTTTTGTCATAAATATCAATATAAGTCAAATCCTCGTTAATATCAATGTTTAAATTCCAAAATTCGGAATTATGACTGTTAATGTTAGTTTTTATAAGAATTAACTCCTTAGGATAAATAATTCCAATATATTTTTGCAATTTAGAACTATTAAAAATAATAAAATCGTCAATAAAATAAAATACAAAAGGAAATTAAAACATAAAATTTTTTTCATAATGATGCAAAAATAAATTGGCAAGTAAACTGGAAAATTTTGAATCCTGTGATATGCCAAAAGTTTGAACAAAAATGTTTTCTTCATTGGAAATAAAGCTATTAAAATGCAGAGTTTGACTAAACACTGTTCCAGTAATCACAATCAATATTAAGCAAATGCTTATGTTCATAATAATATATATTCAAAACATCATTTAGTTTATTTGAAGGTATACTTGCAAATGAATCTTTAAAAACAAAAGAACCAATATCAAAAAAACTATTATTCGAAAGAAACTCCAAAATTGGTTTATTATTTTTAACTATCCAAGTTGCTTTATCCTGAAAAATATTATAAATAATTAAGTTTAGTAGCTTAATAAAAATAATACCTGGTTTGTTCATGTAGGATATTGTACCACAGGTAATGTACCGAAATTTTAAAGGTTTTTTTTTGTGAAACTTAGGGATAACAGTTAAGCAAGGAAAATCTAAATTATAATTTTTGATATTTAAAGTTTAATATAAACATAAACATTTTTTCTCAATATCATTGACTATAGTGTTTAAAAGATTGTAAGTATTAGAGTTTAATGTATTTTTATCCAAGCAACTACAGATAAAAAATTTTACAACAAAATGCATAATTATTAAAAGCTTTATCTATAGGTGTGATTATAAAAGTATCTTTTAGATCTTTGATAGCAAATTTTAAATGAAAAAATTTTAATCTAGGAGTTACATATTTTTATCAATAATTTTTGTTAAAAAGTGTATGTTTCCATTCGGTAAAAAATTCAACAGGCGTACTATTTTAATATTTAATGTTTTATATAAACTCATTGAATTACTTCTTATTGTAAGTGCGAGAGAAAGACGTTTCTCTTCAATACTGACTTCGTTTTAAGGATATTGGTATATATCTTTATAATCTGAAATGTATTCGATCACATCCCGCTTAAAGTTTTGTTTAATAATATTTTTAAGCTTTTTAAATTCGATATATTAAATATCAATCATATTGTTGGTTTTTGATTGTTAAAAGATGTTTAGATTGTATAATCAATCATACGACGGACCAGTGTCTTTTTTAATTACTTATTAGACACAGACAAACATAACAAAGGATATGGGGATTAATTCTCGCTCGAGAAACATAACCGTTCTCCTCAATTTCTAAACTTCATCTCCTTCGTTCCAAACAATATCACGTGACGTGCGTGCATGCGCGAACATGCCGCCCGCCATTGCAATGTGAAACATTCAATATTTTCACACAAGTAAATAATAGTTAAATATAAATTTTACAAACATAAATTGCAACAATTTTACATAATGAAAACTAGTTAATAACATTACACAAATATTTGAAATGCACAGTACATAAAGTAAACAATCTGCCATACAAGAGAGAAGGATAGTGATAAATTTATCTTTTTGAATAAAACATTAAAAAAAAATTTTTCTAAAGGCAATACACATAATTTGGATATTGGTCTTTTAAATATGCCAGATTTTGTTCTGACGTCCACGACACAAATATTGTTATCTTTACCAAGATATGTCTTAATAATGCGACCTAAAATCCATTTAGAAGTAGGTATATTTTCCTCCCTTAAGATTACCATATCCCCAATTTTTACATTTTGTTCGGAAAACATCCACTTAGTACGTTGTTGTAAGGTGCTTAAATAAGATTTATGCCAATTTTTCCAAATCAATTGTACTGCCTTTGTAGTTCTTTGCCATAAGTTTAATCTGTTTTCACAGATATTTACCAAGGTAGGTTCTACAATTGAAGTAAGAGATCTTCCTGTTATAAAATGTCCAGGAGTTAAGATGTTTAAATCCTCTATATCTGAAGAGAGAGGAGTCAAGGGATGCGAGTTGAGCATTGCCTCAATCTGAACTAAGACAGTCAAAAATTCCTCATACGTAAAATTAGAGTTGCTCACAACACGTTTAAGATAATATTTGACAGACTTCACTCCCGCTTCCCACAAGCCTCCAAAATTTGGAGCTCTAGGAGGAATAAATTTCCATTCAATGCTCTCTTCCGATAAAAATTTAGCTAAAGTTTCTTGTTTAAGCATTCATTCTATTATGAAATCCTCTTAGTTCTTTATTTGCGCCACTGAAGTTGGTCGCATTATCTGAAAAGATTTTTGAAATTTTTCCTCGTCGTGCTATAAAGCGTTTAAGGGTTGCAATCATTGATTCTGAAGTAAGGTCTGATACAATTTCTAAATGGGTTGCTTTAGTTACTAGACAAACAAATATACAGACATAAATTTTAGTTAAGGAGCCCTTTCTTTGGTTTTTGTTTTTAATAAAAAAGGGACTACATAGATCTATACCTACAGAGTTAAATGTAAAATCTGGATTAATTCTTTCCTTTGGAAGGTCACCCAATTTTTGATTACATATTTGAGGATTTGCTTTAAAACATGTGAGACAATCATGTGTTAGTTTCCTACACAAATTTCGACCATTTAAAGGCCGATATTCTTGCCTCAGTTGAAACAACAAAGTTTGAGGTCCAGAATGCAAATATTTTTCATGATAGTATTGAATGATCAATTTTGTTAATTTACAGTTAGAGGGCAATAAGATTGGATGTTTATTACAATAACTTAATGAGGAATTAGTTAACCTACCTCCAACTCGAATTATACCTTCTCGATCTAGAAAAGGGGATAAACTTTTAATCTTACTTGATGTGGAAACAGTTGCATTTTAAAGAAGACATTTAAAGTCATATTTAAGTTCAGCTCTTTGAGTTTCTTTGATTAAGAACATCTCTGCATGCCTCAATTCGTCAGAGGTTAGAGGTCCTACTACTTTATTCTCAGGATACTTGCAGTTGTTGAAGAACCTGAAAAGATAACTTAAAACACGAACAATTTTTAAATACTTATTACTAATTTGTAATAGTGTTTCCAAAAAGCTGAAAGAGTTAGAAATAGATAGAGTTATTTTTAAGTCATTAGTTAGTTCTGTCTGTTGCACATAGTCTTTCTTCATTTCACAAATATATTCTTCCTCTGGAACTACTGGATTCTCTTCTATAAAGGGTAGATGGGCAACTGACAGGAAGGTTGGTCCATTCCACCAGAACGAACAGTTAACGAGAACATCAGCATTGGCTCCTCTTGATATAGCATCAGCGGAAATATTTTCCTTTCCTGGGCAGTAGAACCAGGAATTGATTTCAGTCAAAGATTTTATCTCCTTTACTCGATTTGCAACAAACTGTTTCCAGCGATTAGTGGAACCCTTGATCCAATACAATGTTATTTTTGAATCAGTCCAGTAATAAATTTTGGATGAAACTTTACGGTCTATTATTTTTTGACCGCATTCGTTAATCAAGACGCCAACAAAGCTCCGAGAAGTTCAAGCCGAGGCAGAGAAATTTTCTTTAGAGGAGTAACTCGACTCTTTGATGCTATTAGATTCACTTGAATTTCATTTCCATTTATTACTCGCAAATAGACGGCAGCACCATATGCCTTTTTGCTGGCATCACAGAAAGTGTGTATTTCAATCACAGTTGAATCTGTAATACAGGGAATAGTTAATCTTGGAATCTTTAATTGTGCCAAGTTTGGCAGCTCATTGCACCATTGAAGCCATTCCTTTTGAACATCAGGAGGTAATGGTTCATCCCACTGGATTTTCCGAAGCCACAATTCTTGTAACAGGCACTTAATTCTTACAGTAAATGGAGTCAATAATCCCAATGGGTCAAAGATTTTTCCAATGGCTTGTAAAATGAAACGTTTGGTGTCCTTTCGGTTTGATAAAATTTCCATCAAACCTTGGATGTCAAAGATTAAACAATCTTCTGTTGTGTCCCAAGCTAAGCCAAGTACCTTTGTGAAATTTGATGCCAGGCTAATAGATTTCTGAGGAGATTGTACATCAAACTCTTCTTTCTTCCATTGTTCCATCAATTCACAATCATTAGTGATCCATTTCCTCAAGTTCATATTGGCTTCAGACATTATGGCTTTGGCTTCACGAGAAATTACAAGAACATCATTTAGATTGTCTCCACCAGTTAAAAGGTCGTCAACGTAGATACTTGTATCTAACAATCCCACAGTGATTGGATATTTATTTTTAAATACTTTTAAATGTTTCTTGATGGTAGCTGACAACAGAAATGGGCTGGCATTTACTCCGAAAAGAACGCGTTTGAATCTGTAAATTTGGAGATTACGTTTTCCATTTGCTTCTTCAAACCACAAGAAGCGCACTGCATCTCTGTCCTTTTCCGACAATGAAACCTGCAGAAAGGCTTTCTCTACATCAGAGGATGGCAATTTTATTCAATCGAAATTGAATAAGTAAATCAAAGAGATTTGGGTTCAAATTAGGGCCAGTCCATAGACAATCATTCAGAGAAAGTTCATCGTTATCGTGTGAGCTGACGTCAAACACTATTCTGATTTTAGTGGTAAGTCTATCTTCTTTATAGACTGCTTGATGTGGTAAATAATATATAGGTTTGTCTACGACTTGAGCTTCATTTTCGTCAACCCGTTTGATTATTCCTTGCTTCAGATAGTCTTTCAAAGTATCATTATATTGAAGGCGTAACTCTGGATTTGTACCAAGTCTTTTTTGCAAACTCTGCAAACGTTTTTTTGCAACGATAAAATTATTGTTCAATTTTAAATCTTTCCAGTCCTTTTTCCAAGGTAATTCAACTTGGCAACGGCCATTTTGAAAGGTAGTTGTTTCTTCAAATATCTCCATAGCTTTATCACCTTCTGAAAGTTTGGGGTCTTCGTGTTTTATTCCAATAGATTCGAGCTCCCAAAATTGTTTCAAAGTATCATCTATCGTTTCGAAGTCTTTGACAAGACAACACAATACCTTATTAGAAGATTGGGTATTGTTTAGAGTACCAGTGGCTATCCAACCAAACACAGAATCACACATCAGAAGCTTATCATTAACATTAAATGTATTGTGCTTTAGAATTTTAAAAAATAATTCAGCACCAATCAGTCCATGTATTTTTCCTGGTTTGTAAAAGGTTGGGTCAGCAAGCTTAATAAAGTTAGGCAAAGTGATTGAAGAAATATCCAAACGAGAAGCTGGTGTTAAATCTGTAATTTTTGGAACAATAAAAAAATCTGCATTTTCTACAAAACTTTCTTCGGAATTTGAAATAACTGTATTTATCTTTGATTTTATATTGTAAGATAACCCATTTAATCCAGAAACAGGAGCATTAATTATTTTTCTTTTAATTCCCAGCATATCAGCGCATTCATTTGTTAAACAATTAATTTTCGAGGCTGAGTCCAATATGCATCGTATTTTAATTTTCTTTTTAAATTTATCTTCAAGTAAAATATAAACCGTACTCAGCAAAACAGAATTGTTTTTCTCAGATGTATTACTCAAAGACTGAAAAGAAGAAACAGTCTCATTTTTATTTATTATATTATTCTTAGGCGCCGATGAATTCGCTTCCGCTTGAGCAAAAGAAATAACACCTGCCTTTTCTTCGAATGTCAAACCATCAGCGCCGCTATCTTTGGCCACACTTTTTTCGCGATGAAGCATTGAATGATGGCGTTTAGAACACACTAAACAAGACATTTTAGAATAGCAAGAACTAAGTGTATGATTTTTATTAAGACAGTTAGTGCAAAGTTTTTTCTCTTTCACTATTTCAAATCTTTTGTTAACATCTAATTTTTGAAAATTAGGGCATTTATTCAAAGAATGATCACGATTACACAATGCACAACAATATTTCGATTTGGATTTATCGTTAGCATTAATCATCAAAGATTTTGTTTTATTAGATGGGGGTGAAAATTTGTTTATGTTTTTCGGGAGAGGATTGCGATTTACGCTCTCAAGAATTGAGCTTCTTTTTTCTAAGAATGAAATTAATGTTTCGAATTCAGGAACTTGAGTTGATTTTAACGTATACTCAAATTGCTTTTTGTTTCTTTATCGAGCTTTTGAAGCACGATGTTTACTAGTAAAACATCTGATAAAGAATTTTGTTCATAATTCAAAACTTTTAAAGCTCTTACATTTTTATTCAAACAGTCAACTAAGTTTCTTAATTCTTTAGATGATTCAAATTGCATTTTGTCATAATTAATAATGGCAAGAATATGAGTGTCGACCAAAAGTCGGCAATTCTCAAAACGCTCAGTCAGAGCTGCGAATAAAGATTCAAATGAATCATCTGACGTTTCTATTTGTTCTGCATCACCTTTTAACGCACATAAATAAAATAATTTTTGAGTTTCATTTAAACATTCATTATTTAAAATAAGATGTTCGAATTGATTTTTAAAATTAGACCACTCTTCATACTTTCCAGTAAAAATAGGGAGTGGTATTTCAGGTAGTTTAACTTTCACTTTCGATTCAGAACATTCTGATGAAGAAGTATTCGAACAATTAGAATAATTTACGTTCTTAAATGAATCAATAAATAGTTTAAACTTTACCTCCAAATTTTCCAGTCTTGTTTCAATGTCTTCCAAGTCATTTTCGACATATGGAATTTCACTGATGTTTGGTAAATCGTAGTATTGCTCACGAATATGATCAATGCGATTTTGGAGTGTTCCAACTTTTTTAGATTTAACTTCCAATTCACTCACTGTTGTACCGGATAAATCCGTTTCAGAAAATTCTTTCACAAAACTTTCGAGTTTCGTTATGGAGGTTTTGATAGCTCCTTTTAATCGATTTAGTTTATCCATAATTCGTTGGTACGACTGCGGACTCGGCGGTCCACTATGTTGGTTTTTTATGGTTAAAAGATGTTTAGATTGTATAATTAATCATACGACGGACCAGTGTCTTTTTTAATTATTTATTAGACACAGACAAACATAACAAAGGATATGGGGATTAATTCCCGCTCCAGAAAATAACCGTTCTCCTCAATTTCTAAACTTCATCTCCTTCGTTCCAAACAATATCACGTGACGTGCGCGCATGCGCGAACGCATATATTTATTTGCATAATTTATAAAATTCTTGATTTTTCAGAAACGATAAGAGAATATCCCGAATTGAAAACAATGGTCTGCCACAAATTTTATAATTTCCTTTGTTTAATACTAATTTCACTTGAATTAATAAAATATTTATCTTAGTTATCTTATTAATAAATTATTTAGTGCTTAATAAATTATTTAATAAATAATAGTGTATTAAAAATGAATAACTTAATCTTCTTAATAAGTAATCTAATAATAGTTTTCTTAATAAATTATTTATATCTTATTTATCTTAGTTTATTTCTTTTTTTAATTAAACTTAAATCTCAAGTATTGAATATTTAATTGAAATGATATTTCTTAGAATGTAGACGACATCAGAAGTTCGTATCTTCAAAGAGAATTATGTAACTGAAATTTAAATTATACAATCATTACGTTTAACATTTTCAAGGGCTGAAAAGAAAATAATGATAATATTAAGCAATTATCTTGAATATATTATGAAAATCATTATTTTCATTAAAAATTTTATTAAAAAATAACAACCTAATCTCTTTTTATACTTATAATTTTACTGGGAGCTCTAGACAACGTTGGACACTGAAAGCAATCTTTTATTCTTGTGTTTGTGAAATATCTCTTGTATGAAACAATGCTTCTCTACAGCTCATTTAATTTGGAGTCCACATAGTAATTACAAAGGTATATGTGTGGTGAGTAGGGAGGATTTTTTGTGCATTTCCCCCTTCCACAATGGTATTAAAAATGTAGTGATGTGGCAACTAATAGCATCATGAAATATTCTAGAGAGTTAATTGGTTGGTTTGTGGCTCTAGGATCCCTTGTTATACTCATTCGAACAGAATCTACGACTTAAATTGGATATCAAATCATTACAAGTGAAGCCATGAACCATTGAGGAGAAAGCCATTCCACTACAAGCTCAACTACAATATTTTGGAGATGACGTTCCCATCTCAAGTGACTAAATATTCAAAATGATAAAGTATTGTTTCATTCCCAGTTTATTAAGTGGGATAACATTTCCCAGGATATTTTTTACTGATATAAAAGTGGCCTGCAAGTTTCAAAAATGCTATTTTAATACGATTCATTTTTTTTTCGTTAATTTAACAGGTCCATGGGAATTTATAATGCTGATACAGATGAAACCTGTTTATAATTATCATTTATCTGTATGAGTCTGTACCTGCACCTGTTGCGCGTGAGTTAATGTAATCAGACTGCCACTACTTACTTTTCACTCTGCGCGTACTTCAATATATTCTGATTACTTTTTGCTTCATTTAAAGAAAGAACAAATCCCAGTTAGAAGGAAAATAGTTAATTGAAAATGTTGAGGACCTATTCACATCGTGCTCCTTACCTGCTTTGAAAGCATGGTGCTAGTTACATTGGGTTACTTATACCTCAAGGTGTTACTGTTGAAGTGTTAAAATGTTCTTCTTTATTTGTTTTATAACTGATAAGTATCACAAATGCATGCAAATTAAATCCTTACTACGAAAATAGAAGGTTATTTTTACTCATTCCCCAGCATGATGCGGTATTGTTTTGAAAAAAGAAAAACGTTATTTGTAATAAACTAAAGACAATTTCTCATGTATCATCCTACTTTTATAAGATTTTCGCATATGCCATCACAAATGTAACACAAATAAGCAACAAAACCCTTAATTTACAACTTGTCACTCGTTTTTTTTAATCAATTTCTTATAAAAACTGAGTTATTATCAAAACTTTAATCAGTAATTTACAAAAGAAATATAAAGTGATAATCATGTTACTTTTATAATTTAACATGATTTGCATTTTTCAATATGTATATATGTATGTATATATATATATGATTGTGCCTAACTTATTTTATGACTAAAAATTCATAAATTATAATCAGTTATTATGATTCACATGGAAGATATAAAGTTAGTCGTTTTTGCATGATTTAAATAATTTTAGTCTATTTACATTTGATTATTAAGAATTTAAATTAATTTATAAATCTGTATTGAAATATAAGTTAAAAATAAGGAATTCTAACACTTAATTTAAAAAAAAATCTATTAGGAAATATGCTTCAGATTTAAATTTTTATTTTCGACTTTCAAGTATTTTTTTACCATTTTTTTAAAAAAGAATTTGTGAAAAAGTATATTAAACTCTAAATACAAAAGGTGAGCTTAGTTATTTTAATTATTATTATTTTATAACTTTATCATGTTCATATTTGCGTTTTTATAAACATCTATTTAAAAGTAAATTCAAAATCAATCTAATATTATAAGAAAAATATTGTTTATAATAGATTCAGTTTCCTCTCTGGCAATTGCTGTTATAAAAAATAGATTATGAAAATAGTGGAATCCTTAATAATCTGATTGTATGACATTTTTTCAGTTTAATAATTCTTATATGTGCAAAAAAATTCGATGCATATTTTGCATTAATATTGCATATAATTTATTAACTGAGTATTTTACAAATTTTTCTTCCTGTTTTTTTAAATTCTGAGGAAAATGAAATCGAATTTTGACTTTTATGAGTTAACAATCAGATTTCGCAATCACATTTAAAAAGTAAAAATTTAATTTTTTATACATTTTCAAAAAATTTGAAAATCTTTGATTTTGAAAGGAAAGTTAATCAACACTTTTTATAAGTATCTCATTTACGTACGATATTATAATAAGCATTGTAATAATATTGTCTTTATTACAATCTGAGTAACTTTTTCTAAAGCAGCTATGGGTTTCATTTTCATATCCATCTGCGATCATTTTTTGCATACGGGAGCTAATTAAAGAGGGAATCCACGAAAGGGTTGAGCAGAAGGTCAGTGGGATTAGAAAACTGATGTTTTCATAATGTAGGTGTAAATTTCTAGCTTTATAATTTTTGACCGTAGAATTTCAAATAACATAGAATGCTTTTCCGTTATTGACAATATAAAAGAAATTCTCCTCCCACTCATTAAAAAAAATTAATTTAATTTTTAATTTAATTTTAAATAAACAAAAAAATTAGAAAATATAAAAGTTTTGTGTTATTTAAAATATAACAACACTACTAGGAAACAAATTATGCTTAATTTACCAAAAATTCCAGATTACAAATTATATGCGTAGCAAGAGTGATACAAATTGTTTCCTTCAGAGCACAATGGAAACTGTCCGTTACCATTAAAGTTTACAAATTCAAAATCGGTCTGGAGTCAGTAAATTATGGACGATTACGTCTCTGTTTATGTTCGTTCGCGCAGCAAACTTGGACGGAAATGAATTTTGTTACAACGTTGCACTTATTCTTTCATATTTGTTATTAGTAATTGAAAAGACATTTTGAAACACGTACGGAACGATAGTAATTTTTTAATACATAATAACACGAAAATGAAAAGAGAACTCGGGTACATTTATCGAGATACACAAATAATCTTGCAAAGAGCCGCAGGCTGGCCACTCCTGTTATATATGGTAAGACTTCATGCTTATATACACATTATAAAATAAAATCAAAATATTTTGAACTTTAATTTCATCAAATATTTTTTATTATTTTACTTAACAACAATTGTATAATTTTCACAGTATATATAATATTAGGCTAAAGCATACAACGGCAGCATTTATTATAATCTTCAGATAGTGGATGGCAGTAAAGCTGCTGTCATCTACCATGAAGTGACTATCCACGTGCTGTAAGAGAAGAAACCAGCAAACATTCACTTTGATACAAAAAGCAGAAACGTGACACCTATCTCATTTCTTCAGTAGTATCGAACCCTAGACCTTTCTCTCCAAAGAATAGGATCCGCACAGCACGAAATCTGTGAGAGTAAAACAACAAATATCTGTAAATGAAGACTGAATATTTTTCGTAATATTATTAAAGCAATACAAAATGGGAAATCATAGATTTTACTTCAAGTGTGTTTTCATGGATTTAATTGTTTCAACTTGAAGAGAGAGAAATTTGAGAAATTTTAATTGTTTGGGAAATATGCAAGAAGTACTGTATTAGGCTCTCAACATTTTATGAGAGAATTGCCATTTTAATATTTTCATTTCAAAAATTAACTGCTACAAAATTTTTTCAGAAAACTTTGAAATATATTCAAGAACAGAAGCACAGTCACTCTCCAATTATATTCAGAGGCTTCCACCAGATTTTATATATATATATATATATATATATATATATATATATATATATATATATACACACATCAAGTTCATAAAATCTTTAAGTGACCGAAATCACAGGAAAGCTACAAAATAGAAATACAATATCATTTGAAAATTTATATTACGCACCCTTCGAAGTCAAAATTCTTTGACTTCGGAAAAGAAATACTATGTGAAACTCGGAATATCCTCGAGCACACACCCTTATATATATATATATATATGAAGAAACGAAATCTCCTCCACGCTTTTGTTCAACATAAAGGCTAGAATAAAACCTAAAACCTTTTTACTTTATAACCGACTTTCTAGGTCTCAGTATAGTCAACTATTCAATTACATTTGAAATTACATAGCATTTTAGTTAATTAAAATTTTTCTTATGAGTGCATACTATATCTTATGAAATTATAGCTGAAATACCTATGTGAAAAATTATTTTTCTCTCCCCTGAACTGCCAATGATTTCTTGTCAAAATGAGAGGCAGAAATTTGAATTATTTCCGGTACACTTGACGAATATTTCTACAGTTGGTTACCGAGTTGGGAGCGAACTGCTTAGCATTCTCTTCTTCAGTCCAACAGCTCACGGATTTGAATCCCATCTTCATTTTGGAGCTTGTCATGGAATCAATGTTACACCTTAGAACCAGTGGAATTAACCCATATTTTTCTGGGTTAATTCCACTGGTTCTAAGGTGTAAAGTGCAAGAAGTTCACGTGGAGAGACTAATTTCACTTTCTATGTCAGTGTTTTGACATCAAAGTATATAAATGTTTTAAAGAAAAGGAATGGAATAAGAACTCATTTATAGTTATCCAAATTTCCTGAAAAAAGTGGCTTTCTGTTGAATAGTAGAAAGATAAAAAATCTATATTAATATCATTAAATTTATTCCATAATTCGTCTTCGATAACATTTCCAGTTTGAATTTATATCTTAGATTAAGAAGCCTTTGTTATACATAAAAATTTGAATGAAAAGTAATTGAGAGCTGGTTCTCAATAGATATTCTAATAGAATCATCACATATGTATGCAAAATATGAAATCACTCATACGTAAAATGTCAAAATATCAAACTACCTGTATTTCCGTAACCGTTAGTCGTAGTTGTATAACTCAAAGATAAAAAATTATTTCAAATTAAATAAATTTTTCTATGAAAATAGATTTAACAATGCATTTATATACAAAACAAGAAATTTAAATCCTGCCTTCAAGTGCGTCTCCAGTCTGCTACTTGCCATCTCTAATCGGAGTTTACTTTTGTTATGTGTCTTGATGGATAAGTTAGCTGGCAACTGTTTTATTAGCCAAGCTTTGCAGAGTAAATGTTCAGTTACAATAACTTTAATTTCCGAATGATTGTAACAAAAGGTTTGAGGGATTTGATGCCAAAATGGAGAGTCGAATGACTGAAAGCTCTCGCAAAGCATCAGAGCGGCCATTAGTGTTTGCTTTCAGTATTATAGCTCGTGAGTTCCGAATCCCTTCTCAAGTTTTAATGTTTGAAATGCTTTAGAATCCATGGTATGCCCTGATCTAATTAGCTCTTGTGTGTAAGAAACGACTCTTCAGTAATGAATAAACCACAATCTTACTTATTGTTTTTCTGGAATAAGTAGTAATGAGGTGAATTCATTGTTAAACAAAACGTATTGGAAAAATTTCAAAGCTTGAGGGCCATACTTATATATCGCAAAGGAAGAAACTAAGAAGTTTCTAAGAACTCACTTTGATCTATTTGAACCCACCTAGAGGAAGAGTGGCGTTCATCTCATGTGACTTAATAGTGGCAGGGATCAAATCCATAACCTTCCCTCCGTACTCTGACCTCTCGACCACAGTGAGATCTTGGAGAACATGCTGATTACCTCAACTACATTTTTCTGTATTAAGCTAAAGTTTAGTTTTGAATATGTCAGCAAAAATGGGACCTGCATTAATGGCAAATTTATTATAGTAAATAATTGAACATCAAATTTTACAAAGTTATTAAGTTTACTCATTGTCATTATAAGAACATTATAATATTCCATTTTAATCTTAGACATTTTTGCACATTTAACCTTAAGTAACTTAATCGTTCTATTTGCGTAAATTCCCTGAAATCGAAATGCAAATTTTGCTCAAATTTAAAGATATAAGTACACAAAATTTTTAAATTCTACAGGCAAACACTGAAAGCTTTTTATACAAATATAACGGCCGTAGCTTAGTTAAAGATATAAAATTGGTCTTTCTTTTAATAAAAATATGACATGTGATTTAAAATTATCTGAGACGAATGGTTAAAATATAAACATAGTTCGCAGATTTTCTTCACAATGATTTTATATAAACAAAGAAAAATTTTATAAATATAAGTAAACTTATATGTATAGTATATTTTCCTAATTTATATAAAATCTTTCCCCAATAGAAATTTTTCTATGATTACAAATAAATATTTTTTCACAATTATTAATAGAAAAACCTATATTGTAACAAAATGTTGATTACTGAAATTTTAGACAATTTCATTATTACAAAACACATGAAGGACTAGGGAATAAAAATCTGAAAATGTGCCCCTCTGTGAACTGCACTTCTATTTTGACAAGTGCTTGTGATATTTGGAGAGCGCTCTAATTGCATATCCGATGCAGGCTTTTAATACGGAACGCATCCGGGAAATAACGACAGCCAAAGGATTACTGTGTCTCGAGAGAAGTCTAAATAGATAAGTGACGAAAATCCACAGAGCAATAAATATCAATTCTCTCTTCTGAACTAATAATTAACCTTTGAACGATAAGCGAATGAACAAGAGCTGCAGTGACCCCATTCACTTCAGGTGTTTCACCAGTTTTCCCCTTCCCTGCAGATAAGTTTTAATAGCGCTTTAAGTGACAGTTGTTTCCCCATTAAGACCAAAAAATAACACAAAGTGACGTCAACAGGGACAAGATATGCAAGCTGTCACCGTTGAGCCATATTCGTGTCTGGGCGTCGTCAATAGTCGTCCTCGTTTCCCTACCTGTCGTACGCCACTTGTCGCTGGTTCCCTATGTGCCCGCCAGAGGGGGAAAGGAAGCAATCACGAGCTGCGCAAAAATCAATGACCTCTAAGGCAGTGTCCTCATGAAAAAGCCCACTTAGAGATTAATGAGCAAGTTAATGGGTGAGACGCCATTTTCCAATTAGGAGGTCAATAATAATTTATGATTTGTCCGTGACTGCACCGATCGTCCAAAGAATGTGTGTCTGAAAAAAGTCTTCATTCCGACATTGAAAACAAAAGATGCTGCAAATACATTCGAGATGCTAAGGTTCACACAATTGTTCGTTCACACAGAAAAACGTTACCGCTTATTTGGTCTGATGGATCGGTAGTTTGTTTTATGGTAAGGATGAAAGTCGCCCACTTCCCAAGTGTTCCAGGAATGTGTTTTGTCTGAGAGAAAGAGTGTCTTCATGCAGCGTTGGAGTGGAGGCCGCTGATTCAAGAGCGTTTGTATGCTAATGCATTTATAAACAATTTAGTTATAAAAAATAATTTAAAGCATACAGTTGAAAAATCTAAAAAAAAAATTAGTTTTTTCATTTGCTTGTTCATGCTGAGAAAAATGTAATAGAAAACAAAATCTGAAATGAGATAATTTCTTGGTGAAAATTTTGAGGTGAGATTTGATTATTTTTAGTCTTGTAATAAAAAAAAAATTCAATGCGCGTGATTCTTTTTTGGGGCTAGTCATTAATTAAACATTCTCATTTCAGAAAATGTAGAGAAATTGATAAATTCTATACAATTTTCCGTTTAATTTATAACAAAGTAATTTCGTAAATTCAGCTCCCAAAATTCAGTGTAATGTTTAGAATATTTGAAAATATGAATGCATAAAGAGCTCCCTCGATCCATTAATATTTTAAAGAAAAACTAAAACCTATATATCTTTAATTTCTGGATGCAATGGAATTAAATTTTTAGTTATTATTTAAGGCAAATATATTTTCTTTATTAATATATCTTCTTTTAATGAGTCGTTGTTTGATTTGTTGATGTACAGTTACTTTTTGCACATAATGGCTGATTCAACTTTATAGGCAATTGGGAAAGCCAATGGGGGCAGTATATTCTATAAGGTAAGGAAGAAAGCTCTCGCCATTGAAGGGAGAATAAGTATGTAAATTAGAGTATAATGTGGTTGAGACATCGTTCACTCGAGAATAGGAATATCAGTCGTTATAAAAGCAGGTCCACCGCTCCCATTCATCAATCGTAACTCGTACAGTAACAAAAAGAAATGGAAGTGTCGAAGGTTGTTGCTTGCTTACGATTTTAAAGCAAGCTTATCAGCTGCTGCATCAAGTCGTCGAATATGTCAAAGCATTTGGGGATAGTACTGTGAGTACACACATGTGTAAATCAAAGCATTGGTTTCATAAATTTAAGTCGAGAGATTTATCCCTCTGTGATGAAGCTGGTGTCTGGGGATCTAGTCGTCTAGTGGTTGACTATTAGCTGCTAACAACGGGCCAGTACTTGCAGTGTTTGGAACGTGTCCAATAAGCAGTGCAACAGAAAGGGCAAGCACTGGTTATTCGCATGGTTGTACTGTACTTGGCTGATAGTGCGAGGTCCCATGTCGCGCAGGTGGCGAGGAATATCATACATCGACTTATATAAGAGACTTTGTGCCTTCTTTCATACTCACCAGACCTTGCACCATCAGATTATCCATTCTTCTACCCCTTGAACAATCATCTTGACGGAAAATCCTCCATCAATGAAGCAGACTTGAGCTAAGCACTAGCGGACTTCTTAGCGTCCAAAACCCCCGAGTTTTACCGCAAGGGGATTGCACAGCTGAAGACTCGTTGACAGAAGATGCTGAATGTCGATGGTGATTACTTTGAGGAATAACAATAGTTTACACTTTCTGGAGGTCATATTTCTTTTGAATCATTAAAAAATGGCAGTAACTTTCTTGTTTACCTTGTAGAATAACTGCAATTATGTATGCTAGAATAAAACTAAATTTTTTATTGAAATTTTATCGAAGACCATATTCAAATTTTAATGATTTGCTTAATGAAAATATACTTTTTAGAATAAAAAAATATTATTATATAGTATTACTATTTCAATATTTATATCAATAATTTATAATATTTTTGTAAATTAAACACGCTGAGGTTTAACTACAGAAAATCATCAGGCGCCAATTTCGGAAACATTTAGTTGTTTCTGGTATTTAAAACAAAATAAATAGTTAACTTTTCCAAGAATTTGCTGTAAGCACAGTAACTAATTTGTTTAACTTTGAAATTTAGTTTAAAAATATTTGGGTGTCACGTCTTATAAATTTAGGCATTCGCAATCAAAATTCTCATATCTTTCGCATTGAACAGAAAATTTATAATAGTAGTTAAAAATTATGTATATATCAAAAGAACGAAGTTTAACTAACTTTTATAATTAAATGTATCATTATATTTTGCAAAGATTGCTTAACTTTTTATTTTAATATTGAATTTATGCTATTTGTTCCCATAAATTTTTATTTATCAATACTATTAAACAAAAGAAATTATATCCAAAAATGACCTTTCGTGTTTCTTTTAATTTGTTTTGAGATGGGTATTTTGGTAAACTTAAAAGTACACACATTTTAGTTGTTTCATTTGTTTTAGATGTTCGTGTGTTTTGATGGTTATATTTTGAAATACAGGGAAAGGGTTAAAGGCTTAACAGCTCATCTTATAATTTAAAATTTTAAATATTTTATCGAAAGTGATGACTGTTTCATAAAAAGTTCTGAAACTGCATGGGATATTTTAGAAACTTCTCTGACGCATGTAGCGTCGCGTGCGAAATTTACACAAGATGGAGAATATGCTATAATATTGACATGACTAGCTTTACTCATCCATGTAAAATAGGTGCTCGTAGTGACTCCCTTAATGTGTTTTAAGGAATATTCAGTAGGTTTCTCAAATTGCTTTTGAACGCTATTGCTTGTGAAACATTGTGATGCCTGTATTAAAAAAGAGAAATGTTAGAGTCAGAAACCAATACATTTCAGACTTTAAAAGAAATCAATTTGTACCTATTGGACAGCAGTTTATTGTATCGCAGTAATAGTGCGTAGGTCGAAATTTTATGTCTGCTGAATATAGATTGGTTTCCTTGTCGCTCAACGGTCATTTTTTACACACCAGAGCTAATTAACCATGACATAAAGCTTAAAGTTGATTCGAAACCACTACAAACATCAATACCAGATGAGGTTCTAACCCACGAATGCTGCTGAATATGGAGTCGATTGGCGCTCAGAATGATCCTACGGAACTGTAAGTGCTGGATCATAGTTATCACTAACAACCAATAGATATATTAACTTAATGCAACGATCACTAAACTTATGAAGCTTCTGAGCTACCGCCGAGCTGGCAGCCGAATGGTTAGCACTCTTGCCTTCGGTTCAACAGTTCGTGGGTTCGAATCCCACCTTGGGCATGGATGTTTGTAGTGGTTCAGAATCCACTTTAAACCGTAGGTCCCGGTCTAATTAGCCCTCGTGTGCAAAAAATGACCGTTGAGCGACAAACAAACCAAACCTTCTGAGCTACCGTATCATATTTAAACCCTACTGTTAGCTGTTAACCAAAAGAATAATTAACTTTCTTAAAAAAATTTGTTTTAATTTATTTATAAACTATAAACTTACATTTTTTCTAAATATGAAATCAGTTTTAACTAAACTAGTCATAAAACGAAATAAAATTAAATTAAATTATTCATAAGAAAAAAATTAAGGTGTAGTTAGTAATCAATATACGTATATTATAAAAGAAGGTGTACAATGTGCGTGCTGCTAAAACTTAGATGAGAGTCCCTGTACGAACAAAAGAGTTATATAGTCCTCAACCTCCCGTCCATGAAGAAAGTTCCCATTTTCACCTGATGTGCGTGCTTTTGAAGATAGAAGGGCTGGAAGTTTCCCCCTCTAGAAATTTCTAGAGCAGTCCAGAACATTCAAGAGCCTTAAGCAATACTTTAAAACATTCTGCAATGTTCAAGAGTAGTCTGGAATATCTCAGATCATTGTGGAACGTTTCAGAACACACTCGAACCTTTTTTGTATGCATGAACTACCTATTGGTAGGGAAATATATAAATCAATCAAAACAATGGTGAACGTTAAAGAAAGCGTCAATTTTCCTTAATTTTTTTATATTATTTACGAATTTGCAGGTATGCCATTATACTGCTTTCAACTAAATATTGAATCTCCGATCATACTACATAGAAATCTCAACTTACCAAAACTGTCATGGAACAAGGATTCCCTATCAAATAATGTCTCAATCAATTCCCTATCAAATAACGCCATCGAAGCCGAACTTATGACTGGAAAAGAAAAAAACACACATTATTTATACCCAGAATACCACTGATCTCTACTGAACAGCCATTTCAATTTAAAATACTACAATTCCTAATTGAATTAGCCTATAATTTTAAAATTAACAAAGCGCTAAGACAAGCTTTAAAATATTGCGGCGTCAACAGACAAAGACGCTTGCTTTTCTCACAGTAAACGTATACGAATTTCCTACTCGAGAGCAAGCTATGTAATGTAAGTAGTTTGCTCTCAAGTAGGAAATTCGAAAAATTTGTACATATATGCCCCGGATAACAAAATGAAATATGTTGTTTATAAAACTTATTGTAAATAGAAATATTGTAATTACGATATGTTTTCAATAAAAAATTTGTTCCTCTTATATTTTAAAGTTTATCCTTTTATTCCAATAAAACACAAACTCATATCAACATCCTGAGCAAAGCCGAGTTCCCTGTTAGTAAGTACTGTTATGAAACAAACAAATGACTCCAATTTTGAAACATACACATTTAATTAAAAAAAAGAACAAAATTTACAAGGAGTCATGAATGGGTTCGCGACAATCTCTCTCGCCTGCTTCGCGTACAACAAGAGTCTCTAAATAAAAAAAAATAAAATAAAATACATAGGATCTTAAAATCGGAAGTGCCGATGGTGAGACATTACAGACTAAATTATTCCTTCCTTCCCCGGAGTTTTTTTTCTTTCTTTTTTTTTTTTCTTCTCATTCTAAGGAAATCAACCTGCAAAGAAAAAAGAAAAAAAACACACACAAACAACAAAGAGCGAAATTTAATATTACAGATAGCCCTGATCAATCGGACTCTGGCTGAAACACAAAATTATATGGAATTATATAATATTAAATATAAAATAAAAATATATCAAAATAGCACAAAATAATTATCTAACACAACAAAATCTTCAACACTAACTAAATTTACAAATAGACACATTGTTATTATAAAAAACATTTTTTTATTATGTACACATGTAACAACAATGGAAGTTTGTATTAAAAAAACATTTTAATTTAATATCTGAGAAAAAAGAAAATAATTAAGTTTGGTTATTCAGCATTCTACTGAGACTATCGGCATTCTGATGTAATTTGCCCTTTCTGTGAACAATATCAAAATTTAGGCTTTGAAGCACCAAAGCCCACCTTAAAAGTCTGGGATTAGATCCTGTATGATGTTTTAACCAAACTAAAGGGTTGTGATCAGTTTCGATAATAAATTTATACTGACCATCTAAATAATATTTTAATTTAGTAACAGCAAAAATTATTGCTGCACATTCCTTTTCTATAGTGCTATAATTTTTCTCAGATTTTTAAAATTTTTACTCAGAAATAGGATAGGGTGTTCATTTTCATTTTGATCTCTCTGAGATAAAAATACACCTGTTCCTAAGTTTGAGGCATCACATTGAATGATAAATTGTTTTTTAAAGTCTGGACTGTAAAATACAGGCTTCTTTATTAAAGTGTTCTTTAATTCTATGAATGCCCTTTCGCAGTTATTATTCCATATTACAGTTCCCTTCTTGGACTTCCCTCTTAACAGGTCGGATAAAGGCGCAGCAACTACCGAAATTTCTGGTATATACTTGCGATAGTACCCAACAAGACCTAGGAAAGCTCGTACTTCGATTTTGCTTGAGGGACGTTCGAAATCGGTAATGGCTTTCACTTTAATATCACCTGGTGTTCTTTGACCTTGTCCTGCAAAGTGTCCCAAATATTTAACACGAAGTTGAGCGAATTTGCACTTAAAGGGTTTTACAGTCAATTTCGCAAATCGAATCTTCTCCAGAACACATTTAAGATGTTGGATGTGATCAGACTAGGTAAGTGAATATATAGCTATGTCATCTAAATAAGGCACTGCAAAATGTTCGCAATATTTTAATAAATCAGCCATTAACTAACTGAAATAGTAAGGAGCATTCTTCAAACCGAATGCCATTCTCAAAGGTTTATGAACACCAAATGTTGTCGTAAATGCAGCATATCTTTGAGCCTTAGGACTCAAAGGTATCTGCCAATAATCTCGTGTTAAGTCTAATAAAGATATGAACTTTGATATGAAAGATATGAGGCTTTCGAAACGGATTCAACACGCTCTTCAATATTTGGTAATGGATAATATTGCGTCCTAGTAACCTCATTTAACCTGCGATAATCGATGCACGGACGAGGTTCTTTTCCAGGAGCTTCAACTAATATTAAAGGTGATGTGTAATCGGATTCACCTGGTTCCACCAGCTTCAATTTCAACATCTTGTCTACTTCCGATTTCAGAATTTCTGTCTGTCGTGGAGACATTCGATATGGTTTAGCTATAATAGGTTTATTAGATTCTAACTCGATGTCCAGTTCAGCCAGTTCTGTACAACCCGGTTCATTTGAAACAATATCAATAAATTGAATCAAAAGTCTACTCAATTGTTTCTTCTGATCGTCCTCTAACTTTTCATTAAAACAGCTTTCAGGAAAAGTCTCTAAAAGGGTAGATGAATTAATTTCAAAACTTGGGATATCTTCTTTCGCAAAATAAATATCTTCATTATCAGAATTAGAGGTAAAAATTAAATTAACATCTTCTGGACGCTGAAAATAAGGTTTTAACATATTTACATGGTATACATGTAATTTTTCCTTATCGGGAAATTGTATTACGTAATTTGTGTCCGATAGTCGTTTTACTACTTTTCCTGGACCTATCCAATAAACAGAAAATTTGTTTGATCTAGAAGGTGCAACAACTAACACAAGATCATTTTCTTTAAATTCTCTTTTCGTAGACTTACGGTCATACCAAAGTTTCTGTTTTTCTTTAGCCTCTGTCATATTTTGCACAGCTAATTCTTGGCATCTTTTCATTCTATTTAAAAGATTAAAAACGTACGCAATCACACTATCTTCTTCAATGGTTTTACCAGTTACATTTTCATATAATAGTGTTACGGGTGTTCTTAAGTTCCGACCATGGACTAATTCTGCAGGAGAATATCCATTGCTATCATGAATGCAAGTTCTATGTGCAAAAAGTACCTGAGGTAAAATCTTCTCCCAATCTGTACCTTTTTCTAAGCAAAGGACTTTCAGTATTCTCTTTAAAGTTCTATGCAATCTCTCAACAGGATTGCTTTGGGGATGCTGAACGGAGCTATGCACAACTTTAATACCAAATTTTTCTAAAAATTCTGATGTCAGGACACTCATGAAAGATGTTCCTTGATCCCTTTGCAACTCCCTAGGAAAACCCATGCGGCTAAATATCTGAAGAAAAGCATCAATCACAGTAGTAGAACGTATATCTGGTACTGGGATGGCATCTGGATACTTGGATGACATGCAAATGGCTGTTATAATATACCGGTTACCACAGGAAGTTATAGGTAAAGGACCACATGCATCAACGTTAATTCTTGTAAATATTTCCGGAATTACTGGAACCAGTTTCAAAGGAGCCCTTTTCTTATCTTGAGGCTTTCCTACTCGTTGACATTTGTCACAAGATTTAACAAAATTTTCAATTTCTTTAAACCAGTTAGGCCAGTAGAAAGTTTTGCACAGCATATCTTTTGTTTTAGTTATACCTAAATGAGCTGCAGTTATCTCATGGCAGATCCCTTTTAGTTGGTTGCGAAACTTCTTGGGCACAACTAATAATCTTCTTACAGTTCCATCATTGTCCATTTTATTATAAAACAACAATTGATTTATTATAATATATTTATTGTCTTTTGAAGATTGTCGTTTAGCTTGCTCAAAAAGAGGTTTCAAATCTTCGCACACCTTTTGTTCCCGAGCAAATTCTCCTGGAGATGTTTTTTATCAAATCCATCACTTCAACTTCGGTTTCTAATGGTGGCAAAATTGTATTTTGCTCTAATTCTTCATTTTGTTTAGTTTGGAAGCAAGACCTAGGAGATTCTATTTCAGAATCAATAATCTCTTTATTCGTGCTATTTTCCTTCCGTCTTTTTTGAGCTCGAGTTTCTATAGCATTTATCATATGTATTTTCACCTCCTCATGCTTTTTAATTTCCTCACATAAAGCGTCTGTTTTGTTTCCCAGTAAATATCTTCCTTGATCCAAAGAATCTCGAAGAACTGCTGCCTTTGTCAAAATGTGACCTAATTCACAATTTATTTCAACCTCAGCAATAGGTAAGCATACTAAAGTTTCATCAAGAAGTGTTCTTAGCCAAACCTTTTCCTTCGTGAACATATCAGGTTTCACGTATTTTCCACAAATCAAATCAAGAGTTGCTCCAGTGTCTCTTAAGATTGTCATTTGAATTCCATTAACAGTGCTGATACTAGTGTAAGGAGCCATCAACTCATTAAATGTACTTCTAGCAATTTCGTTGGATGCTACCGATTCTAAGTTCTTTTTTATTTTGTCACACTGAGGCCGCAAATGACTATAAGAACCACACTCATAACATCAACTCATTAAATGTACTTCTAGCAATTTCGTTGGATGCTACCGATTCTAAGTTCTTTTTTATTTTGTCACATTGAGGCCGCAAATGACTATAAGAACCACACTCATAACATCGGAGTTGTTTTCGTTTTTCAAATTCCTTTTCATGTGAATAATTAGAATTTTTATTCTCGACTCTTTTAGGAACATGAGATTTATGATTCCGAACTACTTCATTAAACTTAAAGGCACGGTTTACATTTTGTTGACGAAAACCAAAATTATTTCGAGGGAGTTTTGTAAAATCTTTCGTCTTAAAACTATCTCTTAAACTTTCATATTCATCTAATTTCTCTGCCAGATCATACGGCGAATTTATTTTAAGCCATTCCGCCAAAAAATGTTCCTTAATTTCAATTGGCACACGACGTTTCAATTGATCTGTTACCATTAGTTCCTTAAGCTGTTCAAATGTCGTTATTTCTAATTCCGTAAGCCGTAATTCCGTAAAGTAACTATTCAATTCTTGTGCATAAATTTCTCCATGATTTGTCTGACGTTTTCTGGTGTTTAAGAAACAATTGCCTTAATTTTTCGCTATTTAACTTGAATCGTTTAAGAATAATTTCCTTCACGTAATCGTAATCATCAGCCCTTTCTGGAGGTTCTCTAGCTAACATGTTAGATATCTCTGAAGGTTAAGCACTTACAAGATAAACTATCCATTCGTTTTTTGGAATATGAGCCATTTCTGCTCTACGCTCAAAATTTATTAAGTATAAACTCATCTCATCTTTCCTTTCATCGAATTTTGGCGTTGTTTGCATTAATTGAATTTTTTGAGCATGTTCAGTCCTATTTGAAACTGATTCTGTGTTCGAAATTGCAGCATTTGAAGAGATTTCCAGACGTTTCATTTCCAAAATATGTTCTCTTTCTTCACGTCTAATTCTTTCTTCTTTTTCTATTTCTTCTCGCCTAATTCTTTCCTCTTTTTCTAGTATTTCTCGCCTAACTCTTTCTTCTTTTTCTTCCTGTTCCCTTTTAACTATTTCCTCGATTACCCTACCTAATATACATTTTACTTCTTCCTCGTTAATGTTTTTACTAGTTAAAATTAATTTTTTAATATCCGGGATTTTAAAAGAATATGGAACCATTTCCCCTAACTCTTCAGCTACTTCTACTAAATCTCCCTTTTTTTCCCCGTGCTAAAAAAGCAATTTTATTTATTAACGCTTTATCTCAGAAGAGATGCAATAATGAGAGAAAAAACAGACTACACCCACCTATATACAAAATTTCGTAAATAACTATAGAAATTATTTAACACACTCTACTAATATAAAACATATCCATTACATTTGAAAATTTAAACGAAAACAAACTATATTGTAATACAACAAATAGTGTATAAACAGCAAATCATATATTTTGAAAAGAAAAACAAGTTTAATATTAAATCTTCTACTCTCGATTTCAAGTTTTTTTTATCACCAAGCTAATGCTTGATACTCAGATAAATTGAATTATTAATCAAAAATGTATAAATTTCATAAAATCAGATTCGTATACAAATACTACTATATTAAAACAGAAAATGAAATTATATTATTTTTGAATCCTTATTTAATTCAAAATGTAAAACACTACAATTCTTAACAACAATATAAATTAAAAGCTTTAACTAATCTAAACCAGAAATCAGCTTTCGATTTTAAATCAATAAACTTAGTTAGTTAATCATACACGACATGAAAATGATAATAACGTACGATATTTTAAACAGTAAGAAAATATCTTTTCAAATCTTTATCAATGAAAATAAACATGCGTTTTTAAATATCAAATAAATCAGTTTGATACTTTACAAACAAAAATCAAAACCACATCAATAAATCTCATATTACCTTAAATTTACACCTACTTGTTATCATGTACTTTCGTTTTCACATAACGAAATCAAAACACCTTTCTAAAATATTTTTTTTCAAAAAATCTACTTTCTATATCAGTACAACATTCAAAACAATTACGAATATAAGTGTACTTTCAATTTTACACATTAATCTATAACAACATAGTTATTTTAACATATTCCTACGTGAATTGAAATACATCAACCACATAAAAATTATGAAATACAAATTTATAATAAGATACACTTTTTTTATAAAAAAATATTACACTGTAATTTCGAATACACGAAATACAGAAATTAGCTTTTGTTATATGGAATACACCATTTACAAACTTATATACAAAATTAATTGATATAACATGAAAAACCACGTAAATAAGATTGGAACTAAATATTCTATAAATTTATATAACATTCCAAACTATTTATTTATTTTCAATAGTAGCCAGAGAAAGATTGATCAAAATGGCCTACCTGTATTTCAACATTTCGGCACGTAATCCATTATAGTGCACATAATTAATTTCCATAGTGGATGCTAATGCAAAGCATTAAAAAAGCATCAAACCGCTGCCACCAAAAACATAAGTTTGTTATGAAACAAACAAATGACTCCAATTTTGAAACATACACATTTAATTAAAAAAAAAAGAACAAAATTTACAAGGAGTCATGTATGGGTTCGCGACAATCTCTCTCGCCTGCTTCGCGTACAACAAGAGTCTCTAAATAAAAAAAAATAAAATAAAATACATAGGATCTTAAAATCGGAAGTGCCGATGGTGAGACATTACAGTACTAAAATTAAACTAAATATCACAATAGCCAACATAGGGGGCAAAGGCTTAAAGTGCCCATATCTGTTTTCAGCACCAAAAGCTCTGAGATGCGAAGCATGCGTCCTGGTTAGGTGGTCAACTTAACGTGAAACCCCTAGTGTCTAGTTCCCCAGTATGCTTGGTACTCAGTTTTATCGACCCACTGAATTGATGAAAGGCTGAGTTGACCTTGCCCAGTCCGATGATTGAACCTCTGACCTTTCTGAGAGCGTGAAGCTATACCACTACACCACCGGGCTTCATTAGTAATAAATAACAAATGTAATAATATTTTTGCTATCAGACTTGGTAACTTTAATTAGAAGGAGGGAAGTCTCTTGTCGTCAACAAGCTTCTTACATTTGGGAGAGTAGGTAGTGTCACCAATTCAAATACAGTTGCCTAATTGTTGATCATTGAGTCTGTTTCTGTACTTATTTTTTTTAATAAATTAAAATGAAAATTCTCATACAGACGTGTAGAGTTGAATATTGTCTAATAAAAGTGATCCAACAAATTGTATTGCAATCAGAATCTATTGAAAGTCTTGGAAACTTTGTTGGATTCATGTCTCAAATCTGAAACAATTTCAACATATTGAGGAGGAATCGAATCGGATAGGTTCATGCGATCTACTCTGAAAATGCCTCGCAAGCTTCTAGTCGTGCGCGATTGATGGTTCAGGGATCATTATCTTGATGGATCGGAATGATGGACGCATGAGTTAAGAAATGAAGTCATTCTCACAAGTCAAGAAATGAAGTCATTCAATTTATTTACAAGAGATAATTTAGCTTTAAAATGATTGTTTAACATTTTTAATTTTTTTGCTTCGATAAATAGCTTTTTATCATCTTTGTAAAATTAGTAGGATAAATCTATGTTTGTTATTGATTGATGCAAATTCTACATCTATTCAGTAATTACTTCGAAATTTCTTCATCAACATTACAGTAACCTTAGAATATTTCAAATTATTTGGAAGCTTCAAAATACTGTATTTACAAGACATACTTCAAAACTATTATTTAATATTTTTGTAATAAATTTTTTCTAAGTTTTTGCAATATAAATTTTTTAATATTAGGATTATCTTTATTATTAATGAACCAATCTCAAAAATATGTTTAATTACTTGATCCTTAGTTTCATTAACTTGATCTCAAATAGCAATATGACTATTTGCAAATTCTTGCAAGAATTGTATCTTGGAATATCCATTCAAATATTATTTTACTTAAATCAGTGATAGAAGAAATTCATTTATTTTTTATACTGTATTCTAATAAGAGTTTATCATAATATCAATTTTATTTTTAGTGCTGTGAAATTTTTAGAAATACACGTCAGAAAATATTCCTATTTTTAACTATACATTTTCATTAAGTACTATGAACTTGAATAACTTCTGCTTTCTCCATTTTTGTTTCAAAAGCATCCTACTTCATGATTTCATATCCACAGTATTCGATAGCTTTAATTTAATGTTTCAATGCACTGTTTACGTTTTGACTATGACATGCAAAGCATCTCATTTTCATTGTTAACAGTTCTTAATAACAGAATAAACTTTCTCATCATTTTTTGAGCAGCTCTATCTGAAGGCATTCAAGTATAGAGCTCTGACTTTCATTCTTTGAAACGGAATTCCATGCGATCGAATCCATTTCGCAGAGGGAATATTGCCTTAGAGAAGAAACAAAGAGTTTTCTGAGGGAAAATTTATTTTCTCTTCGAAACTCTAAATATTTGGCAGTGTAATATTCGCATTTTATTTTTGCTTTCCACAATGCATAATGCTGCTACAGGATTCATTTCAAAACAGTTCCTTGCTTTGGAAGAAACTCCTTTTAGAAATGTTTATCTTACAATCTTCTGCTTTGTGAATAAAATCAAATAGAGAATAGGAGTCATTTGCAAGGATATTTAACTTCCTCACAAAGGATTTATTAATTTTTGACTCACTGAAGTGCTTATGAGATTTTTGCTTATTGTGGTGAAATAATTTTTGTCCAAAAGTTTCCTTCTCATTCCGATATTCAGGAACTTAAATAATATTTAACAGAACTCACATACATATATATTTCTTGTTTACCTATTCTTTTAAGAGATATGGTTTTCTTTTTTTACTTCAAAATTGATGAAACTCTGATAATGGTGATTTATTTTTTTTATTTAATTGTTAAACTTTATTTTGAACATTAACAGATATTGGACAAAATAAACAATGTGTGTGTGTGATGAATCGGATTCTATAATTATAAATCATGAAAGTTCCCTAAACAGATAACCAAAAAACTGAATATTATTTAAAATAATCTGTTTTTGAATCTCAGCAGAAAAAATGCTTGAAAATTAATTACATAATGAGATTAAACTATTTCATTAATAGCATCATTTGTAGGATTGGTATGGTAAATAATTTGAGAAAAGTAAAATAAACGTTTAAAAATTTAATGTTGATAAAAATGTTTAACTATTTATGTTTGCAGATTTAATTCAGAGTTTGAATTCTGAATCTATAAACATACACTTTCATGTCATAAACTGGATTGTAAATTCTTGAATATTTATAGTTTAACCATAAAAATTTATTTCTAATTAATATAGTTCAATATTTTTTAAAATTATATATATACTTCATTCAGTTGAGGAATGCTTTTTTAACCAGGTATAACTCATACCTATTTATTCGTAATAAGAATAACAGCAAGGAAATTCAATGGTAAAAGCTAGTCTTTTTCACATTTTCATCATGCGTTTATGAGACCACACTAGGAAGGTTGGAATGAAAAAAACTGTCTAGGATAAAATTGAGAAAGAAAGAAGGAATGGAAATGTTTTATTTCTTTGGGATAATCGCAGGATGTCTTGGCTGAGTGAAGCGTTTCTTCCACTCACAGGACTTACTGATGCACAGCAGCTCACTTCATCTTCCAGTTTTACTTGTTTTGGGCTTAAAAAAAAAGATTTTCTAAAATATTAATGAAAAATTGTTATAATTTTGAAAAAATTAAGTTCTTAAATTTAGATTTTGTTTTTATTTGATATACTTTAATTAACGTCTTTATTCAAAATTCTTTAAAAAATAAATAAATAAATAAATAGAAACCCATTTGTATACTAATTGATACTTCGGCCTTAAATGGGGAAATAAAGTTTTCTTTATGAAATCTCATTTATATATTTATAATTTTAATGTATGCATTAATATATTTTTGTTTGTATATGTAATAATATATGTAAATATATATTGGTATATATGATGCATGTGTGTGTGCTCATACATATATATGTTACATATGTGAGCATTTAATCCTAAAATTAATGAAATAATTTTTTAATTATTTTTTGTAAAATGTAAGGTCATTTTTTTCTTGAAATTAAAAGTTATTTTTTTATTTCATGCAAAGTACAAATGCAACAGCCACCAAACACGAGTTAAAATAAAATTTAAGCTGTAAGAAGAAAGAGTTCACATTAGTGCCATTATGGAATTCATGCTAATGAATAGCCCCAATTCGATCCTTTCAAATGAACAGGAGATAGATGTTGAACATTTTGCTTTGTGAAGGACATTCGTCTTAATCAATGCTAGGAAGTCTTTCAGATTTTCCTCCTTGTAATCCTTCAAAGTGCCATACTATCCATGGATTGCACGAACATATTGCAAAAACTATTGATTTCTATAAAATCTTTCAGCACGATTTAGTAATAAAGGTATCCAATATGAAAAGTCAAAATATGCATTAAATATTACATTTTTCATGTTATTATAAAGCAACGGAGGTAGGCTAATAATAAGCGTGAAATATTTCTATTGTCCCATATGAAACTGTGTTTTATCACTGTCAAATTTAATAGTTTATATGTATATAATGATAAAGAGATTTTTCGCTATCCATATAAGTGTAAAGCCTAAATTAGAAAAAAAATACACAAACTTCCGATTCTTCTAATCATGGAATATGGCAAGCTGTCAAACTGTGATAACACAATATCACTTAAGTGATGTTTTCCAGCACCAGTTGGCATATTCATCTTGAAACAAAGTTTGTTGCTATCATTACTTTTGCTAAACGGAGACGTAACACAAGATGCTATGTCTTGCTTGTGATCATACAATACAGGAAAAATGGTGTTCCCTTATTAAATTTATTAATACCACTTTAACTCAAACACTGATTTAATGCAATCTATTGGGAAAAATACTGCAAAATACTTCGATGCAATTCGCTTATTCTTCACTATAACTTTAAAAGCTCCATATCTTAATTTAAGTTTTGGATTTTTCCAAAGTATCCTAATTTTTTTAACATATTCTTAAAAGTATGCTCTGTTATGTCACTGACCTAATAATCAAAGTAAGATCAATGCTTCGGTCTCAAAGCATTTATGTGAGTTTATTATGTTTATAAATTGAACTATATTTCTAAAAAGCGAGATAAATATCGTTTTTCTTCTTACATCAAACAATCCTTGCCATTTCCCGTGAGCCATACATTACGTCATCTGGATTCCAACTCAGTGACACAATATATTGTAAGTTGATGAAACTATAGTAATAGTTTCAAGCAGGAATTTTGCTGGGAAATCATTAAAATGAACTAAGCAATTTATTTTGTAATCACTATCCATTATCTGATAATATGAAAATGCATAGCAGCAGATGGAACTATATTATCATGCTGAGATGATATAGGCTGCGGGCATATTTTTTTTTATTGAATCAACATCATCAACGTATAAAAAGTTTCACAGAAAATAATAATAAAATCATACAAGACCTCGTGCAGTGAAAGGTTGATGAAGAACAATGAGGTTTGATATGAGACGTGTTTTTAGTTTTGAATGTTGTGTACAGTGTCCAGTTCTCTAAACCATGGGAAATATTTAAAGTAATTTTGGGAAAAACAGAAATCCTTATCAACTACACCCAAAACAAACAACTGTTAAAATAAATTCTGTAGTTAGCCATTTTGATCATTTTTTTGTTTTAGGCAAGCGATTTTTTAAATATGATAACCGCAATCATCCTGTTCGAGCTATTCAGTGGGTAATTAGCGATATCTTGTTATCCATCCATCGACGCCTCTTGTGCCTTACGATTTTGGATCAAGAGCGAGACACCTGAGCGCACACTTTCCTCATTAAAACTCTTCCTCACATAGGTGGATACGACTTGTTAATATGTATAGTCCTAATATATGATAAACTTTGGCTTAGTCAAAATCCATGTCTCTTCGATCAAGAAAAGAATGTTTTTTACAAATGGACTATCATGTTCTTAATAAAAAAAGCCGCTTTATAAGGAAAACCAAACTGTAAAGAACTCTATTGACTCAGAGAATAAAAGGATTTTCGAAATGCTCTTCCCTCATACATGGGATGTGAGTCTTTAGAGAAAATTATAGCAAGTAAGAGATCTATCTTGTAATTTTATTTCAAAACTGTGACATCATTACCAGTTCCATCTTAGGATATCATGCAGATATTATTCAAAATTTACTGCGTAGTTTCAATAGCATGTCAGAAACACAAATTTCCCTATAATATATTTGTGCGTTTGAATCAATTATACCAGCACTGTACACTATATAGCATAATAAGATTCAAGATACAAATATAAAAGTTGTTGTTACAGAATTGTGTGTGGCCAATTCCTTTGAATATAAATATTTTCCTTTGAGTACCTAAATTAGGATGACTATTATTAATATATAATTTTAGTTGCATTTACGAAATTACTAGGAGATACTTTTAAGAACGATTTGAAAGTAGTATGCTCAATCGGCTGCCTTAAATTAAGCGAGATTAAATATGCAAAACTTGGATAATCCTGTTGGCAGTATAATAAATTACTCTTTTATAAAATACTTCTTAGAAGTTTTTAAACTTTGAGCCATTCGATTGCTGTAGCTTCCCCATTTTCTGAGACTTATTGGATTGAGGACATCATCGAAAATAGACATGAATACAGTGTTTACAACTTACTTTAAGAAACCGAAAGCTAAAGAAGAATATAGAGATGAAAATGATAACATCGTCTCTTCACCAGCGGAGACTTTCAGAAATCGATATTTTCATAAGCAGGAGGACTGGATATATACATCCTTGCCTAATGGAGAACATTCGTGGACGTATGTATAATTTCCACAAGTTGTTTATTCAAAATGGTAAAGCGTATGTTTTTTTTTACTAAGCACAAAACTGCTGTTTATGGCAGTGGGGCAACGATTTCTTGTATTCTGTCATTCAGGACTTTCATCATTACTTTAATCATATTTTGAAAAATCTCCTGAGCTTGTTCTGACCAATTTCTCAGAAACAAAATTTTGCATGGCTACATCTATATATACGCACAAACGAAACGCATGGAGGAACTTGTCACTTTGAGTAAAATCTGTAATCAGTTACTTCCTATAACTATCTATAAAGTAACTCTGAAGTTCACTCAATTTTAGGAGACAATATGCAATGTAATTGTTAATATACCAAAAAAATAGGGGCAGTAACTGTTAAAACAGCGGAGGGTGTTTTAAAAAAATTTTTTGTAGAAAGGTTGTTAGCTTCCGTTAAGCTATTTTATCTCTATTAAACGTAAACTCTCATTTACAAAATGATCCATGGAAGTCAATGTTAAATCCGTATCGAACACTTGTTTATCTAACAACTCTACTTGAGTAGCCTGTAACTGAAAGCCTTCCTATTGAAGTTGCAAACTTTCTCTGCCTTAAATATTTATCTGAAAGATACTGTTCTTGCGTTTAACGTACTGTCTCAATTTTACAAGCTCCAAACTTAAGAGTTAATGTATAACTTCGTTTTTTGACTGAAACTTTAGAGAACTTAATCTTGCATTAACTTCATTTATATTGCAGTCCTTAATTTAAAAAAATGATTAGCTTACCCTTCAAGTATCTAAATTGAACTAAGACTGCTTTTAACTCTAGAATTGACATCTCTTTAGAAGACATGTTGTCCCCAAAAATTAAATTTTTTGTCTTAATAAACTTCACTAAAATTTAGATTTTCCTACTTATCAACTGCAAACTTGGTTGAACTAACTAGGTATAAGTAAATATTAATTTGAAGACTGAATAATTACATCACAGGTG
This sequence comes from Latrodectus hesperus, assembly GCA_037975125.1. Lineage (NCBI taxonomy): Eukaryota > Metazoa > Arthropoda > Arachnida > Araneae > Theridiidae > Latrodectus > Latrodectus hesperus. The sequence continues at coordinate 4,617,687 of CM075854.1, read as the reverse complement.
TTTACGAAGATGTATACCTGTTAAAATATCACTCTTCAACATGCCTTCCGAAAGGAAAATTTCAATAGAACATGCGAACTTAAATCTGAATTTCTTTATTAAATCTTTGTAATGTTAAGAAAAACGTGCTTTAATGCCTTACTATAAACTTTTATTTTAACACGCACTCAAAATTTGAATGAAAATCTAGAAATGTAATTCAAAGAAATCTCATGTTAAATTGCTATCGGTTTATTGCCAACATTCTGCTGGTTTGTAAACTTCCTTACGCTATAAATCTTCACTAATTGTGTTAAATGTTTGTTTCGATTGATGTTTTTAATGAATGAGGAAAACTTCAGAAATGCTATGACTTACTATTTAAAGATTCAGTTCTTAAAATTCCAAATCGCTTCCTTTTTGTATTTCGAAACGAGCAGAAATTGAAGTCGTAAGCTTTTACAAAATCACTGTTTTAATACAATAGTTTTCAAAGTACTATACTTTCTTCATAGTTTCATATTGTAAACCCTTCTGAAATGATTTTGAAACAGTAATCACAAAAAATGATTAGCAATTAGCACAAATCACTTGTGTATGAATATACCGAAAATTTTAAATTTGAATTAAGTTTTTCTCAATGTAATCTGCCTTTTGTATTATACTTCGTTTTATTCTAGTGTTATATTATGAACTTCACTGTTTCCCATTATAGATGGAAACTCTAAATTTTTTTATTTGTAATAACTGTTATCTAAAAGAAACCCTGTAATAAAATAGATAACTCGGTGGAAAATTTAGAAGAAAATTGTAAAATTCAAAGATGCCAAATCTTAAACTTTAAAATTCACTTGGGGCTCATTTCATTATCACAACGGACTAATTAAAGGAAATTCCCTTTTAGTGGACGGATGTAATAATGTATACATCCTAAGTGAAGTTTTCAATAGTGCTGCCATCTATTAAGCGGAAGGGCAAATACTTTTCATAGAACAATTTTGTAACTTGGCTTTTAACCAAGAAACTTCAAACTGAGCAGGTTAATTCTGTTAGACTTGAACAGAAAGGAAATAAGCAATAAATTTCAGATTTCCTATGTAAAGAGCATAATCAAATGAACGTTTTCCCTTGTGGAGCACAGAATTTTTTCATTTTAGTTTTCAACAATTAAACTTTCATCGCTATATCTAAACAAGTTTGATAATCCGCAAGAAAAATTTGAACAAAACATCTGATTCCCGAATTAAAAACACATACAGTTAAAATGACATGTGTTTAGAAAGCTGACTTTCTATCCAAATTTTCAATCAAAATTTTATTGCTGGAAGTTGGGCTTTACTACATTTCAGTTACACTTAAATAAACGTAATCTGACGGGAACTTAAACTGTGTGGTTTGAACATTTCTGTTATTAGAAATCGTATGGATTAACTGAGTAATCCTAGTACTAAATTCAAATGCGATGTTTTTTAAACTTAGAATATATATCAAAATTGTATTGCTGGAAAGTCTAGATACAAGTTTGAGCTAATGGTGGTAATTTTATAATCTCAAGGAATGTAGAACTTGCAAATTTTGTTTACAAAACAATGTACAAGTAAGGTTTATTTCAAGGTTTTATATCCTAGTATAACTAAGAATTTTAATTCTTTTATGAATGTAAAAAATTCATAGTTTTTACATTAAAACTCCTTACTTCGTTGAAGAATTAAGTCTCCAATAAATGCTTACGTGCCGATTTAACTATGCTATATCCTAATTTGAACGTTCCTCTAACACTAAATTTTATAACTTAGTGTTATTTCGAAAGATATGATTTTAATTCAGTGTTTCTCTGTAATTGTAGTTTTATTTTAAAGTTACACCAAATCTTGTACATAAAATGACATAGAAAGAATCTTGATTTTGACTAGAAAGATTAGAGTTAAATAGAGTTCTTGAAACTTTCTCCACTCTTCAGACGAGATATTATGAAGAGTTGTGAAGTTCTCAAAAATAAAAACTTGACTTTCACGGTTTCCTCAAACAAAGACTGTGCTGCCCTCTCGTTTACTTAATAAGAAATAGTTGAGGACAACAAAAATTTAACGATTAAGAAGTTGGCATATATTATGCAGCTGAAATTCTACCGGTTAAATAGGGTATCTGAAGTATATAAATTAATAATTTATTAACTGAATTATTTCCGTCAATAAATTCCGAATTGAATGAAAAATTCTCAGTATTTCCTCGTGCAATTTAAGTAATAAAATCCATATCTATGGAGGAAAATTTGCTTAAAAGAATACGACTCCTTCCTCTGGACCATTTTTTTTTAAAGTACTAAGCAAATATAAAAACGCACTTTTAACAAATTTCCTTGAATTCCCAAATGTGCATTCCTACGTGAAAGCTTGGTGAATCTGACTTGGATAGTTTACGCCTCGTACATATTACTCATTTTCTATAGAAATTCAGTTTAAACAATGTCTTGGAAGTACTCAGTGCTTGTATCAGCTTCTATTAATACAAAGAATAAATTTTAAATATTATGAAAATGGATGTTAAAATATTCTTTGGATAACTTCTACAAAATAAAAATTTGGTAAACTTTCTTCAAAAAGGAAAAAAAGAGAATTTGTTTGAATTAGTTGTACTTTCAGACTTTAAATTCCAATGGATATGAAATGTACTTAAATTACTTAAGATAAAGAGTACTTTTTATAAAAATAAAATTTTTCTTAAACATTTTAACTATGCACGAAAAATAAGTTTTTGTTTTCAAAAAGATTGATAGAATACGTATTTCTTCAGTTAGATTCAAAGTGTTGATTTTAATGCACTTTTCTCTCAAATCCATTCGAAAGTTCTAGATAGTTTGACTTATTTCAGTCTTCTTTAAATTCAGATTTACTCTGATCACCTCCTTTTATATTAAAATCTTTAAGCTTTTCGAAGACTTCAACTGATTCCTATCTTTCTGATATTAAATAATTTCAAATCTCGGTGGTAGTCAGAATCCATTTTTAACTTCAAGTCCCGGTCTAATTTGGCAGAGTTGACAGCTGAATAGTTAGCGTTTTGTCCTTTAAATTAAACAGCTCACGGGTTCGATTCCTATGTTGGATGGGGATGTTCAAAGTATTTGATTCCACTTTTAAACTAGTTCCCGGTTCAATTATGGCTAGCAAAAGTAACCGTAGCGCCAGGCAACCCATCTTCGTGTACAAAAAAAATTTGAGCAACAAACAAATTCATTAATGAATTTCAGTATTAGCAATCTGATTTCATTTTAATCTTGTCATTGGAAACTCATTAGTCTAACGTTTGTAGTCTCTGAACTATGATGGAATATTCAAATATTAATCAGTGCGATTCTAAAGTTGCTGAATCATTTCTAAAGTCAATCTATGTTGAAATATTCTAATAGTCAAAACTATAAATTTCTGTAATATTTGCATTTAATTGTAAATGACTAGATTTAATGGCATTTTTTGATTAAACTTGATACTTTTAATGTTAAACTAATGAGAGACCAAATGTAGTCGGTCATAATCGAGCTGGGAGTTGAACAAAGAGATCAAGAGCTTTTTTAACGAGGGGGCTTAGCTCCTTCGTTAGTGAGTTCGACACCCAATCTAAGACTGCTGATGGTATTAATCTGCTGTTCTAATATATCGCTTATAAAGAATCCTTTATAAATGAAATCCTATTGAGAACAATATCCCTCACGAGAAATGTGAACTTCCACCTTGGGAAAGCAAATTCAATGTCTTGCTCATAAAGTGCTTGGACTCAATTTATTTTGGATACCTACTTTCAATTTATTGCGTTCTAAAAGACGGTAATTTCTTTTAACCAATTCCAATCAGATTTCATAATTACTTTACCATATTTTGCTTTTAAGTAATTATGAGAGCAGACTTAATGTTAACTTTTGTCTCCATTAAAAGCGGTTAAATCGTAAGCATCCGGCAATTTTTAATTCGGGTACTATCTAACATGTATACTTAAATAGCTAGAGATATTCTATTCCATGTGCAAAGTTGCGTAAGTCTTGATAGCAATGAAAAGGCTGGAGCTGCTAAGTTGCATTGAATCCATCCATCAGTTTCAATTCCTGGTTTGAGGAAAGAATTGACAAAGTTGAAATATTCTCTAGCATGAATCGTGAAACATGCTGTCGGAAACAAACTGAATACAATTGTAGCATCCCATTAAGTTTCCTAAGTGCTGATGTTAAATTAACTTGTTTTTTTATTGGACGAGTCTTACGCACGAACGTTTATTTTTTAAACGATTTAAGTACAGTGGCGGCAAAAAGTATTGGCACAATGTTTTTTAACGTTAACTCTTAAGAAAATCATACAATTTTGATAATTTTTTCACAACCAAAATAAGAAATTTATAAATGTGTTTTAAAAAATTATGTTTATTTTCTAAAAAAGGTAATTAAATTGTTTAAGTAAGTCAATTGAAATAAGTATTGGAACAATTAGTTTTCTCTAAATTTTGTTGTTACTTTTGTTTCATTGTTTAACTGTAATACATAGTATAAATTATGAACAAAGTTTCTAAGTGTATAAATTTATACAAATATTTAAATTAACTAGTTATGCCTAAAACAAAAGAACTTAGTATAGGCACACGTGAAAAGATAATTTTGCTGCGAAATCAAGAAAAAAAATAGGTAGCAATTTCACGATATAAAGTTTTTCCTCAGTGAGAAATGTGCGTAAAAAGTATGAAGAACGTGGTATGGTTGAAAACCAAAAGGACGACCAAAGAAGCTAAATGCTATAATGGTGAGAAAAGTTATGAAAGAAGTCGAAGAAAATAATTATGCCAGCGCGAGAAATTTAGCTAATATGGTCGAGTCAGTTTCTGGAGTACAGGTCTGAAAGAACTATAAAAAATGTACTGCACTCTGTTGGTCTACATGGTAAAACGCCAAGAAAAAAACCTTTTATCGGTGAAATAGTCAGAAACGCCTCGCTTTTGCCAAAGAATACATAAACCTTGATTTTTGGAAAACTGTTTTCACGGACGAAAGCAAGTTTAAAGTGTTTGGTTCTGACGGTAAAAGGTCAATTTGGCGAAGAAAAAACGAAGAGGTAAAGAAGAAAAATGTGATTGTTAATGTAAAGCATGGAGGTGGGCATGTTATGGTGTGGGGATGTGTTTCATATAATGGTGTTGGAAACCTTGTTTTTATTGAAGGCAATTTGAATACATAAGGGTACGCGAACATTTTGCGTGATAATCTGAAAGCAAGTGTTACAAAAATGGGACTTCAATGTTTCAGCAGGACAACGACTCAAAACATACTGCACTCTAGAGCCAAAGAATGGTTACTGTACAATGTACCAAAACAGCTTCACACTCCTCCCCAATCACCAGATATAATTAAAAATTTATGGCATTCTCTAGATGTGATGGTGAGAAAACACCACATTACAGGAAGGAATCATTTGAAACAACTTTTGGCTGAAGAATGGGACAAAATAAGCTTAGACTTGATCCAAAACTTGGTTCACTCAATGCCCAGGCGTCTCCAGTCCATTATTGATGCAAATGGACTTTTTACTGAGTATTAAATTTAAATTAAACGATGTTTAACTTCAAATGATGAAAATGTGGCAATATTTTTATCCAAGTAGATTTATGTATTTTTAATATATATATATAGTATTTAAAATTAAAAAATTTTGTGAAGTACAAATTGTTTCATTTAATCATAAGCATTTTGTTTATTCTAAATTGAATGAATTGTTTTTATTTAATAAATTCAAAATTTGCAAAAAACTAGATGTGCCAATACTTTTTGCCGTCACTGTAAATGGTTTAAAATGTAGGGTGAAAAAAAAAAAGAATTTCTACTTTGAATCTTAATTCCGTGTAATTTTAAGTCGCTGTTTTATCTTCTAGGATTTCTCTTTTAACCCTATCTGATCCTTTGGGTGTACCACCCCATTGTAATCTCTTTAAAATTGGTTTTTTAAGTTTTAATATACAAATTCTATTTAATCGTTATAATTGATACGAAGTTGTACACGTATTCAAATTTTTAATACTTTAAGTTGTATTTTCTAAGGAAAAACATTCTATTTCGAACCTTACACCATAGAAGTATTCGGCTATGAACTTGAAATTCTTTATTTTTACATCTTTTGAAAATATATAGAATTCAGGTTAAAAGTAACTGAACGCATTTTAACAGCATTCGGCTGGTACAATATATAAATTTAAATGCTAAAATTTTCTAGCAGTACATTGCGATTGCCAACAGATTAGGAGTATTGCCATCATAACAATTTCCTAATTTTAAATAGAAATCAATTTCGATTAAGTGTTGACTGAAGACAGCTTTAAAAAACCTAGATTAAGTAATCTCACAAGATTTATAACTTTCTTCTTAGTCTCTAAAGTAGGATTTCTTCTGCAGGACTCGTTTCATGAAGTATTAATTTGTGAAGCTTTCGGTGTATTTCGGGAAACTCCAGTCTATTCCTCCTTTGTTTCGAAGGTAGCTGAGAGGTACTGCTACTAGTACGTTTCGAGTACGACGTAAAACCTCAATCTACCTTCATACGACTTTTATCTGCACTGAAGATTTTAAATAAGTTTTCAATGTAGACTTTGCATTGCGATTAAAATGTGGTGGAAGTATTGAAGCTTACTGTTAATAGGTCGATAAAAATAAAACGTGGGGAGTTACGCAGGAAACTAATTAGCGATCTGATTTCTGACGCAAGGTTTTCTTCCTACTCTTTGCCTCCCAATAATTTAGAACAGCCTTCGAAGGCTCGACTTCAAGGTCGCTTCCTTCGGCATTCCTCCGTTCTGCGATGACCTTGTTTCCCAGATATTAGGAGGCGCTAGCATTTTATTCAAATGATTTTTGTTTTTGGTGGACTCTTATTGTTTTCCAAGACTTGGTAAGATATTAATAAAATGCTGATCTCTGAAAATTGGATCCAATGACGAGACGTTAAGTGAGCTCGCAACTATTCTTCCCTAAAATTTTTTTTTCTTAAACCATTTCTTTAAACGCATTTTCTGAGTTTACGAGATGATTGGGGTTTCTTATTCTTCTCACGATAAAAATTCCAATGAAAAATCTTATTTTCAATGATTATCTTGAACTTTCATTAATTATGAAGGGTGAAGTTTTTCAACTTAACCTCGGCACACGGTATTCAAATTAACTATTTTCAAATTAATCTTAGAAAATTAATTCGCAACTCAAATGTGAGTTAAACCAATTTTAAATTAGTGCCACTTTGAATTGGCCCATTTGTATGAGGGGGAGTAATTATAGGGCAACAAGATCTAAATACAGATTAAACAAGAGTTAAAATCTTGAAATCTAAACTCTTTAAAGTTTTATATAGTTCAGATAAAACAACTACAACGCAAATTGAAGCTTTTAGAATTGTACCTACAGAGAAATTTCTAATCTTCCTTGGCTTCCACTACGGACATTGTATTAAACCTGGGGTGATCAATTTTACTTGCAATCTTGTAAGTTACTCTTGACTTAGTCTATATAAATTTTTTAAACTTAAATATTGAAGCTGAAGCATTGTTAAACTTCAGTTCGGAATGTTAAAATTTATTCCCCGTCAAATAAGCCTCCCATAGCTACCAAATGTGACATTTGAGCTACATTTTAATGTTCATCTTAGGTTTTTGCCGTAACTTCAATTTTTAACCCTCTGGCCTAAGGCTTAACAGCTTGTGGGTTAACTCCTACCTACTTATTTCTGGTATAACTAGCTCTAGTGTTAAAATATATGAAAAAAGAGATTAAACAATGTTCGTAATTTTATAGTAGCTCTTACTTTACAGATTTGGAATAGACTTTAAATCTAAGAAAGTAATTGAAGGGTAAATGGAAACATTTAAGACTTTATTTTTGTGCTGCATTTAGCTTGCATAACTTCTGAAAGACCTTCAAAAGCTAATTTTAACTTTCTAACTAGACTAATGCATAAATTGCAATATGGAGGCAACTACTCAGATTTAAATTTATCCATCTTAACTGCACGATAAATTTGGAATTTAATTTTAAAGCACTAGATTTTAGTTAATAATTAGATAATTAATATTCTGTGTTTAGTTATTGTATACAAAAGTTGTTTTTATAAAAATATTTAAACATGAGGTAATCTAAGTTGTGTTCCGAAATTAATGTTAAGTTGTCGGAGCAAAAATGGTCTCTTGGGATAACTTCCATGTGTAATAAATATCCATTTTATCGGTTTTCAATAATCGTGGAAAGCCAGAAATCTTTCTGACACGGGATCTCGCTCATCTCTTGAGTTCGACGGGCTGCCAGATTTTGAAGATAGAGATTTTAAGCTATACATAACAAATGAATGCAGTTAATAATGGCTGAAGTCTTCCGCTTAAAATTCACTTGAAAGATGCAATTGATATCTTTAACAGAAAAAGTCACTTCCGTCTGCGAAAGTGAATGTGGAAGTCTCCATTCACGAGTTAAGGCGAAAGCTTTCATCTGAACCGGTTTTTTTCCTTTCTCGTTAAGTAGGTTAACAGTTCAATGCAGCAGGTGCTACCACTGATATAATAAGAATGTCTGCGTTTCGAAGAAATCTATAGAACTTTCCTACCTCTGTACTTCAAGTTATGAAATAATTTTTGTTAGGATGTGTACAAAAATACTTAAAATTGAGACTTGCCTGTGTTACTTAATCAGTGATATCCGGAAACTGTAATTGTATCTAAAAACTTAAATATTCTTAGTTTGCAATTTTTGATTAAATATATTTTCGTTGAGAATATACTTGTACAAACTACAATATTTGATTTTAAATTTTTAAACAAGTATTCTCATACCACAAGTTTAGCAATATAAATCAGAACATTGTCCTAAATCATGTAGTTAGCTGAACTATTGACTTCATGGACTAGTAAGTCAATGTGCTGCGGTAATCTAGTGATCCGCGGGGGAGCTTGTTGACCTTTCTGTTCATCAGCTCTTGAGTTCGATTCATGTCTATAGTAATTTGGAATCTATTTTAAACACTAGGTTCCAAATTAAGTTAGTTCAGTGTGTAAAGTGACCTTAGTAACTGACCAAAATCTTTTCAGTAAAAGAGTATGGGCGTCCTTTTCTTCACAGATGGTAACTGCTTTAATAGCTGAAACAGCTATACTTGTCGCTAGTTCCAATAAAAACTATGTTAGGTGTAATGTTAACAGCTGATGTGCAAGTTAGGAAAAGGAGACAAAAGATCGGGTGTCTACTTCGACACTTAACCGTGATTCACAATTACGGTTGGGTTCTTCTTCAGATTAAGAACAGTGACTCTTCTGTGGTTGATGCATTATATAAGTTGAGTAATTCATTTAATTATAAATATTAATTACAAAAACTAAACTGTTCTTTCGATTAATTTACCTGGAATTCGAAAAACTTTTAGTTTTTAAAGCTTTAAGATTCAACTCTGGATTCATCTTCTCATAAGTCGTGTTCCGTATCTGCTTGCAAAATTCTGAAACATGAAAGTGGGCGTGAATGATCTCCTTGTGAATAGGTTTATGCTAAATATTTCATGATTAAATCGAGGAGAGTCTGACCGCACTCTTACAGAATAGACCCTGGTTCGAATCAAACTGAAATTTAAAAGATGGCATGCTGCTAACGGTGGACTTTTCTAATCTTCACCCCTAAGGAAATGGATCAAGCAACTTGTAGAGAAAAGCACTTTTAATGGTAAAAGCATTGATTTTACCGATATTTACAATAAAACTTCAAATTTATTGAAATGATATTACTATTTTCTGTAATTAGAAACTAGAAAAACTTGTAAAACTAGAAGTCTTTTTTACTTGCAGTTCATTTCGTACTTACTGAAGTACAGAATATTTTTCAAGTCTTAGGAAGTTAAAAGAACTTAAACATTTTCAATACAGATAACGTAAAAATTTGTTTTAAATAATGAAGTTAAAAGTTATCTTTATGATAAGCTTCAATGAACGCCAAATAACCAGTAAATACCATTTGAGGATAATTTCCTTAATTTTTTCCGTTTTGTTTTTTATTCCACGAGCGTTCTTGAATAAAATCTTAAGTTTAGAATCTAAGAGTAAATTCAACTAAGAATTCCAATTAATAAATTAAGAGTTTACACTAAGAATAGATTCTTCAATTTTATTCTTGATCTTGTTTAAAAATTGTGTATTTTTATTCTAAGTCTTTGCTCACAACGTGTAGTAATCTTAAATTTTATTGACATCTCAACTTTTCCTCCTACTTATAATCTGAGCCTTGTTTACAACCAATGTTATTAGGGTGCAAATAGAAATTTATTTTAAAATTCAGATGGAAGAGGGGCTGACAGTAAGTCGGATTTGCACGAGACTGTGAATGATTCGATAGGTGTACAGTGGCGGCAAAAAGTATTGGCACAATGTTTTTTAACGTTAACTCTTAAGAAAATCATACAATTTTGATAATTTTTTTCACAACCAAAAAAAAAATTTATAAATGTGTTTTAAAAAATTATGTTTATTTTCTAAAAAAGGTAATTAAATTGTTTAAGTAAGTCAAGTGAAATAAGTATTGGAACAATTAGTGTTCTCTAAATTTTGTAGTTAGTTTTGTTTCATTATTTAGCTGTAATACATAGTATAAATTATGAACAAAGTTTCTAAGTGTATAAATTTATACAAATATTTAAATTAACTAGTTATGCCTAAAACAAAAGAACTTAGTATAGGCACACGTGAAAAGATAATTTTGCTGCGAAATCAAGAAAAATATATCGTGAAATTGCTACCTATTTAAGCTTGTCCTCAGTGAGAAATGTGCGTAAAAAGTATGAAGAACGTGGTATGGTTGAAAACCAAAAGGACGACCAAAGAAGCTAAATGCTATAATGGTGAGAAAAGTTATGAAAGAAGTCGAAAAAAATAATTATGCCAGCGCGAGAAATTTAGCTAATATGGTCGAGTCAGTTTCTGGAGTACAGGTCTAAAAGAACTATAAGAAATGTACTGCACTCTGTTGGTCTACATGGTAAAACGCCAAGAAACCTTTTATCGGTGAAATAAATAGTCAGAAACGCCTCGTTTTTGCCAAAGAATACATAAACCTTGATTTTTTGGAAAACTGTTTTAACGGACGAAAGCAAGTTTAAAGTGTTTGGTTCTGACGGTAAAAGGACAATTTGGTGAAGAAAAAACGAAGTGGTAAAGAAGAAAAATGTGATTGTTAATGTAAAGCATGGAGGTAGGCATGTTATGGTGTGGGGATGTGTTTCATATAATGGTGTTGGAAACCTTGTTTTTATTGAAGGCAATTTGAATACATAAGGGTACGCGAACATTTTGCGTGATAATCTGAAAGCAAGTGTTACAAAAATGGGACTTCAAAGTGACTATGTTTCAGCAGGACAACGACTCAAAACATACTGCACTCAGAGCCAAAGAATGGTTACTGTACAATGTACCAAAACAGCTTCACACTCCTCCCCAATCACCAGATATAATTAAAAATTTATGGCATTCTCTAGATGTGATGGTGAGAAAACACCACATTACAGGAAGGAATCATTTGAAACAACTTTTGGCTGAAGAATGGGACAAAATAAGCTTAGACTTGATCCAAAACTTGGTTCACTCAATGCCCAGGCATCTCCAGTCCATTCTTGATGCAAATGGACTTTTTACTGAGTATTAAATTTAAATTAAACGATGTTTAACGTCAAATGATGAATGTGGCAATACTTTTATCCAAGTAGATTTATGTATTTTTATATATATATAGTATTTAAAATTAAAAAATTTTGTTTAGTACAAATTGTTTCATTTAATCATAAGCATTTTTTATTCTAAATTGAATGGTTTTATTTAATAAATTCAAAATTTGCAAAAAACTAGATGTGCCAATACTTTTTGCCGACACTGTAGATCGAAACTGAGCTGTACTCCACGGACTTCCAAAAATACAACTCCGCTAATTTTCGCTTAACTTCATGAATTTTTAATTTGAATATGCCTGACTTACTATCTGATATTTAATAAAATTATCCAAATATTTAAACTGCAGTTATTTAATAAGCTAGTAAATTCAGATTATGGTAGTCTTAAGAAAGGCTAAGTTTGATTTGAATAATCAAATAGTTAGAGCAATAAATTAGTTTCAGAAACTATTAGAGCAATATGCTGTGTGTGTTGAATTTACTTAAATTTTAACATCTTAAGCCATGTTTTCTCTTAAAAACTTATTTAGTGAACTCCAGCAGATTAAAGTTAAATGTAGACTTCTATGTCTCTTGAAACCGGAGATTCTAAGACAATTTTCATATTAAAAATTGTTACCTTCAAACTTTAATTTAAAATCGTATATTTGAAAAAACTGCATTTAAGCTCTAACCGCACTGGTAATTGATTTCGCTTATTTGCCTTGCATCTTAATTTCCCAAACGAGAGCGAAAATTCCTTTCGCACGTGACCCGTTTCATGACGTCAGGTAAGTTGTTATGGTTGAAAGTCCTTTCTTCTCAGCAATTCGGGTTCTGCCACCTGTGAGAAGCCGTTATTCGTTGTGCCTTTTCTCTCGCATCTTGTGGGTCTTGCATCAAACTTGCTTGTGGATACATTTTTGTACTCCTTGGACTTTTTTCTCGTTGAAAAGTAAGAATTTCAATTTCCCTGAATGCTATTTTCTTAAGACTAGATTCTAGAAAGTTGTTATTCTAGTGATATTTTCTACTTTAGCTAAGTTAATGTTATTTTTTATTTTTCAATTACATAAGTAATGCTTTAGAAATTAAGATTTTAGGCATGACTAGTTAATATAATTTGCTTAGTTCCTTTGTTGCACAGGAAAGCATTTCATGTTAATTTAGTGAAATCTTTTCAAAGACGACAGAGCTGAATCTTTAAGAAGTATTGAAGCTGAATTTATTGCTAAATATTTTAATCTTGTACTAGATTTGGATGTATATCTGACGTTATTCATATTAATAGAAAAGATTTTACTCGGCATATGGTAGTGAATCACGAGTAACTTTCAAATTATATTTAAAAAATGTAAGTGCTCCTGAAATCTAATTTCATTTTAAAGTTATTGAAAATTTGATTTAATCTGCTACCAGTAAAATCTGTACACTGCATGAGCAAACTTCAATGATAAATTCGTGAGAACTTCCCTTAAATCGATTATGTAATAAAATGCTTGATTTCAAAATTTAGTCTTTGATCAGAAGGAACTAATAAATGAAGGGTAGTTTGTCATTGACTATACTTTTCAAATAATTGGGTACTTTGAGTAAGTTCAAGATAATATTAACGTCATATGAACATTATTTTTAATAGTTAACGTTATATGAACATTAAAATATTGCAGCTTTCCGCATCGTCAAAAAACGGTGAACTCCAAACTGATGTCTGGACTTCTCATTTAAGAATAAACAGTAACTTGACATCATTATTCCAGAAATGTTGAAACTTTGTGCAGTGTGAAGGAAACTAATGTGGTCAAACTTAACGTCACTCTTGCTGTTCCCTTTAGCAGGGCAGCCTACTCAGTTGCGTTCTTGCCTTCGCTTTAACCGTTCAAGAGTTCAAATCCTGCCTTGGGTTTGGATTGGTAGTGGTTAGTATGTACTCTAGACTGGGACTTGCAATATAACTAACTCGCTTGCAAAATATAAACGTTGTATGCAAACGAAACCAATTCTTATTGACTTATTCTGAACTTCGAATTGAAGCGTTTTAAAGAACAATTCTCTGAAAAAACTTCTGAAAGAGTGCATAATAAAATTCAAAAATGTGTATAAATTTTTTAATGAAAAGTGAATTTGCTGCATTAGTTATTAAATACCAATAAGTTATAAAATTCCTACAATTGAGTACTGATGTATAATCTTCAAATATATTAAATCTGTTCATAATTTACATTCATAAGGCTGGGCAAGGTTCTCAGCCTTCACAGGGTCGATAAAACAGAGTATAAAGTATATTTGAGAACTAAACACACTGGTGCTATCTGGATAGGCTGATACCCTAACCATGAAATATGCTTCGCAGTCCAGGGTCCTCTGTCCCTAAAACGCAAATGGGCATTTACAGGCTTTGGCTTCACGGGGCTGTCTCATTGAGCTTAGAAAATCATAAAAACACGTTATCGAAACTTTTTGATTTGAAATTATTTCTTTAAAGAAATGTGGTTTTCTAAACTCTGCATATATTTATAAAATATTAAACTTTGTATATAAAATATGGTAATCTGTAGAAATAATTTTTATGTGAATTTTTCTAACTTGCAACACTGAAATTAATCGTATAAGCAATTTTGGAATTTTCGTAAAATAGTAATTTCAAAATTTTTGGCCTGAAGTCAGATCTGCAAGGTAATTCCAATAATTTTCAATTCAAACGGAGAGTTGACTAACGTGCATTCTGACTCGGGATGTTATCCTGAAGATACTCTTTGTACTTTGTTACAGCATAAATATCCTTTTCTCCAGAATTGGAAGACTTCAGTTATTAAACCTTTTTCTTGCGAAAAATCTTTTCGAAACTTAAGATTTCTAGTTGGTGTAGGAAAATTTTAATACCTGTTGTGAAAGACACTAGAAGGTAACGGCTGTAAGGTATTACCTAGTAGTAGGCCGGAAGGTATTACCCAGTAGTAAAGTTTGAAAGAGTCCTAGTTCGAAATGCATTTTGAAAAACTCGCGCTGTTTCAATTTTCTGCTGCACTTGTTAGTTGGGTAATTTTCCTGGTTTTCTCCTTCGAAACAAGATGTTCCTAGGACAAACTACGTAGAGACTTGCCAAATCATTACGATAGCATTCGATTACTTGTTTATCCACTATGTGGTATTACAGGTTTGTATTTTACTTCTAGAGAACTAACAATGTGTTAATAGTCTGAATAATTATTTCGATAAGGCATACGTATAAACTAAAGATGAAAGCTTTTAAACTGAATGTCTTAAATCTTTAGACAAACTTTGAGTTCAAAGTATTAAGTCTTGAAATAATTGTAGAAAACGGTGATATGTAATTATTAAAATATTAGTACGTAAATGGGAAAATGTCTTTTTTAAAAACATGTTTTTCAGAAGATCTAAAGTGCTTAGCAAAAGATAAATTTTTATTTTGTTTCAAATTCCTTAAAGATTTTTAAGAGTCTAATCTTAAACGACTACCTGTGGTTAAATCTCTAATTTTGCAACCAGTCTATTTAATGTACTATTCTGATTTGGAGTTCGGCTATGTTCAATTTCTAAACTAAATTGCTTAATCATAAAGTGAAATTGTGTAGTTGATTACGTATGTGGTGCCGCAAGAAAATAGAAGTCTGACGACTATAAAAAATATTGTACATGTAGTAAATACATGAATTTACTTAGAAAACATTAGGGCACTGATAGTTAAGTGATTCCAGAAAAATTTCATAAGAGCATTTTTGCGATGAAATAAAGATTTAGAGTTACATTTAAACTAATGTTTTAACTTGTTGGATTTGTGACTGAGTTACTTATTTCGAATGTTTTGTGTGCTTTTATTCTGTCTTACAAAACCAAATGTAAGAAAATCGGGCGTACTAAATGACAAGTTTTATAAAATCGTAAATATACAAGCTTTTCAGGCTTGATTTGTTTGAGTTTTAGGAGTAAAATCCCAGCTCTAGAGGATACTTTATAGAGAAGGTCGTCTAACCTTTGATAAAAAGTGTTATTTGTTTACTTAAGCATTACATATCAAATGGCTGGTACCAAAGGGGTTAGCGTACATTGAGGATTAAAGGAAGGCTTTCGGTATTGTTTTCAGAAAAACCTGTGCTCTTCACCTCGAAATTACTAAATCACATGTATAATACTGTACAAGCGAAATGACCCCCCTCATTCGTTAGCCTTTGAATAGAGCAACTCTCCTTTGTTGCTGGCTTAGTTTGCTAATCTTAAATGTAAGCTCAGATTCTCCCCCGAATTCCTTAATATAGTGAAGTAACTCGGTAAATTTTAAAGTTTCTCAAATGACTAGAACACTAACTAGTATGAAGCTTTTATAAAACGGCAATCTTGTTCAGAGAAGTGCGATACTCTCTCTCAGTTTAAAGTTATTTGAATTTCCTTGGAACTAGAAATATTGCTTGATGGAAAACTATTTCACATTACTTTATGATCTTGAGTCTTAATATTTTAATCTTGACATCAATTATTCTAGCAGTGTCTTATACCAGCGAGTTTAAATTGGTTACTATTGCAGTTTGCTCTTGGTATTCCCATCAACGTCTCGTGCAAACAACTCCTTTTAACCAGTAGAATGAAACAAAATTTGAGTTTCATAATTGAGTTGCATCAAGGCTTAGGATTAGCTTCCTAAAATAGCGTAAATGCACAACTACTGTAAATATTAATCAGTTAGGTAAAAATAGATCACAGGTCTTTAATTACTATTAAATTTGGTGCTTAATATTTCAAATGGCTAAATCTTATACGTACTCGGTTTTCTATTCCATTAATTCTGTATTCAGAGTATGGTAGCTAAAAGCTCAAAGCATTCTGAATTTAAAGATTCAATATCTCAAACTTCGTACTAATGAGTTGTCTTTTGAATGTTCATAAATGCTTAGAACCCAATTAGAATACTTCAAAATCTTCCGGAATTACTTTTAGTAGTAACGTTTGCACTAGCTTTTAAATAAAAAGTATAAATTAAATTTTAGTTTCATTTACTGTTAATAACTCTGTCTAAAAACTAAATCAATGAAAATTAAATGTATATAAATCTTCAAATGTTGCATACTGACCTATACGTAATGCTTGCTGTTTAAAATTGTAGTTCTAAGTTTATTTTATGCTATTTCTCTTCTAGCACAAATCTGAGTGATAACATGGTAAGTAGACGAAAGATATTATCCAGGTCTCGTGATGGTCTTAATACTGATTTTTGTTCAGAAGAGGAAGACGTGTGGTTCCAGAAAGATCGGTTATTCAAGGTAATTGTTTTGATATGAAAGATTCTCTATCGCAGTTAAGTGTCTTTTTTCTAAAGTTAACTTTAAGTTACTTTTTAATATGATGTGGGAATACAGTATTCAAATATAATTCTAACGTTAGCACTTCCAGAGCTTTTTATACCTTTTTATCTAATCCATTAGTCTTGAAATATTTGTCTTTCTTGAAACTCTTCTTCTATATCAGAATACAGACAACTCCTGACATGAACTTCTACTGTTTGTTTTTATAAGTATTCAGAAATTCTGATAATGAAGGCTTTTATAGTAAAGCTATATCTTATATTTGAGTAAAGGCTGTATGCGCGTACAATTCATAATGTTAAAATATATTTTAGGGCTTATACCTAATATTTAAATTTGAACTCTTGGTCATTAAGTTTTAAAGTATTTGAAAATCCTTGTTCTCTCCATACAATTTTTAAAGTAATAATTAAATTGCGTAGACCAATACTTTAGTTAATGTTAAGTTATATAACTAGAATTAAATTTTGAGTCTTTTCTTTACTTCCTCGAATGATTTTTAGCTTTATTCATTGCAATAAGATCTGAATTATACCGTAAATCAATTTCAGAATATTTAAATTGCCATCACGTATTTTAACTTTTGCAAGTTGTCACAAGTTCTATGTAGTGATTTCTAACGTTGGGTCTAGTGATTAACTGAAATTGTGAGTATCTTATAACAAAACTGCGTAGTTAGTACTTTCGCGAATAAAAGCTTTAAGAGGTCACTTCAAAGAATTAAGGTTCTACTAAATTAAGCTAAATTTCAACAGAACTTTAAAATAAACTCCTTTTATGTAATAAAACTGAAGTGTGGCGTCTTTAATTAAAATGCGGTGTTGAATATATAATTCTGCCAATAAATTTAAAAATTTTGTTTCAAACAGAATTTTTCGAGCAAGATTTAATTCAAGCGGAATCAAAATGTGAGAATTTTCCTCCTTCGCTTGGTTGAAGTTCCACTAGTAAACAGTTTTCAGTTAGAAAACAAAATCTCTTTAAACAGGTTTGTTTAGTCAGAATTGCTTCAATGACCACATTTTGCCTTTGGCCATAGCTGACATAGTTTCCAGTTGACGAATAACTGTTTCCTCTTTAGTCTTTTCGGTATGTATTTACGAGCGAAGTGAGTTTTTAATCGCATCGTCACAAAAAAATTTAAATTCTATATGCCTGGTAAATTAAAATATTAAGTTTCACCCAAAAGTACATGTTAATGCATATACAATACTTGAAATTGCGGTGCCTTCAAGCCGGAATATTTATAAATATCCTATGGGTTCTAATAGCTTCCTCACTGAAACATATTCAAATACTCTTTACATCTTAATGAAAAGTGCGTGGTGTTTTTTTATTGAGAATCTCCTTTTTGTTGTACAAAAAGTTAGTCTTTAACTGCTGACTTACAAAATGTTAAAAAAATTAGGATCGGAAGATCTGGTCCAAGTTGACACCAAGCAAGCTTCTGTAATCAGTAATTTAAAAAGAAAATTGGGTTCATTTCCAGTCGAAACATTTCATAAAACTTTAAATGAATCTCGCTTTATCCTTTCTAACCCCGATTTCATATGCTGCATAATTTTTATAAGAATTACATGATCAAAGAGTTTGTACTGCGCGTCATATAAGCATTCAATATAACGGTGAACTTACCCGACCCAACATGTCTTGACTTTTCAAACACAAGTATTACCAAAATCCATAAAAGCGGGTTATTATCTGCAAACTTCGTCCATACATTCCTAACCCTCTTAAATGTTTTAAGAGTGGGATATAGTCACTCCCGACAAGTACATAGAACACTGATCACATTTTCCGTCGAAAATAAGATCAATCTGATCATAAAACTAGTGCTTATACCTCAGAAATTTTAGTGTTTTAACTGTTCTGGTGCACCTGCTGCATTGTCAGAATTTTGACCATATGAATTTTGGTGATAGTTCAACCTGGTTAAAGCAATATTGCTTTCCCGCGGAAGCAAGGCAGATAGTAAAAAACATTGCACCAAAAGTTGGAGTTTTCTATTCTACTTTAGATTCAAGAATAAATGATCTAGCTAATATTAATTTTCCTAAATCTGCTCCACTTTCAACTTTATGTTCTAAATCCTCTTTACCATCAACTTCTAATAAAACAAAGAAACTTACTTCAATTATCTATAGGTCTAAAAGTGTTTTATAAGTTTTGTATTATTAATCTCTCTAGAAAACTATTAAACGAACAATTGACATATCTTAAGCGCAGAGCTAGCAGCCGAATGGTTGCGCTCTTGCCTTCGCTTCAACAAATCGTGGGTTCGAATCCCACCTTGGGCATGGATGTTTGTAGTGATTCGGAATCCACTTTAAACCGTAGGTCCTGGCCTAATTAGCCCTCGTGTGCAAAAAATGACCGTTGAGCGACAAACCAAACCTCATCAAACAGATATGGTAATGATTCCTCCTCTGCGTCTCGTACCATCTCAAAATATAGAAGACAAGCGCACATAAAACAATAAAATAAAACCTGCTCTAGATGACATTAATTTCATAAAACTGTGGTTCTCTGAAAACACTGGAGTTTTCTTGTATCTGTTTCACATCTTTCCGGCTTTCATGAATTCGTTTTAGTTCCTTTATTCTGAGTCGTTAATATCAATTCGCAATTTTATCCAATGATTTGCTCATGCACTAAACTATCAAACATTGTTTTCGGCGAATCTTATCCTATCTAAGGATCTTGCGCCAGTAAAATCAAATCTAAGATAGAAATGTAGTGTATCAGTCATTCAAAATAGTATAGATTCAGTTTATGATTTATATAAAACTATCTTTTGCTATTATAAGTTTCTTATAGAATAGCAAGGCAAGAGTAATTATAACTTGTGACCGTATTTTTTACTCTTCACTTAAATTTTAAGTAACTCTGAAATGAACGATTCCTTAATTCCTGAGTTTTAGAAATTTCTCCCTAACAATAAAAAGTAACATAGAACATCACATAGCTTAAAATAGACTAGTTCTAATAACCTGCCAAAAATTGAATCGTAGGTAAATTATCTTAAGCATTATTTGGTCGCTTAAATTAACCAGAGTTTCTGAAAGTTTTAAAGGATTAGCAGAGAAAACGAAATTAAGTGTCCTAAACTACCAGACTCCGCCTAACATGGGTAGATCTAGTTAGCTACCTTTTCTACAGAATCAATACATTATCTTGATTACTATTTAGGCCAACATATTAATGGAATGGTTATCGCTCCGTTTTCTCATCAATAGTTCGTGAGTTCGATTTCCACCTTGGACTTGGCTGTTTGTAGTGGTTTAAAATTCACTTTAAGCTATCCTGGTCTCAAATCATTGAGTGACGAACCAGCTTAAAGGATTGCTGTTCCGTCTGTTTTAGTTTACTGTTCTATAAAAACCTTATTTCTATGCGGATGGTTATTTTAACCAAATGCCTATTAATTTAACAGCTTTCTTAAGAAACAACTTCTTCCATCGGAAGAATTAATGTATCTTGGATCAGATGTATGTTTCCCTGAAGTTTCAATTCACAAATTGTTATTTACGGAAACTCCACCATGAGTAATTGGCTCTCCCGAAATAAAGTTATACAAGTGTTGCTCTACAGAATATGATAAATATGTCACTTTAGATTTTACTGCGCTGAATTTAAACTAGTATAGAAATTTAGGATAAACTCAAATGTTAAGTTTAATATTAAAACTGTGGTATAGAAAGGAGTAGAGATAAAAGGCATGTTTATGTAGTGATGCACTAGGGGTCATAGTTTGTATTGACCAGATAAAAGTAATCTCCACTTATCCAGTTTGACAATCTAAATTTAATTGGAAGAAATTAAATTTTGAAAACACCTGATTAGTAATCCAGAAGCTCACATGATTGATTCAATAGGCTGTGGGCTGAAATGTGCTCTTGTAATTTGATTTGACGGGTTTGCTTTTAATACTCGTATATAATCTGAAGGAATTCGCTGCTCAAAATGCGCCTTCAATTTTTCTTCGAGAAAGAAGTTCAGAGTTTTCTATTGTCATTTCTGTGACTAAACTGAACTTATGTCATTGATAGACATGGTTGAGCGAGGCATTTATGAAATGTGGAATTTGAAAAGTAGGTCACAATGACTGTTTTCTCCCGCATTTATAAAAGTTCGTGACCTTATCTGAGAGAGATCGTAAAACTTGCTTTCATTAATTTTATGTGTTATTAGAAAATATTTAAGCGTTATTTTTAAAGTTTTGAACTTAATTTAAAATATTTTACTTAAACTTTAATTCCTCGGAATTCAATTGCGCACTCGAGTGCCTATTTCTATTACGAAGCTGAACTTAAATATTGTAAATCTGTCCACTCAATTTCGGACAGTTCCGACGCAATTTTGAATTGAGTTAAATTTCCTCCTTAAATTCTCGTACGAAGTTAATTTTATTCCTACTAGTGTACAAGAATTTGTATAGAAATGAATTCCCTATTAAACATTTAATTCTTCAAATATTTCGGAATGCATGAACAAAACCGGATTTTGTTATCGACGATTTGAAGGTCGTGGAACTTGAAGCGAAGGTTTTTAAAGCCGAAACTGCTTTTTAAAATCTTAATTACAATTAGCTATTTTAATTTCGAGTGAATATAGATGTTATTGGAAATTTATTTTAATTGATTTATAAAATGAATTCCTAGCCTCTTTAAAGTCTTACTTCTCTTAATACATATGTACTTGATTTAAAGTAAAAACTACAAAGAAAAATAGTTTACTAGAACAGATTTCAAGATCTATGAACTGCAAGTTTAAATTTTTAGTCTATTCTAGTCTATATATAATCAAAGGATTTTTATTAAATAACTTGTATGCTCATCATTAAACTTCTGAAATAAGTGGGTTATTCAGATTTTATAATTGGCATCATAGTTAAAATATACAAATTTTAAGAGTAACAAGGAACTTAAAAGAAACCCTTGAATTTCAACGGATATGTTACATGAAGATTGCCTGTCTAAGAAGTTAAATGACGTAAGCTACCGTTAAATGGGAAGTAATATTGACTAGGGCGTTGCACCCACCTCTTTGAGGTGGACTCTACCAGACCTATAGAAGAAGCTGGGGGAGTCATTAAGAAGCAGAGGCCAAGCAGAAGACTTACAGAGGTATGGACATTTCACTTGTACAACTTTGACTACAAGTAACTTGGCCCAGCCGCCATTAGCGAACACGATTGATCTTTGGTTAGGATTCGAACTCACTACCCTCAGATAATGAGAACGAATGCCTTAATCAACCAGACCAGAGGCTCATACCATAGTATTAAGTGGTATGAAATAAACTTTTACACAAGAGTACTATTCAGAACGAGGGTTCAAGACCGTTGAGTGACGTCAATATTCTCCATATACACACGTCTTCTTGGGTTGATGTTACACTATCACGTTCCATTTAAGTTCCTAGTCTTTATAAATACCTAGATTTCAGGTTTCTTTTCAATATACAAACTACGCAAACGGGCCATTCCCATTACTGACAATTCTATTCACGGACTAAAGCGTTTGTAGTAGTTGGTTCTGGGCAATTTACCCTAGTGTGAAAAATCACCCGTGAAGCGATTAACCGAAATATAATACTTCAATTAAAAACTGAAGTTCTCTCTCCTTTATTTGGAAAAAAATATTCTTTACAATTGTAAATGCCAATTGATTATTGGCGTGAGTAGCATTAC
Source organism: Latrodectus hesperus (assembly GCA_037975125.1). Taxonomy (NCBI): domain Eukaryota; kingdom Metazoa; phylum Arthropoda; class Arachnida; order Araneae; family Theridiidae; genus Latrodectus; species Latrodectus hesperus. The sequence goes on along the minus strand of CM075854.1, from coordinate 4,595,008 downwards.
TCATTTACGTGCAACTTTACCGTTATCTTGCTACCTAAATGGTAACCGAACTGGTGTAAATGAATTCATATTGGCAACGCTTCTATGTTATTTCTTAAACGAATAGTATCGCACTAAATACTCTACACAAAATCACACTAAATTTTTAATTTTAAAAGTAGAAGCTGGATCTTCTATTTTTATCAAAATTTTAAGTTTTCAACTCGTATTTTAAAAGTTTCTATCTAGAACTAAGGTGGAGTTTTAAGAGGAAAATTAAATTTTCTTTTGTAAAATGACCGCCATTAAGAATTCCTTGAGGCTTGTGTAAGTTATTAAACTTAAGGTTTTCAAGTTTGTAAAATAACTTTTAAACTCTGAAATTATGGTTTGTGATATCTCTCTTTCAATTGATCATTAAGTTACTTTGCGAAGTTTCTATAGATTGTCCTTTCAATGCTGGTAATAAGTATACTGAGATAAACGCTACAATATTTAGTTTATATGGTACACTGCCAAATTAAGCCTCAATTCGTCTTCAACTCGAGGCTTTGTTATCGGTTATTAAATTGCGTAAAAACTTGCTAGAAGTATTTGCCGTTGCCAATAAGAGCAATTCTGGAATAGAAAATGTGCTATGTCATAGAGTATATGGATAATTAAAGTGGAAGATGTTCGTAACGGAATTGGGAATTTCTTAATGCTGTATAATAGTTCTCCCTTTAATTTCGTTTAATTTTAAAGTAGATGTTTTGTTGGACTTGAGCAAGAAATTTAATGAGACTTGTTAAACTGAGTTTAACTTTTTCGTGGGACGTTTATTTTTCTTTCGAATTCTTTCCAGTTTTTGTTTTAACAAATAAGCAATAGCATTTAAGGAAACGTGAATTTTTTTTTCCAAATTTTATTTTTACACTTAAATTTCAGGGATGGGAAGCATCCTTCCCACGGAATCATTTAGTCATAAAGAAAATTAAATTTAATGATTATTTGCCATGAAGAGATTCGAAGCATGTTCCAATGCACAAGGGTACATCACATTCTGCATAAATGCAGTGGGTCCTGTTTTCTTTTCCTTTTGTGATACATTTCCTACGACTATAGTTTGGCATATGATTTCCCACACTGGCTAAGCGCACATCATCCGGAACTGCACACTTTGCTTAGAAGCCAGCAGGACGTCCTTTCCTTTTTCTTGAGGAATATCCGTCTATTAGCTGACGAGCTAATGCTATGCGGAATGTTATCTGGTCTAAATTTGTTTCCTTTGTTCACAATATTGGATGGCACAAAATGTATATACAGAAATATACGAAATAAGAAAGTGTTATTACAATAAAAACAATGTTTTACTCATGTTTGCAGAGGAATCGTTGAGCAGTACAAATGTCACATCAAAACAGATGTAGGACAAATCTTGCAAAAAGTTTTCAAACACTCGAAACCAAAGTTACCGCCAATTCCATTCAGTCGAATGAACACGATATGGTTGCACAAAACTGAAGCGGAAAATTGTGTTAACACCGTTCTAATAACAGTCAATATATTATAATGGGAATTGCGTTCCCACTGGCTTATTTTGTAGGATCTGGTAGGTGGGAAGTAATCTTTCCACGGCCCACGAAAGGGTTACACTGAACTGAAGAAATTAAGTTTAAGAACTTTTCGGTTGCAACTGCAGAAGCAAATGTAAAGTGTAGCTTAATCCATAAATGCTAGATTATATAAAAATTTCAAAACTTTTTAAATGCAAGACTGTAATCTTAATTCATTATTTTCTGTTTAAAATCTAGAGTATTTAATATCAACTGGTTAAAAATGATTTCATCAAATATAAATCGGTATTGCTCACCTTACCAGAATTAAATTATCTTGCTATATTCCGATGCTCAAATTACTTCGGGTTACCAGAAAAGTTAGATTAGAAATAATTAGAATAATTAAACCGAAATTATATGCTTTAAATGTAAACTTGTAACTGAGCAATTTTTAAAAATATATTGCCCTCGTTAACTGTGTTATATCGTTATACTGGCACAATTCATCTTGAAATAACATTTAGATTAATCTGGAGTTTTATATAGCAGATATTTTCAGCTGTAAATTTGAAACATACTCGTAGTATTTCTATTAACTTTTAATTTAGAAGTCACGAAAGATTAAAGTTTTGGTTTCTGCAACAGATTGTGTGAGTGTTCATTAGCCAATAATTCGAACTTCAAATAAAACTGTAATAGTTTCCGCCCGAAGTCTTAATTCAAGTAAAATTCTGGGATCTTGAGTAAATTAACTCATTTCGCCCATTCTTAACATTTCTTAGCACCTACTGCTGGTTTGGCAGGTTTTCTTTCAGTGACCTGTTTTCAGAGATTAACTGAGGGTGTCGTAACTCTCGGTTTCCACTTTTGAGAAGAAAATAATTTACATCGGTTTCAACGTCTTGAATAAGATTGCTGCTAAATATCTAATTAGGCGTCTGTTTTGGAATAGGTCCCTACTTTTGCGCTTAAAATTAAGAGTGCTTAGGTAAACTCATTGTTTTGAATTTCGTTAAACTTGATTCTTAAACCATCGTTCAGAAACTTGAAGACAATGTTTTTCACAGACCAAATATTCCGTTACACATTAGCAAAATGACGTCTAATTTCTGTACGTTTGTTAATATTCTATTATATCCTTAAATTTTATCTTGTAAACTTCTCGATTGAACTCTTTTCTCTTGAACTAATCTAAATCTAGACATTTTAAGCTCAATTCTGTAGTTCTAATGCCACTCCTAATACCTTACAATAATTTCAAATTTTTGTGACACTTTAGATGTGTTTTTCATTTGTTATATCGTTGCTTATCCTTTAGTAGATTTCTATGACTGACATGGATAGTGTTTCACATATGAAACAAGGTTTTAGTTTAAATGTGGAACTAAGAATTATACAGCTTGTCATTTTAAATGTTAGAGGTAATATCAATAATTCTATTTCATTCTGTATGCCTTGTATGTACATATTGATTTTAAGAGTTCCTTTGTGGCAGCATAATGCTAAAATGTATCTCCATTGTGTACATGTTGGGCACAGTAAGGTTCGAAACATGCGAACAAGAACTAATGCAAATTGTGATGTATTTCTTTCATTTTCCTTGAATAAAAATTTCCTTGACCTTCACTAGCATTTCAAATGTTTTTGAAATTAAGTGTTAAAGTTTTCTAAAGGTAGAGCCTTTTATCGTTAGAAAGCTTCCCTAAGCTAGAAGTATCGTGCTGAATGCATTGCTGAATTATGCAGACTTGAATGGTCTTATTCGTTTTTAAATTAAAGTGATCCCTATTTTGTAAGTGTTTTGATCAGTATCTGGGGAAAATTTCTTAGAATTTTTTTACACACATAAATATGTGCCCTCGTGCATCCACTTCTATATTCAGGTTTTTGTACGTTTTCGAGCACTACAAAAGGACTTGGCGAGAAATATGCCGAATACTAAATGCCATATAGCTAGCTATCTATTGAATCAACAGGACTAATCATGGATAATTAAAATGAATAAACTGTAAACTTCTGTAGTTAAAATATTTTGTAATTGTAACAATTTGATGCAATCATTCTATTACTAGCATGCCTTAATTTGCCATGGAAAGAGTTTCTGCTTTAAAGGAAGAAATTTTTAAATAGAGTTCTCGATGATAGTTTATTTAACATTTCTTAACTTGGTTAAAAGCTTCTGAGCCTTGAAATGTGCTTAAAACAAATTAAATGAGTCAATGAAAGCTAAGGATTATCCTTTCAGTTACGAAATTACTTATACGTATTCAGGATTCCTTATCTGCATTAAAGGAATTTCTCATAGGCGATCCATTGGAAAATGTGAAAATATGCTGCAATGGCCAAAAGTTTTCAAAAATTGTTATTTTAAATACCTCCTTAAGGGCACATTTCAAAAGAGTTATATTTTTATTTGCAAAATTGAATAAAAATTTCCTTTTTCACTAAAAACTGATTTACACAGTTAAAAAAGTTTCAAACTATCAACTACTGGGAGATTTTGTGAATATATGTAAAAACATTAGCGCGTCACAAAAATTTGCATACACACGATTGGTTGAGAAAAAATTTACATATGAAGATTTGTTGAAGGTTACTTAAGTTTGAGGTAGCACTTTTGTAGTTATTTGATCGTTAGTATTTTCCATGATATTACAATAGCGAATTGCTTTAAAATGAGCCAAGGAAAGGAAACATCCTTAGAACTTCAAAATTTAGTAATAAAATTGAAATGTGAAAAGAAATCCTACGCTAAAATTGTAAACAAAAGTCGGTACACTGTGCAAACAATCTACGGAAGTTTTGTTAAACGCGGAAATGTGCTCAGAAAATCTCGATGTGGTCGTTCAAGGAAGCTCAATGATCAAGAAGCAAGAGCCATAGTAAGAAAAGTAAGGAAAAATCCAAAAATTAGTGCTCCAAAATAGCGGATCAAATTGCAACAGAAATTGGAAAGGTACACCCAGAAGATATTCGTAGAATTCTTCGATCGCCCGGCTACAATGGCAGAGTTACCAGAAAGAAACCATTCATATCATCTGTAAACCGAAAGAAAAGATTTGCCTTTGCTTCTGCACATATTAAAAAGGAGCTTGAGTTTTGGAAAACAGTTTTGTTCACCGACGAGAGCAAGTTTAACGTTTTTGGAAGTGATGGCCGCGGAAAAGTTTGGAGGAAAAAAAACAGAAATGAACCCCGAGAATTTTACTCCCACCGTAAAACACGTCGAAGGCAGGGTGATGGTTTGGAATGCCATGGCAGCAGCTGCCGTTGGCAATCTGGTTTTCATCGAGGGTACTATGGATCGTTTTATATACCTGAAGAATTTGCAAGGCAACCTGCATGAATCAATTAGAAAATTGAGATTTGTGGAAGCAAGTTTGTCTTCCCAGAAGACAATGATTCTAAGCCCACAGCAAAGATTGTGAAGAAATGGCTGCTCTACAAGAGGCCACAACTGTTGCTTTCACCTCCAGTCTCCAGACCTTAACCCTATCGAACAAATTTGGGAGGAAGTAGACAGAAAAATACAACAACCCATTACCTGCGTCGAAACCCTAAAGGTTATGTAGCTGGCTTCGTCCGAAATTTCACCTGAAACAACAAAGAACCTGGTGAATTCGATGCCAAACCGAATGCGTGCATTCATTGCTTAAAAGGGAGGGCCTACCAAGTATTAATGGTATTTTTATTCTTGTTTATTGCGAAAAATTTGAGTTTCCTGTCTGTATGCAGACTTTCGTGACCACATAACTTGGAACTTTTGTTATTTTCATTACGTTTTAACAAATGTGTTGATAATTTAATTTATTGAGTTATGAGAAATTGTGAAAATGAAGCTGAAATTATGAGTTATGTGCAAAATATACGAAAATCAAAGTACGTACGTAGACTTTTGTGACTGATTGTAGGACAAATGAGATTCGCGGGGTTGCAGCTCATTTTTTCTACCAAAGTGATTACTCAGATATCACTTTAGAGCCACAAGTTTCTGCTCTTAAAGAAAAGAGTTATGAAACTCTGTTACATCACTGTAAATTGCAATTTAAGTTAAAAATGCTGCAATAAATTTTCGAAAGCGAACTTTAAATTAGCCAGAGATCATTGCTTTTTCTCGTGGAGCCATTCGTCCTCAGAATTTTTGACCAAAGTTGAGTAGAGAGAATATTTTGTAGTTTGTTATATAAAATAATACTGGAAGTTTATTCATAACAAAGATGACTTGCCAACTAATCTATGGAATGAAGTAATTCAGTCACACATGCTTGTATCTTTAATGAGTGATAAGGTTAAGTGCTTAATTTGAATACACTTCCGCTGCTAACTTGTCGGATGTAATTATGCCTGGCTTGCAGTTGTATCGATAGTATTTTGACATTAGCTCAAACAGCTTATGAGCTTCATTTTTCACCTAAAGGGACCGAGATGGCAACCGAATGTTTAAAATATTGAACCAAAAGGCAGCTTTATCTGCTGGAATCCAACTTCGGTCTTGAGTGTCTAGTGGCTCAATATCCACTCTAAACTATATCCCACTCTCATTAGCCCTATTTTAGAATCCACTTTAAAATTGTAGCTCTCTTCATTTTAATTTAGTTGTGAAAAAGAACAGTAGAGTGAGAAAGAGAAACGGGGAATTGTGTGACATAGTATTTTCTAAAATCTTTACTCATATACACTCTGTCAAAAAGTATTGGGACACGATATAAGTTCATGAAATTTTATCATAATTTATAACTTAAATACACAAATGAAACAAAAAAGACGTATGACATTTTGTTAAATGCAGATCAGTGACTGAAACAAAACTCAAATATTAATGTAATTGTTATAATTTAAAGAAAAAGTAAAACAGCAAAAAATTTATAGTTAATATCTTGTTGAACCACCTTTGTACTTTATGACCTCTAACAGTCGATTTGGCATGGATTTGACCAGTTTTGCACAAAACGACCCGTCGATTTTGGCCCACTCTTCAACCAGATGTTTTCTTAACTTCTACTTGTTAGAAATGTGGTGTTCATTGAGATTTTTGCTGCAAATAATCCCATGAACATGTTCCATGGGATTAAGGTATGGACTCTGTGCAGGAGTTTTAATCACACCAGGACAGTGGTAAAGGGCCCATAACATGCAAATGTGAGCAGTATGTTTTGGGTAGTTATCCTGGTACAAATATTAATGGCTTGCTATTCCCAACTTTCTCGCATTTTGCTTTAAATTTCGCTTGAGAATATCAAGATAGACATATTTATTCATTATACCATCTATGAAATCTAAGCTTCCAACACCAGAGCTTGCCATGCAGCCCCAGACTAATTGGTTGCGGCCTCCCTACTTAACAGTAGGCAGCAAATTTTTGACATGCAATTCCGTATTAGGTGTCCGCCAGACTTTTTGCTTCCCATCTGATCCGAAAATGTTATATTTGCTTTTGTCTACGAAAATTACATTTTCCCAAAATTCTGGTGGCTGCTTTACATACATTTCAAATGTTAGTCTATCCTGTTGGTTTGCTTTGGAAATGTAGGGCTTTTTTCGAAGTACTATACCATGATACCTATGTTTTCTTAAAACATTTCTGACAGTTTCAGGATTTACAGAGTACTTGAACATACTTTTACATCTGTCATTTTTACTGCGCTGGTTCTTGCATTAATGAGAACTTGTCTCACAATCCACCTTTCTTCACGTTCAGTAAATATCCTAGGACGCCCTGATGTCTGCTTTTTTTCAACACTATTTGTTTTCGTGAACTTGTGAATAATTTTAAAAACAGTAGACTTACTCAGCTCCAAGATTTGTGCTATGCAGCGAACTGATTTTCCATTTTTCCAATGGCTTATTACCAGATTTCGCACATCCATCGAAATCTTTGTTTTTCGCCATTGCTCTACATGTAACCGATTTTATTGACAACTTATGTTGAAAAGAATTGCCTAAAAAAGGTGGTAGAAAATTAAATTCTATTTTGTGTGACATATATTATTTTACTTGCTCATTTCAAAAGTGTCGCAATACTTTTTTGACCCTTGTTTGCCTTCAAATTATATTCAAAAAGCTATATCAAATTATAAAGCTAAAATATTAGCAAAATTTCAATTATATAGTGTATACCAAATGTTAAAGCACCTCTTGATTGCTTTTGTTTTAATGTGATAAGTATTTTTAATATAAATAGTTTTAGATGTTACGCATCCCAAGTGTCCCAATACTTTTTTGACTGACTGTATAAGGATAATAAATTCAACTTTAAATATTTCCCCCAAAGCAAACTTGTATTTAAGCGCATTGTTCTTAAATTTGACGATTTTTAAATGTACCTTTAGAGTTACATATCTGTGCAGGAAGTACCCAGTTGTTTATAAATGTTATTAAAATCTAAAATATTAGAATGAAATGTATTCTTGCTTACTAAAATCTCAAAATTGCAATTGACGTCTTCTAAACTTTTCTACCTTGGATTTTAGTTCCTCTCTTTAGAATTAGCTTCAACATAAATTAGCTGTAGTTTACCTTTAAACAATACTCTAAATGTTGGAGTTCTTGGTTGACTTAACTAGACATAATGCATTATCTCGATCTAAAATGCGGCACCATGTAATAAAAAGTTACAAAAATGAAATTCTCGAGCAATGATTTGTAAAATTCCACAAAGGCTAAGAACTTGAGACTACAACTCCTAGAATTCTTAACTACAATTAACTTGTGTCTTTAAATTAAAAACTTGTTTCTAAAGTCTGTCTTATTCAGTTATAAATTTTTAAACATTTCTAAAATTAATAGAATTTAACTATATTTTATATACGATACTAATTTTTACTAGTCTATTCGTTAAGAGTAGTTCCTTAGTATTACTATAGATTCAAACTGAAAAAGGAATTTAAGTGATCAGAATTTTTACCCTCAAGAATCAAAGGGATATCTTATAAACTTGTGTTTACTTAAAACTCAAAATTTAAACAATATTAATCTATGCTTGTGGTTAAGAATTTGAAGACAAGAAATTTAAACTTCAAGCCTTCCAAGAAATTTCGAATAGAGCAATTTTCTACCTGCATAGTTAAAAATAAAGTAGTTTAAATTTTATGCATTTTCATGAAACTTGCTTGACCTCATACCTAAACTGCAAAATTTGAGAACTACAGATTAAAATCTTAATTTTGCAGAGAACTTCTGCTCAAAGAACTCAGTAAAATTATAAAGGTTTTGGACAGATTACAAGTCTGAAGCTTTTAATTATTAGTTAATAGCTAACATTTACCTTAAAACTGACATTACAAAGTATGTTCAGTAATTTTTAACTCTACTAATTTAAACCTTTATGTTGACTTAGTTGTTAGAAAAATATTAAAATGTTACACAGTAAAGTAAAATAGACTTTCATAATTTTACTTCTGCTGGAACTTCTGAAACAAGATTAAAAGAAACCGTAAGTTTAACCATTGATAAAATGCGTTCTTGTGAATTAAACAAATGGCTTAACTTGATCTGTGTTACAGGATCATATTCAAGAAATACTAAACAAATGGAAACAAATTGATGACGAAATCTGGGCGAAGATTATTGTTATGGAGAGGAACCGAAGAGTAGCAAAAGCCTATGCTAGAGCTCCAGTGCTTACTATTAATGGTTCTGATGATGGTTTTGATGGTTACAGGTAAATGATTTAAAGTTGAATTATTCTCGGCTCTTAATGTTTGCCCTATCATGTGAAATGATAAATGAACTTAATTTGCGGATGACTTGCAACTTACGCATTAATCAATGGGCATTTTAGATATTTTAAAGTTGTGCATTAATTGAAACATCTGTCCGATAAAGTTTTGCTTAATTTCTAGTACTGTCAAGCAGTTTTTATGCCTCTCGTAATTTATCTTGCATAGAATAGATGACTTAACTATTAAAAGCTTGTCTTAAAGCAAAGCCGAAAAAACGTAATCGTGAGCTTTGTTACATAAATTGAATGACGTATAAACTTAACGAAAATTAAACGCTGTGTGTCCTAAAGTTTAAAATGACCTAGAACAAGAAATATGGCAAAGAAAATCTTAAGTATCTTGAAGAAATTAAACACCACTGAAATATTTTGGTCTTCAAAAATAAGTGATTTTATCGCCAATGCCATAGGTTCCGAAAGTGGTCCAGGTGGACCCCCCAGGGGTCCACGTAGACGTGAAAAGAAAACAGGGGTTCACCAGTTGTAATTGGGTTTCACGAAAAATTTTCTGGTTCGTAATAAAGAACAACTTTGGCTCGGATTTACCTATGAATGTATGCAGGTAGCATCATTCACTATTTAGTTACTCAAAAATATTCGAGACTCAGTTCAAACACATAATTGAATAGAACAATAGTTAATAGTACAAGAATGTACACCACACACACACATGTCGAGACTTTCAAAATGCCGTCCGCTCTTTCGGGATGCGTGTTCAGACCTACAAATGGATGAAATGTGACTTGCGCTGTACTTGCAATCTACATTAGCATAAACACGAATGCCAAGAACAAAACGTTACTCATTTGTTTCTGGGATTTTGAACATAAGTGTGAGTGAATCGATGTCAGTGTTAGCAGTGCAAGAAAAATATCTGCCTATTTTACACTTTTTACTGTATATTGTAATTTATCAGTCTCATTTGTTCTATTTGAGTGTAGTAGGTAGTTATGTAGTAAGCATTAAATACTAGAGATTATTCAAAACTTCTATAAAAGAACAAAAATCCAGGGAAGAGTCAACTTTATGTACTTTTTGCTTAAAAATATTTATTTACGCGACGACGGCGATTCATTAAAAGAAAGGTATTTCCGAGCATTCTACTGCAATAACTCTACTGTTGTGTTATAATAGCCGTATTCTGATAAAATCGCCTCAAAAACATTTTTACAAGTCACAACTGATACGGAAAAGGGCAGAGTCAAGAAGGAATCTCCACGGAACAGTGCTGATTATTTGAAATTTGGTTTTCTTCCATCAACGGGGGACAAACGATTGCCCATATCTTTTATGTAACAAAGTTCTGAGCAATGACTCTATGAAACCATCGAAGCTCGAAGACCATCTAAGACGGTGTCATCCTGAAAAATTAGGTAAAGTTCTGAAATACTTTCAAACACATTGAAGGAAAAATATGAAGAGACCAACAGTAAATAGTATGTTTGCTGCAACGTCTCAAAGTAACGATGACTTGCGGATATCTTAAAATATTTCGTTGCTTATAGCGAAACCTGAAGAACCGCATACCACCAGAGAAGAGTAAAATTTATCCGATATTGAAGTTTTAAAAATTGTTCTGCACAAACCTCCATTTTACCTACTCAAAAATTCCTTTAAGAAACAACACTGTACAAAGATCTATTGATGAAATGAGCTCTGATATAGAAAGCTTATGTAATCTACAAACCACTCATTTTTCTATTCAATTGAAAGAGTCTACTTTGCCTGGTAATGAAGTATTATAGGCATATATTAGATTTGTTATGGACTAAGAAACCCATAAAGAGCAGCTATTCGCAAAAACTTAAGTCTGACACTAAACGCGAATCGATATTTAATGTTCTGAGTGATTTTTTAACAGAAAAATCTATTCCATTTGCAAACATTTCGGTGGAAGCAGATAGAGCTCCTGCCATGTTCGGGCGATATCGTGAGTTGTAAACTATATTAAAAGAATACCAGGACTGATTGCAATTCACTGTCATCCACCTACAACACCTAGTTGAAAAAAATTTGAGTTAGATATTGGTGCAATCTCTTCAATTTGTAATTAACGCAGTTAATAAAATAAGAAGCAATGCTTTGAATAACCAGTTATTTTCACTATTGTGCGAAGAAAAGGATCTCCAACGACTACTCATACACAATGAAGTACGCTACTTTTAGAAAGGTGTATGCTTATCGAGATTTTACTCACTTTTCGAATCAGTTTCTGTAAATTAAAGCACCAGATTTAAAAGAATCTGATCAAATATAAAGCGGACATTGCGTATTTAAGTGTTTAAAATTTTTTCAATGACTATGACTGTTACACGGGTACAGCCTTAATTTAATAAAAAGGGGTTTAATTTTGGCTTTTCTTGGTAAATTGAAATTAATGAAGCAAAATATTAGTCGGTGCGAATTCTCCCGATTTCCGCACTTGTCAGAATGTCTTGATGAGGATATTCAGATTTACGTGCTCAACATTTAAATACCCTGCATGATTTTAAAAATAGATTTGAAGTTGTTCTTACGATGGAAATACCACCATGGATCATTACCCCATTTGATGAAACGGACGAGGCGAATGTGATACTACAAGAGGAGCTATTTGAGCTCAGTACCAATGAGGAATTTAAAAAAGGCTATTAAACATTTTGGCTGCAGGCAGAAATCCCCGAAAAATATCCTGGGTTGTAGGAAACTGCGAGAAAATATTTGATATCGTGTTTCCCACGTCATATCTTGTCGAAAGAAGTTTTAGTGCCGTTACTAATCTGTTGACAAAAAGGAGCAGATTGAGCATCACAGAACGGGGAGATTTGAGATTACTTACTATACTGAAGCCATATATATTGTTAATTTGCTGTCTATTTATCAAATACATCCTCATTAAGAGTACGACTATTTTTTATTCTAGGTATATTATTTTTATTCTGCCTATATATTATGATTTACATTTCAGTGTCCATTGTTGATTTTTGTAAATTGTTGACTGTAATGTTTATAATTTTGTATAATCACAAGTGTCCTATCTATTAAAATACAAGAAAATGTGCCACTTTTTATCTTAAATCCCTCCCTTTAGGGTGAATTTTTAGGAGTTTTGGGAAAACAGTAGAAATGTAGCAGCTAAAAATGTGAAACTTTGAAAGTGATGAGCGAGAAAAGTTTAGGAACCCATGACCTATGGTATTAAATGCTACAACAAATTGAAGTCTCGGTAGTTGACTTTCTTTTCCAAAGCAATCGTCTAACTTTCCTAGTTTTTTAATGATTATCGAAATTATCTTAAAATTTAATGTCAAAGTTTAAAATATCGTAACAGAACAAGAGTTAATATACGACCTAGATTTTATCATGACTTCTTTAAATTGTTAATATTAAGTTTAACCTGAACTAAAATACTAAACCAAATTGTTATAACTTCTGATTTTACATTATTTTATGGGTTTGACAGGCTTCTTTTACATAAGTCTTTTATACAAGATTCTAAACTTAACTCTGCTATTTTTTCAGAAAATGGCTACTAAACAGCTTCCAGTAATAACCCTTTCCACCGTTAATTCTAATTCTAAATAGCTGCCAAGCACTTGTGTCCGAGTTGCATTGAAAATGCAGAATTTAAAGATATTACATAACTATATCAAACTTGATAAAACGTAATTTGTGTACTCATACAATAAATTCATAAGTGAATTATTGCGTTACGCTTTTAATGAGGTAATCTATGCCTCATGACCTTAATGAGATACTTTCGAGTCTTGAAGGGAGTGTTGTGTTAATCTTTGCATAAGGTTCGCAATGAATAGGTAAAAATTTAATTATAAGCCGAAAGAGATAATGTACGCATATGCTGTTTAATTCATAAAATCCATTTATTACAGCAAAAGCTTTGATGTTATGAATTTGAAATACTTGTTCTAGATAAAAACTAGTTAACTGTTTAACAATTATTTTTGTTACCAAAACTTTTGTGTACTAAACTTCTGCAGCAACTTTGTCATTGTTGTGAAGGAAATAGAATATGCTATATAGTCTTACTTTAAAATATACTGTTTGTAGGTTTCGTGTACAAGTTTTCGAAGTGTTTTTCATTTGTTTCGGTATAAGACATTACACTATTCCCCTGAAATCTTGAAGTGATCAATGAACTACAGGCACTGTCAACTATCTTTGTGTCAAATCCAGTACAAACTTCATGGTAATGCGCTGTGGTAAAAGTGAAACTAGTCTTGAATATTAACTCGTGTTGAACAATTGAAATGGTGTTTCATTTTTGCATCTAATTCCATGTGGCCCTGCTTTTTGAGGAGTCAAGTCCAATGAGCATTTATCCAAAGCTCTATAACAGTTTAAGTTTTTTACACGCCTTATATGTAATCTACCTGCTGTTCTGTAAAGGAAGCACATAAAGGTTTATTTTAATCTTCAGAGTGAGTATTCAATTAAGTGCATCGGGGTATTTTGCTTGTAGGGCTTGTTCATACACATTTCGGTACGCTTGTGATATGTACATATATCAGTCTTGCATTACTTTTCTGAGAAGTTTCAGGTTCTTATTTTGAAGTTATATTGTGGTTAACATTTAACTTTGTAATTAACACGACTTGTTCACTCAAGGAAATACTTGTTTGTTTTATGGATGGTAATTGCACCTTATCCTTTCAACATGTAAAGGATTTGCGTTTGTAATTTACCTACACTTATCAGCAAACAGTAAGCCTACTACAGGAAGTACACTTACTGTGCTTGAAATCATTAGTTAAAAAATCCTCTATTTAAAAGAATTCCTAAAGTTTAAGATTTTGTATTTTAAATGATTATAACTACGTTTTTTCACATTTTTTGTCTTAGAATCGGCTTGTGTGGTTTTGATAATCCAATGAGAGATGCCAAAACAGAAGAACTGAAGAAACACATAGGACATGTGAGTAATATTTTGAATGAGTTTATAAGAATGTAAGTGAAGAGCCCAAACGTATGTTTTTTCTTCCTAGGGAGTGAAAATAAAGATGGATAGCGCTGGTAATATTATGGTTAAACGAGTAAGCAAATCAAATGTCTACGTGAAAGAAATCAAGACTGAAGAAAATAGCATAGCAAGTGATATAATTATCGCAGGAGGTCTTCTGGAAATTGAAAAACCTGTAAAGGTGAGTCAACATTTTTAGCTTCAAAATTCAAGGAAAAAATATGAACTTTTTCCTTGAAGTTTGTATTTTTTCTAAAATATTAATTGTAACCCTGAATAGTAATTACCAGTGTTTATTGCCTTAACTTTTTATTTTTAAAGATAAATTTAAAGTTTTCATGTGAAGTCTCCATTTGAAATCAAATATAAATGTAGTGATCTTAAGTTTAAAACTAAAATATTTAGGCTTTTGTTGTCGTATACGATAAAAAGAATTCTGTGCAATTGTATAGTGTAGATTTCACACACACATAGCACTAAAATTTTCGAGATTTTAGTCATAGAAATGAAAGTATTCTAGGTAAGTTTCGCTCTTATCTGAAACGATTTAGAAATTGCAAAAAGTGGAAGTTGATATTGTTGCGTGATTCTGTTTTCAATTTGTCATAGCCGTAATAAACTTCAGTAGTAAAAATGTATTTACTTCTCTTAATTAGAGCCTTCTACTAAAGTTGAGTGACTAAATTCTCAATTTTAGTTTTAACTGAGGTATTGCACTGAGAGAAGTAGGAACAAGGTTTTTCAAATAAAAGAACTTTGAACTTTTGCAAAATTCTTTAATTACAGCACTTTTAAAAACTTATTTACCACCGGATAACTATATCTGTTACACGAAATAAAAACTATTTCCTTATTGTACAAGAAAAAAATTAATTCCAACTTCATCATACTGTGTGAAAAAGTAGGATAGTTCTAATTGAAAATCTTGTTAATAAGAAATTCTTCTGCCATTTTCATTAAATAAGGACTTTATTTCCCATTGAATCACAAGTTTTGAATTTCAATTTGACAATGGTCTGAGACAAATTTCAAAGCTTCTAGAAGTTCGATCAAAGATTCATATTGCCCGCGCCTCCGAACAATTTCTGACCATATATTTTTAACAATACTGTTGCCTGGACTTTTCTGGTTTTGCCACAGCCTGCTAACATTTGCTTCAAATCAATTTTTAACACAATTGGTCGTGTAAATTGAAGCTAAATACTGCTGAAATATCCAATTTTCTCCACCTAGAACTGCACCATAAGGAAAAGCTCTGAATTGGAATGTAATTCGCATGTTTGGTTTCCCTTCAGAAACATTAAATTGTACTTCCCACCTTTCCCAACAGCTATCCAAACCATTAAACCGTTCCCTGTCTGGTAGACAGTGCCAATATTAACAGTCTGGGCCTTCTAAATTTGCATTTCTTTTCATCAGAAAAATCTGAACTCCATTCGGAATGTTCCTAGGCACACTGTAGCAGGTGATCATTGTTCTTTTTGTTCTACTAAAGATTTTGTGAATATAAATGTATCCTTTTTTTATGTAGTTGCAAAGTGTTTTTTCTGGTTATGTGCGATTCCAGATTGCTCTTGATATTTTTCAATGCTTCCACGCATTTTTTAAAGCACTTTAAGAATTTTTCTTTGCTCACGTAATGTCAATTTTTTAGGTTTGCCAGTCTTTGCTTTCCTCTGACTCTTTGTATTTCTAAAGAAGTTAGAAATGGCGTTTAGACTGCGTAGGAGCCTTGAAATTTCTGTTACAACTTTTTTCACATTTTTACATGCCTCAATTTTACAGTTTTGAAATTAATCTAAAGATTCCCCCAAAAAGTTTTAACTATACAAAAATTGAAGATTTTTCAACAATCTTTTGAAAGACTGTTTAATATGTTGAAGACATTGAAGTTTTAAACCTCTACAGATTCCAAAATGAGTATTTTTGCAGTTATTCTACTTTCTCGACAGACCAAAAATCTTTAAGTATTTTTATAATTTCTTAGTAGGTAAAACTCATTCACACTGAAAGTAAAATAAAAATTAATTTAATAAAGTAAAGAAAATTTAGACATAAATTGCTCTGAACTACAAAACAAAACTTTTTAAAGAGTCCTTTTTTTCATGAAGTGTATGCTTGACGATTTCTGTAAGAAACTAATTTTTTAATGAAAATAAACACCTTCAGCTATACACTTTAATCAACGATTTGATATGAATTTTTTTATCTTCAGAGATGGTCAAGCCATCTTAAACTATTCCGGATAACTTATCTGTGGCTATCCGTGGAATCTGCAAACTTTATACAACTTTGAGTTAAACATCCTCTTATTGCCAAGGATAGCTGAGGAATTTTCTTTCAAATATATTGAGCATAGATATTCAACCACCCTTTAAACTGTATAAAACAGGACATTAAGTTACAAAACTTAATTTGACTGATTTAAATACCTTGGCATGATAAATAAACAAGCTTAAAGCAGTTTCTTCGGTTTATGAAAACTTGTGCTTAAATTCATTAACTTTTCAAGAGACTAAATGCATAGGCACACAGTTACTTATACTCGAGAGGAACTCCATAAATTTTTATCATTGACTCCATATTTGGCAGAATTTTCAAAAGCCATTCTCTACAACTCCCAATAAACATCAGTATAGGCCAATTATTTTAACAAATCATTCTATAGTGTGCCCAGTGAGTCCAATTCACTTGAATGAATTTCTCCAATATTAGATTAAAAAGAGGGAATACCCTTTGGTGCATGCCTCTTTTGATAAAGTTTCAGGTAAAGGACTTTTATTTTTTCCGTGCAGCTTGAATTTTCAAGGGCCTTCTGTAAAATTAACAAGATTATTAAGAATTCATTGTCTCAAGCAAACTTAAGACTGCTATGGTAGTATAAACATGTAAAAAAATAAAAAAATCTGAGTCTAAGATCTATCTTGAAGTTAGAGATTCTGACCAAGAAGATCCACTACATAAACTCGATTTGTGTTGTCTTCCATACTTCATCACCCAACTGGCATCCGAACGGTTATTGTTCTGGCTTTCGGTTGAAGAATTCGTAAATTCGATTCCAACCTTGGGCGTGGATACATATAGTGGTTCGGAACAAACTTTAAATGCTAGTTTCCAGTCTAATTAGCATTGTGTGCAAAAAATGACCATTGAACAACAAAGCAAATGTGGATCACTTTGTCAGTAAAAGGGAGAGAATTCTTGCAGAAAACGTGTTAGAGAATGTATCCCAGTTATTGCAAGTACACATTTTCTGTGTCTTCCCTAAAATTCTCTTGCCAGGGCCTTTGAAAACTATTGGCTCTTGAAATTGGTTCTCTTGCTTGGTACTAGTTTAGTTTTTCTACTGATAACTTTCGTGTAGATCACGCCTCCCTTCAGAAATATTAGTACATAACTGAAATTTAAGTTAAAATTGACAGTTTTAAGGTTTGCGAGTTATGCTCGTTATAGTTCGAACATTTAAGCTTTTGGGTAATTTTTTCTTGTGAAATAACTTGAAGCACACATGAGCGGTAGCTTAAAACAAGTGAAGTTACTAATCTAAAAATTCAACCTATTCTTAAAGCAGTCTTTGATGACAAGAAAAGTGAAAACAAAACTAATTTGAATTAAGTGAGTTTGTCTTAATCATTGAATCTTGTGACATATAAACTAATGTGCTTTTACGGACACTCCTGTACATAAATCAATAATTAAATCACAACAATTTTTTAAAAAATTTCAAGTCAAGGAATCAAATTTTGAACATGTTTAAAAACCTTTGTTTATACAACTGACAACTTACTGAAATGCTCTGTTCACAGTTTGTACTATGATAAGCAGATCTTGTTAAGGGTTCAAAAAATTTTAGCGAACTTTATACAGCAGGCAGAATAATCTAGATATTATCTCCATAAGTTGAAGTTTTTGTTAAAAGGAATAAATTTCGTAAAAGTGTTTATAAATAAAAAGTGAGATTTAACATTAAATTTTAAAAGGATGAGAATTGAAATAAAATTTCAACTTCACTAACGTCATCATAGATTGTTGTACTATACTTCATAACTAAATATAAGATTAGTCTCGGTCATAAAACGTCAAAGTTTAACTTTAATTCATGAAACTTTTTACTGATTTGAGAGAATTTTAATCGTTCGGCGCAGTATGTTGTATTTTGCGCCAGGTAAAGACTTCATGAAACTTCTTGGCTAAGTGGTTTTTAGTTTAACAGTTCACAAAGTTTACTATCAGTTATCTTTCTTTCAGTTATTTGATATGAAAAAATTCTCGATGAACGTGAATAGAGAGTTAAAGAAAGCCTATCCAGACAGAAGAAAGTTAGAAAGTCAGTGTATATCTGCAATATCGTTTGTGAAAGACTGTCCCGAACTCATAGATTGTTCCTGTTGGGTTATGATAATCAATATAGTTGCATTAGATATGTTAAGATCAGAATTTCCTCCCGGTAAGTACTTATAAGCTTTATGTAGGGAGAAAATAATTAATTTACTATTGTATACATAAATTAATAGTTGTAAAATTTCTTTTTAGTATCGAAACGTTCCAGCACTGATAAGATTAATGATCGCCGCCAACTTCCTATAGATGAGGACCCTTATAGTGTCCCAGTTAGTTCTTTTGATCAATCCAGAAGTTCTGATACCCTTAAAGAACCAAAGCCACCAAAATTGCCTCCTCGAGACTTGAATAGAGTTCCTGTTCCAACAGTAAGAACCATATTTCAAACACACAGGAGTTTACTCCTGAATTTCTAATAAACTAGATATGAATTTGAGTAGAATATTCGCTTCTCATTTCTTCTATACAAGTCTTTCATGAGCAAGAATCGAATAGCTTTTATACTTAAAATTTTTAACATCTGAACTTTAATCTATTACTTAACCGTTTAGATTTTAAATCATATTTGTTAATTCTTAAAGTAATTTCAATTTTCAAAGTTATTTAATCTGTATTAAGATTAAAAAAAACACATTGCGAATGAAGAAGGAATATTAAGCATTATTTTTTATTAATTTTAAAGTCTTGTGTTTGTCTGGTTTCTAATCTTAGTATTTTCCTTAAGCATTTTTAAAATCTTTAACATTCAGTCAGTTGTGAACAGTGAATCCACAAACTTGTGAGTATTTATTTGTTCGAAGTGTTTCCGATTAAGTTCCTATTGCCGATTTGGTAGCAGAATACGCTGACCTTCAATTCTGTAGTTCATTTGCTCAAATTTAACCTTAGTCTTGAATGTTTGAAGTGGATCGAAATATATTTTAAACTGCAGTTCCTGATCTAATTGACCTTAATGTACAGGCTCGTCAGCGCCAAAGAGACTCAAGCTTTTTAGTTTTGATACCCACCGTGATATATTTTATAAAACGAAGTGATATGTATGTTGCAGAACTTGTATATTTGGTAGTCCTCAAAGTCTTTGGATTTGTCTCCACAGTATCTATAAAGTAAGCAAAAAGGGCTCTAGCAAAGTTCCTAGAGTTAAAGGGGCTGTTGTGAAAAACTGCGAAGTTACTAAACTTAAACTTTCATCACGTGATAAAAACGGACAAACCTTACACTTACAATATTTGATGTAAGCTTTGCATCTTAGTATTAAGTTGTGAAAAAATGAAAGACTTAAGTTCTTATAATATACTTATTGAAATACTTGGGGAAGTATATATGAAATATGTAACATGGTCTTTGTACGAAAAATATTCTACATGTCTAAGCCTACAATGTTGAACAACAGTGTGAACGCTAACATACGAAAATCGTGGTTTTACTCGTGTGCACTTCAATTATGTATTTTTGACAGTACATGAGACTAAACTCAAAACTGTTCTGCTCTTTAAGAAGGTAGACTTCAAAGGCCAAATTAGACTTAAGCTTTACTCATGAATGATTGACTGTAGGAAAGATTTTTCAGTTGCACTTTATGTTAATGTGGAACAGTTCTTAAAACAAACTAATTCGTATTACTCTAGAGTAATATTGTAAACACACTATAAATCTGCTTTAGATAAGAGGAACCAACTGAATAGAACTTGTATACATAGCGGTGCAAGTGAGCTTCGGACTGTATCTTTAGGTTAATGGTTTTGGATTATTTGCCCGTCACCAAGCGCCTCGTAATTTTTAACAACGACCAGGTGACGAGGTCACACCTGAGCTGGCACCTCACCCTATCCATACCGCTCCAGCGGAAGGACTTTGGATATCACATTAGAGCTTATCAGTAGCTATTTTTATTACAATTTAAGCCGTCTTCAAGTTATCTCTTATTTTCATAAAGTGATTAGTGACAAACCTATTGCTTCTATTAGTCTTTGAATCTTGAATTATTACAGACCTAGATGCTTTTAATTCATAGAATTGCCTGAAGCCGTAAAGGTAAGTTATCTGAGATCCAAGAAATCTCCCATGGCCGCCGAATGGTTAGCCTTCTGGCCTTCAGCTCAACATTTCATGTGTTGAAATCCCTCCTACGTTGGGAAGTCCGTAGTGTTGCATATTCTCGTTCAAACTAGTTCCATTCTAAGCTAGTGCAATAAAATTTTTAACTTTCAAAGGCAAGCTAAGAAATCCATTCATACTAAGCAGACGATGCTTTTAATTCATGGACTATCTGTTAACATATCTTGTAATTAAACATCTGCTCAATAACTTTTTCTTCAAAATTCTATAAGAATATATTTTAAAAAACACTAATTTTAAAATAGTATTTTAATAAAGCTGTTCTACTAAGTATATAATAATAATAAAGCTATTCTACTTTTTCATCAAATTGCCTTGAGAGACCAGAGCCATATTGTAAACAAAGCTGGAATTAAATTCCTGGGATACAGATGTGGATAATGATAACTAAAAAATAAAGTTCTTGTCACGAACTCGAAGTATTTTTCTTGAAAGTAATTAAGTATTTGTTAAACCTGTTTAACTGTATAATAAAAAGATTAAACAAATGTCTGTCTAAAGAATTAGTGTTCAACATTTCTATCAAAGGTTTCAACCAAAATCCAAGGACTTCTATAAGTTTTAATCACTATACAAATAAAACTGATTATACTTGGAACATTTAAATCATCCGGTTCTTACTGCTACAGAAGGTCCTAGAACTTTGTTCTCTCAATAGCTATTTAGAAAATACTTGTATGAATTGTGAAGATATAAAACAATTTAAATTAAGATTTGCTAAAAACCACTAATGTGTAACTTGTATATTAGCTCTGAGTTAACTAATCTCGGTATGCATAAAATCTTTAACAAACAAGCTGAAACTGCATAAAATCCACTTTTTACTCTTTTTGTATAATTTCCTGGTGCTTAATATTTGTAGTTAGACTTTGTATCGTCCTTGAAACTCTTAATTCAAAGTATTAATATTGCAGCCTGATTATGATGACTGGAAGCGTGAGAAGCCTTTACATAGAGTACCTCAGCAGTCTGGGTTTAAAGGTTAGTATTCATAATTTATGCTAAAATATTTTAGTTTCAAAATGCTAAAACTTCAAAATTTCTAAACTAGATGACCCTTACTACTGCGGTATGAAAGCAAGAGTACCTAATTTTGGGAAGAAAGGAAATGATCAAGATCCATTCAACCAAATTCCTCCTGTACGAAAAAGTCACAGCTCTGGTTACTTGAGTCTCCTACGTCATAATGATAAAACGTCCGAATATTCAATGGGTAAGTGATAAAAAGCAATGAAATGTTAAAGTTTGCGTGAATCTCTTGATGCCATATACAGTTAGACACGATAGTCAGCATGCACCTTTCAAAGTTAACAAACTTATTTCAAATGTTTATATAAAAATTGAATTAAATTTAGCTTAAAACGATTAGAAAAAATTGAGCAAAGTTTTTATCATTAGACAATATAAAATATTGGTGAATCGGTCATTTCGCAAGTCATGAAAGTGAACATACAGGCAAGTCTACATTTCAAATTTCCATATTTTAATATTTAGTTGGTCCACCTTTTGAATTTAAAACAGTTCTCATATGGTTAGACACTGAATATCAGTTCTTTGTCAAGAAATCCCCCGCACTGTAACCATTCTTCAAGCAATGCTTTTTAAAATCATCTTTGCTTTTAATTTGCCTTTTTATGATACTTCTGTCCAGTTCATCCCATAAATTTTCGATAGGATTAAGGTCAGGGTTTTGAGGAGGGGAGTGCAGTTGTCTTGGAGTGTTGTAAAGCAGCCATTCCTTGACAACACGATCTGTGTGCTTTGGATCCTGATCTTGTTGTAATATCCAATCATTTCCTATGCCTAATTTTCTCACTGATTGGTTCAAATTGTTTTTCAATATACTAAAATATACAAAACAATCCATAGTGGTTTCTATAAAAACTAAATTGCCAACACCTGAAGCTTTAAAACAGCCCCAAACCGTCCCTGAAACTCTGCCATGTTTTACTGAAGGAATCAGATTCTTCAATTCTCTGTTCCTGGTTTTCGCCAAACCTTTTGCTTACCATCCCAGCCAAAAATGTTAATTAGATTCGTCTGTAAAAATAACTTTGCTCCAGTAATCGAAATCATAGTTTTCATGAAGATGTGCAAATACTAATCTTTTGTATCTATTGACTTTACTAAAGAGTTTTTTAAGCGGAATTCTGCTGTTATATCCTTCTCTCAAGGCTCTAACGCATTCTGGATTTACATCAGTTTCTTTAACATTTTCAAGATGTTTGGCTATATGTCTAGCTATGTCTAACAATTTGTAATTGTCCTAAAAAAGTAGTTTTAGGATAATTAAAAATTGTTGGAATGATTTATTTTATTTCTATGGGTCAATTTTGGTGGTCTACGAGTACGAGTCGAATTTTCCGTAGTTTTTGTCAATTTATATTCTTATTCCTTTCACTGTAGCTCTAATTCTACCTATAATTTGACTTATTTGGTTTAGTGATTTTGCCTCATTTTTCAATTTAATAACCAGTTCTCTTGGTATTCTGTTTTAGTTGCCATTTTAAAATTATAATAAATTTCAAAAATGTCATAATGCTTATATAAAACAAGGCAAAATTATTACAAATATGTTAAGACTAAAAAATCTGGCCAAATACCTGCAAAAATCAATTAAAATCCAACTCTATGCTTACTTTTATGAGTTTGAAAAACTCATATTTTTAATTTAATCTGAATGATTATCATAAAATGTTTGTCTATTAGACGTACAATAATTCAAATGCATACTGGTAGCTATACGAATGAGAAATTTATTTCCCATTTTATTCCATAAATGAGAGCCGAGCTGGCAGCCGAATGGTTCGCGCTCTTGCCTTCGGTTCAACAGTTCGTGGGTTCGAATCCCACCTTGGGCATGGATGTTTGTAGTGGTTCGGAATCCACTTTAAACCGTAAGTCCCGGTCTAATTAGCCCTCGTGTGCAAAGATGACCGTTGAGCGACAAACAAAACAAACAAAAACAAACCAAAAATGGGAAGATTTGCAAGTGTTTGCTGACTTTCGTGTATCACTGTAGGTATGAAATACCTTAATTTGCTATCATGTAAGAATATTCTATCAATTTTTGAGAAAATTTGATATCCATTAAAAATTTCACTGTTTGTATGCACAGTGACAATATGAAAACTAATATTTTTTAAATAGCTAAAATATGAAAGATGCATTTGAATATTTTTCTAAATCTAAAATTTTTAAATTAGCGTACTCCTGTCCTCAAAATATATCGAATACTTAATTTGCTAATACTGAAACTCACACTACAGCTTCATAATTGAGTTAAGAGTTATAAAAAAATTTCACATACATACACACACATATATATATATATATATATATATATAATATATAATTAAAAGTCATACTTCCTTCTAATAGCTAGAACATGTGTGAAGAAACTTAGATTGAAACTCTTAGTTTCTAGAAATTATCGAGAACTTAATCTGTAGTAACTGCTTATTTGCATATTTCCAACTTCAAATTTGTTAAAAGAATTTCTTCTGTTATCACAAGCTTCTCTGAAAGTATAAAATCTCTTGTTTAATCACTGTTCTAGAGTTTAAAAGAAATTAGCTGCAATAAGTTTCTAGACATTTTAATGAATCACCCTTCCTGCGTGTTTGCTACATATAAGCATAGCTTTAAAGAGCTTTTCCACTTAGACCTCATGAATTGTAGTGAAATTTATAAGTGTAGAAACAAATGTAATGTACCCAACTACCAATATCTTTTGATAAAGGACTCTACAATATCAGCCCCCACAGTCGTAATCTAAAGGAAATCCGGTGTATGATTTGGAATCTAAAACTTAAGTCTAATTAGAAGTTTAGTTATTTACAGAACCCAGTCTAGCTAATATTTTAAGTGTCTTACAAATTTCTGTTTGTGAAAAAGTGGAGAAACGTTAACTTTTTACTCAAGAAACCCAAGAATTTATAAAATTTAATGACATATCTTATTAAACCAAGAACTAATGAACTAAAATGTTGACTATAACAATACTAACTTCTTACTGGCTTAAATAGCCTCTCGATAGCTTCCAAAAATTCTGGAGTGCTTAAACTTTCCAATAAACTGTCTTCAGTTGGAAAGAACTAGTGTTTCTATTCTACTCCGGAGCCCGAAAATGGTTAAATGGTAAAGAAACGTGATCGTTCTTACAATGTACTTTCGTAATAAATTTGTCAAGAGGCCACTCGATGGTTCTGTTATTTTGTGGAAATTTTAATCTTGCATTGATTATAATTTTGATTTATATGAACTCTAGCTAATACTACTGAGCAAGCAAACTGATTACTTGAGTACGGACAGTAATTGATTCAATTTAAAGGAACTCTAAACTTCCATTCTTGAAACTTGTCCATGAAGGACATTCATTAGTTCTGTTTAAGGACTAATTTTATCACTTACGATTCAATTCATTGTGAAACTACTTCGTGAATTTCTTGTGGATTTCTAAACTTGAGCATAGAATGAAATGTTCAAATTCAAACTATCGAAACTTTTTTAAATACCGATTTTTCAGTCGCTTTTTAAACACTCAGTTCAGAATACATTAATTTCGGGTATTTAATCTTAATGTTCAAAATAAATGCATTCTGCATTCAATGCAGTTCTTGTTCTATTCTGTTAATCAATAATTGGCAATCCTTATGCAACTCCAAAGAATTATCAGCCGTGCTAGCAGCCGAATGGTTAGCCCTCTTGCCTTCGGTTCAACAGTTCGTGGGTTCGAATCCCACCTTGGGCTTGGATGTTTGTAGTGGTTCGGAATCCACTTTAAACCGTAGGTCCCGGTCTAATTAACCCTCGTGTGTAAAAAAAAAAAAAAAAGGACCATTGAGCGACAAACCAAACTTTTCTTTCGGAATCTAGATGTTCCTTGATAACTTTGCCTTTGCTATGGTTATGTTTACTTAGTCTAATGAATAGTATAAGTATCCAAATATTAGACTACTTTCATGCATGCTGAATTTAATTTGGTTTAAAGCACTAGAAAAATGTTAAATTTGTTATCTAATGCTGTCAAAAGCTTTAGTCTTGTGCCATTCTGGGACTTAAGATTCTCTTAAGTTATTCTTATTATGTGTGTAAAGAAATTTTTTTTTACATCTGCTTATAATCTTTGTAGACCTCAACTTTGTTTTTCAAAATGATTTAAACCATTGAGTTTCCATACTGTTAGCATTCTAGGACTCTTAAAGATTTGTAAGAAAGTCTAAAATTTCAGTGTTTTGGTCTATTGTCTAACATACAAATTATGTTCTTTGCAAACTCGGAAATTCTTAGTTTACTAGAGTTTTATCTTAGAGTAAACAGATATGCATGAAAGTGCTTACACAAAATTGATTTTAAATTCTACAGTAAAAACTACCTCATTACTAATATCTAAGCTTTCACTGACTCTTTGAAAACTTTAAATCTTCACTTTTAATGTCTGTGTATTTTGCTCTTTCAGATGAAAGTTGTAACGAAGACTACAGTGGAACACGCGTCAGAATGAAGTCATTGCAAAACCCTACTCCTGGAGTCTTATATGTTGGTGAATGGGAATGATGTTTCTGAAACTAAATAAGCGAATATAATTTATTGGTATAAACAAGTAGCTTTAAGCACACAACCCATGAACTCCTTATGTTTGACCTCGTTAAAATTCTTTAAATGTCTGACATTTAGACACAGAACCAGCAGTCTCAAAACGGAACAATTTTGTGGAAACCTTTGCAGTCGAATGTAGTTTTAAAATAGACAAAGCGACGTTTTAGCTGCTGAATAAGCCGTATTGGCTTCTTATTGTGCCAACCGTAGGATATTGTTAAAACAATACTTAAAATGTATTGGTTTTAATTGTAGAAATTGACATTTGATAAAAAATAAAGAATTTGATAAATTGTTTCTAGTAATAGCCCTCGAATTAAATTTCTTGAGAAGCATATGAATAGAGTATGTATAAATCAATAAAGATTTTAAAACTAATATTTTGCTTAGCTTCTTTAAGTATTCCTCTCACACTTAATGCATGAAAGCATAAATACTTGTATCATTGGTTTTAAAACAAGTGAAATCGTTAAAGTTTAGTCTTAGAAAACCTAAGTTTGGAAAGATGCAAAGAAATTATATTTTGTTTAATAACTAACAGCTCACTCCTGACTAAAATTCAAAGCATCTTAAGATTCTAAAATATATTTTGCACTTTTTAATTTGGCTTTGTCAGCTCACTGATTTAAAGTTAATGATTTAAACTTAAAACCAACATCTTAAGGTTTTATAATATTTGCACTTAAACTACTTTTAAATTTTTAGAGCCTATACTTGCGTTGTAACTTACTGTTGTATAACTACAGTGAGCGTAAAAATTATTCGTACAGTACGACAATTGATAAAAGAGATCAGTTCATAAAAATTATTAACATTAATTCCATTTTAATTAGAAATATATAATAGAACATATTTTCACTAGTTTCATGTGAAATTTACACAAAAATAATTTTATACATGAATAAATATTTACAAAACTGAAACAATCCAACATCTTGTGGTGTAAAAAGTATTCGTACATCCGGCATGTATTGGTCAACACAATCATAATATTACAGCTAATACCTTGTAGGATAGCCTTTAGCTCGAATAACTGCCGTGAGTGTTCTTTGGCATCGATTCCACCAATTTTGCTGTTAAAGAGCTTGGTATGGCATCCCATTCTTGATTAAGATCAGATTCCAAATCATTATTACTAGAAATATGTCTGGATCTAATATTTTTTATCCAGAATGTCCCATAAATTCTCGATGGGGTTGAGGTCCGGCGATTGAGGAGGAAGTTTCATGAACTTTGGGGTATTATATAGTATCCAGAGCCTTGTGTTTAGGGCTGTGTGCTTGGGGTCGTTATCATGCATGAAAACGTAATCACCATTCAAGCCCATTTTTGTTGCACTAGGTCCTAAATTATTGTTTAAAATGTCAATATAAATTTGATGATTCATAATGCCTTTAATAAAGACTAATTTGTCCACCCCAGAAGCACTCATACACCCCAAACAAGTAGACTTCCACTCCTATGTTTCACTGTTGGCACTAAATTCTTAGGATGCATTTCTGTATTGCGTTTTCTCCATACCATTCGTCTCCCGTCCGATCCAAATATGTTGTATTTACTTTCGTCTGTAAAGATTATCTTTTTCCAGAAATCTGGACTTTCATAACGCATTGCTTGGCGAAAGACAATTGCAGCTTCCGATTCTTCTCACTAACAAAGAATTTTCGTCTCGCAACACGGCCATGGAAACCTTCATTTCTGCATGTATTTTGAACAGTACTTACGGAAACTGCTGTTCCCATATTCTTTAGTTCTGATGTTAATGTAGGATCACTTATTTTGGGATCCTTCTTTAATATATGTATCAGAAACCATCTGTCAAATGAAGTCAATAGACATGGTCGCCCAGTACGAGAACTGTTTTGAATCGTTAGAGTGGCAGCAAACTTTTTTATGATAGACTGCACAGTTGAACGGGGTCTACCAACCAGATCACAAATCTTGTACGATTTACCATTTTTACAGAGTTTTAAAATCAGTTTTCTTTAGGAAACACTTGTCTCTTTACTTTTACCACCCATTACAGAATTCTAATTTCTCACTACATTAAAATTTCCACTGAAGAACCTTAAGTAACTAACAAGATGCCGTCAATTAACTACATCTTAATGGCTAAACCAATCACAAAACATAACTAAAAAAAATTGCATTTCTTTTAGTGTACGAATACTTTTTACACCACAAGATATTGGATTGTTACAGTTTTGTAAATATTTATTCATG
Source organism: Latrodectus hesperus (assembly GCA_037975125.1). Classification (NCBI taxonomy): domain Eukaryota; kingdom Metazoa; phylum Arthropoda; class Arachnida; order Araneae; family Theridiidae; genus Latrodectus; species Latrodectus hesperus. Next base: position 4,566,531 of record CM075854.1, on the reverse strand, counting down.
TATAAAATTATTTTTGTGCAAATTTCACATGAAACTAGTGAAAATATGTTTTATTATATATTTCTAATTAATTAAAATGGAATTTATGTTAATAATTTTTATGAACGGATCTTTTTTAAATCAATTGTCTTACTGTACGAATACTTTTTACACTCACTGTACTTGATTTTATGAAGCAAACTTTAAAAATGAAAAGCATGCCTGTTAAATTGTTTTCGTATTTATAAATTGTTAAGAAATATTCATGTGAAAAGGAAATTCAGCTCATACTTAATACCATAATATTTAATTTTGCATCTTTCTTAAAAATGGTGTTTTACTTGCCTCGGTCATTAACGTGGTTTAACTCATGTGCAAACTGTAGTTTATATTTCCCACGAATCTGAACATTGAAATTGTTCTTTTTGAATAAATGTGTTAGCTAAGGGAAGTTGACTCCGTAATTCTGTGTAACTATATAGGTGATCCTTGTCAATTACTAGTCTTAACATTTGCAAGTTATTAAAAAGGCTAAATTTCTCAGGCATATACGCACCAAACTCAGAACCATATTTATATATTTACTCCTAACTTGCGTGAAACTTAAATCCACTGATATGTTTTTAATTATAGTCTATTAATAAAAACTGGATTATTATAGCTTAATTTGAAGTCTTCTGAGAAGTTTATATTACATTGGCTACAATTGGATTCATGTCTTTCTTAGCAAGCATACTTATGAGATTTAATCCGTGTATAAGTAATGTTTTATTGGACTATAAAAATCTTGAGTAAGAAGCATGTTCTTTTAAGGTATTTCCTTGAAGAAATGCCTTGATTATTATAAGACTGAAAGCATTTAGAGAAAAATTGTTCTAATTATTTTGCTTTATTTTATGAGAATATTACATCTCTAAGTTCTTTATGAATTTTAACAAAAATGACGTTAGTAAACACACTTCGAATTGGGAACGTAAATAGTTTTATCACGAGGTAGTAAGAAACTGGAATGAGTTTGTGAAAAATACTAAGTTTTCTTTGCCTTTTGACAACACTGAAGTGTACTGCTTTTATTTTGCAAACCTTCTGGAGATAGTCAAGTTCATTCAGACAATACTTTTTACCTTCAAAAAAGGGGGAAAGAACACACAGAAAATGAAATTTTTGTTAATTCAAAGAATATTAGAAAACTAAGCAAAACTTGCCACCAGTTCATATTACTTGAGCTGGTTATTGTTTGGTAAATTCTAGCTTTATATTTAATTTCTCAGATAGTGAATTCAAACCCTCAGTAAGTTTTATTTTAGTGATATATTAGAGTCCACAAAAAGTATAATTTTTAATATTTCACAAATATTTAGATTTCTTCCACTAATTAAAATAGAAGTTCAATTTTATTGAGTTGGTAAATAGTCCTCTTTAAAATGGACTTCATGCTTTCTGAATTAGAAATTGTATATACAATTCTGTTCGCTGATTTCCAAAGATTAACAAACTGGTACTCAAAGTATGAAGACAAATATACAATACCACTTTTAGATCATATTTTTAGTGCTGCTTGTGACTTCAAAACGATAAAATGTTCGAGGTAACAGCTTACGAGATATTAATAAAATATAATTTCAAAACTTCGAAGACGCAAACACTAAACACATTTGTGAATATAAGCATCCTGGACCTCTATAGATTCACAATGTATTGTGCTATTTAGATCTCGATTTGTAATGAATGGATCACGTAAGGTAGTTGAGAGTCCATACATAATTTTGGGAGATCAGGTAAACGGTACGTTCTTGAAAGCACACACACACGTGTCACTCGTATTCAGAAAAATTGAGGTACGGCTGAAGATGCTAGTCAGTACAGAACATTTGATTATAATTTCTTGAAGATGTTCGTGCACAAGATTAACAGAGTATGAGCAAGTTCTGTTTCCAAAAGGAAGTATGTCGAATGACGAGAGAGATCTAGTATTGTGGCATCGTGCACATAAAAACAAATGTCCTACTTCGAAAACCTGCCCTGGCGTTTCGGGTAATCAGAAGAACTGGGAGGAAATACATTCTCTCGATCTAGCAAGGACAGGTGGCGATAACAGTCGCAGAGAGCGAGGTAGTGGGGCCTCTTTCGAATGGGAGATTTTACTATATATATATATATATATATATATATATATATATAAACGTTTTGTAAAATTTGAATACAAAGGTAATTACGTGTCAAGAATGTGTTGTGTAGCAAATAAAGATTCTTCAGCGAAAATATCAGAATTTGTTCCCATGAGTGTAATCAACTTTTAATACAGAGCTTTGTTATCCAGTGCAAGTGGTAGTTTTTGTTTTATTCATTACCTCAGTATATTTATTGTCTTTAGTATGGATCATCGAATTGGCACGAACATTCAAAAAGTTGTTAAATAAACGAATGCTCATTTTTTGAGTAAATATTAAATCTTCATAGAGAAGGTTTTCGCGCGAGTTTCGAGAATTCTTTTTGACAGTACATATAGGTATGTACCCCCTAATAGTTGCTACTTCTCATGCAAGAACACTCATATGTATTCCTTTCCTATATAAGACGAAAGACAAAGTAATTTCTCTTATTTGATATCACGTAAAGAATCGCTATAAAGCAAATTGAAACCTTGTAATAGAAATAAACATGAATTAGTGCAGGTCTTATCAAGACTGCAAGGACATTATTGGTTTTCTGCAGAAGAAAAACTCTTCAATTACTTTCGTTTGGCATTCCAGAGGCAAAACTGTCAGCTATAAATAAGTTCCACAACCATTTATCCACTGAATAATTTAACTATTCTGCTATAGCACCTCCTAAGCAGACTGGATTTTATAACTTTTGAAGGCAAATGTTGAACTAATTTTTAAATCTTGGCTATCACTAAATTGTTTTGTGAGACGTAATTCATTGAATAGTGATTACCCTTAACGTAATTTTAAGCTGTATTTACATAAAGCAAATACAGCCCACATGGATATCCTAATGAGTGCTTGGAATGTTTCGAGCTTTCTTTGCACTAGTGATTACGGTACTATAATATCAATGATGTAGTACCGTATTTATGTGTACTATTAGTGAAAAGATCTTCCGGGAACGAAAGATGCAGTACTTGTTCAACTATCTTAGAGCAACCTTTAAGCTGTTAGAACGTCCGCTACGGTGTGTCAAAAGAGATGTTTATGATGTCACTCTTTTACATAATGCTACTGTATACAACAAAAAACTTCATATAAAATAATTACATCTTTGGAAAGATCACTTCTTGAAGACTTTTTTTTTCACATTTGGATAGATCATTGGAATAAATGATTTTCCATTCTATCAGGATATTTGATTTAACAATAAGCTGAAATTCAAAATCGCTTATTGTTAAATCAAATATCTTCGATGCGATATTCAAAATCGAGTTAAACATTTCTCTGTCTCTAGGAATCACACAAAATCTGGATCCAGCACTATTCCAAATATCCTTTAAAGTGCAAATGATCACACACATATAAAATATCTTTCCTTCCTAATTGATTTCGAATAAGCTTACAATGAACTACATAAATGTTCAAGTTCAAAAGTTTGCTTTTTCAAAACATCTCTAAAATCAGCACCTATTATTAAATAATACTAAATGTCATGATCGTAGAATTAAATTTCAATTTCCTGTCTTAAGACCACTTTTTCGTATATAAATTTTAAAACCAATGAGGAAATGGTATTTGTGCATTAGGTTCACAGAGAATTAATAGATATGAGCAAAAATAGTGTGACATTTTACACGTAATACAAAAATTTTTCCAGAAAACTCAACATATATTAAGTGTCGATTAAATAATTTGCTTATGAATTGGCTATTCCTGCGCCTTAGACATGTCTTTACTCGCTCATTACTCAATTTTACAATTGCCAATATTAAACCAAAATCTCAAATCTAGCAAATAAAATTTCTGTCCAAAGACTCTTGTTTACAACAATTCTATTCAAAGAAGTTTGATATGTAAGGGTGACTTCGTAAGGCCATTTCATCAAGAATAGCTGTTCATTCAGCGAGTCTCGAATATTTAATTCCACGTATGTGCTGGGATCGAATTGATTTGAAAGACTCGTCCGTTTCGATATGAGAATGACATCAATCTTGGCACAAGTGATATTAAAGAAACTAAACAAGTGATAATGTTTCACATGGCTTTAAAACATGAATATTTCAACCAATCAACTATTTTAAACAAAATATTTAAGCTAAATAAAGTCCAGGACAATGAGTTATGCATTACATAAGAATTTTGTTGAGGGTAATAAGGTCAATTATTTAAATTATTAATACAATTCGAAAGTAGAAGTTATTTATAGATTCAAAGTAACTTTTTTTCCCAGAAGGTTATTTCATTGAATCATTCGTAGTGAGAATCAAAAGTGAGTTCAAGGAATCGTTTTCATTTCTCCCAGAAAGTAGTTATTTGTGGACTGAATTTCCATTTTATGGGATTAATTGCTTCAACTGCATGAATGCTATCAAAATCTCTAATTTAAGGTATCAAGTTTATTTGTGATTTCTAAGGCTTCTCTCATTCTTAAATAATAACTTAGAGCTATTTTATTGAATATGATACCTAAATTTATAATAACTTCGTACTTCAGTGAGAGTGTTATTTCTAAATTATTGATTTGGTGGATTGTAGAAGTAAATAGAACCATAAATTTTTTCTAGTTCTTGAGTAAATATAGCTCGTGCAGCTCAGTTACCTTAATTTTAAATGCGGCTGCTTCTTTAATTATTTTCAATTCTATTTCTCGAATCAATTGAATGAAATTTTCGTCAAAGTTTACATTTCATGCATTTTGCTGCCATTTTTCAAAAATGACATTTCGAGAAATTTACACTATTGTCTAAAAGTTTCTTGGTTAGGATCTGTAATTCTGTGAAGCAATTTTTTCCTTGGTATTCTTAAAAGAAGCATTTTGCTGTAAGATGTTTTAAAGAAGGAAAAATGTAGTAGAATGAAAAGAATAAATAGGTCATGAGTTTTTCAACAATTTGTATTTATACTTAGAAATCCTTTATTTATATAAAGGATCTTTTTATCTTCGTGAATAAGTAACATTATTGATGAATCTAGAGTTGACTGTTTATCTGAATTTAGGACTTCAGGATTATTTTCAGTTACATTCAGATTGATAAACTAACTTTCCTCTTTCAGAAAGAGCTCTATTTTATTTAATAGAATGTATCTATACTCATCCAATCACTCTTTAATTAAAAAAAATGGTTCTTTAAAATATAATGTACTTATAAAGTTGTACTTTTTGGATTGAGATATTTAAACTAATCAATTGAGATATTTGAAGCAGCAAAAGCTAGATTAATTTGTAATTCTTCGGTAAATCTAATTCTTCCTGTGAGGGTCAATTTAATCAAGACAAACTGCTTAAAGTGTATTCCAAATCACACTGGAAGTGGAATAGGATGCTTTGAACTGTTGAACTGACAGTCAGAGATTAAATACAGGAAAGGTTTGGAATTTTCTCGCTAAAGTAAATTATTACTTTAAAAGAAGCGAATATTTTACTTTAAGCTAACTTTATTTTCATATTATATTATGTCAAAGAATTGGTTTTGAAATATTTTTAATATTTGTTTGCTAAAAGCAATAAATTTTTTCATTTTCTTATTTTGATAAAATTTGACAAGCAGGAGACGTGTAAAACATTTAGAGGCTGAAGACTAAATTCCAGAGTGGTCGATAAAATGCGCCAAGCTGGCTACCACATCAGAGTGTACGACGTAACTTTTGTATTATGACTTCACGGCATTGTGTACACGCACGAAATTTGTTTTGTGCGAGTGCTAGTAAACCTTGAAACACTTGATAAGTAATTTGTTATATTTGATTACCGTTCAAACTTTTGAAGTGGACGATTTAAGGTTTATATTTTGAAAGATAAGTTTTTAAATACTAGTTTGCAGTGAATTTTTTATTTTAAGTTTCTTAAGAGTAAAATTTATTTTGAAAGTTTATATAAAATAAATTATATTATAATATTGCTTTCATTATATTGAATTATTTTCCTCGTGGAGTATATATGGCCTTATAATTTCGGAAACTTCGTGGCTAGTACCATGATACTACAAGCAATGATTAGGCAAGTTATTTTACGATTTTAACAAATATTGCTGTTATATGTATTTTATGTTATCTATTAAGTATTGTTTATAAATATTTATTATGTTTGTACTTAGATTTATTTAGTGTGGTAATGTTTATTTTGAAAATCTAGATTTTTTATAAAAATGTGTGTGTGTTTACTTTTTAGATGTATTTTCATTGTCCATTTTAAATTAAGCCTAGATTGCTTTACAGTGATTTTTTTTTAAGGTAACACTACTCAGGTAATTAAAATTATTGTCACTTGTTGTAGATTGAGCGATTTTAGTTCATATCTGCTTATTATCATGTAAGTAATTATAATGAAATACTCGAAATTTTTATATTTGAAATTTAAAATAACGCGCAATTGCAAAGTTGAAGTTCGGTCGTCAGTAGTGAGAAGAGAAAAAGATTTCACACCGACACGCGCAGTAGAGTAAAGATTTTATCAGCAGTAGAGTCATAGGTTTGTAGCCTTATACGAGGGTTTTGAATGACGTCATATGTTTGTAATCTTATAGGAGGGTGTTATCACTAAGCAGATTGTGTGACGTCATTGAATCGTGCTGCCATCTATTGAGAAATTTTCAAACCTTAGCTTTGATACTAATGCTACTTTCTATGGGAATAATTTTGAACTATATATATTCTTTTAAATTTTTCCAGCTGTGGGGACAGAATCTCAGCAGTGGTAGTACGTTATCCTACCCACTGAGCTATTCGAACTTCGTTTAGGAAATAGTTTTTATGGTTTATTATCAGAGGGGGTGATTAGGACTTAGATTTTTTGTAGTGATTTCAAATAGAATTTTTATTTTTAAGGTTTATAATGCATTTTAAAGTGTATAATAAAAATTTATTTTTAAAGTAATAGAATTCAATTTAAAATAGAATATATTTTTCATGATTTAAAATTTACGCATATTTTATTTTAAAAGCAAATGGATCTTCAATTCAATTACAATTTTGAGTATTTTAGAATATTAATTAAAATTTTATTGCAAAAGACAGAATTTATTTACTATATTAAGATAAAGTATTTTTCGAATACTACTGACAAAATTTATTTTTTAAACTAATTGAATTTAAAACAAATGTTAATTGTTTTGTAATTGATCATTTTTTTAAAATAAAATTATAAACATTTTTTGAGATTTGAACTAAGACTAAATGACTGAATTATATTTACTTACCTTTATTGTCATATTATCTGTTAAATTTTTTATATTGGTTAAAGTAGTACTGATTTCCACACCACGCAAGGCGTACAGCACATTTGGCGTGTTATCTCCTTTTATTTTATGCTTGGCGAGATTCCCCAGTAGGCCTATTTTCCTAGCATTTAGAAATGAATTTATGCAACTAATAATTTTTGACTCTTATGGAAATTCTCCAGATTCTTATGATTGATATATTTCAAGTTTTGTTTCGAGATATCAGTATGTTAATTTCAATCCTATGTTTTTACAAAGTAATGTAACTGCTGTTTGTGGACAGAATACTATAATGTATCTTTATTTTAAGGCTAGAGGGAAATCCCTCACGAAAATGTTATCTTATTTTGTAAACAAATATATTTGTAATGACAAATGAGTTTATAATTTTGTATCTAAACGTTTTCATGTAAAAACACCTTTTTATCAATAAACATATATTTAAACTATATACAATTTGTCTGTCTTCATTTATCATGAAGTTTCCAAAGTTACAGCAACCTTTTACGATGGTTCTTAGTGGACCCACAGGATGCTGAAAGAGTTATTTTGTTCGTGATTTCATAAAATATAAACAAATGTTTTTCATTGTCCCCGATAAAATAGTCTGGTTTTACGGGATACATCAACCGCTATATGATAATATACATGATACAATATTTATAGAAGGTTTACCAAATAATCATCATGAATATTTAGAAGAGAACACATTGTTTATAATTGACGACTTGATGAGTGAATGTGGGATTGATGAGAGATTAACACATCTTTTTACTCGTGGCAGTCATCACTTGAATTTGAGTATAATTTTTATCACCCAAAACTTTTTTCACAAAGGAAAAGTAATGCGTGAAGTGACTCTTAATGCACATTATTTATTATGTAAAAATCGACGTATGTTTGTCTTCCTAGATGTGATTTGACTAATTTTTCCTAGACATGTTAAATTTCTTCATGAAGTGTATGAAGACGCGATTAAAACACCCTTTTCTTATTTATTGACCTACACAGTGATACTCCAGAAGAAATGCGATTACGTACTCAGATTGGTTAAAATCAGACCCACAATATTTATTAAATAAAACATGTATTAAAATACTTTAGTCTGCATTATGACGTTAAGTCGAGAACAATTAAAACTCTTAAATATTTGTCCGAAAAAACTACGCAGGAACTTGTTAAAGAAATTACCTATTTCTTGTTTTAAAGCCATATGCGAATGCACTTTGAATGCTTTACAAGGAAACATTCTCTTATCAAATCAAGAAAAGAAGCGTGCGACTAAGAAGGTATAAAACTACTCCGCGCGCGCGAAAATTGAGCGACAAGAAGTCTTTATTTACAAAGAAAAAGTTAGTCATTCAAAAGGGTGGATTTCTAAACATATTGATACCAGCAGCACTGAGTGTTTTAACATCGATAATGGAGCTTATGAAATTCGCCTTAATTCCAGAAGAAACGTTATCTAGACACGTACCAAGTAATCAACACATGTCTCAATTTGATAAAGAAATGGAAACTGTGAATTAAAAAGCTCATTAACTGATTATGAAAAGATTAAAAATATAACGAGTTATTACAGAAGAAAATGAATATGCAAAATTATAACTTACCTTAAAAAGAAAAAATTGAAGAATAAATAAGTCCTCGAAAGTTTAAGAAAGAAAGTATTTTACACAGACACGATATTAAATTCAGTTCCAAGTTCTTTCAAGAAACAAGCTCAAAACTTGTTGCTGTTATTACAAGAAGATTCTTCAGAAATACGTTGGAATCACTGAAATAATTTACAAGGGACATATTTATAGTAACTCTAACTTAGCAGATTTGTTTAATATTTATAAACCGAAAACCAAATAATGTTGGATTGCATGAATTTTGAAATGTGTTATCTGAATTAAATATTCCCAAACATTATAAAAAATAAACATTTGTTACCACCTGCGAAAAACGAAATTGTAAGACAAAATTGTTAAAAAGAGTCTACTAGAAAGAAATCTCCATATGTAAAATCATGGTTATCTTGGAAATAAATGATGTATTTTGATTTAAAATGTTCTTATTCTAAAAAGTAATTTTGAAATTTTATTATGAAATAAAATATATTTATAGTGAACTATTATGAAATAAATTTATTATTTAGAAACAATTGTCACATAAAATAATTGAACACATGAATATAAAAATATTTATTTAATATTTACATTCAATTTCTACAGTCATTTGTAACAGATCTGCAATTTTATCTTTCACATAAATTAGTGACCAATCATCAAAAGTAGAATCATTTAAATTAAAGACAATAATTTTTACAAAATTCATTCATAACATTTAATGGATTAACAATTAATAAAATATTTTCTCCTGAAGTTGAATATTTATTATAATCATCGCAATTTAAACAATCGTGCTGCCTCTGTGAAGGGTGATCTATTTTACACTCAGCATTTAAATTTTTCATTCACTATCAAACGAGTTTCTAATAGTATGCACTTAACGCATTTTTTATGATGTCCTTATTGGGACAATAATTTACTCCTTTACATTTTTAATTTTTGATTTCTCATTTGATAAAACTGTTGGAAGAATTTCACAAAACTGAGTAGTTTGTTTGCACTCATTTATTTCATAAATGAAATCTATTTGTTAATATCACATTGATGTAAAAAAAATTTAACTTTCCGTGACATTGAATTTATTTTGATTAATTTTTAATAATTTTAGAATGCATTTTTTATCTATATTCATCACTAACAATTCATTAGCCACAAAACTGGTATCTTCATATTTTAAATAAAAATCAGTAAATTTTTCTCAAAATTCATACCAAGTTCTTAAATTCATAGATAATCCATTTTTTATGGGTAAAGGCATATTAGCATTCTCCACATTCACGAAATTGAATTTTCAAATTATTTTCATAACAGCTTAGTGTAACAAATATACCGAACCCCAGATTCCACCGACGAATTTCTTTAAAAGAGGGTTTTTTCTTTTCAATTAACGAAGAGTCCATCATGTATTTATCTAACCAATCTCCGCTAGGTAATTTATCACAAGATTGCTGTGAAATATAAATATTTTCAGTATTTTGAACACAATAAATTTAATACACAATTACATTCTATAAGAGATTAATACTTACATTAATTTCTCTCAAATTGTGAGGCTCTTCAGTTCGCAATCTCTTAGACGATGGCATACAATTCGGAGTTTCTAACTAAATAAAATTAAATTCATTTTGAATATTTTGATATTAAGAATTAAATAATATATAATAATAATCTATAAGATTAATACTTACATCATGTGTGTGTTTCCTTATTAGACTCCAATCTTCGTAATTTTCTAAATGTCAAACTGATTCTAGGGTTTGTAATTTCAGGTTGAGGTGGTATTTTATGACTATATACATCTGATTCTTAGGAGGGTACATCACAGAGATCCCCATGCGCGAACTTGAAATACTTCTTTCTAATTTACCTTTTTGGTAAAACTCCACGTTTCTTTCTGCTCCGAAACTCACGCAACAAATTTGTGTAGATTAATCCAACTCTTTCTCATTGCCCTTATGCAGACCAATCGCGGACGAACCATCAGGATACAAATTAATTAAGCAGTTATTGAAACTCACTCCTATTTCTGTTTCAATGTCCTTTTTGATTTCTAATATTAATGGCATCCAAGGCTCAGCAGATACAGCCATTCCAGAAAAAGAATAATTGACTCCATCGTTGCCGTAAGCTAAGCATTTACGTTTCAGAATGCAAATTCGATTACACATTTTTAATTTCAAATCATGATAATTTAATTCCATTAAAGATTTTAAAATAATATCAGATTTTTCAGTGGGGTAAAATCCCTTTTTTAATATAACATTTAAATTCGACATAGTTTATGCTTTGGGAGTTAGAGTGAAAATGAATCAAATGTGATTAGTGCTTTTAACCCCTCACTCTTATCAGAACCACGTTATCACTACCTATGAAATGCGAATGACGAGTGAAATCTGTTCTTGGAAATAAGATATCAGTTATTTACATAGAAGCTAATAGAAACTAATAGAACATGGTAGAATATTTTAACCCCTCACTCTTATCGACAATTAATCATGTGGGCTTTATCTACTAAAAGATTGCGTCTTCTGTGTCATGACACGTGTCTCATGTGAAATCAGTTTACTTCTAGAATCTGATAGAACATTCTAGCATGTTCTATCAGTTTCTGGAAGATATCAGTTAAAACTTGATAGAAGCCGATAGGAGGAAAGTGATTGGATAATGGTATGTTATCATTTCTGGAACATTCATTCACTGGATATAAAAAGGAGTGAAACTTTATCAACATTTCATACTTATTTTCATCTGCTTAAGTGAAAGTACACTTTTAGGTCAGTACGTCTTCAATCGACTATGGAATCTTCTCAGAATCAGAATTCTGCTACGGAATCTTCTCAGGTAAGTAAATTCTTTCTTAGGTTGAATTAATATTTAAAGGATTACTTTTTTTTTGTTTCATGTTTAGTGTTTATCTATTTGGATTAAAGTTTTAATATAATTTGTGCAGTATAAAGATATTTTAACTATGTATATAAATTTTTTGTTGTGTGTGCAATCTACTTGTTTAATAAAGTGTTTTTAACTTCTTTTATATCATGTGTAAATATAAAATTTTAATTGTTTTAATTTCAATCTACGTGTTTAACACGCTGTTGAATATTAATTTATTTTATATAGTATGTAAATATTTCAATTAATTATGTGTTGTATTTAATTTCTTTAAATACATCTTAAACGTTTTGAACTTAATTTGCACAGTTATGAAATATTTCAATCATCTGTAAATATTTAATGATTTTCAATCTACGTGCTTAAGCCTATTTCATATTAATTTCTTTAATAGAATGTAAATATATATGTTTAATTCTTTTAATGATTTCAATTTACATGTTTAACGTTGTTGAATATTAACATATTTTATATAGTGTGTAAATATTTCAATTGATTATGTGCTACAATTAATTTCCTTAAAAATACAATTTAAAATATTTTGAACTTAATTGGCATAGTGTATAAATATTTCAATCATCTGTGTAAATATTTAATGGTTTACGCGTTTAACGCTATTTAACATTAATTTATTTAATAGAGTTTTTAAATATAAATGTTTGATTGTTTTAATGATTTCAATCTACGTGTTTTAGACTATTTAATATTAATTTATTTTAAATAATATGTAAATATAAATATTTCATAATAAATTATATAAATATTTCATATAATTGTTTTAATGGTTTCAATTTACGAGTTTAACGTGTCATTAACTTATTTTATATAGTAAATATTTCGATTGATGATGTACTGGTTTTAATTTCTTTAAAAATACATTTTAAATGTTTTGAACTTAATTTGCATAATTATAAAATATTTCAGTTGTAAATATTTAAGATTTTTATATAATCAATGTGTTTAACACTATTTAATATTAATTTATTTAATAGAGTGTGTAAATATAAAAGTTTAATTATTTTAATAGCTTCTCAATTTACGCGTTTAACGCTGTTGAATATTAATTTATTTTATATAGTAAATATTTCAGTTGATTATATGCGCTACATTTAGTTTCTTTAAAAATACAATTTAAACATTTTGAACTTAATTTGCATAGTACATAAATATTTCAATCGTTTGTAAATATTTAATGTTTTTCTGTCTATGGGTTTAACGCTATTTAATATTAATTTATTTAAATGAGTGTCTAAATATAAATATTTGATTGTTTTAAAGATTTCAATCTACTTGTTTAACGCTATTTAATATTAAATTATTTTACATAGTCTGTAAATATAAATGTTTAATTGTTTTAATGGGGTTTCAATCAACGTAATTTTATAAAGCAATCATGCAGTCTTCCTTGTCGACTCGCAGGTGGCCATCCTCTTACTCTGCTCTTTTCAGGATTGTCAATCAAAACGTGAAGAACAAACAAAAATACAAATAGACAAACTTATTAATGATGGATGGATTCTTTTCTTTCAGTGGATTCCCAGCCATTGCAATATACTTGGTAATGAGAGAGTGGATCAATTGGCAAAACAGGGATGCTTGCTCCCACAGCCCTCTTTGTCTCTCTCATACAACCGAATTTCATCCGAAATTACCAAATCAACAAATGCCTTTGTAAAAAAAAAAATGCCAGAAAGCAGAGACTACAGAAAAAAGTGTGGTCTAAACTGATACACTATTCCTATGGACCTCCCACGACAAATTCTTAGTGCAAATTTTAGAATTCAGAGTGGACATAACTACCTTCGAGATCATCTTTGTCGTATTGGCATTTTTAACTCCCTTGACTGCCCCCTGTATTTCACAGGAGAGGCAATGAATTTTAGTCATTTGACCGTTTGCCCATCTCTGGACAACGTTAATTCTCTTATGCTTGACAACTATCATATGAAGGCTACTTTGTATTGGGCTGCTAGAAGGAAAATGGCCGATGCGGCCAATTCCTGACATAGGTAAAAAAAAAGTGTTTTTAAATTTATTTTACATAGTATGTAAATATAAATGTTTTACATGTATTAACATAAATATATTTTAAATGTTTTGATGAAGTGGTTTTTAACTTAATTTGCATAGTGCATTTATATATTTCAATAGGTGTTATGTGTATTGACATCAGTATATTTTGAACTTAATTTGCATTTAAAAATATATTAATTCTCTTGGAAAAAGTTTAAAGCAATCAATTCATGTGTTTAATAAATTTCAATTAAAGGAATAATTTGTGTGATTATATATATAGATCATTATACTAATACTTTTATTTTCTGTAGTTTATTGACTTTGGCATTCCTTAAGAGGAAATGAGAGAAATTCTCAACGCCGCAGAATTACAAGAGGAATGAAATGATTCAAACCTCGTTTGGGATGTCGAACCCACTACATCGTCTAGTAACGTATCGTCAACTATCAAACAATCAAAGGCTGAACCATCGATTTCAAACTCATCTACTCATGTGAGTACTTGTATGTTTTATGATATTATTTTGTAATCAGAGTTATGTATAAAATTTATACCAAATACTTTTTTTTCTATAAGATAACTAATACAGTTTTAAAGTTTATATACGTGTTAATAATGGAATTCCCTCTACAATTTAAATTTTCTAACATTAATATTGATTAAAAGTTATTAAAGTTCGAAAAAATAATTTTAACTTGAACTTATATTTGTAAATTATCATTACACGATTGTTAGTAAAATATAGTTAGTTTTATATCCTACAAAATTATAATAATAAAAACTGTATAAAATATTAAATGTTCTCAAAATAATAACAGAGAAATAAAAATTCTAAAAAGAGTTATTTCGGTTTTTAGGTTTGTGATCATTGTGGAAAAAGGTTTACCTAGAAACATAATTTAAATCGGCATTTGAAGATGCATACCAATGTTAAAAATTTTACTTGCAACATATGTGAGAAAAAATTTATACATAACAGTGATTTAAAAAGACATGTGCTTACTCACCAACGCAATAAAACGCATGAATGTAATCACTGTGAATTGAAATTTAATTCAAGGTTAGAATTAGTAAAATGTTCGCATAACACATCACGTAAAACATAAGTCCACGGCCGTACCTACCCATCCTAAACGTCGTCGAGTTCAGCAAAGGGCCCTCAACACTTTTGCCACCTTCACGTTCGAAACTCTTGAAGAAAATGAATCTGATTTTATTCCATTCTTCGATGAGATGAGACCCAAGATTCGCAGTAAGTTGTTGGAGGAACTTGAAAAATTACCTTCGATTAAATGATACGGGGTGGTGAAAGTTTTAATAAGCAGAATGTCTGAAGATGAAGAATTGGAATTTGCCTCTCCCTTCTTCCGTTCCAGATGTGCTATTGAATTCACAACCGATACAATCGACAGGCACATTGAAGAAGGTGAAACTGAATTCTACTCTTTAGACGAGTTTACAGAGAGGGGATCTGGCTGGGTATTGAAAACATTTTTGTTCTTCACCGTAAATTCAGCAAAATATCCATTAGCCGAACTTTTCAAGACTAATGAGTGATCGTACCAGGCATAATGGTACACGATATTATTGTTACAGATGTCTCCACCGTTTTGCTGAGGAATGATCACTAAAGGAACATGCTATTCACTTTCGACAGCATAGTCCTCAAAACATTAAAATGCCAGATCACGATCTTAACAATTTAGAATTTTCTAACTATCATTTCCAACATCCCGTACCCTACATATTTTTTGCAGATTTTGAAACAATCATCGAAGAAATATCTACATTCCGAAGAAATATCTACACCAAACACCACAACATCTTACGCAAACAATATTGCTCAACATAAACCATGTGGTTATGCCTATGTCATAGTAGGACCAGATGGTAACACATTAAAACTTATAACAGTATACAGAGGACCCAATTCTGTTGACAGCTTTATTGAAAACATATTACGTGAGAAAGAGAAGTTGACCAATAAATTAATTACCATAGCCCCTTTAAGAATGACACCAGAACACGAACACTCATTTAGAAACGCCATTAATTATAACATATGTAACAAACCACTTAGAACTGATCGCGTTAGGGATCATGACCATCCGAATTTCTAAACACTTAATAATTATAGATAAGCTTTAGATAAGCCACATGCAATTTAAAATTTAAACTAAGTAAAACACATCCCAGTAATATTCCATAATTTAAAACACTATGATGGTCATTTAATTATGCAGGGTTTGGGGAAGTCAAATATCATACCTTGAGTGTAATTCCCCATAATTTAGAAAAATATATTTCGTTTATAGTTTAAATAATACATACGGTAACATGCAAGTTTCATTAAATTTCATAGATAGTTTTCAATTCATGAACTCTTCTCTTGAAAAATTAGTGTCTAATCTTAAACCTCATCAATTCAAAATTTCAATAATTCTAACGTTCATTTACTGTTAAATAAAGGAGTATATCCCTATGAATATATGTCTGATTTTTCCAAATTTAATGAGCATATGCTTCCTCCGATTGAAGAGTTTTATAGCTCTTTAACAGAAGAAAGTATATTTCCTCTGATGATTATCAACATGCTTTGAACGTTTGAGAAAATTTTAACATTAAAAATTTAGGTGAATACCATGACATGTACGTTAAATCTGATGTGTTGCAGTTGGCTGATGTGTTTCAAAATTTTCGGTCACTTTGCATGCAATACTATGGTCTAGACTGTGCACATTTAATAACTGTTCCCGGTTTAGCATGGCAAGGATCGCTGAAAATGACCAAAGAAAAACTCGAACTATTCACAGATATAGACATGCATTTCTTTATAGCACGTGAAGTTCGTGGGGGTGTTTTTATGATAACACATCGGTATTCTGCAGCAAACAATAAGTACATGCAAAATTATCGCGAAGATGACGTGTCTAAATATATCATGTATTTAGATGCAAATAACTTGTACGGTTGTGCTATGTCTCAACCACTACCTTTTGGAAAATTCGAATGGATTTCACCATCTGATCAGCTTTTGGATCATATTCTAAATTTATCAGATAATAGTTCAGAGCGATATATTCTGGAGGTAAATTTAGATTATCCTCAAACCCTGCATTATTTACATAACGATTACAAATTTGCACCGGAAAAAATCAAAGTTACAGCTGAAGTTCTATCTCTTTTTGCATCCTCCTTGTTAAACAGTAATAAATTCATTCCAACTACTAAATTAATTCCAAATTTAAGAAACAAAAGTAATTATATATCATCGTAATCTAAAACTTTGCTTATCATTAGGCTTAAAATTAACTAAAGTACATAAAATTTTAAAATTTAATCAAAAACCTCGTCATTCAAAACCCTCGTATAAGACTACAAACCTATAACGTCACTGGTACCGGTGATAAGTTCAATCCCGCAATCCGCATGTATTATATATAAATTGTGATTTACATTTTAAAACTTGATTTCTACATTTACTTGTCTTTTACTTTAAATTTTTGTGTTCTTTTGAGTTTTTGAAGCGGGTGTGCTAAAATAGACAATAGACCCAAGAAACCTTACATTCATTATTTGGGTAAATGAATTAATATATTAATTTGTTAGCTGTACACTCAAAAATAATTTTATGCCTCTTACATTTTTTGTATCAATATTTGTTATATAAGTAATTCACTTAATTTACAATTATTTCATAAC
The DNA here is from genome assembly GCA_037975125.1 of Latrodectus hesperus. Taxonomy (NCBI): domain Eukaryota; kingdom Metazoa; phylum Arthropoda; class Arachnida; order Araneae; family Theridiidae; genus Latrodectus; species Latrodectus hesperus. The sequence goes on along the minus strand of CM075854.1, from coordinate 4,548,956 downwards.
TTGATTAAAAATTCATGTAATGTCAAATAAAAACTTTATGTATTCTCTTCCCTGCTATGTTGTTGCGTTTTAGAAGGATGATGAGCTTTGACAGCAAAAATAACATTTATCCAGGAATTGATACAGAGGAAGCCATTAGTTTAATTTTATATGCATATAGTTTCACTTTTCTAAATTGTTGCCAGATATGTAAAATCAAAATATTTAGTTTGGAAAATTCTATTGTCATTTATGTTTTACAGGCGTTATTTTCCCACGCTAATTAAAAAGTCCTCATATTTTCATTTGTTCAATAAATTTTCTAAAACAGAATCTAAAAAATACTAAAAAATAATTATCACATTTAAATCAATATTTTAAAATATAAAAGTTCATTGTTCATTACAGTTTTAATCGTTTAGTTGGTCGTCGTAGCCATGTTGAATGACGAAGTACTGGAACAGAGTTTTTGGGTTAAGAAGAGTCCATTCGTGATTTAATTGCAGATGTTGTTTGGGGATCAGGAACAGAGACATTTGAAAATTTGGAGGCATACCAATTTTTGTACTACATCTGGTAATAGGAGTATATCTGGATCAATCATTCAAAGACAAATACTGATGTTTACTCATTTGCATAGAAGAATTTGTAGATTTAGGTGTTTTTTTTTTCATTAGCTTGATCATTAAAGTGAAGGATAGTCTTTTTCGAGGTAAAGGATCGAATTGAGTCCCTGTAGTCTGTCAATCAACTTGACAAGGTTAAAATTCCTCGGAAAGTATTTTGATAACTTAGCTATCAATAAGTTCAGTTAGATATAGCACTCGACCTAATTTCAACTACGCGACTCCTTTCTTCCGCAAGGTTTCCACGAGGTTGTATAAATCTTGGACTGTGTTCTCTTTCACCAACTATATACATTTTGTATAAATCAGATTTTTGGATTTACTCTTGTAAGCATATGATAATTCTGCTTTGATAAAGTCTAAATTAGAACTTAGATTATGTCCAATCATCAATTCTCAGTATGTCTTCTAATTTGAGAGTGAAGTTGCTCGGTATAGAAATAACTATTCACAAAGTTTTTAATGAAGAGTGGTATGATGAAACATCATACATCATCATCACATTTAATTTTTAATGTTCAACAATGATCTTGACCATTTGTTGATGGATTTCCTTGAGCTATGAATCATTGTCTGATACAATCTCTTTTGAAGAAATCTTAAAACTCTTGTGAATAACAAAGTATTGAAGCATTGTCACTAATGAGAATTCCTAGACAACCATGATGGTTAAATATCTTTCAGATAGTAAGTAGATACGGTGCTATGAATGTTTCCCCCATGGCATATATTTCTGTAGTTTGGATTTAGCTTCTACAATTATGAGAAAAAAATGTTCCGTAAAATATCCAGCATAGTCCATGTGAACTCGTTGAGAGTTCTTTGTTGGGGTTTTACCAGTTGTGAATTGGTGTTTTCTGAGGATCTTTCCTACATCATAATGATTCTCGAAACTTTTCACTAAGTTTTTAGTATCAGAGTCTGTTTTTCGAATTATAGAGTAGTTTATTGCAAGAGCTTTTACTTTAACTATACCCACATGAGTTGAATGTGACTCTTGAAATATAATTTGAAGTGATTGAAGTTTCTTCGGAATTAATTTACGATGAATTGTAACTAATATTTGTTCTTCAAATGTTATTTCCGGATCCCGTACCCCTCCTTTAAAAAGGTTATACTCTGGGGGAAGAAGTTCTATATTATAGCAAGTTTCTCTTTTGCTGTCAATTGTTGTAATAGTATCTATAGAAATATGATTTATAAGTTTCATGATGTACGAATTCATTATCAACTATGTATCATCAACTATGACTTGATAATGGGAGTAAATTTCGGGAAAAATAGTCAGCATTAGCGTGTTCCATTGATTTTCGGTGTGAAATCTTTTCATCAAAATTCAAAAGGAATGAGCATAGCGCAATATTCTGGTTACAGATTATACTGGAAGTTTTTTTCTGGATGTAGAACAGTCATTGGTTTATTGTCAACAATTAATCTGAATTATCTGCAAAAAATTTAATCATAGACTTTCTTCCAAGCCCAGTAAACAACAGTTACCTCCCTATTTAACTGGCTATATTTCGTTCTACAGCTGTAAAGGATCTTGCTGCAAATTCAATCGGGCTTTCTGAACCATTTAGTATGTTGTGAGAACACCAGATAATCTATGAGGACTAGCAACAGGTGCTAATGTGATTAGTAAATCTCAGTTAAATTGAATTTAGATTTGATCGTTGCCAATTTCAGGTTTGGTTTCGATACAAAAGACTTCACAAGCAGCTGGCTAATGGAAGGGAATTTTTTTCATAATCATTTATTTAATAGATATAGCAATTTCGGAACACTTGAAAAATTTTTAGCAGTGCATAGTTAATCTTCAAAAGAATACTAGTTTATCAGTACTTTTAAGTAGCGGAGCAATTACTATTGCTTTAACTTTTCAGCAGAATTAACTAAACACTTCTAAATTAATAAAAAAAGTCCTAAATATTCAACTATTTTTGAAAAAATTTACATTTGTTTTTATTAATTCGCAAAATTAATATTCTGGAAGTTAATTCATTACTTTAATCAAGTGGGATATGCATTCATGATGCAATTTACTTTGAATAACTAAATCATCAAAATAAAAAATAACATCAAGATCATAAGCAAATTGATCAATAAATGAATGAAATTCGTCTGGTAAAAGCTTAATTCCAAAAAATAAACGCTCTGTTAAATAATTTCCCTTGTGAGATGAAATAGTTTGAATGCTTGAACTTTCATCAATAGGTGAGTATAAATAAGCTTTATTAAAGTCTAACGTTCAAAAATCTAATTAATCTCATAATTTGTTAAAAAAATTTTTTGAAGACAGGTAATGGATACCTACCAGGGCTAGGGAAAGAGAAGGGCTGGCTCAAATGCTCCCCAAAACTGTCACCGGAAAACACCGGAAATAGCCGGAATGTCACCGGAAAATTGATGACGTAGTCAGGCATCCAAGGAGAATAAGCTCCCTGGAGTTTCTATGCAAAATACTTATTTTTTATTTTTAAGTTCATTTTGTTTTTAATCAGAGTGAAAAAAACTACAAATGCCTTTCAAATATTTAGTAAATTTGCAATTATTATTTAATAAACCCCCAAAAAAATTATTAATAATGATGAAATTAACTTAAAATTGTATAACCAATATAAAAATATATTTACCTATTAGCTTCAGCTTATCTTGATTTTTTGATTTTTTGAACCATTTTTTGTTTTCCTGTTGAATTTTATTATGAGATACTATCGCTGCATTTCTATTTAAATACCTAATTCGTATAAATGTTCTCAAGCGACAAAAAAGTTTAATTGCCTTTCGATTTACAGTAGGAAAAGAAGACTCTGTTTCATTTATTAATGTTGCTATGACATTTTTCCCTTTAGAAAATGTGTCGCCATGAAATTTGCGAAACATTATGTCCATTTGTTTTATAGTTTCCATCCATGCTTTTGTTGGAACAGTAAGTCCCTCAGCAGAAATTAAATTAATCCACTCGGAATCATTGGGCATATCGACTGAATTTCTTGATATAGTTCCAAGTGAATTATCTTTAATTTTATAAGCAATATAACCTGCCACATAAACCATAGCTTCTTTTTCAAATGGAGATATATCACAATTTGGATTGGAAGAGGCAAGTTCATTTTCCCAAGATAAAGGTAAGGGATTAATTAAGAATTCACGATTTAATTCATCATCTTGAGAATCAAAAGAATTGATAATTTCTTGACGTTCTTTTACATTAAATGCAGAGTCTAACATTTCACTTGTTAAATAAACGTCTGGTCCATTTTCTAAAGAGTTTACTTTCGGTGACAAATTAGGTAATTTATTTGCGAGCAATATTTTTTAAGCGAATAATTACTTCAGAAGGAGAAGGATGGTCATTGAATCTCCCGAGACCTCTAATTTGGCTGAAGAGGCTTTCGAGCGCATCTTGAGTAAGTCTACTTGTTAAAATATAAGATACATTTATAGATTTTAAGTCTTCATATAATCCATAAAGAGAATGAATTGAAACAATAATCCCTTTCTGAAAAGGCAAAACCGATTTTTTTCCAAATACACGTAAATTGAAAACTTCCTCCTTGATTGCGTTTAAAGTTTCTTTTTGAGTATCAAAGTATTTTTGCACTCCAAAAGCAGCTTTTAAAGGCTTGTTACTGGGAAGTATTGGTACGGAGCTGTTCATAATATCAAATAAATTATCGATTAATGAAAAAAATGCAGCCGCTTTAGTATTTCCAGTGAAATGTATTATAGCTTTAGCAGTAGTTTCCGAAAATAAAGTCTTTGCAGGTGTAACCTTTTGTCTTTCATTTCCTTTAACAGTTAGAAATTGGGGCTTCAGTTTATGGCAAATTTTTATTTCCCCGACATCTTTATTCAATATCTCATATAATATTCTAGAATTTATAATTGTACCGTCACGCAAAACTAAACCACTATCTAAAAATGGTTCCTCAATAACTTGATATAATGAGGCATATCAGCGAAAACCCATATTTTCCTTGAATCTTTTGAAGGATAAAGAAAAAACGATTTGTCTATATTTATTTCGAGTTCTTTCCATAAGGTATGACACCCGCCAAGATCCGAAATTATTGCTCGAACTTGAACACTAGTGAATTCAACTTCTTCTATTTCAGAAAATAAAAGATTTTTATTCATTTTACAGTCGAAATCAAAAAATATTGGCTGTTTCCACGGGAAAATTAATCCTCTCAATAAAATAACTTGAACTTTACAAAAGGGGCCTAATATTTCATCCAATGAAGAGTCGTAACACAATTTCGAATCTATGTGCATTTCGTCAAAGCTCAAAGAACAAATCTTTTCCATATCGCTCAAAGCTTCGCTATTTTTTTTTCCTCAATAACATTACATTTTTAAGAATTCCAGGCATGCAACTAAATTTGGAACACCATCTTTTCAAAGAACTTGCACTTGGCATATTTAATCCCATTGTATTTCGCCCATTGTATTTTGATGTTGATTTTGTCACTTCTTCGACATCTTTGCACCCATTCCCTTGAAAGCATTTGATTTTCTTTTGGAAATCGATGAAATATTATGTTTTTTTCCTTTTGTATTTCGATACATATTTGAACACGTAGCAACAGCACATGATGTCATGTTTTCCTCTTTAAAAAATACTCTTGTTTAAAATGAAAACATTAACATTAAACAAGCCAAAATAAATGAGAAAGCTCCGATCAGACACAAGCAAGCATAGAGAATGCCAGCCAGTGGATGCCCAGTGACGTCACGCTCTTCCCTTCTCCGGTGACAAGGCGCCATGCGATACATCAAAGCGATAAGCCAGCCCTTATGTTTTCCCTAGCCCTGGATACCTACTGTCATGAAGTTTCTTATTTTCAGTTACTTTACAATCTGCCCGAATTTGAACGCCTTCATAAGATTTTGGAACTATAATAAGAGGAATACCCTGTTCTGAATTACCTACTTTCTCACAATAATTTCATTTTCCAATTTATCTACTTCACACACGATCACCCTCTTTTTTTAATGCATAAGGAACAGGAAGTGCCTTTAGAAATACTGGTTTCGATTCTGGACCTAACTTAATAGGACACATTCAATTATATACTTTGCAAACTTTCGATTCGATTACATTTGAATATTGCTTAATTATATTAGAAATAGAATTATTGGTAAAAAGATATTTGTTTGACATCACAAGATTCACTCAAATTAATTTTTAAATTTCTTATCCAGTTTCTCCCTAAAATTTTATGCCTGAATTAACTAGAAAGAATTCATGTTTACTCTATGACGTCCATTATACCCAATACTTACGTTAATGAATACAATCGGTTTGAAAATTTCTCCCGCATAAGAAAACTACAAGGAATTATATTTGTTTTAAGAATTGGAGTATTCAATCTTAAACTTTTGAATTCATTTACATTCATAATGGTTTTGCAACTACCTGAATCACATTCAAATCGAAAATCTTTCCCATTTAATTTAACATCAGCAAATATTCTATCACTTTCATTGTAATTTGTATGTACATCGACGAATGGTATGAACTTTAAAGCTATTATAATTTATATTTTCTACCCACCTAATATTAGAAATTTCCAGTTTTCGCTATATTAACTCAGATATAGTATATACTTTACTTGTATGTTAATTTTTAGAGCAATAGCGCTATTTTAAGTTATTTTTGAAGCAACATTCATTTGTTCTATGACTATTTTTGTGACAATATAAAATGTTTTTTTTTTTTAAATACAGCTCTTAAAATTATTTCATTTCTATTTTTACTCGTAGTTCTATTGTTTCAATATGAAGAGTGTCGAGAACACAATTTGTGACATCAATTAACATTTTGGTTATTTACTTTTGAAATTTTATCAACATTGAAATATATGTTTTTCTTATAAACTTTATTTTCGATTATTGAAACTTCAATAGCTAAGGCAATTTCAACTGTCTGTTCAAAAGTTAATTCAGCATGATGTAAATTTTTTTAAATCATATTTATGACTTAAGACGCGAATAAACTGTGCTCGCAGTTTTAAAATTAAAACAGATTTTGTGAGCTGCATTATTACAAGCTGATTTGAAATTTTTATTTTTGGATAATTCTTTGAGAGAAAAAGAAATTGAAAAGGAATCACTCAACTGTTGATCTCGACATAGAAATTTATGCTCCTCTATAAGTAAATTAATTCGTTTGCCTAAATGTTATTTCAGAAGTTTCAAGAATCCCTCATAACTTTGGCGGGCAGGTAGGTGGATTTGAAGATGTAAAACTCGAAAGTATAATCAGTAATGTTCAGGTTTTAAGCAATTGAGATCAATTGATCAGCTTCAGAACTTCGGTATTATCGTTAATTAATCCTTTTATTTTAGAGAAACTTTCTAAGCTTAGTACATATTCATGAAAACTGTCATTGTTTTCATAAAAAGCATTCAAATTTAGAGTTTGATTTTGAAGAAAAGCGTTCATTTTGATTCAGGGTGTTTCCATTGAAAGTTAACTCAATTTTTCTACGAGTTTATTAAATACAATAAATGAAAAATTTATTAAATGCATTAAATGCAATATAAAAGTTTGTTAAATGGGTGGGTTAAGAATTTAAGAGTTCTTAACTCACCCATTGCAACATTTATTTTAATCTCGTCGCCAAAATTATTGAGTTTATGAAAGATGAACAAACTTTCAAAACAAAAATAACATCTATTCAGACACTTATAGATAGAGCGGAAACTGTCAGTTTCATTTTTTTATTTGTCGTTGCTATATATACAAGATAAAAGTTTTCAGTTTTGAAATTTATATATATATATATATATACTATTGCCATTTATTCTTTACAAATATAGTAGATGTCACCGAAGAAACAAATGGAAATTCATCTGTTAACAATCATTTAGCTTGTGCTTTCTTCGTGATACTGGTCCTAAATGTACTTATCATGAGACCAATTTTTTTTGTTAAAATTTATAACGTTTGGTTAAATGCTTTTTAATTTACTGAAGTATTTTTTCAAATGATTTATTAAATCGTTAGTACATCGAGGATAGAGTTATGTTGGAGTTAGTTTTCATTACTTTCCAGAATCAACTCAATATTTTCCACTTTGATATCATATAATGGATAGCCTAAAGGCAAAAGCATTGTAACGCATTCTAAAATTAGCCTCATACCAAGTAACAAAATAGCTAGTACCTATATTCGCTAATCGTGGCTTTTTCGAGGTCCATGATTGGCGGTCTATATTGAGCTAATCCTGGATGGTCTATATTTCGTTATATAGGACCAATGTGGGTGGCCATAATAGGACCATGCTGGGTTGTCGAAATTGGTCCAATTTAGGCAGCCAAGATAGGCTCTATCTTAGCTTATAAGTTAGTCTACATTTAATATAGCTCATAATGATAATAAAGGATTTTATTTCGAATTACTAAATTAGAAGGAAGCTATTTTAAATTATTGCAATAAATACCAATTTTTGTCTTTTAAAGCTGTATTGTTGAACCTTACCTAAGTAAAATGTCATACTTAAAATGTATTATTTTGCATTCAATTTCGAAAAGGAAAACAAGTGACAAATTTGTTAATTTTTAGCAATATTTAAATAATTTAGCAAAATTTACAAATTATATGAGAAAAATCAAATTATTTTGAAATTAACATTCAAAAAGAAACAGAAATGAGGTAAAAAACAAGTAAATATTTACTACCTACCAACTGAGAATGTATGAACGATTTAGCATATAAATCTAATTATATTGTGTAAACTATATTTTAAATAATCATATTAGCAATACATTAATTTGATTTGTTTTATATTAAAAGAGAATCACGTTTTTACATTGTTTAACACTCATTAACTCAAACTATCAATTTTTGTACCCAATCACATTTTTATATTTTACACTGCTTTTATTTAAATAAACAAAATGGCTCTTTTCTATTACGTAAATTCCAATTTAATTAAAATGTAAATTTTATTTTCTGCAATAAACTAAATTGCGAATTTATACACTTCAAATCATCTTCTATACTTATGTTTCTAATGAAGATTTACTTTATATTCTAACTTATAATAAATTGTTGTATAGCTAACAGAAAAGTAACAATATTTGTAATACACTTATTTAAACATATTCAGTTAAATGTAACCTCTCTCTCTCTTTCTCTTTCTTTCTTTTTCTCTCTTTCTTTCTCTCTCTCTCTTTTTCTCTCTCTCTCTCTCTCTCTTGAATATTTTAACCTTGGTTCACATCTCGCTGTCAGACATTCAAATAATTTATTCTATTCATAAGAAACAACATAAAAACAAACTCGTGCATTATTTGTTAAGAATTCCACAGTAAATTTGAGTAAAAGTCGCCCAGTTGTAAAAATATTCTATCCTGGAAATATTAACTAGACAATAGAACAGTTTATTCTAAAAATTTTATTTTAAAAAATACCTATATTTTTGCAATATAGATTATACAAGTTATTTCTTTATATTTCTAAAATTCAATTTTAAAGTAGTATAGTCTTCATTATAATCACTTAAGTTGCCTCTTTAAAATTGGTCAAGACTAGAAGAGCACCTATAAATTTAACAATAAAAAATTGTTAGCATAAGTAATATTTTTTCACACATATGTACATTTTACTTTCGAAGTAATCAAAGTTCTTTTTTAACTCAACTTTTTAATTTTAAAAAGTTTCAAGATTAACTTATTCAAGATTAGATTAAATTTATTAGCAGGATATCAATTGTTGACTGCTTCAATTAGAAGCATATGATCTTATTATACAAATATTAAATTATATTATTGTAACTGATAATTTCAATAGATTTGTGACCCCAAAAATTATTATAGAAATGAATAGTTGGAAGAAAAATATTCTATACAGTTATTTTAGTATTATATTTTGATTAGACGATTGCTTAAAAGTTAGCATAAAGGTTATGAAGGACCTAGATTAATGTTCACAAGCCTCACAATGTATAAAGCTAATGTTCCTTAACTGTGCAACTAAACAAAAATAAACTAAGAGTGCAATTTTTCATGTCGACATCTTTCAGTAGAATATAATTCATGATGTGTTATAAATACAAAACTACCATTAGTGATACCTTTATGTAATAATTAATTACACAACTGAACTATTGATGGATTTTTAGGCAAAGAATACTGAAATTTATGGCATATCGGAAACACATTTCATACAGTTAGGCAAGGTATAATTTACGCAGGCTTCAAATTTGTAATGAAAATATAAGCAAGTTATTCTTTATTTG